>CM020216.1:141847611-142447611 GCA_009819775.1 Phoenicopterus ruber ruber
GGGACAATCTGAACCTTAATTGTAGAGTATGTCAACAGTTTGTCATTTTAAGTCTTATATAACTTGGCAGTTTTCCCTGAATCTTGTCAGTTCTCTTTTTGAGTGTTTACATATGAGCATAATAAATGCTACAAATAGCTGTGACTGGATCTAAGACTATATGCCCTGTAGTTTGAAATCCACAGCATGCCACAGAAAGCTGCATGTGATTCAAGAAAAAACAACTAATTTGTTTCCATACATTTTATTCTCTAAAATGTACTCTCCTTGTATGTAAAAAAAATATATATTTTGTTTTAATTCTACTGTCAGATCATGCATAGAAAATGTCAAATGTCATATCAACTTACTTAGTCAATACATCCAACATATCAAATTTCACATCAGCTTCTTTTCCCAAACTTATTTAGGGAGAAATAGCTCTTATACTGGAGGCACAATTTCAGGCATAGCAGTGCTCCACACAATAAGGAGCGACTTGCATACATACAGTCAGTCATATCTTAAAAGCCTGGAGAGTATTTCTCTTGACTTTAGAAATTTTACCTGCTACCTTCAAGATATGTAGAATGAGGCAAAGTCAAATGATATTTAAGAAATACAAACATCTCTAATTTACAGATACAGAATCAAGAATAAACTGTGTAGATTATTTATCCCAAAGCATGCATCTTTGTTCTGTTGCTGCTTGTGAAATCTATGAACTTCAGTTTTTCATTCCCTCTTTTTACTAGGCTGTTATCTAACATGGAGCACATTATCTTTTACTGCCATAGCCCACATGAAGATAGTCACTCTTTGGATCATGAACAAACCATGAAGATTCGTATACCCATATTTCAGTATGAGTTTTTGCCTTCAAATGTCCTTTTTGAACATCATGCATGTCCAAAACAATAATTCTAAATACACATGCATATGAAGTGGAAATGTTTAAGGATGAGGAATGGAACTGTACATTCTTTAATGGATAATGAAATACAGATTGATTCATCAACAATGGAAGCAGATCATGAAAGTGATGTGAATAATTCCATCTATCACTGGAAGAGTTCCTACAGTAGCATTTTGCTCACAAGTACTTTGTACTTCAGAGGTAAAGTAGCCTGGACTGGAAAATCTTCACAGTTCCAGTACCAAGCTAGAAGCTGTTGTGTGAATAGTTCATAGACATGCTTTTTCACTTGCATCTTGCTGCGTACTTCTTAGGTTGTCCTTTTATTCTGGTTTGAAACAGCTAACCTCCTCCAGATTTTACTCTAAAAGTTATATTCCCAAATGTGCCTAATAAAACTTTTTGGACCAATACAGATAAAGTGCTGATGAGAGGTAAACATAAATTTGGTGCTCACACCCCAAATATTTTTCATAAGATATTTTTTCTCTGTTCATAGCTGAATTACTTTTTAATATTAACTTTGATTCTGTTACCCACTGGTAGTCACAATATGAGATCAAAGATGGAATGGAGGCTTGTAATACATTAGTCATGAGTTATACTATTCGTTTACATATACGGGTCATGAAATGTCTGATTTTTAATCTTCACTATTAAATTAGGTTAAAATTTCTTAAGAGATCATGAGGAAGAAAGCTTAAATATTGGTACTCAATTGTGTATTGTACTACTTAGTGAGTCGAATGAAATATGGTAAAGCCTTATAACTTGAGAGAGTGACAATAAATCAGGTAGTGCTGTAAAATGCTATCTAACAATTGCACTGGAAAAAAGGAATCAGGAAAACTTTTTCAAGAATAAGGTCCCAAAGTTTGTGTCTACATTTTTTCCATGTCTCAATTTTTCTGAAGTCCTAACCTAACAGCTTCCAGTTAAACCAATCGTATGCCTAATTGTTGGCCCGTATGCCTTTTAGCTTGTGCCAGATTTAAATAGCAGAGGGGAAAGGGGATGGCTCTAGGAAAGTCCAAAAAAGTCAATTTCATTTTCATTCCCTTTGGAGGCCCTGTGATGTTCTGCACTAAATACAGATTTATGTTAAAATACTGATATTCATTCTTTGTTTCAACTATTTCATTATACGTCAATTGAAATTATATTTTCTGCATGATTAAGGGAACCACTTCATTATCCCAGCAATCTCAAAGTCCTAAAGGTGAACAAAAAGCCATCTCAGTGTGATTAAGCAGAGAAGTGGATTCCACAGAGGAAGATGTATTTAATTGTTATTCTCCAGTCTCCGGGCTGGAGATCTTGCTCAAAAGTCATGTCATTTATGATGTTGACAGTACAGCCTAGTCAGAGATCCTGAAGACTAGGTTGGCCCAGAAAAGCAGGATTGCACACAAAATGATGCACCAGCAAAGCCATCCTGACCACAGGGTTTCAAATACTCTTAGCGGCTGTCAATGCAGCAGGCTTCCCTTACATTCTAACAAAGGTCAATCTTATGGTCTGTAATAATTACTTGAAAAACAGTTATCTTACACTACTGAGCCTTCGTCTACATCTATGCTAGAAAGTTAAGTAGTGCCAGGAACTTTGCGGGGCACCATGGTTGTCTGTGTGCTTGGACTGTGAGAACAGTCTCCGGGGCACTTTTGGGTCTGATACAAATGACAGTAACCCAAACAATCCCTGGGCACGGTTAAGGAGTTAGCACAGACTAGGGGCTATTCCTAGTAAGTAGTTTACGTGAGGCCATGCTGTTTTGGAAGTGGGCTTGATGTTACAGACACAGTTCCACACCAGCTGGCCTCGGTGCCAGAGATGACATCCTGGTCCCATTTACTTTCCTAATACAGACATAGCCCTCGTGCTCATTAGCTGTACCCACTAGCTATGACCATAGCTGTTCTGTGATGTGTCCTAACTTAGCAATAGTAACAGCCCTAAATAAAGATGTAGAATGTGAAAGGATTTTCTATTATGGATTAACTAGAAAACATAATCTTTTTTCTATTATTCTCATTTTCAAAATGAAAGTGGCATGGCTTTGTCTTTATTTGTTAAATTAGCTTCTTTAGGACAATTTTTCTGATGTAAGTCTATTCACTTCCCTAACTGGTTAGGAAATTTCATGATTTTCTCAAAAATAGCAGAGCATACCTGGAAATATCAGACACTGTACAGGATTTTAAAACATTTTAAAACAGTTGCCAAGATTTAAAAAAGTGGCTAGTAATTTCTGCTAATATTATTTGGAGCACTTACCCTAAATGCCAGAAAGATTCTGTTTTCTTAAATTCAGATATATCAAGCTAGATAACAAAAAAACAAAAAACAACAACAACAACAAAAGATACTGTACCCCCCCCCGCAACCAAAATCAACCCAGCAGGGCAATTAGAAAATGCTGGTCAAAATCTTACTTTTGGACTAAAGTTGCTTAAACTTAAACTGCAGACAGTTCATCTTCCCTAATGTGAAATCATTATTACAGAGTTGGAGGTACTTACCACTTCTTGTTCTAGCACTGAGATAGCTTCATCTCATAGCAAACAGCTCCCTCTGCATCAGAATCAGATGTGACAAAGACAGAAAAAAATTGTTTCAAACTGTTCAATGTGAAAAGTGGTTCTTTCTGGACATGGTGAACTGCCAGCTATTATGCCGAACAGATAGATATTGTTTCCCCATGAAGGTTGATTTATAGAATAGGAATGAATGACTGTTCTTTTTGCTCCTTGAAAGGACATATTTGCCCCCAGACAGTTATTCTTCTATATGGTCATGTTGAACTCAGGAGAAAAGGGCAAAAGTATTAGTCTGAATCCTGCTGTAAAACCATCACTTGAGGCAAAATTTAATGGTGTTCATCACGTTAATTACAAATTTGATATTTTTTCTCTTGTATGGATGAAAAAATCCAAAGTAGAATTAATATGCAAAACACATACTTGCTACTTTACACTGTGCAAAATTGTTTCAGTACATTAGGCAGATGTTATAAACAAGTGGCAAATTTGTGTTCCACTCTAAGAACTGGAATCTTCATAGCTGTACAGGGGAAAAGAAAAATCCCATAGAAAGGGATCCTCTGATGTCTCCGAACATGAGGTCCTGATGTAGAGGGTACATTCTGTTGCGATTTAGCCCCAGTCAGCAATCAAATACCATGCAGCCGCTCACCCACTCCCCCCGCTCCCTCCCTCAATGGGGTGGGGAGAAGAATCGGAAAGAAAGGAAAACTCGTAGGTTGAGATAAAGGCAGTTCACCAGGACAGCAAAGGAAAAGATAATAATTATTGTACTATATAATAATAATAATAATAATATATCGTGATAATAGAGTATAAAAAATGAACAATGCACAATTTCTCACTGCCCAATGACCCAATGACCAATACAGCCTGTCCCAAGCAGCAATCACGGAGCGAAACTGAGAGTGATCTCAGAACGATCCCGAGCAGTGATCTCGGAACAGCGATTTCCTCAGCAGCAATCTCCAGAGAGAGAGAGCGAGGGAACGTACAGTCAAACAAACAACCGAACAAAAGCACAAATGAATGAAAGGTGCCCCAGCCCACTGGTCAACCCCCACTTATATACTGGGCCTGACATCTATGGTATGGAATACTCTCTTTGGACAGTTTGGGTCAACTATACTGGCTATACCCCTCCCAGGTTTTTGCACCTGCACATTAGCAAAACCTGGGAAACTGGAAAATGTCCTTGATCTCTTAGCAGCAACTAATAACACCAGTGTATTATCAGCATTCTTCACATACCAAATCCCATACTAAATCTAAAACACAGGAGCTACTGGGAAGAAAATTAGCTCCATCCCAGCCGAAACCAGGACACATTCCCAGGGCTGAAGGACGTAGAGCTGCGGGAGACACTCCTGTGGTCATTTTGGTGATGCCACCACCCATGGGTGTTTTATATTATGCTGCCATAACTTACCTTTCACACTGCTGACAAAGGCAACTTTGTTCTGTTTGGGGCATGCAGGCATCTCCTTTTGGCTTGCCAGTTTTGTCCTGCCACACACATATTAAGCAGAAATGTAAGACAAACTGTACTCGGAGATGTCTAATTTCTCACACATTTCTTTTGAAAGTATCTTTGAAAACAGGAGGGAAAAGCTACAGGAACTCACAAAGAGCGCTTCTTTAAAGCAAAAAACCACAACTTTTATCTGTTATATCTGATGACTGAGGCCAGCAAAATGGGAATAAGAAAGTGTTTTTGAAGCTTTTCTTAATCATTCAAGTAATTTAAAAACACAGTTAAAGGTATTATCCCAATAGTTTTATTATTAAAAAATCATTATTAATACAACTGCAGAGGTCAATACTGCAAGCCACTATTCTCCCTTCTTATTAACGTCAATTTTTCCTTGCAGTTGGTTGACTTTTGCTGAAGACCTTGCCTTCTGCTCCTGGTACTGCAGGAAACAAAGTGTCATGGAAACCCTTACAGTCCACTTTGTATGTCCCTTCTGTGCAGTAGGGTATTAATTTAATTAAAATATTGGAAGGTCATCTCTCTTGTTCCTCCCACTGCTCACAGCCATAGTGACAACACATTGCAGACAGACAATTGGTGTACCCTGTTACTCAGGGATTCCTCTAATGCAAGGGAATTACCAAGGGGAGAGGTGGAGAGACTAGATAGATCTGAATCAGCTCCTTCCCTTCCATTCTGTTTCCCCAACTGAAGCACCTTGAAAGCAAGGCAAAAGACTGGCACTTGTTGCACCCCTTTGATCCACAGCTTCTGAAACATATCCTTCTGCCAGATATAACTAGAAGAGCCTTTAAGGCTAATCAAACTTGTGCTGTGAGTCCTACTTCTACATAAAGATGGCATTGCACCACATCTCTCTCCTTCCTAGCTCTCTGAAGTTTAAATGTAATTTAATTTTGTAGTGGTAGAAAACTACAAGTACCACTCAGAGGAGCTGGTCACTACTCATTCCATTTCTCCAAATTAAAAAGTCTGTCTAGTAGTAATCTTTTATCCTATACAAATGGGCACGTTGAGAAAACTTCTTGTCTGCATGGAACAGCACTCCCAAACTAATCAAATATGTTTGCTTCAAACATGGACAGTATTCCTTGCATCTCCTGTGGTACTTTCCTTAGCAACAGAATGGAAGATATTGAAGGGCACAGTCATAAATTTACCATAGATTCCATTTGCAGTGCATGAAAGAAAAGGTACTATCCCTCATGGTGAAGCCAAAATAACAGTACAGAGTAAGCGCAAAGGTGCAGAGTAGGGTGATGGAGGACATTTGTAAACTGTCTCTTATCCCCAAAGCATCCACCTCCTATGGTATTCATGCCAGCAGCCTTTCTGACTGTGCCTGCTCTTCCTTTTTAATCCCTCTTTCCTAACTGAGAATTCTTCTGTTCCTGTGTTCCAGGACTATTCTGTCTTCCATCAAGCACTGCTTTGCTCCACCTTTCCCTTAGTCCCCCAGTTGATGATGATGATGATGCTGTCTATTGAATATTAGAAGAAATCTTAACATACTGCTTTCTTGCAACTTTGTCTTTTTTTTTGTCTTTTTTTTTTTTTTTCCCCTTTTGAGATGGCTCTGTTCTTGGACAAGGGATCTTCCTCCACATCCTCACTTATGCCTCCAGTCTCTGATGGATCTTTGTCATCTTTGAATCACTGGTGAAACACTACATTTTTTTTTGTCCCTCCCTTTGTTTTTTTCCCTACCAGGATTTGACAATATATTACACAGTTGCCCAGTATTCTCTTTCGAAAGCTCCCAGATTCTCTCAATGTCAACTGGGATGTCTTACATCTGACTGGATGTGAGTGTTTGCAACACAGGTGTTTACATCTGAGCCACTTACTCTCAGGCTTCCCAGAATTTCCACCCAACAGGATACAATTTATCTCAGCTTAAAGTACACACCTACGTCTTGTCACATGAATCATACCCTAAACTCCACTGACTATACTAACAAAAATTCTGTTGACTGTGATGGAAGCCTACACAACCAGCTCAGATGTAGAAACCTGTGCTGTAGCCCTTAAAGTTAGCTGTGACAAATGCCACTCTCAGACTTGCTCCTTTTTTCCCTTTACAGCGAACAGCTTTTTAAGTAAGGGGAAACTCAAGGCAGGATTGATCCTGAACTTTCCCAGGCTGATGTCCTGTGCTGAAGGCAATGTAAACTGAAGGCAACTTTAATATAGCTGTGATATTATCTCCCTTGCCTGTCTGCCCTTGAAACAGTGTGAAATGCAGCTCTTTCATTTAGCATAACTACTTTTTCAAAAATAGTATGTGGGTCATGAACTCCAGTAGCTCGATTTGAACAGTCATTGTTCCTTCTTTTTTGTACTTGATGTTTCCTTCTGGCAGGCAACTCACTCTCATGTGTCAGATATCATAAATGACCTGCAGTAGGTACCAAGCCACCAAGGTAGTAACCTCATGATTCTCCATGCTGTTCTGCCCCTGTCCTGCTTCATTACCTCAGTATCGTGTGTTAAGTTGATGTGGTTGTCTCCCAAAGTCAACTGTGGAAGCCTTTCTCCTGGCCTGGAGTCACTGGACATTTTTTCATAAATATTGTAGAGGCCAGCTTTTCACTGGCAGGCTTAATGAGTCTTATTAAACTTTTCTGACTTCGTGATCTAAATTTAATTTATTTACTAAGGTGGTTCACTGGCATAAGAAAATTTGATTTTCGAGGCACACGCTGATACTATTTTTTCTAAGTACACACAGAAATAAACCTAAGGACCTCAAACAAAATTTCCAAGGATTTCTAGAAGCTTCATTTCCATGCTTTGCTCTTTTGCCTGATTTTGATATCTTGTAACAGAAAGTCTGTGTGTCTTGTGAAAAAATGGAAATGAGATGGAAATATTCAAAAACATGATGAGCAAATGAACATATGAAGCAGTAGGGCATTTATAGAATGGCAGCGATCCAGAGATTCCTAGGGCATTCATGTAAGTTTATAAAAGTCTTCATGCAGTTTGGTCATAAACTAAAATGCCTCACCATGGACAGCTGGTTAGCACGGAAGTAGTCCTCACCCCTTACATGGGGTCTGACCCTTAAATACTTAAAATCTTTTCTTCTTCATTAAAAAGAAATGCACAGCAAGGAATAGAAAAGACAGCAGAACAACGGACAGCAGCAAGAGCAGGGCTGAAAGCCCTCGACAGGTACCCTCAGAAAGAGAGGGCAGTGGCCAGAGCAGGACGGAGTCGAGCTGCCACTGCAACACGCAGCAGTGCGGGCACAGACGGGGAAGGCGCTTACAATACAACACAAACGGTGTGAGGAGCCAGCTAACAATGCTGATCGCTAGCTCAATGAACGCTGATGTCAGGCACGCAGCAGCAAGGCCAGCAGAGAAATTGAAGGTTTTCATACGATGAAATATACCTACCCTAGAGAAAAATTCAGACCGAGTTAATTGAAAGCTACTAATCCCCAGTGAGAGGAAATAGGAAGGGATTGGAAATGAAAGGTAGAGAGATAAAGGCAATGTTTTGGCCAACAGGAGAGAAAACAGAATACAGGCTAATCTAGTGCACCAGAGTATTTAAACATATGCTTAAATTTTAATGTACGAGTAAGCCCATTGACTTCAACATATGCTTAAACGTTTTACTGGATCAGAGCTTTAATGTACATTTGAATTAAACTGTAACATGATGATTTAGAAGTGAGCTCATTTCAGGTTTCATGGGCTAACCGGAGTTTTGCTTAACTGACTTTTGGAGTGGGGATTTTTAATGAACGTCTAGGTGCTTCAGAAAACAATTAGGCTGTCATTCAGTAATGGCGTTTTTCTTTCTAAAAAGTAATTCCCCATTCCAGATTAATATGTTCCAGATTAAGCTTGAAGGACACCATGCTGCTGATGTATAATTATAGCTAACATATATATAACACATATATATATGTTTTTTTTTTTATATAGAGCTTATTTCCAGACACTTCCTCAACCTCCTAGATGCTTATCAAGAAGGGTTGAAAGTTCATGTAACAGTGTATACCTCTGTTTAGTACACCATATTAGAATATATGCAGCAGAGTTAAAGGAGACTGGAAAGGAAAGAATCATCAAGAAATAAAACAGAACTGAAGATAAGACAGCTGTAATAAAATCCTTCAAAAGAGTTAAGATAATAGTGGCTGGCCCATTGTTCAGGAGATTCTGAATTTCAATATTCAGAGTAGCACGGTTCACCAGCTGGCATTGGTGGCATTAGCTAGAGAGAACTTTGGCTGCAGTGTTTTTACCAATTTTTCTCCCCTGTCTCCTTCTTTGCCAGCAATTTGCTGCCGAAAGCAACTGGCTGTTTTAGCTACATCTGGGACCAAATCTAGACTTGATACTAAAACCATAAGAAGACCAATGAAAATAACCAGCTGGAATTCATCCATGGAAGGCTGGAATTACTGTATGTGTTTTTATGATGCACTGTTTAGTATTAAGCATGCTAGCCTCAGGAAGGAAAAAAGGAGCATGCAAGCGTGCTGTCAGCAGAGTCAGATACACAACCAGCTCACATACTGGGATAGCAGCAAGCAGGCCTCATTTTCCAGCCCTGAAGTGAAAATAAACTGAAGCAGATAAAATAAAATGTAGAGCTAATGTAGGGAAACACATGGCTAGATATGTGGTTAGGTGTATTTGTTGCATTAAACCATTTTCCCCTGAGGCAATCTCTCTGATGGCAGTTAACATGGCTGGTGTTTTGACAATGCTGCCTTTTCAAGCGAGTCTAATCAGGCCGGTGCTCAGTTCCTGGAGGAAAATGGATAACAGGTGCTAAGTCCAGCTGGGTTGGTTGAATTAGCCTGGCTTGCAGAAGACAACCGTAGCCTAATGTTCACTGTAAGAGCAGTTGGGCTATGTGGCTCAGCTCGGAACGTAGTGCTGGGAACCAAACCTGACATTGAAGGAAGTATGTAAGACAGACTGCACTGAAGTTCACTGTGGATCTGTGCCTATGAGATTCAATCAGAAGTGAGGGGAGTGAAAATAACAAGTAGCAAGAGAGTATAGTCATTTATAAGATCGATCATTTCAGAAAAAAAGCCAATACAATTCAGGGAAAAAATGGGCATTAGCAACACAGTAAAACACCTTCTTCAAAAGTTATACTCATTTAGAGCCCTCTGTCAGTTCATTTATGTATCTGTTATGTATTTCTCTTCTTAACCCTTTGATTAAAATATAGCACATCATTATATCCACCTCATTTCAGGAAAAACTTTTAATCCTGTGCTTAAGTCTCACTGGCTACAAAGAGACATTCACAAATTTCCAATTAAGCATTACTCCTGGCAAGGGGACTTGATTTATATTGCTGTGCAACGTTCTCAGGTGCCACTGAATCCTTGTTTTAACTCCCCATGAGAGCAGGAGCCCCTGGGTGTTGCCATGTCCAAGGAGCTGTAGAGGTGGAAGCATTGTGTGGGGTGAGCACAGTGCTCTTCCCAGGGCAATGAGGCCTGCCCACCATCACTGCTCTAACGCAGCTATACGGCACCTGGGGCTCGAGCTACTGCCTCCTCAGAGCAATGCATTATACGTGCGAGCATAACATTAGTGACGGACAGATCGCTCCTAGGAGGAGTTCTGTCACATGTGGTGCTGTGTGCAGCTGGTTAGCGGTAGCCACACCGAATCCTTGGATTTCAGTAGCACTAATACAGCCAAGCAAGGCTGAAAGAAGACTCTGTCTGTCCTATGTTTATATTCTGTCCCATGGTGCAAGGTTAATGCTGGTTTTCTTCAGTGGCTAGGCAGGATTTGCTCCTCTCTGCCTGTAGTGCATAGTTCAGTTTCTGTAAAGTAGTTTTCTCTTTCTCAGAAGCTCTGGAGGTTGGCCACAGCTACAAAGTGTAGACAGGGTGTGCCACTACTGGTAATGCATTACATTCATTCGGTAGGTACAATGTACATGTCCTGTTGTGATTTCTAGAATTAAGCCAAACTGAGGACTTAGTGTCAGGTGAGGGCTTTTTTCTGAGTCAAACTACCAGGGGTCATAAAGGGATTTCTTTTTCTCTTTAGTCTGACCATAGTCACTTTCTAAGATCATCTGGCAATGTGGTATCCTCCTTTGATTTCTCCTGCTCTCTTCCTTCAGCACATTATAGTTGTTACTTTTCAGTCCTTCAATGCAGGTGCTGAATTTGTTGCAGGCTGCTTATCAGTGTTATTTAGTGTTAGCATTTGGCATAGAAATTCTGTGAACCCTGAAAAGGTAGATACCTATTTAATCACTACATGGTTTTTTTTACAGGTCTTGACACAATAACCAGGTGGTTCCTCTAAGTCACACATTCATACATCTTTTTATATTTAGCAGAATTATCTGTCAACCTATGCTACGTTGAGATATCTCTTCTGAAACAAGCTGCTTCACTTGTATCTTCTTGCAAGATTAGTAGAAGTAGAAGAATCAAGTTGTGTTTTGCTGAGCAAATTTTGAGACTTTTCAGTGGAATGCAAATAATTTGTTCCCAGTCCTTGGAGATTGCCGCCAACTGAAACTATAGAATAGATTTCTTTCTTGAAAAAACAAATTCTGTCTGCCTCAGTTCATTCTGTTACTGGTGATATAAAGGGAAATAAATCTACATTCTCAGCCTGCTTATTAGTAGTGGCTTGGATGGTGTTACAGGCAGAACTGGTGATTCACATAATACCATCTCAGAGACCACACAGTGCAAGAGTGCAGATACCATAGAGCATTCTTGATGGCATCAAAGTGATGTGAAGACAATGGACACCTCTCAGAAGACCTAGCTCATTGAAAAAAACTGCCCCCACCCCTTAACTACAAACAGCACAGCATAGCTTAGCATTAAGCAAGGAACTAAAAGCGGAAACTGATTTTTCCAGATCTTAAAGAAGTTTTCAGCCATGTACATAGGAACACACCATCTGAGACTTTTTGTTTTACCCCTGATCCCTCAAAGTCTGAACAAAGCTTTGATCGTCACTCTTTTTCCAGAATCTGTGTTCTATTTGTTGCAGCGATGACACACTGCCTCTTCTGTGTTGGGTGATTTGTTTCAGCTTATATATCTTGAGTTTAGGGATAATTCAGGTAGAAACAGGGAGAAAATAAGATACTTGTCTTTCAATAGCTGTCTATACCTACTAGTAATCTTAAAAAAAAAGAAGGCCACAAATGCTTAAATCTTGGATTGATGATTAAAGTTTTTTACAAGTATCTATTTCCCATGGCAGAATACCCAGAAACACTGGATATGGGTAGGAACTCGCAAGACAGTTTTTTATAAAAGGTGTAAAGATGATTCCTTCCCTGAAGTGTTCACAAATATCACAGTAAAACATGTTGACAAGTTGGACAGGACAGTATTTATACTGATGTGATAAAAATAAAGCTTATCAAGTGCTATAAAGCCAGGTGCACACTTCTTTGGGGAAGAGAATGTAAAGACAATGTGAGTGGAACCGATCAATGAGGGCTTCTGTTCAGAATCAGCTCAGAAGGAATGGGTACTGCAATGGCTTTTATTCTGCAAGTTGAGGAACTGCCAAAATAGCGTCCTTTTTTTCCCTAATGTTGTCAGCAGCAACAACACAGCCATTTTAAATTACTTCAAATCATTGTAAAAGCTCTATCAAGATGTCCAAGATCATTTTCGCCAAACAGCTTTCAGCTGCTCTTTTGGAGTCATAACACCACTATACAGGTGAAAAGTTCTAAATCCTTCTTGTGCTCCTGTGAGTCACACAGTGCTTCAAGGTGTTTATTTTTCTGAGAAAGTATTGCAGTTTGCCACTTGCAGTTAAGACACGTTTACCACCAAATTGTTGAAGCCAGAATTGAGTTTCTCCAACAGCTAATGTTCCTAGCAATCTAATCATGAAATTAAAACTGTCACCAATACAATGCAGATTTTCGCTGTGCTAAAGATTTCTTCATAGTATTTGCTGCTAAAACATTGCAGAGCCATTAGATGTTTTATTGAATTTTTTGAAAAATCAAACTAAGCAAAGACAAAGACTTTAGTCTTAATCTTTAAAACTAGTAATTTCAGCCCTTGAATTAAAAAAAATATTTTGAGGAGTGCCAGGTTTTTTTAATAACAACCCACAACATGCAGGTCAGAAACAGCTTTATGTATTTGCTAGAAAAAGTCCATGCTGTCAAAAAGGAAAAAATTGTATTGAATGTTAATGGCTGTGAAAGCTAACAGTGGGATTTCTTTAAATGTAGCTGTCTAAAAATTCAGAGACTAGGTTTATGGAGCCTTTTCTCTGTGCTTTTGGGGGGCAAGTCACTCCTTTTGCTGCACAATGCAATTAGCTGCAAATGGTGCCAAAGGATTAGCAGTGGCCAGCCCTTAGACCACTGACGTTAGGTGGGTGACTCACTTTGCCTGTAGGACATGCGCCCGTCCATGTTCTAATGACACAAAGTTGTACTGGTCTAGCAGTAAAACATAGAATTTGAACGTTTGTCATGAGACACCCAGTTGCTCCCACCTGGGTCAATGTAAAGTCTCCAGCGCACTCATGAGCAAGGTAGAGGCTAAGCACCACAAAAAACTCAAGAGTATGGAAATGAGTTTTGCATAGCAGATGATGTAAAACGCCCATGGTGGCAAAGGCATTCACATTAATCATGAGATTTTCATTTCCTGCATCTCCTGAGGGTGCAGATATTCAGTCTCTGAGCAGTAATATGTTAAAGGGGAAGAAGCTGAAGAGTTCTGAAATCTGTGTTATCTCCTGACCAGCATTTTCCTGTGCCAGACAATCTTTTGCCAACTCCATTAGCCACAAAGCAATCCTTTCAACGACTGCTCTTTTGTTTTGTTTTTCTAAGTCAACAGGAGAAGAAATAAATAACACAAGTAAATGTATTTCTCCACTTACTTGATTTGGAAGTTTTGTAGGTCACATCTGTTCCCATCAGCTTCTACCATGTTCTGATACTAAACCATCTGGGAGGTATTGAGGAAGATATCCACAAAGGAATTCTTACAGAGGAATACCATAAAGTGGGTCACTCATTAAACCTCTTCGGTTGAAAACTAAGCAGAAATTGGCCTATAGGATAGTAGAAGCATGGAATATGCTGGGATGAGTGGCACTGCATCAGACAGTGGACCTGAGGGTGGGAGTGTGCAGAAACTATAGCTTGGAGCCTCCTGCAAGTAATTACATTGACTCACAAGCGTGGGGGACACGATTTCTAATTATTTCTTATATCTCATGGGCTTTCAGTTCAAACTGTTGACTCAGCCTCCACTTTCCCTCTTTTGTAGACACAATTTGAAAGGTTTTTTCTTGCTACCTACAAGGTAGATGGATATTCACAGCAAACTAACATTTAAATCTGTCTTCCTTGTCATAGCCAACACTGACAATTATGCAACAGCAAATGCACTTTTTACATTCAATAACAATGGTACAGTTTAATTCCCAGGACTTGCTCAGTATTTAAAATCCAAGGCAACTGAGAGTATTGACAAATATGACAAATACATATAAAAAGCCCGAAATTAAGGAAGAAAAGATATAAATATTACCTTGTCAACTTGTTCCTTGTTTTCAGCAGCCATCAATCTGAAATGCCAATCTGAAATGTGTTATTGGGAATCAAGCAACAAAGCCAAGCCACATAAAATTTTGAATGTACTAGGACTTAAACTAAAATACTGTTTGCAGTTCAAATACCCTCATAGTAATCCTTATTTATCATGCATCTTCAATAATAGAAAATGAAAGAAGAATGCCCTTACACTAGGTACCAAATATATGAAGAGATGGTATCTTGTTATGATTTCTGCAACAATTTAGAAAATAATCTAGACAATTATTCTGCAATGATTGAGAAAAAGAGATGTCTATAATCTTATTTTTTAAAAAGTCACTGTGATATGGGGCTAGAGAAGGATGCAAAAGGTGACTTTAGTAACAGCAAAAGTCAGGTGTAGACTATAAGGTGGGAGCACTGCCACCAAGTGGAAGTAAGAGCTGTCTCAGTTCACATCAGAGGTCCATCTCATTCTCTATAATGTTTCAGACTGTGGCATCCACTAGTCAGTATGTTTCAAAAGCTAGTCCAGGTTTCAGACAACTGCAAACAGTTGGCTGTCCCTTGGGGTATAGATACAGGATATGGGATTTCCCAATATTCTGTCAATAGGGAGTTTATTTGCTTATGCATTACATTACACACATTGAGCGAGTATAACTGTCTTTCATTATCCACATAATTAGTTTTAAAATCCAGCTCTTTATTTCTTGCAGCAGTGAATTGCTCTGATTAGATACCAAGCATGTCAAATAATACTTTTGACCAATTTTAATATGCTTCTCCTTTGCATTTCATTGATTCCCCCTTCTAGCATTAGGAAAATGCTCACAACCTATAATAAATTATTCATTCTAATTTGCATTAATTTCTGCATAGGTCAGAATTCAATTGCATTTGTTAGCATACTGTCCATTTACATTGTTAGAAATATTTTTGCTCATGTTCCTCTGTAGACTTTTTGGGTTCTGACTAAAATAGTTTGGTATCACGTGTATTACTGTACAGTGTTTTGCTACAGACTCGCTGTGTTTTCTTGGACAAATGACCTACTCTACTAAATTCGTCACTTCTGTCAGCATTCATCCTTCACAAATTGGGAATAAAATTTCCCCGTATCAGAATGGGTGATGCCAGGATAAAATTTTTAAGTGGCAGTGAAATGTTGAGGGCCCTTTTAGTAGGTAAGGATCTGGAAAGTCACTTGAATAAAATGAATCAACTAATTAAGACAGGTATTCAGTAGATGGGTAGATAGAGTACTCGTGTAGAGTTCAAAAATAATTTTCCTTATCAAACTCGTTAACTTCTTTCCCCATGAAGCCAGAACTGTAAAAATAGAGACTATTGTCTAAATTAGTTTTTAAAAAATCATCAGAAAGTAACATTGATATGTTCAGAAGTGCAGTGGAATTTTCTTCTTAAAACCACAACAACATACATACCACACCTCACTGAAACATTTTGTATGTCTAAACCGTGACGGTATGTTGATTCAGGCCTGTTCAGAGTTAATTCATCCATGTGTACAGGGCTCATTCCCTGCAGGTTGACCTACTTATTTCATTTTAAAAGGAGGGACACCCTATATATGCACAGCATTAATCTCTTTTTTGCAGGATCTGTTGATTCAGAGAACTGCATAAACCAGAGACCTGAAATATTGGAGTAGATTATATTTTTTTTAACCTCCCAAATCTTTTAAGTTGTAGTTGCAAGGAAAGCACCTCTTTCTTTGTAAAGACTGCAGAGATTCTTCTGCTGAGTAGAGTTGTCTTGTAAGGCTCTTTCTTCATTAATTCTGTATATGGAGGGGAAACAACCCTCCCGCCACCTTAACTTTCTGCATTAGAGAAAGTAAGGTGGTGGAAATTTCTCCAATATGGAACAAAAGGCACCAGGGAGGAACCATTCTCTTTGTATGCTTAAGGAATATGGCTAAACAGTTACTTTTGTATGTGTTTAGGAATGACTTTAAGGGAGAAACACTGGATTTAATTTTTCCCTTACTTTTTTTCAGACATTCCTTCTAACTAGAGCTTTCCTTGGAAAATGAGTTTATTGCTTGAAGTAAATCAATTGAATGAATGTGAAAGGAATCCTGCTTCTAAAGCTACAATCTGTGCACCACTTTTCCTAATGCAGATTGACCAGTACTGAGGAATTTATCACAAGTCATACAATATTTTTCCCCTGGTAGCCCTCAATTTTCAGGGGATCTGTAATCACTTGAGAATTTCACACTAAACAGGGAAATATAAAAATGCAAGTCTCAAACACCACAGACTTCAAAGAACCTAGGACGGGTTATTTTTAGCTTGAGTTCTAAGCTAAGCCTGTGTTACAGTCATTATTCCTAACAGTTTCAGATATTTGCAAAAGTGGAACTGGAATTGATCCCAAGAGATTCCATCCTTCTACTTCAGGACAGGGCCAGCTATGCCTAGAACACTCCTGATGGAAGTTCTTAAAAATAGACAATATGAGGAATATTCCCCATATTCCCTTTCTCAGCCAGTCAGGTCTTCACTGATTTTGCCGTTAGAAAACTTTTTGTATTGCTTAAGCTAGATTAGTAACCATTATATCTTGTCCTATTCAACACCAGACATTGTGAACAAATTCATTCGTTGCAGCTGACATTTTAAATACTTGAAAACCAGTGTCATTTTTCTGCTTAGTCTTATTTTGTCTAGGCTAAACAGCCCCAGTCCCTTCAGTTGCTTCTCAGAGGTGGTGTTTGTTAGACCTCAGCATATCATTGATGCTCTATGCTGTACTCTCAGTTGACATGCATCTGAACACAGAGCTCTCGTAGAGGTCTAACAGTGCTGGGCAGAGCAGACTTACATTGTGTATTGAGTCTATTTAATGTGCTTTGAGTCCTACCTCATTTCTTTGCTGTCTTGATAGTAACATGGTTCTGTTAACCCATGGTCAGTCTGTTCTGGAAAACACTAGATTCACAAGGATCCTTAGATCCTTTTCCTGCACATCATTTACTTGCTTTATTGTTCTCATTCCTGATATTGTCATTGATTTTTCCTAAGAGTAGAATTTGGACCTTGTTTTCTCTGAATTATGTTTCTTTTTTCCTGCGTCATTTTTCGGGTTGTTGGGATATTCTGATTTCTAGTTCTTCAGCATTCTCACATCTGTCTCAGATCAGGGTCAAGGGCACATTTCATAAGAATTCTTTCCATTCTGTCTTCCAAGATATTAATGAAAACATCAAGGACAGGTGTCTCTGGACTCTTCCTTACGGAGCTTTTCTTCTTCTGTAGAGAGCTTGAGTACATTCTGTGGCCCCACAGAGACCAGTCTCTTGAAAGGAAAGACAAACAAGAGGTATATGTTTCAGCTCAAAACTGTTACATTTCTTACCATCAATCTGTCATGCACTTTTCCAGTCTAAAAATTCTGTCACTTAAACACAAAATGTGCACTCCATATTGTTATCGACTTCAGTATGCTTTTCCAACTTGCACATGCTTCTCATCTTAGTCAGGAATATTAGGGAAAAAAACAAGCTCTTTTTTTTTAGATTCCCACTAGGGAATTATATTGTGTAGGTAGATTTTAAATATTCCCAAAGTTTTCAATTTTTAGATCCACTCGAAATGGGTCTCTACTTTTCTTATAGTAATAATTTCAACAAACTATTAGCAGCTTTTTGAAAATGCACATCTAAATACGTGAATGTAACCAAATTTCCACACAATGAGTTTTTTCTGAATGTACATAGATACATTACTATATATCGTGTTTAGGATCTTAAACTTCAGTTTTAGTGGTAAATCTAAGTCTGCCTTTATTGTAAGAATTTCACTTTATGTTAAATCTTAATTAGATTCTTTGTCATGAAAATTTAACAGTCATGAACTGCATAGTTTTCATATTGCTCCTGCATTCACCACCCTACATGCATATTTTAATTTTTAATTTTTTAGGAGGCAGCAACTAGTCTATTAATATTACATTAAACATGTGTGTTTTACAAGCTTTTAGAAACACATTACTGTTCATTGTACTTGGGCAATGGACTCCAGGGGCACATGCAGAAAATGAGCATGTCTTCAATATAGTTTTGTTGTTCTCAACCACAAGTCTGTTTTCAAGGAAGTAGTGCTAGAACTCATTCGGGGTTGCCAACAAGCCTCGTTTTTGCTCCTCTAAAGAAATAAGTCAATTTTGTGGTTCACAAAAGAGATGGGTATTCATGTTGTCCAGAGTAGGGATACAATGCTTTCAGACAACAAACTCATAGCCCTATAGAAAGCCAGAGGACAGCCCAAAGGACTGGGCACTCCCCATAGCCATCAGCCGTGCTACTGAAAGAAAGCAAGTGGGAAGAAAATTGGTTTTGCTCCAGTGAGGCTGACCCCACCTCAGACATTCAGCTAGCTCTCACGGTGGCTGTGTTGCACCACCACAGCCAGCTGAATGTGGCCAAGGAGAGTAACGGGCAGCACAGTGTCTATGTAAACTATTATCGCACTTGTGCCTTTATCAAAATGGTCAGATGCAATGAGCATCTTAGTGCTAAACTGTGTGAATTTCTCTAGGTCACATAAGACTCACACACACACACTGGAGCCCTAACCAGCCTTAGCTATCACTTGCAGTGTTGCCAGCCACTGTTTAGTTTTCTAAGAACATTTGTGGCTACAAAAACATGACTAAACAACAGAATATTTAGCAAGTATTAAGCTTTTAAGCTTTTTTCTTCTCCGATTTCTTTCTGACCTCCTGATGCTATGGGCCCTTTCCCAACACACTGAAATAATGGGGCACATCTTGGAGTCAGCTATGAAAGTACTGCAAGTTTAAGCATGCCCTATTGTACTGCAGCTAAACAAAGTGTCACTGAGCAAAAGAACCTGTAGATCTGGTGGCTGGAAGTGGCTTATCTTGAAGGCTGAATTCTTTAAGTAATAGCTTGTACGATTTTGCAACCATTGTATCTCAACAACAGATTTGATGCAGTTAAGTCTGCTGGTAGTTTAACTCATTTCTGGATGCAGACATCATTTGCTTGGACACTTTGCAATCAGTCGCTGTGATAACTAGCCCAGATGACATAGCATCATCATCACAGAAAAATATACATCTGAACCAAACCACGGGACTCAGCCATTCCTTGTGAAACTAGCTGTGTAGCAACTGTGTAGACAAAGTCCATCTCAAACAATGATACAAAGCCATAATGTAAACATGCAAGTTCAGGAGACCATCAGCCGCGTCGTGGTTTAACCGCAACCCGTAACTCAATACCACGCAGCCGCTTGCTCACTCCCCCCCCTCCCCAGTGGAGTGGGGAGGAGAGTCAGAGAGAAAGGAAAACTCATGGGCTGAGATAAAAACAGTTCACCAGGACAGCAAAGAAAAAGATAATAATTATTATATTGTGCATTAATAATGATAATGATAATAATAATAACAAATATAATGATAATAGAATATATAAAACAAACAATGCACAAATTCTCACCACGCGATGACCCGATGACCAATACAGCCTGTCCCATGCAGCAATCACGGAACAGCAAGTTCCAGAGAGAGCGAGTGAGGGAACCAACAGATGAATGAATGAATGAAAAGGCCTGAACAAAGGAAAAAAGGGATCTGGCCCACTGACCAACCCCCACTTATACTGAGCATGACGTCTATGGTATGGAATACTCTCTTTGGCCAGTTTGGGTCAATTATCCTGGCTATACCCTTCCCAGGTTTTTGCACCTGCACATTAGCAAAAGCTGGGAAGTTGGAAAAAGTCCTTGATCTCTTAGCAACAACTGATAACACCAGTGTATTATCAACATTCTTCACATACTAAATCCAAAACACAGTAGCTGCTGCAAAGAAAATTAGCTCTATCCCAGCCGAAACCAGGACAAGCGCTACTCAGAAATTTCTAAAATCTAAAGGCTAGGTGGACACAAGTTTTCATTTGTTTTATTCTATGCTGGCTGTAATCCAGGTGTCCCATCTTGGTCGTGACTACTCACACCACCCAGCCGGAGAGCTGTGCTCCCTTGCTCGTTCTGTCAGTTTTACAAGGAGATGCTGAAGAAACCAAAACCATATCTCAGAAGTCACCTAGGAAATTAGTGATGAAATTCAAATAGGAGAGGAAGGAATCGAAGCCAAATCTCACACAGACTGAGTCAATCCTCTGTCAGTGAGCTCCTAGAAGGCCCCTTTACCAGCTCTTACTTTGGCTGGTATAGCCAGCTTCAGGAGAGTATTTAGGGCTGTGGTTGCTAAGCAAAGTCAAATCTCTTTCCATGGCCTGATTTAGTTCCTAATTCTCTGGGAGAAACTGGACCTGGGAGACACATACCTCTTCCTCATTTCTGACTGATAAACCTGAGTGGCTCAGTGTTCTGGCATTTTTAAAGCAGATTTAAGCTGCAAGTTCTCCCTATTGTTTACAAACGTATGCATTCACAGCAGGACTGCCGAGTCCTAGATATCTGGACATTCAAGACCAGATTTTGGCTCAAAATTTCCACCTATTTAGATAAGAATTATATATTCACACAACTGCAGAATTTCGAAGTTGTTACCCTAAATGTTAAGAATTGCAGTGGTCATTAATGCAACACATATTTTTTGTTGACTAGACCTTGGTGCTTTTCCATTCCATAAACGATCTTTTTTGATATACGTAACAACTACAGCTGGTCAGCTGTTTTCTGATTAAATTAATTTCATGGGAAAATGTTACTGAGTCCAGCACGCTTTGTCAGAAATATCATGGGCTTGACAGAAGTTGATACAGGGCAAGGCAGTTTTCCCATGAATTCCTGGACTGCCTCGGTATCCCAACTTTTGAGACAGATCTGTCAGGAAAATGTTGCACTGAGATAAAGGCATAGTACTTCCAGTTTGCCCATTTCCAAGATGTCGTGGTTTAGCCCCAGCCGGCAACTAAGCACCACGCAGCCGCTTGCTCGACTCCCAAGTGGGGTAGAGGAGAAAATCTGAAAAAACCTCATGGATTGAGATAAAAACAGTTTAATAGGACAGCAAAGGAAGAGGAAATAATAATAATAATAATACTGATAAAGGAATATCCAAAACCACGTGATGCACAATGCAACATTTGCTTACCACCCAGTGATCGATAGCCCGTCCCCAAGCAGAGATTCCTGCCCCCTGGCCATCTCCAGTTTTATAGACTGAGCATGACGTATATGGTATGGAATATCCCTTTGGCCAGGCTGGGTCAGCTGTCCTGGCTGTGCCCCCTCCCAGCTATTGTGCACCTCCTCGCTGGCAGAGCCTGGGAAGCTGAAAAGTCCTTGACTTGTTATAAGCACTACAACTACTTAGCAACAACTAAAAACATCAGTGTATCAACATTATTCTCATAATAAATCCAAAACACAGCACTGTACCAATTACTAGGAAGAAAATTAACTCTATTCCAGCCAAAACCAGGACACAAGTCATCTTCTGGTAGCCACAGCTCCCAGTAGAGCTGGTGAGCTGTCTGTATTCAGGTTAGAGACCTGGAGATTTTGATGTCCTTTCTCTCCCCTCATTACTCTGGTGTTTTTCAGAGACATCTCCGTATAGACTTCTTCAAGGCCAGGATTCGGAGGTTTCTGGCTCCGTAGCTCAGGACAAACCAGCTTGTCCAGGTTCTCCCAGGGTCGGGGTGCTGGAGTCCCAGCATCGATGGTATGGGTGCACTTAGTCATGCCAGAGGTCTCAGTTGATCTACCATGGAGCCACAAACTGCATGATCCCAGGCTACGGCTTAGTGAGATCACTGTTCTTGTCAAGTTTAACTCTACAAATAGCAGAAATAGGCAACTGATGGGAATTTCAATTTCAGTGAGCAGACACACAGCAATAGTCATTTCTCAAGCAGTGTATCAGCATTTTCTGGCATAAAATTTCCTCCAAATTTTTGACTTCTAGGGAATTTAGGAAAATCTTTTGTCTAGATTGCTTGTCTGTCCTGTCTATTCAGCTTAGACCAGAATAAACTGTACAAATAAACACAACAGAAAATTTTGCCTCCTTCTAGCATCAGCTCCCTGAGCTTTCTCTGAAGCCTAGACTCAAAACTATAAACAGGATTAACTGCTCAATTTGGATGCATTTTTAAGTGTATACAGCACATTCTTTAAAGGCATTCTAAATGCCATGTTACTCGGGAAATGACAGCTACTGTTTTGCAGCATTTTAAACATATATTAGAAGGTTGTGTCACTTCAAATGACAAGTGACAGTGCAATTAAAACTACAATTTTAAAATAACTTTTCCTCCTATTTAAAGAAATGGAAAACTTGATCTATCCTACTTGAGAAAAATTATTTTCTGCATCTGTATACTTATTGTTTTAAAATAATTAAAGTTAGCAATTGCACCTTCTGGAATAGTGAAAGCATTTTTCTACATATAGATTGACTGTACTCACTTGAAAGACTATGAGATGGTTATATGGTCAGAAAACAACAAATCAGATCCAGCATATGGAATGATTTGTCTGGGCTGAAGGAAAAAATACATTTAAATGTGCTATTATTTTCTTTTGTATTAAAGATGTAATAAATCTTAAAATCAGGCTGCATTTACTAAAAAGAAACCAAAATTAGTAGCTTTGTTGAAAGGCATAACTTTTCCTTTTCTCCTATGATCCTGTTGTAAAGTAATCCATGTTTTGCTATTTTTATTTCTCAAATTGTAAGTTAGATTTTTTAAAGTAAAAACAAAACAGAAGACCATATCAGTTAATAACTGTATTTTTGTAATGGCAGAGATTAAAAACTCATTAGAAAGAAAAAAATTGTAATGTGCTCTACAGTGTTAGAAGACATGTTCATTTGGTGGCCAAGATGTGCAACTCTCATCTGAAAAAAATGTGCAATCAAATTCTCCTCCATACATGCTTTTCAGTAGGAAAAGAAAAAAAACAGAACAAAACCAAACCCACAACAAACCCTAAAGCTTAACCAAAATTATCCAGTTCTGTGATTACAGCACACATACTTTGTGATGAAAACCAAAAATTATCACCGTATCACGATTGAATACTTGATCTTTTAAAAAAGTATTTTATAATAGTAGAGTCCCTGAATGCCAAGGGATTTTTTCAAAAAGTTAGTGACCTGGCACTTTACAGCACAAGTATTTATTCAGGATGGTCTATTGGACATTCTCCCTTTCTTCACTGCAAGTAGAAATTGGCTTGCAATGCAACCTCTCTTCTAAGGCTTCAGCAGACCAAAGAGAAGGTGGCTCCCCATCCCTATAGCACAGCTAACCTAAGGGACAGTCTTTCTGACTTGAGAATTTGTTGGAGGGATCAACAACTGTTGTAGTTAAACCTAATCCTATTTATTCATTTGAATTCATAACTAATCTAATACTTCAACTAAACGGAGGTTTTCTCCTGAAATTTAGACAATTTGTCAGTATGTCTGGTATTAGACCACTGGTGGACTGTTTATCATATGGATGAGTACAGACTCACTGTTTTGGCTGCTTCAACTTCTATCCAGTGTATCTACTTCTATTTTTTAGCTTTTATGCAATAGCTTATTTAAAAATACTTTGAAGCAGGGACCATCTTCTGCTCTGGCATTACATTGGTCCCTAATACACTTGGGGCCATACTCAGACTGTCCTTTATAGAAAACCTACTGCTCAAATTGCTCCTATCCCTGTCCAAAGTCTGTAAAGCTTAAACACTAGGCTGTCCAATTTGTTTAGCACTCTCTTGAGCCTAAATGCCAGCACAATTGCAGATGAGCTTAATAGAATCATTTGCAAAGGAATTTAATGAAGAATAAGCTAAGGGAAAGGCGCAAGTTTATAATTGCATCTGGAGACAATAAAAACAATTAAAAAATGCAATAGCCCTTCTTTATGTAGTGTAAACTCTGTAGAATTGTATTTACTTCTAAAGGAATGCCTATGTTTTACTGTTGTTGATTAGTATAGAATGAGACAGTTGTTATACCAATTTATAAGTAAAGCAATTTATATATTACTTAAGGACTGAAAAGCAAAAGAAGAGAGGAAATATTCTCTTTTGATGATTTAGAGAATCAATACATCTTTTTTTCTGTCTTTTTTTCTCATCAGCTTATGGGGAAGCATTAATGCCATAAAATAATAAGCTGAAGGGGATAGATATAAGATTCATGATAGCTCCAAAATTGGTGGGCTCTCAGATGGCATGAAAGGAAATACAGAAATACACAAGGGAATTAGGCACGGTATTTTGTGATACTTTGAGCTGTGTGGAGGTTTTGCTAAGTAGGCGCTATTCAGACGAGTTATGCTGACAGTCACTGATCAAAAGAATCAGGAACGGAACTTTTATGATGCTAAATGCCTAATGCAGTATCATCCATGGCGGAAGTACTGGGCTAGATCTACACTTGAATAAATCATGTGAGAGTCTAGTGCAATCTGAGGAAGATGGGACTCCCAAGTATATTCCACTTCCAGCATTTCTGTAAACCAACAAAGCTGTAGATAGTTACAAAAAAAATGTTGTCACCATTTTGAAAAGCAAGCACAAGTGCTCAGTCCACTTTTATGCAACCTAAGAGGAATTCTGGAGCAGAATATGAAATCAGCCTGATTTGAAAAAATCAGCTCAGACTGATCCAGTGTAATGTCAGCAAAGGTACCCTTAGCTGAAACAGTCAATCTATTTTCCTATTATTATCTCACACTGCTGCTTGCTTCCCAGAATTTTACTGTTCTGATGTTGCTTTGGGGATTTTTGTTCACTTTATGTTTAGGCTGTGCCAAGCACAGAGACATGGTGCCCAAAAGTCATGCCAGTTGAAATGGAAACGATCTCGGTGTGTGTCCATTAAAAGATCTTTCAAGATTCATGGCTAGTGGGCGTACACCAAAACACAAGTACTAATACTAGCTCCATCCAACAGACTCAATTACAAACAAATCAATCCCGTAGTGTGAAGAGAGTTGCTGTGCATTATAATGAACAGTTTCTTAGAAAGAGTAAAAACATGGACAAATAAGAAACGAGTAATCAGCATTTAGCCCAAACAGAAAAGCAGTACCGTGATGAAAGAGTAGGTACTAAATATCAAGCCAGTGGTCAGACGAAAAAAGCTGAAAAATTTTCATGGGGAAAAATGTAGTTCAAAAAGCACTACATGTGTCTGTCTAGGAGATACATACTAGCCGAAACTGAATTCCATGTATATTGTCAAAGCGTAATCACCTGCCAATCTAAACTGGTTAGTCTCTGTCACTGGTTTTAGTGGGCTCATTCTGCACAATAGTGTTTCAAGCAGTGTTGTCATTTGGAGTCAATGATGGTACCTGAAATGCAGCACAGGTATAATCCATGAAGTATCCTGCAGTCTTGACCCCCAGTTATGTTAATTCTCTCCCTGCCAATGCTGCCAGGTTTTCTTTCAAGGGGAAACAGACTGTAGGAGAGAGGCTCTGATATCTGGGTCTTGTCACAGCATGCATTCAGGTAATGTCCTCAGCCCCGCAGATTCAACACGTCCAGTGGATATTAAAGAATGAAGGTTATGAAGCTGATCTGTATCACAGATGCAGATCTTTTCAATGGTGGGCACTGTAAGCGTGATGCAGAGTTCCTCAGATGTTTTTTTTTCTTTCTTAGTCAATGTAATGTTTGTCATGTTTCAAGACTCTCAAAGTTGTATTATTCAAGGCAATTCAAGGAAATGTAGCCGTGTTATTTCTGTATCACTGTTCCTAGTCAGACAGCAGTATCTCTGCTAACTGTGATGAAGCTCGGCCCTCATGCTGGAAGTGTTTTGTTTTCCTCTGCACCATGCTGCTTCTCAGATCATGGGCTGTAATAGCATTTCACCTTGTTAGTTTGTAGGGAAAACAATAGATACTACCTAGGCATTGTATAGCTAGGCAGTACAGCAAGGACAGTACAGAGGCCCAGTACACGTGGCAGCAGCTCCAGCTTCTCTGTAGCCATCCCAGAGGAGATACATGAGATGCTTTGTCAGATGGAAGTGCATATTCTTCCCCCCTTTTCCCGCTTGTCTGGCAGATGTGAAGGACACGGACTCATTTCCTTCTACTTCCTATGAGTACATGTATGCATGGTCTGTCGCTCAGTCGTTAGACACAGTAAGCCTAACTTACGCATGCTAAAAATACAAAGTATGGAAACATGCTGGGAATGCAAAAGGAAGGAATGTCCCTGACTTGAGCCGGAGATAGAGATCAGAAAGCCATTTTTCAGCAGACCTTTTCTTAGGAGTTCGTTCTACACTTCTTTCCTTTCTTTAGGTAGCTTAAATCTAAAAGTAGTGTAACTTACATGTTTGGTAGCAGCAAGGTTTTCTCCTACCAACTTGTGCTGTGACATTGGAAGTTCCAGACTCAGTCTAAATTCCACTGAGCTGTCACCAACAGGTTCTCTGGAGGAGGTGACCAGTCACTGCTGAAGCCCACAGCAGAGTCATAGAATCATAGAATCATAGAATTGTTCTGGTTGGAAGAGACCTCCGAGATCATCATTGACAATAAATCAGCACCTGCACTCACCAGTGTGTACTCCTTTTCCCCAAGACTTAAATTCTGGGACAAAGTAAAACCTATGGTTCCTAGATATGAAGATGGAGAGCACATATTCATATACGGACAACACAGAACCTGACTACAGAGCCTTTCATCACTTGCTCTTCTCTTCCAGCATCTTTTAGTGCTTTGTTTCTTCATTTCTGGCCCAGAAAACTTGTCTAGTTAGGCTCAAATGAAAATCTCACAAATACTGCATGCATGCCATGCAGTTTTGTACAGATAGATTACACTATATTTAATTCCAAAGCTTTTAAAACTGACTGCTATTCATTAGTGGCTACACATTGGTACACGTTCCAGCTTGAACTGCTTAAAATCACCTGCTGGGTACTGGATTTTCTGCCGACCATCAGCATACAACTACCATTTGTCTTCTTATGCGGTGTGTTCTCTGACAATCAATTTATGGGCGAAATACTGTATATACATATCCAAATTAATTCTTCCTCAAGATTGGTCTTCAGATTCCCCCATATGATTGCCAAAAGCTGTTCTGCTCACTATCGTTTTCTTTTTGCTAATTAATTAGAGAAAGTCACAAGAAATACCAGCTAAGTATTTTTGGGGGGCTTAATGAATAAGTCTATTAATTTAAGAAGATTTAACAATTATGCATTCTCTAATATTGATTTCCACTAAATCCTATCTGGAAATTAAGGAGATTGATAATAAAACCCTTTATTCAGTTCCACTGCAATAGATCTAATGAATAAATTGGCTGCATGCACATCCTTAGAACTAGATTAATTTAGTAATAAATGGTGCAACACAAAGGAGCACATTATAATTGAAATCAAGGAAGGGGAAAAAGCAGGTGTAGGCTGAACTCAGTAATATGCTAATCAAGCACAATACAGAAGGGAAGTTTTGTGTGGCGTAGGTTTGTTCCACTGGCATTCATAGAATTTCCTTTTCAGATTTCTTTTTTTACTTTTATATAGCCAGCTCCTGTTTGTTGGGTTCCTCAGCCTGTTGTTTCAGGATGAAAGGAATCTCATGTACACAGCAGCACACTATGAGCTGAACCCTGCTTAGTTAAAGAGATCACAGAATTAATTTTGAGAAAATACTCTAGTTGCTGACAACACATTTTTCTACTCCAGATTGTTTATCCCTATTCGAGCCCCAAAAGAGGAGAATGATTCCCAAATAATGTAGAATATGCATCATGGTCCTAAGAGAAAGGGAGGAGTATATGAAAAAAGAGCTGAAAGTGGGAAAGCTCAAATGTTCAGCCTCCTTCATCTTCCAGAATAAAAGCCACAATCAGTCCATGGAAAGCTCATACCTGTGATAATTTAACTTCAAGTGTGGCAATCCAGTCCATTCAGGTCTTTGGGGAGTGGTCAGCACCAAGCATCTCTCATAGCCCCATTGTAAATCATTCTTTTCATTGCTCTGTAAACCATATTTCACCTCACACATCTGAGCAATCTTTGAGGATGGAGGTGAAACACTAAATCATCTTAGCATTCCTCTCCTCAGGTGCAGAAAACAATTTAGTTGCTTCTTGAGTTGCTTCTGAGTCTTCAGTCAACAGATCTTTTTCCTTTGAATTTCTCCTTCATTTTGACTCACAGTTCTTAAGTGTCTGCTACCTCCTGACTGCATGCAAGAAGTGCAGTTCAAATATCTAGTAGAAAAGATACTAAGGACCTGATTTAAAAATCCATATAAGTTAATCCATTTAAGACTCCCACTGATTTTAATAAACTTTTGATCAAGCGATGTGATTATTGAAATTAGCTTCTTAAATGTACTGTATAATGCATCCTAATTTCCTTTATTGTGTTACAATTCATGTCTTCTTGCCCAAGGGAAAAAAAAACATATAAGTGAGATTCTGGACTTTTTAGACTTAGATCTACAGAAACAAAATATTGTCAACATCAGAATCAGACATCAAACACCAGAAGTGCAGAACAATGAAGTATTGATTCCCAAATCATTCATCTACATTATTGTTTTTATTTATTATTGCATTATTATTAATAGAACTCATCATAAGAAACTCTCTTGACAGTAATTCATTTAATGATAATAATAAAGGTTCCAATAATATTAAATGCATAAGGACCATATCACAACAGCTCATTATGGCTTGACGGTGCATTTACAAGGGCCACTGAATGTTAATGATTTGATCCTCAACAGTTGCTTTGTAAAGTAAGGAAATATTACTGCCATTGTAAAGACAGCAGAGAGAAAGTAGGTCATTTTCTGGAGCACAGAGCATATCTGTCATAGAGCCAAGACGAGAACTCAGAGAATTTTATAAGCTATTTCTAGGCTTTCACCATATAGCCGCCTAGCTATATCTCTCATCATTTGATAGGTTTTAACTTTTTCAGCCCCATAAGAAAGCTATGACAATCACATGCGCAGACTTGCATCTCACATAACTTACTTAATAAAAATATTGTAATCTACAAATAAGTAAACAGATAATCTGCATCCTTAAATAAAATCTGAATTCTGTACATTAGCATGAGAGCTTAGAGCAGCAAATGACGTATGAGATGTGGAGACTATGAAGACAGGCCCTTCCCTGGAGGTCACTCTTCTTGCCCCTTCCTTTTGGCTCCTTTCAGCCCCATTGCCATGGAAGTAGAAGCATGGACAGAGATCCAAGGACAAGAGGAGTGGGGAAAGAAGCAGCACAAAGGAAATGGAAGCTGCTAAGCATGGCTGCTGAGAAAGCAAAGGCGTCGTGAAAAGGAGTCTAGAAAAGATGAAGGACATGGAGAAGACGGACGGTAGGTTCATAAAATCAAGCTTTGAACAGTGTTACCTTCACACTCACACACACACATACACATAAGTTATCCTCAGCCTCCTGCTCCCACAGGTGCAGCTCTCTCAGGGTGTGAGGAGGAGGGACAATTTTTCTCTTACAGTGGTTGCAGTTATTTTAAAAAGCCTCTACAGTACATTTACCTTTGCATTTGCATACACATATGCCATGTACTGCTGCTCAGTCCTACATTTTCTACAGATAAGAGATGAATATACAGTAATTCTGGGGGTAGTTATTTCGGTGTGATGAAGTCAGCATAATAAAGCTGAAAGTAAGAAAAAACTGCCAAACTTGCATCTCTGATACACCTGAAAGTAGTAATCTCAGAATAGAAATTTTAGTGTTCTGCTAAGTAGCTCAACAGCTAATGGATTGGGTAATCTCTTCTCCCTCTGCTCTTCATGTACCTCATCCAAGGCAAAATGCATATGTAGTTCCTGGAGCAGGGAACGAATCTGGCTCACCTTCAATGCCAGGAATGCTCCATTAACAAGCTGCAGAATAAGAGTCCCTCTTTCTGTTTCTCAGGCTCCATAAATTCTGTGTTGGTTTCTGTGCAGAACTTGGCTTCAAGGGGGAGAAGGAAAGGTGGAGACTGGCTTCCCCACAGGTTACAGAATAACCTTGCAGCTAAGGTGCTCTGGTCCTCAAGCTGAGAATACATGTCCCCCAGTTTCTTGCTTAGAGTTTTGCTTATCAGGGCATGCATAATCCAATTCATGGTCCATTAGCTGGATCTGGCCCATGGCACTCTTGTGCCCTGCTTTTTCATTGACAGATATGAAGTGTAGCTGCTCAGATAGTGAATTCTTCCTACATGGCTGGATAATCCGTCTCCCTTGGCGAAGCAGCTCTGCGCGCGCTCAGAGACAGCCCTACTGCCATGCCATATCCAAGTAAGAGGAAGCAGGCACCAGCAGACATACGTCTTCTCCTGAGTACCCACATCAAACCCTGAACTGTTGCTCCTTTGGGCTCCAAGCTAACAGTGCACAAAGCTATTCTTCCACAACCCCCCCTCAGAGGAGGGCTCTGTGCTGCGAATCCTGAGTAGGAGGAGGTGTTCAGGCTAGTTGCATGTGCAGAGTGGGAGACTGAGTCTCTGCTGAAGCACTCTGGCTCTGTGCACAGACAGCGTCGAGAGCTGGCACCTCTGAAACGAATTTCCTGGGAGGATTTGATACAGCGCTTCTTTGCCGGTGCAGCAGTGAGTCCTGCCTCGGTATGTCACAGATAACTAAGATTACAGCTGTGGAAAAGACAATTCATTTAGGAATTGAGGAACTCTGGTTTATCATGAATAACTTAACAACTAATAAATAAGTAATCTTAAATAAGGTCTAATGAGAGGAAGGAATTTTTAACTTAGTTTCTTAGAGAGAACCTATCCAGAAGTCAGACATTCTGCACAGCTAAATGTGCACCAGTTCCATTACAAAAGTGGTATTGTAACAGGTTTAATAACGAACATTAATCATCTTACAACCAGGCCCATTATTTTTCTCTCTTCTCCCAGGATGCCTGCTCTCCAAAAGTACTTATTTAAAAACAGGTTAGCAGAATAAGCTGTTACAATCCTTAACGTCAACAGGATTTCAATATCCCATGGAAAATGATTACAAAAGCAATTTAAAGTTAATCCCTTGAAAACACTTTTGCAAACACCAAATTAGCAGTGATGAGGATGTCTGGCTGATATTGTCCTGTTTCAGCAGCAATGCTGGACTGGAAGACAGCACGGGGTGATGCTGTGCAGGAGATCTTTGGCTCCGAGCTGTGTGACTGCGTAGAAATATTGGATCAGCAGACAGGGCAGCGATGAGAGCTAACATTCCATTTTAGAAAGATTTTTACCTTTTCTTTCCACCAATATGGTAGAGGAAAAATATGCCTTTTAGAAGCAAAAGCACTGCTCTAAACATCAACCGCGGTCACCTTTAAGTTAACTTTTCATAGGATCTTCCACTACTGAAGAAAGACTGCTGTCTTTTATTGGTTCATACACAAAGACTGTATTTCTTCTCTAATTTTACTAAAGATCCAGAAAGACATGTGTGGTCCTTCCTCCCCCAGGCCTGCCAGTTACCTTTGGCTGAGGTAGTCTCCCAGAAACTGTAGGTTTCAATCACGTTAGGTGAAGGAGGGCAGCATATCTGGGACTCTCACTTGACACCTGGCTTTGCACAACCTTCCTAAGCATGTGAGTCATTGGAGTGTTGTATAGAAAGGGACGCAACAGCAGGAAAAAGACACTGCCAACTCATTTTTTGTGGAGTCTGCTGCAGTGGGCATATGATTAATGTTTCAAAGTATGCAACTAGGATTGAATCTCTCTGGAGAACACGCAGAAGAATTCATTGGGGTTTTTAATCCTGAGTGGGCTCAGCTATGAACCAAGCTGTGTCAGAACTGCCTGCTCCTAACTGTGTTCCTTGTTGGCACGCTTCCTGTGCTTTTGGTGCTTCACCACAGCTCTGTGAGTTGCATTCAATATTTGAATATCCCAGTGAGTGTATTCAACCTACATGTGATTGATTGTGAGAATGGTTTCTAATACTGCTAATGCACAGTCTGGGGCAAGTTGCCTCAGGAGTTAGCTTTCAATTTAGGTATTAGCAAAATAAGATAATAATATGCAATTAACTATCCCACAAGCATATTACATGCCTTACTTGGTTAATGTTTATAAGGCACACTTTGGAAATGAAAACGCTACATACACTAAGTATTGTGCAGCATGGAAAAATGTTTGGCTATTTAATTCAGATGGAATGCATGTAATACAATGAAACCATGAATCTTGGCCAGCATGCAAGAGCCCCTTTGCCATCTTTCATTTGATATGCAAACACCAGATTAAGTTTCCTTTACTTTGGCCAAACCAGCACTCTCAGGAATCATACCGCATCTCTCCCACAGCTGTAAAATGTTCTTCTTCTTACAGAAGAACATCAGGTGGGTTTTGGTAGTAAGATGCCAATACTTGGAAATATTTTAGCTGTACTCTGGGAGTAAGAATCTGTTCAGTTTGTTAACTGCAGAAAACTGAGAAAGAAAAATGATGTATGGTACAGACTTGCAGGTAAAACCCTTGAGATGGTCATGGAGATCTTTATTTTGCCATCTGTAATAATAACAGAAACCTAAACCATAAGGTTCTCCACAGCAGAAGCAGCATACTTATCCCAGCCAACAAGCAGAGCTGAGCTCCTGATGCGTGCCATTAATCACACAATAGTATTGGTGACATAAATGCAAAAAGCGAGAGATTTTACAAACGTTATCTACAGACTTAGCTTGCTTATATCCCTGGCTTGCTTTTGGGTTTGGGGGTTTTGTTTTTGGTTTTTTTTCTTTTCTTTTTTTTTCCCCCCCTGATTTATGCTCTGGTCTGACAATATCAAATTTTAGCTGTACATGAATCCTTAACACTGCTGAGTTTTGCAAATGTGTATTCCTTCGTGCTCATTGGTCCTTAAGCTCTATTCTGATAATGAAAGAAGCAGAGCACCATAGGATGAATGCAGATAGCAACCTGTCAGCAGCCCTCTATTATGCGCTGACATAATCTATCAGAGTTTACATGGGGGTTAGAACATGGGATAGGATAAAAGGGAGAGAAAGAACAAAGAGAAGCCTGAAGGTGATAATAAAAAATTAATGTATGACCCACTGCCTCGCTTGTTTTTTAGCTGGTAAAAAGTACACATTGACTTAATCAAGATAAAATCTTATTCTTTAGCATTTGGAGTCTTAACCTGCCATTGTTTTATTAAAATGCACCATGAATATTAAATAGTAGATGACTTCACCTTCCTACAGTAAGAGCGAAGCCATTTGTTTTGAACTCTTGATCCTGTTTGTTTGCTTTTTATTTCATGTTTGTATTTTCTCTGTTCACGTTATTCATGACGCTGTGAGATCTAACAGAGAGCTAGGATTCACCCTGAGTGGTGGTGTCTGATGTCCATTTGGAACAAATTCAAACAACCCAAGCAGTCCAGGGAAAACTCCAGCTTCCCTTGTGATCACCACCTGCCAGGAAGCCAAGCCCAGCTGCAACAGAGAATCGCAGTCTGGCATATCTCCATTGCAGGAAAAGTATGATTTTTCTCAGATTTAGTTAACTCCTTAAAGATTCTGGCAATGCAAGAAAGCTGACATGCTGCTTGGAACAGAGAAGATCCAGTATGATCAGTGTCTGAGACCAAAGACATCACTGACACTGTATTTCAAATTACCTTTTGAAAAATCAGGTGGTTCAGTCAATTGAACAGAGCTACTTGGTTTGAAATACAGGGATGAAAAAGTTGTATTTTCACTACACTTTTTACAAAAGACAGAATTCAAATACCATGCATAGCACCACTTTCAGCCTTGATTCAGCAGACTTTTAGGTACTTATTTAACTTAATGTCTGTACTTCAGTGCAAGTGTTTTGCTGGACCAAAGCCCTAGTGAGCATATACAGACTCTTACAAGGTACCTGAAGGAATCGATCTTTTCTGACACTGAGGCAGATTTTAAATCATGGCTTGATTTTTTTTTTCCCCCATGGGTTGTACATTTGCACAGCCATTTATTTCCTGGCTAAAGTAACTACAGATCAGAGGGTTAAAATGTTCAATGGCTTAATGTGCTAGCTTCATTTCTACTGGCTTCTTGCAGCAACAGTGGACAATGAAAGTGATAGGCTTGGTCTGATCCCTGATGAACACTTGCCCACATAATTATATCAGCTGCAAGCTTGGCACAGTTGGGAGACAAAAGACAGTGAGAGTTAGAAAAGTGCAGTTACTGTAGGTCAGGGCTGATGTCTTCACGTGGCACCTGCTTACCTTTTCTTCCCCAGGATCACTAGGGCTTTCTTACCTACATAACCAATTTTTTCTCTCTTCCTCATGGGCATGCTTAGACACTAACAAATAAAAACTTCCTTCAGCCATAGCTTTAATATGAATGCCTAGACGCCAGCTATTGTAGCTGAGCTAAGCTTGTCAGCTGCTACAGTTGTCTTTATATTGACATTCACTTTAATGGTTATTTATGATTTGAAATCTGAAAAAAATAAGCCAATCACCTCAGTTATTTAGTCTTTGTCTGAAAATACATTGTTCATGCCTCCTGCACCTACCGACCTAGTGAGAAAAAGGTAAGCGTCTTGAATTCACTTGAAATCTTATCAAAGAAATCTTAATTTAAATGCAACAACCTCCCGTTTCAATATTCATAGAATCATAGAATGGTTTGAGTTGGAAGGGACTTTAAAGATCGTCTAGCTCCACCCCCTCTGCCATGGGCAGGGACACCTTCCACTAGACCAGGTTGCTCAAAGCCCCATCCAACCTGGCCTTGAACACTTCCAGGGGTGGGGCATCCACAGCTTCTCTGGGCAACCTCTTCCAGTGCTTCATCACCCTCAGAGTGAAGAATTTCTTCCTTTTATCTAATCTAAACCTACCCTCTTTCAGTTTAAAGCCACTACCCCTTGTCCTATTACTCCATGCCCTTGTAAAAAGTCCCTCTACATTATATATGTATGGCTGACTCCTAGCTATCTTGGAAGCTTCTGCAATTGGAAAAGCAAGTGTTTAAGTACTACCTGTGTAATTGGCTTTTTCTTACGCCTCTAATACTGCGAGGTGGAAAGGTGTCGTGGTTTAACTCTCGTCGGCAACTAAGCACCACACAGCCGCTCACTCACTCCCCTCCGAAGGAATGGGGGAAAGAATCAGAAGGGTAAAAGTGAGAAAACTCGTGGGTTGAGATAAAGACAGTTTAATAAGTAAAGCAAAAGCCACGCGCGCAAGCAAAGCAAAGCAAGGAATTCATTCACTGCTTCCCATGGGCAGGCAGGTGTGCAGCCATCTCCAGGAAAGCAGGGCTCCATCACGCGTAACAGTAACTTGCGAAGACAAACACCATCACTCTGAACGTCTCCCCCTTCCTTCTCCTTCCCCCAGCTTTGTATGCTGAGCATGATGACATATGGTATGGAATATCCCTTTGGTCAGCTGGGGTCAGCTGTCCCAGCTGTGTCCCCTCCCAAATTCTTGTGCACCCCCAGCCTCCTCGCTGGTGGGGTGGGGTGAGAAGCAGAAAAGGCCTTGACTCTGCGTAAGCCCTGCTCAGCAATAATGCAAACATCTCTGTATTATCAACACAGTTTTCAGCACAAATCCAAAACACAGCCCTATACCAGCTACTGTGAAGAAAATTAACTCTATCCCAGCCAAAACCAGCACAAAAGGTTTAGCCAGTCTTTTATCCAGATGTGACATAACCAGTGCCTTACAGAGACAACCTTCCACATGGACGTTACCACCTCTTGAGATGCAGCTAATTAGCTTCTTAGAAGAAGCTATTGTAGTCTGCTGGACTCATAGAAAGCTGCTTCAGAAACTACATAATGAATTCCCAGTAGACTCCTATTTGTTGCAGTAAATGATACATATTTCTCCTCTGCTTAAAATTATGTGCAGTGTTTATACCAAAATTGTGAACATTTAATTTGAGGATATGATAACTGTGTTCATGCTCTTGATTTAAAATAAACAAGAAATTTTACTAGTCAGATATGGACATGCAGGTTTAGATCTCTGTAGCAGGAATTTCATAATTGCTTTACTCCAACATAAGTGAGTTACCCTTTACATGGACAAGCTCCTCTCTCCGCTAATCTGACCCACGCATTCCTGCCACCCTTTTGCATGCACACTGCATGCTAGGCGGAACCAAGAAACTAAACAGGCTGAAAACCAGCCTGGGGGATGGAGGGAGGCTGTGAGGCACAAATAGGGTATTACTTTTCATATGGATTAGTTCCCTGAACTGGGTCACTCACTTCTTAAGTCCAATAGAAGTGCACGGCTGGAGATGGGACAGAGGGTAGGATTGCTTGTCTCATTCCATTCAGGTGGGCTTAAAGTGATTATGAAATCACTGTCTTAACTAGATATTCAAAAGACCTCTTTCTGTAGCTTATGATTTTCTTAGATCCTAATTCAGTAAGGTATTTAAGTAAGCACCTAACTTTAAGTCTCATGTCGAAGTTCATTGCTAAAGCAAGTTCCTACTATTTTCATTTCTTGGCTGACTTTCTGAAGTGCTTGATCAGAGTCAGGGGAGCTGTTCTTCTTTGTAATAGTTTCACTGAAAATTATTTAGCCGTTTTAAAGAAAATATTCATTGTTGCTAGGAAATATTGTTTGTGACCTTTTTATTAAGCAGCTACAGCACCTCAGGGAAGAAAAGAGAAGCATAAGCTTGGCAAGGAGTAAAACTCCAGGTCAGATTTGTGTTTTTATTAGCCCCAGAAGAATTGGATGTGATTTAACTGAGTTATACAATATATAAAGCACTTTGTACATGGGCCGTGGAGTACATTAGACAATAAAATTGGCTTCTTCTGCTATTCCATTAGTGATGGCACCAGTGGATATACAAACTGAGACTGATATGTCTTGATGCACAAGGAAGAAGAGGGCACATTAAGGAGGACGGAGGTCTCAGAAGTGCTTTCCTAGCATAATGTAAACTGGGATGAAGTTGTAATTTCCTTCTTCATTCTCAGTGAGAGTACATGTGAGAACTTAACATGTTGTTGTAAGGGAGATATGCAGCTTCCCAAAGGACACTTGAGAGATCTTCAGAATCAGCATTTCATAAGATGGCTTGCTTTCGGTATGGAATAGATGAAGATTGCAAAGGTGAACACTGTGGGAGGTGGATAAACAAGACAGGGTCATGCCTGATTGATTACACATATTGAATGATACACATTGCAGGGCTGTTATCCAGCCAGCAGATGAAACAGGACACATTGCTTCATCCATTTTTCTTTCATAAGAATTTTCTGAAACAACCCTTTGAAACCAACTGAGCAAGCAGCAGCATGGCAGAAATGGAAACCCAATGTGTCAGGTATGGCACTGCTAAGGTTGCCTGTCTAACCTTAACAGTAGCCACTTGTACGTATTTGCCGCAAAGAGGCCTTTCTTAGAAACAATCACATTGATTTTCTCTCAAAAGAAGAGACATGCTGTGCATAAATCCCCAAAAGCTGCACTCTGTATCTCCCTTCTCTTCCTTCAAATCTTGCAGATTTTATGCCACTGTTAGTGCTCTGCTCTCTTGGTAAATCCTCTGCTTTTCTCTGGATCTTCACAAAGATCTTCTTTTTTTTCCTTTCTTTTTTACTAAGAAATTTGTCCAAGTTTATATTTATCTCCTCTATTAATCAGATATTATCCTATTGTTACCCTATTAACAGATATTATCCTATTTAGCGCACAGGCACTAAATTTTGTCCTGTCCCCCTTCTGCAAGATAACTGCTCTCTCAGACCTACAAGCGCAACTGCTCCTTAACCTAGTTCTGTCAGAATGATTTGATTTGTATACCCTCACACAGAAGTGTTTTAGTAGGTTTTAAAAACCAAATTCTTTTGACAGAATCAGGCTGGGGACAGCTACATGTGTAGTTATACCAGCAAATCTGAGGGGGGTGGTAACCTTCGGGGAAGCAGAACAGAGAAGAGAGCGGCTGGTGATGAGCCACCTACATTATCTCCATGCTTACATTATCCACATATCTATCAACAGCCCTCTCAACATCTGACCGCACCCTGGCTATTCGGATTTTCATACCTTTTGCTCATTTGTCCAAAATGCCCATCATTGCTGACAGACCTGCAACATACAACAGCAGTGCTCTCACTCCATTACACTGTCTGTCTATAACGGCATTCTCATCTCCTCAGCTGCTTTTCCTTATTCCCTCCTTCTCCTCATTCCATTACTCATGTAATTATTTTTCACACTGCCCAGTTCTTCTCTTCAAAAAATTGTCTTCATTTGCAACTCTCCTTAAGTCCCTTTCTCAAAGCAGTTTCTCCACAAGTCTTATTAAATATCCTCTTCCTTCTGCCTTGTTTTAATTAAGCTGTGAACTCTTCAGGTCAATGAATGTGACCAAAGTGTGTAAAATGCTGTTTGTATGCTGGACTGCCAAATTACAATAACAGCAATAGTCAACAGAGTTCTGAAGTTCAAGCACAGGACAATATGTAATGCTGCAGAAAGTAAGCCACAACAAAAGAATAAAAAAAAGTTTAAAGGAAGAAAGCCTGCAGCACTGAGCAATTTAGAAAATGCAGAACAGCCAACAGTCACTGACACATGGAAAGGGCAAGGAGAAAGACAGGTCAGTCTTGAGACCAAAGAGAAGCTTCACACCAGGAGTGCCTGATGATTCAGGCAGAAAAGTATCTGCAGTCCAGGAAACTCTTAAAATGTTGTAATTGTCCTGGAGCGTACACAGGAGAAAATTCCACCCTGTCTTAATGACTGAGAACTGCTATATCTATGGAAATACAGAGTGAGCTCTGCGACTGAAAACTGCCTTTAGGAAATGAATATATGCTTAGTCAGGAACCGGTGAAGACTTGTCTGATAACTGAAAGGTCCAATCCCTCTCTAAGCAAAGTCATTTCTGGTGCTGTTTGACTTGAGTAGGAGCAAAGTAATGCAAAATGTACTGCGGGATGTTTATCTCAATACACAACCCATGACAGACCTAGCTAGTAACCTAGAAAATGCCTTGAAGAAAAACACTGAGCAAGTGAAAAAAGTAGATATGTATGAGAGAGAGGAAAAGGGAGAAAAACATTGAAATGTAGAAGATGGTAAACAAAGCATATTTTGTTTCTGCACACATGCTGTATAGGAAATAGCTGGAGCATTAAATGTTTATTGAAATTATGCTTTAAAAGAGGAGAAAAAATCTCTAGGATCATTACTGAAAGAAAATAAGTACAATAATTAGATTTAAAAGAAACTAATGTTGGGGGGTACTCTGAACTTGTGCACATAGTTAAATTTGTGTAAATAGCATCACTCTGTCATTTCGGTTCCCTCTCAGATTCAAGTCTGAGCTGTATTTCTTCAGTCCTCCACCCTGGTACACAGCCACGTGCCAGGTGGCTTCCGAGGTGAAGAACCACAGATTTGGAGGTGGTTCTGATTCAGGCCCCATCACTGCAGCAAAGAGTGATAGAACTTCTGTTTCATGGGGCAGTACTGAGTAGCTGTCTCTTTCAGGCTTTTTCATCTCTCACTCCTTGGTTCTTTTCTCTGCCCCACTGAGAAGCTCTTAAAAGCTTAAACCATAAAGGTCCTCTCTTCCCCCCCCCCCCCCCCCCCCCAGGCAAGTGAAAGAAGAATAAAATCAAAGAATGTGATAGTTTTGAAAAAAAACAGCAAAAGTTTTGGCAGTGAATTTCAGCAAACAGTTGAACAATTGGCTTTGGAAGAGGATTTAGACTAAAGTGGCAAAAGAATGAGTGTTGACCTGGAAAATCAAGATGCATTAGGCATTTCAGTGCAGGAGAAAGAAGGCTGTGCAACCTGGTCAGGTGGAAAGAGCTCTAGTGGTCAAGAGCTCAGTGACAAAAAGAAAAGACCGAAAGATTTTAGTGAGCAAAAAGGAGTTTTGCAGAGAGGTCTGTACAGAGAGGTTATAAAAGAAAGAACGTGGCAGTCAAGACGATGAAAGCAGTATCTCTTCAAGGCTACCAGGGAAAATTGACTGGAAATAAATTTATCAGCGACATAGAAAATAACTTATATTCAAGGCTCAGGCTAATTAAGAATGGGATAGTAATCTTACAAAATAGAGTGTTATCACTAAGAATTGTAAATACATTTCTTGTTTTTTTGGTCTTTTTTTAATATAGCTAATACATGCTACTTGAAAATAACACATTTGATAAAATTACATCTTACAGTATGAAATTCTCCTTGTTGTTTTCCCTGCTGCCAACCTGCTGGGTGATCACACACAAACCGTTCGGGAGGCCTGCTAGTGATGAAGGTTCTGGTTACACGGAATACGCATCCCTGAACAGCAGGGGAGGGGAGCTCTCCAGTGAGGAGAGGGGAGGAGATTTAGATGGTAGCTCCTCACAATCACCAAATGAGGAACACACTGCAGCAGTCTCACAAGGAGAAATAATACTCTTTCCAGGGGCGATTTATTTGACCAAGATGTTGCTGAGCATGAAGGTTATGATGAAAATAACTGAAGAGGCATGAACATTGGAAACAGAACTTAATACCAGTTCAGGTGGAAGAGAAAAATAGTGCCATAGATCCAAGTACAAATAATCAGGAAAATGAGTGTGCATATTTAACTGCTGATATACCTGAGAGATGATAGTTTATAGCTTCAAAAAGACATAGAAAGGATGTAGATCTCCAGCTATCATTAAGGCACATAAGTCCAGCCTCAGTACATGCTATCTAGGTAGTGTTATTTAAATGAGAGACACTTACTTTATAGCACTAACATTCCTGGAGTACCCACAGGTCTTCTGCTCCTGTCCAGAAACGTTAGCATTTCTAACAGCGCTAAGCAATTTACCACCAGTCAAAGCCTATGGACCTACCAGGATCCACAAACACATTTTTGGAGTTGTGCTGAAGTATTTCAGTCTCGTTCAGTCAAATATGCTACTAAATATGCAAACGGGTCCAAAAACAGCTGTAAAAAACCTGATTCCACTGAGAGCCCTCCTACTGTTCAGCCTTTCCCAGGAACATGCCACCTGTCTTGGACTTGGTGATTAATTCTACCACCATACACCCACCCAGGCTTGGATCACAAAGTTTCCAGCCACGTAAAAGCAGGCATTCTCAGCCAACTCTCCACACTCATCTTCAGCAGCCCTGGCAACAGAACCAGCCAGCATTCATTTCACAGCAAACATCCAGCTGTCTCCTCCTTCTTTCTACTTCTGGCTTCTTCCTACTCTCAATTTGTGGAAAACACAGGTTCAAATCCATACGCACTGTGGTATGATTTGAACCTGTATCTCATCTTCTTTATGTTTGAAGTATCAGCCTAAACAGGAGTCTGAGATGTTACATATTAGTCGTTTCTGTTGAAGCATGTAACAGAAATTAATTACAGCTATTTAAAGCATTCATAAGATCCCTCCTGGGCCTTCTTGGGGCTAAACATTCCCAGATCTCTCAGTGTCCCTCTGTTATGTCAGATGCTCCGAGCCCTTAATCATCTTCATGGCCCTTTGCTGGACTTGCTCCACTATGTTTATCTCTCTCTTGTACTAGGGAGCTCAGAGCTGGGCACAGCACTCCAAGTGTGTCTCACCAGTGCTGAGCAGAGAAGAATCACCTCCCTCAATCTGCCGGCAACGCTCTTCCTAACGCAGCCAAGGGTGCTGCTTGCCTTTTTTGCTGTGAGGGCATATCACTGGCTCATGTTCAGCTTGTACGCCAGGACCCTCAGGTCATTTTCTGCAAGGCTGCTTTCCAGTCAGCTGGCCCCCAGCCTGCACCGGTGTATAGGGTTTTCCACCACAGGTGCAGGACTTAGCATTTCTCTTCATTGAACTTCATGAGATTCCTGTTGGCCCATTTCTCCAGCCTGTTGAATGAATCATCTGAATGGCAGCACAACCCTCTGGCACGTCAGCCATTCCTCCCAGTTTTGTATTACCAGCAAACTTGATGAGAGTAGACTCTCTCCTATCATCCAGGTCATTAATGAAGATGTTAAACAGTACAGGACCCAGTACTGACACCTTGGGTACAGCACTACTAACTACCTTCCAGTTACTAGTGGTAACTAGTAAATTCCAGCGGCTGGACTTCATGCTACTGACCACAACCAGTTCAGTCCATGTTTCAGTGAATCTCACTGTCTGTCCACTTATCTAGCAGTTTTTCTATGAGGATTTTATGGGACACTGCAACAAAATTCTTCTGAAGTTGAGATAAAAAACATCAGCTACTCTTCCATCATTCACTAAGCCAGTTATCTCATCATAGAGAGCAAACCAATTCGTTAACACAATTTCCTCCTCATAAATCCATGCTGACTCCTCCCAATCACCTTCTTGTCCCTCATATGTCTGGAAATGGTTTCCAGGATTATTTGCTCCATCACTTTCAGAGGGACTGAGATGAGGGTGACCAGTCTATAGTTCTCCAGAATCTCATTTTTGACCTTCTTGAAAATAGAAGTGACATTTTCTTTCTTCTGATCCTCGGGAACCTCCCCAGATCACCATGAGCTTTCAAAGTTAACTGAGAGTGGCCTTGCAATGACATCAGCCAACTCCCTCAGCCTCATGCATCCTAAGATCAGTTCTTCCTTGTTTTCTCAGTGTGAGGTAAAGCAGAGCATCTGCCCTTGTCAGATCCCTGATCACCTGTGTCGTGTTGTCATCAATGTACTCCAGAAATCTCCTGGATCGCTTGTGCTCTGCTGTGTTGTCCCTCCAGAAATATCAGGGTGGTAAAAGACACCTCTAATAACCAGGGCCCATGAACATAAGGCTTCTTCAAGTAAACTGAAGAACTCATCAACTTCATTTTCTTGATCGGGCAGTCTGTAAGAGACATCACAGCATCACCCATGTTGGTCTGCCTGATAATCCTGACCCATAAACTCTCAACTGGTTCATCATCCGTTCCCAGGCAGAGCTCCAAGCATTCCAGCTGCATTTGCATATAAAACTAAAATGTACATTAGTTGCTTAATTTCAAATGCATCTGATCAACTCAGTTCCACCTTTCTTTTACTTTTTTTTTTCCTTTCCCCCCTCTATGGATACCTTTGATAGAAATCATATCAAAGTCAGTATATATTCGTGTGTAACAGAAAACCATATGTGTTTTCTTCCTACCTATCTATCTATCTATCATCTATCCCACTGTATTGAGAGTATGGAAGAGAGATGGAATGAGAGAGTTAAATGGTTTTTCTTATGGCAAAAAAAAAGTTATGCAAGAATAAATTCACACTGGGAGTTTACCTCCTAGAGTGTCTCACTGCTTATAGCATTGTAGAACAGAAGGATAACTCACACAAATTTACTCCATTTTAGCTGCATGTACACCTAAAGCAATGATAATTTCCAATTGTGCTTTTAAAAACCTACTAAACTTTTTCTCCTTCACAAAGTTTAGAGGGAAAAATGTGAAGTCTGGGTGAAATTTAACAGATTAAAGCTCCAGATAGATCTGCATTACTCTAAGCGTGAAAGACATCTTTGATTAATGGTTTGCTGTATCTCAGCTAGCATTACAAATCTTGAGTAAATATACCACTAGGACATTAATGTGTGGGATGAGTGTGTATAGAATAGGCTGCATATTCAGGAAACACTGCAGAATTTCCATGGGCCATGGAGCAGAGATCTAATGATCTTCTTCCTTTCATCAGGCACACTTTGTAAATGAAGTTGGCACAGAAATACATGCAGTACTTCAAAATAATTTACCTCTACTGCAGGACCCTTAATGCATTGACAGCACTGCTGTTTCTCGTAATGGCTTAAAAAGTACCCTTTTTCTTTTTAAAGTCTTCTTATGCCTTTTCTTTGGCATGAGATATTTTAGTTATTGGGTAAATCCATTACGGTCTCACAGCACAATCCTTAGAGCATCGCAAAGGATATGCACAATGGCACAACTCAAGCCACAGCAAAGTGCTTATATAAAGATTGTTTAACCTAAATTACTTCAGTGTTCATATTTCTTTATCTGCTTTACACTTGGGGTATTACAGCTTTCATTTTCAACCACATCTTGAATTAGAATTAGATTTGAGGATCAGAGGCAAAGATACTTCCTATTTAAATTAAACCATTGAACTATAATTGTTGCAACAATCGGTCCCAAAAAGAAAAACATAAAACAGAAACCAGAATTGACTGTCCAGGAATCAAAATGCAAGGCAAAAGATGATTGGAAGGGACTTCAGGAAATGAAGTAACAGATGATATAAGCCTTAAAGAACATTCACAAGGAATTTAGCATCACATTGTGCGTATAATATAGGAATTGTCAATTGTAGGTGCCACTTCACACAGAGAGTGCGAAAATCCAGTTCTCAGATATACTGGGTAAATAAACATTCAACTACACAGTTTGGATGAAAGTCAGAAAACAACATGAAACCTAGTCCAGAAGCTCAAAAAAGGAGTCTCTGATCTGGGCTATCTCTGTCTATGGATATTCAACTCTAAATGTATGTAAACTTCATTTGGGTATGCAGAATCAGAACTCAATTTTTGATGGACTAGTCCAAGTACACATAATTTAACACACACCCCACATCAGCATTTTCTTAGCACTTGGTAGTTTGGACTTCACATGGCATTATAAGATTTTATTTAAGAAATAAAATCAGGCTTTCAGTGATACTTCCCAAGTTACGTATTATCACTAGGGAGTTCAGGGTGGGATGCATAATTCCAGCCCTAAACTTCTCTGAGCTTCAGGTTTTTGCAGGAATTCTTCAGATTCACTTACGTGATGGTGATGAAGGCCATCTCTGATGTTGTTCAGTGGGTTTTTTTCTCAGAATTGTTGACTGGAAAGTCTAGAAATGTCCCATCAGAGACATAAGCATACCTGACCCATTAGGGCTTTGCTCACACTACCATATATATTTATTTTTCAGAGTTATGGTTATAAAACGCTACCTTGCAATAGTCCTTTCATGAACTACTTTCCATATTAGGTGATCTCCGCTTGCAGAGGTGATCTGCACAGGTTGCTTTCTTGGATGACTTAAATGAAACTTTCCCCTCAGAAGAAACCTTGATCCCTTGAAAAGTGAGCCACCAGCTAATTGACATTCAGGGCAGTAGAACAGCAGACACTTCACCATCCTGCACACTATCACGCTTTTTGCTGCCTTCAGAGGAGCGTGGTTCGTGCTATCAGGTTGACCTGTTGGAGAGAAAGTGTGGGCTGCCCACCCCAGGCTCCTCTCTTGGCACCCACTCTCTGCCAAACAATAGTTCTATGATGCCTTTTTAATTGGCTTCTAGGCTTGCTGCTGCATCAAAAGAAGGGTGATTTGGCTAATTAACTGTCTCACTTTCTTCTTGTTCTCTAGAAGAAAATGAAAATGACTCATTGCTAGAGTAGTTAACCTGAAAGAGGCCAAACTAAAATTGTGGTTGGAGACAGCTGGGTAACAAACTTTGCTGAAAGGACACAGAAAGGTCTTCAGCAATCTCTATTTTTTGATTAATAACGCCCACTTTGTTTTGCTACCTCATACGTTCCGGCTGTAATTACTCTGCAGAACTCCTTTTTCAGTCTGTCTCGTAACGTAACCATACTGTGCTAGCACGCTCCTTAGGCTTGCCACAAACCAAGAGTCCCTCTCTTAAAATAATCCCAGAGGAAAGTAAGCATGGAAATCTAATAGTTCTTTCTCTGTCCCAGAAGTAATAATGCTGAGACGTAGATTTTTTTTCTTCACCTGTATACTCTCTAGCTTTGTGCAGTATTGAAGCCAACTGTATTTCTCACGTGCAGTCTTTACTGCGGGAGGGAAGGTCTCTCTGTTCTCTGAGGCTCACACATTTCAGATTAGCCTCTGATGATATAGTGCCTCAAAGTTTGCATGTGCAGTCCAAGTTGCTGTACCTATGACACACCAAAACTAGATTATGCATTGGAAAAGATGACGTTGATTAACACTGGTAAAATATTCTGTTTTATATTCCATTTAAGTACGGCTGATTTAGCTTTCATACTGCAAATAAAATGCACTTAAAATACAGTCAACTTATCCCAAAACAAGCAGTCAGTTAAAGCATAGGACACATCTCACGCATTCAAAGAAATACACTGAATCTGTTGCTGATGTGCTTTGCCTTTGCAGATCTGCTTGAAAGTTGGGAGTATGTATTCACTGCAATACTGACCACTTCCACTGGAAGCATAGTATTACTATAGGCACAAATAGCTGAGAGCAGATGTGTCTAACCTGAGCTCAAGTCCTTTAGGGAAAGAGAGGACACCAATCGTCAAATCTGGGGAAAAAGGGAAACAGGAATCTTTCTGTAGTCCTGGAGTCTAGACTTGATGAAAATGAAATGAGCCACAGAGGTACCAGTGACCCTCTCCAGAACAACTGAAGCTGTTCTGCTGAAGTCTAACATTTGATTCACTGGCACTTTTCCAAAGTCAAAATAAGGCAAAATAATTCCCCCAGTTAAATTCAATAGACACTTCAAAATTAATAACCATAAAGTTCTGAAATGAAAATAATGCTGTTGTGTCCTCAGTGATACACTTTCTTCTGAGAAACTGATTGGATCACTCACTGTGACAGATTTGTTTTCTCACGGGACACAATTGAGCAAAAGCTTTAATTTCCTGGATCCCTAAACCAGATCTTTTCCTGTATAGGCATTAGAAACAATTCAGCTTTTTAAAAAATATAACCAAGACCTTAATGAAGAAAATTTCACTGAGTTGATATTCTTATAAAAACAACAACTTCAGAAGTCTAATTTGTGCGTGTCTCCTATTATACACCAGACTTTGTAAGGAAGAGTCCATTTCTGACATACCGGGAACTGGGAATATAATTCATTGCTTTAACATTCAGATAAACATTAGTAAGCTTTTATGGTTTTGATCACACTCAAGGTAGTTATCACTGGTGTAGGAAATTAATGGGCTATATGGTAGAGGCAGATTACATTATTTGGAATATTAAAAATTAGATCCAGAGTACGTTTTCTGTCATGCTCCCCTCCACTTAACACTGTACTAACCTGAGCCCTCGTTTTAGCATAAGAAAATAATCCAAGTCACTGAAGATATCCTATGGGTATGAACCTGTAACACGGAGATCTTTCAATTTCTATTGATTCAGGGCTGCATCAAAAAACTGATTCAAATAAATGAGAGTCTTAATTGCCTGCAATGGACTTAGGATCAGACCCTTACATGACAGCTGAGTGTACTCAGCGCCTTGCAGAACTACGGTTTGCAAAATAAAGAATTGAGCTTGTTAATGGAAAACCAAAATGCTTACATTGTGAATGCTTTATGTAATATCTTTGCCAGAACAAAGTCACCTTATGTGCGTCAGAAATGATTACTTGCTGCTGGTCAAAAATGAGTATAGACGCAAGAAGCATATAGCAAAATAGTATCCTCATTGTAATGAGCAATTTATATGACTGATTTTATTAAGTGACATCCAAGGCACTTCTATCATAGAAATTTAGGAATTCTTGGAGGAGTAGCTTTTTAGTAAGCTTATAGTTTGCCAGAGAAGAACTATATGAAAGGGGAATAAGGATAGCAGACACATCCTTTGGACTACTCAGAATTCCTGTATTTTCCTTTCAATCTATTTTTGTACATATATTCACATTTTATGTATTTATTTTAAAATTTCTTTAAAAATATTTTTAATTATTTGGGAAGATACGTCACACACAACTTTGAAACATATTTTCCATTATTTTTAGTCATCAGTTTTTATTATCCATTCATATATTCACCATGATGGTGGAACTAGAAAAAGTCCAAATTTACTATGAAAACAATGTCAAATATGAATACATAACCATCAGAAAATCAGAAAATTCTATATTGAATTATAGCTCTTTGAAAATGGTTAACACAGCAGTGTTTCTATTTCCATTCATTCTAAAGTAAACATAATGAAGCATCAGATATTGATCATTCCTGGTGATTTTGAGAGATTTCCTGGATACTATGAATTCTTTTCAATACCATACCTAAAATATCTTACAAGTTCTTTTTCTAATGTATCATTCCAACACAGCTCCTTTAAATTTAGCAGAGTTTCAACTCTAAAATATCTGTTTTGAAAGTGACTTTCTGTATCATTTATCCTTGTGTTTGGCAAGCATCTCTTTTTTCCCAGCTTCCCATGTTTGGCAAAATAATTCATTCCTGTTCTGATGAAATCTTATTAAAATACTAGAAATTTGCTTTCCTATCCGGCTATGTTAAGTATTATGTTGAGTTTTAATATCTCACATACTGCTTTTTTTGTAAAATGGAAATAATTGTTTTTCATGTGGCTGTTGGACTGAAGAATTCCTATTCTGTAACATGGCTTACTTGACGTATCACCCTCCACTCACCACCCCTTGACCTTCCAGCCCAAGACTATAGTTGACGAAGATAAGTGAGCAGATCACTGTCACAAATATTATGTCTTCTTCCTGGTTCCCACAATATGGAAGGAAAGAAGGAACAAATGGAAGGAAGAAAAGAAAGGAAGGAAGCAGACAACCCAAAGAAACTAGCAAACACCAAGCTCAGCTCAGACCAGTGAGGTCAACCTCCAGCTTTCCTAGCTCCTGTATCAGATGGCTCATATGGTCTTATATTATTTAGTTTAAAATAAACGTGTTATAATAAAATTATAAATATTTAAAGTCTGAAACTTATAGGGTATCCACAGTCATCTTTTTTTGAAATAACTCATTGCCCTTTTGTGGAGATCAGGATACCCAGCTCTTTTGACAATCTGGTCCCAGTTACAAACATAGAGCTTTGCAAAATTTGATCATGAAAGACTGACCTCTGAAGTCTTACTAGCCTCATAGGAAATGATGTTAATGCTAACATCGTAAGCCTATGAACAACCTTTGAATAAAAGATGAGGGGATTATTTTGAGAAACTAACAACCAGGTTTATTTCTGATGTGGTGGCTTAGGAAAGAGCTTGACTTTCTTTGCAAATGTGCTAAATATGTTGATATATTGTGAGTTTTTTGTTTTAATTTGATCTGGGTTTTACCAAGGCTGATGTGGTTTTAGAAATTCTGGCAAATTGCCATTAACACCCAAAACCACCCAGATAATTTAGAGAAGCATAGACACACGGCTGAAAGAATCCAAAGGGACCATGGCCTCAGCTATTGTTTCCCATTACGGTAATCATGTTTCCTGACAATAATCCATGTCTCCACTGCTCCACGATCTCACCGGCCTCTGTACAGCTGCATTAATTTTGAAGCTTAAGGGCCCAAGTCCCATTTTCTATGTAGCACAGGGCAGAAAGCCTAAACTAGCTGGTGCATTACCACAGTCCAGTGAATCCTCGTGCACAGGTAGGAGCTCAGGGCTTCTAAGTGACATACCCAGGACGCTGTGCATCCATGCCCGTGCTATTTAGTTGCATTGGCATGGCTATGTTACTTTCAGCTCTGGAGCTTACATGATCAGTATGCTCTCCATACTGAATTCTAACATTAATGCTACATATCAGTTTGAACTGTGCTGGCGATGCTGCCTAAATTATAAATTATTCTAAATTTTTTTTTTCAAAATATTGAAATAATAGCCGAACTGTGCTACCCACTTAAACACATATGAAGCATCTATACTTTAGGTGTCTGCATAGTAGGTATCAATCCACATTCAGTGTAAAGTCTAGTCACATCTGGTTTCTTTTATAAATGTGCACACCCATTAACATTTCCATTTGCACTCCTATTGGCGAGGTGACCTTGGTCAGTTATACAACACAGCAATGTGGCACTGCATCAGCTTACTGAATTTAGTCTAGTCTGAAATACGGTAGCTCCTTTCTTCCACCCCAAGCCATTAAGCTTTCTTTCCCTCTTCCTTATTTCTATGTCTCATCACAATAAATATGGGGGGAAATGGAATGAATGCACAATTGTAGGTAACGAGCTGGGACTGTTGTTTCTTTAATCTAAGCTTTGATGTTAAAAATCACTGTAGCAAATTCTATCGGTTTTCATGATTAACCTTCACAAACTATTGTGTCGCTTGGCCATTCAGAGACAATTTCAGTATTAAATACAGGTGCAATAAACACTAAAGGAACTAAATGACTTTGCTGTGGTTATAAACCAAAACATGAGAGAGAGATTCTGACTATTACATCTCTTTAAGAAACAAAGGAATGCAATATATTGCCTCGTGTACTTTTAAATAGTCTTGAATGTTCATAATGAATAGGTAGTCATACACCTGTTGGAAATTAGTTGCAAAAAGAATTCAATGTGAATGTAATACAGGAGTTTAGTGGAGGACTTATCAGACACTCTAATCAGGAAAGGAAGCATCTCTTTGGCTTCCAAGTACAGAAGCTTTTGTCTAATTATGTAAAGCTGATTCTCCTAAATATGCTGATCCAGAGTACCTCTGTTGAGGCATTCAAACAATTCACATATGAAATTTAATGTAATTAATTAAATTTGCCTACACAGAAGTATTTTTATAGAAGTAGATAGATTTACTTCAACATCACTGGCAAATAGTAAGACAGCTTTTTTCTTTTTTCATTATTTTAAGGTGGAAATACTCTGTTAAAATATGTCCAATACAACACTGAAAAATTAGGCATGGACTTTCAATAGACATAGTTCTAAGTAATCTGTGGCAATAAAAGAGCCATTAAAAGTTTTAATAAATTGTTTCAATAAATATCTAATAGGCTGAAAACAAAAGAATGAGCTGTACTGTTTTTTTCTAGCGTATGTGGATGTCCTAGCTTTTTACATACATCATTTTTAAAATAAAATATTAATTGTTGATATAAACTATTGTTGAACTGGTGAATAAAATACTAATAACCTACCTAATTTCTAACTAATATCCTATCTGTAATTTAATATAGGACAGTTATTAATTTCATGGCCACGTATATTGTCTAAATTCCCTGAGCTGACATCTGTGCTCTAGAAATCAAGAATGCCAAGTCCATACTGCATCTTTCAAAAGGTACGGCAACCCATCACTGCAGTAGGCAGCTTGCCATAAATATTAGCAAGAGCTAGAGTGAAATTCCAGTAAATGAAGATTAAAGGAAACCACTTTGAAATTGGCTGAGCTGAGCAAAGTAAGGAATTCATGTACCTCCTAATGTTGTAAATCAACTTACGCTGCACAGTCTCTGGCTATTTAATTAACAGCTTCATATTCTGCTAGCAAAAGAAGGGTCACAAGGACAAGATATAGAACGTGCAGTAATTTCACCAAGGTCTGCATTACCTTTAAGGCCAAAATACTGTTTTTTTCAATGAATGTAACTCCTGAGTTATAATAATCAGATGATAGATTTTTTTAGCCCCTTCCTTCTTTACTATTTCTTTCATTTCCTTTACCTCTTTATCCGTACGTTCATGTCCACTTCTCATATTCTTTCATAGTCTTAGTCCTATGGTAGCTGATTATGTCGCAGTTCTTCAGTTTGATGTACAAAGCTCAAATGAGTACGAAGCGTAATGATGAGCCCCAATGGCATTCAAAAGCATAGTTTTTAAGCTGTAAATGCCATCACTTCTGTAGTTAAATGAGTATTTGCAAATGCAACGCATAAATGTAGATGCTGATTCCTGAGAGCCCTGTGTACAAACAAGGATATTTTTGCACACTAGCAAACGCACATCAAATCTGCACTGAAATATCAGATACTATTCTCAACCCCAGAAACAAGCTGTAGTTCTTCATTCTCCCTAGAAAACAGTATTCCTAACGAAACGTTCACAATGTTCAAAATTTCAGTGCCCTGTGGTTTCACTAAGTCTGGTACATAAAGCAAACCTTTGCATGTATATGACTTGGGAGAGTTTGAACAGTGAATGTTGAGCTTACCTGAAAAAAAGGCTGACAAGAAAAACAAAAAGGGATATTATTCATAGGAAATAGTACAGTGTGATAATTCATAGATGGCAGTTTGGGGAAGTAGGGATTTATAGACCTGAATCCCTCCAACCAGCTGAAAGAATTGACTCTGTACAAGCCTTCTAATAATTAAGATATAAAAGGAAGCACATTTTCTTCCAAACATTTTCTGGGAGAAAGTGCAGAAAAAAAAACTTTCCCCTATCTGGAAATGAAACGGATCTCTCTCTACGTTTAAAAACAAATACTACTTTATTGCTATTACTATTTTAGTGGGATCCTAATCTGAATTGAGAAAATATGTATAACTTTAAAACAAATAAATAGCACTGGAGATGGCTGCATACTTGATAGCAGTTAGGTTTCCAGGAAATCCATTCTTGTTATTGCTTTGGCATGCTGTGACTGTTGACTGCCATATGCAGATGTACACAATGATGTGGAAAACTGAATTTTCTTTAATTCTTTATCCTGAATTTTTACCTAAAATGAAAGGACTCCGGAATTCCTTAACTGTTTCATGAGGATTTTTATACTTAAAATGGATGCAAAGCTTATGCAAATAGAGATAAAAATATGGCTTGCTACTAATAAGCCATCAGAAGCACACCATCAAGCACCCATAATTTAGGACACTGGCCAAATCAATGCATGCGCCTAAACCCAAATGAATTAATCTATTGCTCCTACAAAATAAGATTTCTGCTTCAGGAATATTCATGTTTCTTGTTATTATTATTTTTTACTTTCTTTCAGTAGTCTAGAAAATAAGCTTTCTGGCAGGAATGTTAGCCAAATGTTAATTTCAAACACATTTTAAGGAATATTCACAGAAATCTAATCTTATCTCACAAGTCTGAACATTTGATTCATTGAATCGTATGGCCATCCAGTTAGCTGACAGAAAGGAGAAACAAATGATCCATGTAGACCATTGTGCATAATCAAGACCGCTTACTTTTAAATAGTTAGTTATAGCAAATTTCTCAGGATCACTCTCCAGCTTTAGAACTATTTACAGAACCCTTTCCTTACCAAATCTTTTTTTCTCTCAGTATTTCCGGAATATGTATGTAAAATAATCTATGGAATCATTTCTATATCAGTTTCCTAGTCTTTAAGCTAAAGTTAGAGATTAATTGGGGTTTTGATTTTTATTGTTACTGCTACTTGCAATTAAAACAGTTTGCTTAAGAAAGAGTGAACTGAACACCGATACGGCATCAGTGAAGCAATCCAGGAATTTCTGAATGCTCTCAAAAGCTTGTGGAAAATGAGATCCAAGTGTACTAAAGTCTTCTTCACACTGTCTGCTCCTGGACTCGGTATCTATTCCCAGTAGGACTGTCATAGTCGGGGTCCACAGTAAAGTCCAGTGTAGCTGAAAATAACCTCCTGAAAGGAAAGCCAGCACAGGAGGAATATCTAGGTACTTGTCTGTTGGATCTCTTTCCAAATCAGTGGCAAACTCCCTAATATGACTTGACTTCAGCCCATGCTGAAAGTAAGTCTGTACTCCTTGACCACTCGTGACTGATAGATATAAGAGGGAATATCATTGTCCTATTAGCTTTCGCTACGTATTGAAAGACATATCCATTTCAACAGGGGAAAGGAATAGATCGAGGCCAATCATTTTTTTCATGCTCTGATTCATGGAACATGTTGAAGGAATAGAGGCCCCTTCTTCCCTGTAGAGTATGTATGTATGGTCATCTTTTCCCACCCTTCAGAAAGTCATTCTCTCCAACAGTGTGTTAGTATATGACTAATACTTAATAAAAACAGATATAATGCCAGAAAGCCAAAAGGCTTTGGTTCACTGACTTTTTTCTTTTCTTTTAATACAAAATCTACTATGCTGCAAGAGTTGGAAGACAAAGAATAATGAATTATCTGTAGAAATTGTGCCAGAAATCTGATTTGAGTGTTTATCATTATGTTTTCTCATATATTGGTGTCTAGTTTATCTAAAATGTTCCTCAGATTTACACACATTCTACAGTAAGCAAATCTGCAATAAATATAAACAAGTTATTCCCCCCTTCTCATTTTTTTCCTGGTATGGCTATCAGAAAAAATCCATATGACAATTTCTAGGCATATTTCTAAGTGCTATAGAAAATTGTTTTGTGTGGGAAAACACCAATTAACGAAAAATAGAATTTCAAAGAATCTATCAGAAAGTCCAGCAGAGATTTTTCTGATTTAGAAAAGATCTTAGCTAGTAGTTTCATGATTCAGGGCATTTATATTGAAAGTATAAGACCCCAATTCACGTCAGATATTATTCAAGATAACAATTACGCACCACGTTTCAATCGGTTTATGAGCATGAACTTGAGTTTACCACAACCCATTAGTTCCCTGATATAGATCAGATCACTTATATGCTATAAAGGATCAGTCTTTCTATGTATGTTTATTTATACTGTTTCTTACCTATTTATTTGTCTCTTATTTGTCTGTATATGTGGGTATATGTAAAAATAAATCTCAAGGAAACATAGATAAAAGAAACTCCTAGTCTTCGGGAAAATGTTTCTCTATCATGAATTAGCCCTGTGTTTGAACATGGGAGAAGAAAATGATCTGTTCTTTTACTGAGTTTCATTATTTTCTACTCTTCTGAGTTGAAGTGAACTGTTCTATCTGTGTGTTTCTTGTGATCACTAAGCAAGTTCCTCAGGAACTTACTGATGTCGGTGTCATTACAATATGTGTTTCCATTGCAACTTCAAGCATGATATGGTATCTGACATCACCATAATCAATACTACTTTCACTAAACACCGTTAAGCATGTACATATCAGTCATCTTCATTTTGTTAATATTTCTAATGCGACACCTTCAAATAGACAACATTCCAGATCCATACATAGCACACAAGTGAGGCTACGAATTTACTGCATGCCGATTACACTTTAATCCCATCCACGTATTATAGCAGCCTGAATATTTACCTGGGAAGTTACTCTGCATGCTATAATGCACATGTTGGCCTACTTCAAAGAAAGAGAGAAACTTCTCTGCAAACACAAGTCATGAGACATTCAAATGACAGAATTTGTTTACTGAGTCAGAAATTATTTGGGTACTCTGGACGTCTTACGACACAATTTCTGAGTGCAAAGAAAGGGAAACTAAAGCACCACACAACAATGTTTGGTGGTCTTTAAATGTTTGGTTAATTGTGTAACCTTGACCTCACTGACTGGAATGAATTAAAATTCCCAAAAAAGGATCATGAACTCCCATGGCTTTCCTAGTGGAAAAAAACACAGGGGATGAAATGCAGAGTCCATCAAAACTAGCAAGTAAATTCTGAGGGACATGTACATCTATTTGCATTACATAAGGAGGCATGAGGAGTACACTGTCCTTATGTAAATGTCCAGTACTGAAAAGAGATTACCAATATAAGTATGATTGCTCTTGCATACATCTTCTACACTTTTCTTTCAGATTGGCAGGTTGGTTTCTTTCCTCAAGATCTTCTCTTTAGTTTTCTCAGAAAATTATTTATCTCAATACCTGGAAATGACTTCAATGAAAAATTTGATTTCTCACTCCAGCAAAACTCACTGAAGACAGCTCCTCCTCACAAAGAAAATGCAAAAGTAGATAGGAATTGCATTTAAGCATGTAATCAGGATATGACTTTTCATCTTAAGTGTTGGAATATCTTTTCCCGGGATATTTTTGCTTCATTGCCTGTCATGTTTTAGACCTGAAATACCATCTGACATTGATCAACATCTGAACTGAAATCTGAGTATCATATAAATGATGTAAAGGAAGGTAAAGGAAGAAAATTGGCTAATGTCAAAGGACACTTTTTGTTTCAACACATTTTTATTGTCAGATCTCTTCCCTTTTAATTAGGATCCCTCCAGATTTGTGTCTGTGTGTATGTTTCTTAAGCTTAAACAGGCTTCTTTGTTGAATAGACTTCCTCGTGAATATTTTCCAACTCAAAAGCACGTTGTTTCTGGAATGTCCTACAAAAAACCCTAATATATGGGGCTCTGAATGCTTGAGAAACTCCTAATCCACATGCAGGTGCTCTAGACTAACAGCGTACTTCGACTTCTAACATGGGCAGGTATTTCATAAGAATAAAATACAGTGTCTTAGCTTCAACAGTTTGAGAAAAAGTGTAGGAGTTCTTGTTACACTTTTCTTCCATTATCTATGTTATAACAGCTTCTGTGAAAACACAGTATAAAAAACACATCAAAATATTAAAAACAATGAGTATAAATTGAGTACTTGCTTCAGGAAAAGTGACCCTTGTGAAATGGTAGAGAAGAGAAGCAAGTTTTCAGACAAATACCTGTTGTTACAGTTTTGTATGAGAGCACCAAGAGCTGGGTGACTGCCTGATGAACCTTCTGAATGAGTTCCCAACAGTCTGCCCATACTATTTATAGATCTTCTTTCCATCTTTCTTCTTTGGATTGTTCATCTTTTTTTCACCCACAATCCAAAGGTATGTATTATCTGAAACAAGTTGAGTAGGTTATACTAACATTGGAGAAAAGACATGGAGAGTGTCAGGACAAACTGGAGCAGGGATGGTGATGGGAGTGGTGCAGACAAAGCCTCTCATTTAGGTCTTGTTGAGGAATGAATCTATTACAGTCCTTCTCAAAACAAAGTTTCAATATGCAGGCAACCTACAGGCACAGATGGATGGTCAAAGGTTATATGACCTCTAATGAAGGCTTCTTCAAGCTCTTCAGAAGAATCTGCATGGTTGCACCTGTGTCAGCCAACTAGCCCTCCCTGACCCTCAATCCAAGTGTCATGGTACTTGTGTAAATATGGCTAAATTCTCTTCTCCTCCAAAACTGAGTGGTTGTATCCAAACTGCCTAGTGGTGAGCTCACCTGTAACGTGGTCTCCTCAAGTATGATTCTATGATTCTTGTGGTCTGGCACTGGCTGGCACAAGTGGAGATTGGAGTGTGATAACAGTTTAGCAGATCGTGGACTGTGCCCCTGTACTGCTCTCTTTGACGGTATAGGTGCAACCTCTTTGTCAGCTGGTTCTTTACAAACGGAAAAATACATTTCTCTTCCTGGTTCGGTATATTCATGAGTGATCCTCTGATCCCCATCCTTAGCTAAATAAGTCTCGTAATTTATTCAATATTTGAAAATAGCAGTCTCCCAGCAGACAAGTCAGGCCTCTTAATGAACTCTTACCTGTTTACTTAGAGGCACCACTGGGTTTCCCTCCTTTCACTTCCTTAGCAGCTCTGTTATTGAATCAAACAAACAAATACATCAAGGACCCATCTCAGTGGTCCAATGTGTTCATACTATACCTACAGCCATAATTCGTTACTGAGTTATCCGTCCTTCACAACTCTCGTCCTTGTTTCTAACATTGGAAGTAAGGCATTTTCATTATAATTAACAGACCATTTATATGAGATGTCCTCCCTTTGCAGCACTTGACGGTGCCCAAAGAATACCAAATATTAGTTATTTAGTATTTAAGCGACAGATATGAGGTATTATTATTCCCATGAAATCTAGTAATAAAAAGGCAACCATGAAAGGTAGATCAAACTGAAGCCAAAATCTCCGGTGTGATTTGTCCCACAGAAAGAAGGCATGCAGGACTGACCTGATTTTTTTTTCCTTGTCTTTCACAGCTTTCCCTTTTTGAGGGGAGGAGAGGAAACTTTTGTTTAAGCATTCTTTATTTAACGAGTTATATATTTTCAATAAAGGCATCTGTCAAAATAATTGCCTAAGCAGAAGATTCCAGATCATTAAGTATTTAGAAAAGCTATGTTATATCATAGCTGTGCATATGCTTCCAATTAAGACATGGTTCTCACCAGTGTACATCTGTTACCAGATTAGTGTAGATCTTTTTTCTCATTGGAAGGGACCCCAGAATAGCAGTGGGCAGGATAAAAATATGTTCTGACATTGCTATTTATCTAGAACCTCTTCACCTTATGTGAAAAAAATCAAAGTGAATTTCAAATCAGATGTTAATACTGCTGCAGTAAAACTGGCCAAACTGCAGTAATAGTAACAGCAGTTACTTTTACTCCTATAAAAAATAAGAGAGTTTGAAAGAGAACAAGTCTGCTAGTCTTTAACACAGCTCAATCATAAACATGCTACAAATACTGAACCTGCAGCTTGGGCAAACAACAGAATTCAGTTTGACTACAATTTCCAAAACTTACTGATTAAAAAAAGTGCCACGATTGGCATATATTTTGGGAATGGAATGGCTTGCAAAGTGTGACAGCAGCAGCAATGCTGGTACATCTTAGAAGAAAACCCATGAAGCTCAGATGTTAGTTCAGCAGCTACTATCTAAAGTGTAATCTTTTTCATCTGATGCAATTTCATCTTTTACTTCAGATTTTCAGAGAATGGAACTAATCAATTCTAGAAGTTAGTGTAAGGTTACAGTTCTCTAAATGAAAAATGAAATTGTGTCAAATTATATTTCAAAGTCTAAGATGAATCTTAGATTCCTAATACCTAGTATTAATAAATTCACAGTCACTGTTGATTTGCAAAAGATGAGAGAGATTAACATTAGATTTGCACACAAATTTGGTAGCACAAATATTTTCGGAGAATCACAGGATCACTGAGATTGGCAGGGACCTCTGGAGGTCATCTGGTCCAACCCCCCTGCTCAAGCAGAGCCACCTATAGCCAGTTGCCCAGGACCATGTCCAGATGGCTTCTGAATGTCTCCAAGCATGGAGACTACACAACTTCTCTGGGCAACCTGTGCCAGTGCTCAGTCATCCTCACAGTGAAAAAGAGTTTCCTGACATTCAGAGGGAACCTCTCATGTTTCAGTTTGTGCCCATTGCCTCTGATTGTCCATAAGAGAAATTACTTGTGAAGGAATATGATACATATCAGGCAGATCGTGTCAAAAAAAAGTAGAAGGACCTTAACTATATTAGATGACCTATGTTTTGCAGAAAGATTACCATAGAAAAATGCCACTGACCTGTACTATCAATGTGCTAACCTCTACCTTGTTTAAAATACTACTTCCTTTAATCATAGATGTTAATATTATTCTGTCTCTGGATTATTAAAAACAATATTAATTTTGTGAAAATACGTGTTAAATAATCCAATAATAACCTTTCCTCTGACCCTTAAATATAATTATCAACACAGAAATTCTTTTTTGTACAGTCAGGAGGAGTAATTGCTTCAAAACATACATCACTTTGATAGCCCCTCAGACAACCACCAAGCTTTGAAAACAATGGGCCTCAAGGTCCGTTGCACATCATACCTTCTAATTGCAGAACAGCTAACATTTCGGGCCTTAATTTCCAAAAGAGGTCAGTATAGCCAGCTCTTCTGCTTTATGCTGCTTCCTCAGGGGTCTGTTTTCTAGCAGAGGTCAGCTTTGTTTAGAATATAGGTAAAGAAACGGTTTTATTTCACGAACATACTCATCCACCTTTTTCCATCCTTAGTTTTGCCTAATAGAAAGAGAAAGGATGGGAAAGTATTAGTCTTTCTTTTTCAAAAAAAAAGTATTTCAACTTCTAAAACATTTGACTCTAGCGAAAACATGTTAAATATTGAATTGATAGGCACATAAACTAGTGTAGCAGTGGTGGTATAAATCGATGCAAACAGAGAGTCCTTCTTTCTATATTCCCACCACTGATTATGGCAAATGCCAAAATGTTCAAAAATATGATACCACAGCTGTAAACAACTTGGCTTATGTTACTGGTCATTGCTTGATTCTCTGAAATAGTATTCGTATAAGTGCATTATCTTATTGTAAGGCTCAATCAGCAGGTGGAATTGAATCCAAAGGACTGGTTATTTGCAAAGTGTGAATGTGCCTGAGGATCTGGAGTTTAAACTTGATTATTGTACATGACCACAATGGAACTGGACACTGGACTTCTCCGTTATGATTGTCCTGGTTTCGGCTGGGATGGAGCTCATTTTCTTCCCAGCAGCTACTGTGTTTTGGATTTAGTATGGGATTTGGTATGTGAAGAATGGTGATACTACACTGATGTTGTTAGTTGTTGCTAAGAGATCAAGGACTTTTTTCAGCTTCCCAGGTTTTGCTAAGGTGCAGATGCAAAAACCTGGAAGGGGTATGGCCAGTAGAATTGACCCAAACTGGCCAAAGGAAGTATTCCATACCATACATGTCATGCCCAGTATATAAGTGGGGGTCAGCTGGTGGACCAGGTTTTCTCTCTCCCTCCCTCCCTTCCTCCCTCCCTCTCCCTCTTGCTCTGGGGAACTTGAGTTCCGAGATCTCTGCTGGGGAAATCGCTGTTCCAAGATCGCTGCTCAGGATCCTTCTGAGATCACTCTCGGTTTCGCTCCATGATCAATGCTCGGGATGGGCTGTATCAGTCATCGGGTTGCCAGGTGGTGGGAAATTGTGCATCATTCGCTTTGTATATTCTATTATAATTATATTTTATTATTATTAATATATTATTATTATTATCTTTTTCTTTTCTGTCCTAGTAAACTGTCTTTATTTCAACCCACGAGTTTTCCTTTCTTTCCGATTCTCCTCCCCCTCCCCCTGGGGAGGGGGGGAGTGAGCGAGCGGCTGCGTGGTACTTAGTTGCTGGCTGGGGTTCAACTATGACAATGAGGTTTGGTATATCCTACGCAAACTCTCTTACGGACTAATCCAGTCTGAACACAGCAATTCCACTTGTGAAAAAGAGTATCATGGATTTTGCTCTAGACCACAGTTATGAGGCATATTCAGGTGGTCATCCCTGTGGATCTCTGTGAAATGACAATGTGGTGCAGAGAAAATAAGGCGCAGGCACCTAATCAGCAATTCTCATGTTGTTATTTTGTTCTGCTGCCTCCCAGCATCGGTGGCTTGCACTCCATGCTGAGTTGCAAACAGTTGGGTACTGGTGATACTATTTCAAAGCGGTGTCTATCCACCTGCCATAACAGGATCATCTTTCTGCAAATGACTTCTGTGCATGCTTAGAAAAATTAGCGATGGCTTTCATTTATCAATGCAACACTAATTTTGAGTGTTCAGAGAGTTCCCAATTGTACTTAATCTTTTTTTTTTTTTTCTCACTTTGCTTGTAATGTGCCCCAAGTTCAAGATGACAGAAATTGCATATCATTGGCAAATTAACAAGTTTATAGTTGGGCATATTGTCTATCTCATTTTCGCAAATTGTGTACAGCAGAGAATTCAATGACCTCCCAAAATCCCAAGCCCCTTCCTCAAGTCCAGTTATACATAAATCATCTTACAATTGTTGCTTCCTTCCTATATGAGGCTGTTCCTCATTTATTCCTTCATAATGCCATGGATCTCGCCTGATATCATACATCTTAGTTGTAAAGGTGACATTTCCCTTCCCTGAAAACAATCACAATTAGAGTTGTTTACGGGACTGACCTGCTGCTTTTTACAGTCTGTTTTTCTTGAGTTTCACTTTTTTATTGAATAAGCATTCCATCTTTCTCTATTAACATTCTTTGGCAGTATATCACAGCTAGTGACTCTGTTAGTGTCAAAACCATTGCATATAATACGAAATAAGCATAGTATACATTATAATGTATATTATATATTCCTGTATACCTGGTAAAATAGTAAAAAATATACTATTGTGATGGGGATGTAGTCAATGCCAGCAAAAGCAAGAGTTCTTTAATTACGTTTGAACTAGTTCTAATCAAATAAAACCAAAAATATCCCTCTAAATCACCACATTTGCAAAATTATATTGACTATTAGGAAAATAAAATTAAAAGATTGTCATTTAACAGAGGAATGGATATCACTTCAGGGTAAAAAAACCCTGCTTTTCTTAAATGTTTATTCTGGATTAAGTTTTAAAGAAGCAGGTGAATATTGCTGGAGTATTTTTGCATTGCAATCTGTGAGTATAAACATTTTTAAACCTGGTTGCAAGTACAGAGCTCAACCTTATCTGTCTTTGTTGCCATGCTACTGGCAGAACCCAAATAAAAGGTATAAGCTGCAATCATACTTCACACCGTCTATCTTTTTACTTCCCAGAAAAAAGACAGAGATACAATTTATTGGTAGAGATGTGGTCCAGCTCCATTAAGAAGATATGCATTCACTTCAGAAATTCAGAATTTCTGAGTTCATAGTACATTGTGAGCACATTCTGAGTCTCTCCTGATAAGTAACTGACTCCTTTTAGCAACGGTTGGCAGAAGGAAGCTGTTAATACTTGTCAGTTCTCGGTTCAACAGCTCCCAAACGCAGTCCTGTCTTTTTTCCAGCTTCATGAGAGAAACTACTGTGCTATTTGGAATGCGCTAATTAGCACAAGGCATGAAGCTTTTGTAATACAAGGCTGGTAAACATAAATATGTGTAATGATTATATATATGTTTGTATGTGTTACATATGTGTGTGGTTATAAGAATGTAACATTGGGTATAGATATACAATGTATACATGTTATATGCATAAAAATACATAAATTGCTACATTTTATAGATTATATACACAATATATAGTATACAGGGCATGTAATGTATAACATACGTATAATAATATGAAATAACCTATATGTTGTTGTTCTATAGAATGATATATGATTATATATAAGGTACTCTGTATTTTATATTATGTATCATATATATAATGTATTTTATATTCTGTATTCTATTCTATGTGTTATGTGTTATTATAATATAAAAATTATTATATTGTGTATATGTTTATATGTGTATTTAAAAAAATATCCTTCATAAGGCTAGAGAACAATATATAACGCTAGGAATTGCTGGCTAAAAGTTTCAGAACTGCCTGAGAAATTTTAACCACCTCCACTGTCTACCTGAACCTCAACTTAAAGCTGATGGGAGGCATTGGAGAGGTCTTAAAATGATTTGTGTGACTGAGGGCCACCACTCTGTACAGGATGACTAAGTCTCTCTTTTCTTGCACTTTCAAACTGAGGAGCTAGTCAGAAAATGCTGAGGCTTTGTTGGCTTATCACCCATGTTTTGGGAGCATCTCACTCACTGTTATTTCAAAGAGCAGTTAAGTAACAGAGGGGGCAGACAGACAAAAGCATCAGGATTGAATACAGTACCCCAAGCTGCTCTACTGCTCTCAAAGTTCTTTGCACTTTCTTTGTAGTACCTAAATCAAGCCACTCTCCATCATTTACCAGCAGTCCTGGCTAACTGGGGAGGTCCCAGTTGACTGGAAGCTGGCAAATGTGACGCCCATCTACAAGAAAGGCCGGAAGGAGGATCCAGGGAACTACAGGCCTGTCAGCCTGACCTCGGTGCCTGGGAAGGTTATGGAGCAGATCATCTTGAGTGCCATCACGCGGCACATACAGGACAACCAGGTGATCGGGCCCAGTCAGCACGGGTTTATGAAAGGCAGGTCCTGTCTGACCAACCTGATCTCCTTCTACGACATGGTGACCCGCTTAGTGGATGAGGGAAAGGCTGTGGACGTTGTGTACCTGGACTTTAGTAAAGCCTTTGACACCGTCTCCCACAGCATCCTCCTGGAGAAACTGGCTACCCATGGCTTGGATGGGCGTACTCTGCACTGGGTAGGAAACTGGCTGGATGGCCGGGCCCAAAGAGTTGTGGTGAATGGAGTTAAATCCGGTTGGAGGCCGGTCACAAGTGGTGTTCCCCAGGGCTCAGTACTGGGGCCAGTTCTGTTCAATATCTTTATCAATGATCTGGACAAGGGGATCGAGGGCACCCTCAGTAAGTTTGCAGATGACACCAAATTGGGAGGGAGTGTTGATCTGCTGGAGGGCAGGCAGGCGCTACAGAGGGACCTGGACAGGCTGGATCAATGGGCCGAGGCCAATTGTATGAGGTTCAACAAGGCCAAGTGCCGGGTCCTGCACTTGGGTCACAACAACCCCAGGCAACGCTACAGGCTTGGGGAGGAGTGGCTGGAAAGCTGCCCGGCGGAAAAGGACCTGGGGGTGTTGGTTGACGGCCGGCTGAATATGAGCCAGCAGTGTGCCCAGGTGGCCAAGAAGGCCAACGGCATCCTGGCTTGTATCAGAAATAGTGTGGCCAGCAGGAGTAGGGAGGTGATTGTCCCCCTGGACTCGGCCCTGGTGAGGCCGCACCTCGAGTGCTGTGTTCAGTTTTGGGCCCCTCACTCCAAGAAAGACATTGAGGTGCTGGAGCGTGTCCAGAGACGGGCAACGAGGCTGGTGAAGGGTCTGGAACACAAGTCCTATGAGGAGCGGCTGAGGGAACTGGGGTTGTTTAGCCTGGAGAAAAGGAGGCTGAGGGGAGACCTTATTGCTCTCTACAGCTACCTGAAAGGAGGCTGTAGAGAGATGGGGGTCGGTCTCTTCTCCCTAGTAACAGACAACAAAACAAGAGGAAATGGCCTCAAGTTGCGCCAGGGGAGGTTTAGATTGGACATTCGTAAAAATTTCTTTACCGAAAGGGTTGTCAAGCATTGGAACAGGCTGCCCAGGGAGGTGGTGGAGTCCCCATCTCTGGGGGTATTCAAAAGGCGTTTAGATGAGGCCCTAAGGGATATGATTTAGTGGGGGACTTGGTAGTGATAGGTTAATGGTTGGACCCGATGATCTTGGAGGTCTTTTCCAACCAGAACAATTCTATGATTCTATGATTCTATGAAATGTAAACTTCTGTAACTAACACATGGAAACTGTAACAAGGTATAAATTGATGAAGGGCAAGCAGAAGCTAAGCGAGTACAAAAAGCTGTTTTCAAACTGCTTACAACGTGTCCTTTCTTAGTCATTGCAGCTGCAATAGCGCTACATCGGAGGTCACTAGGAAGAGCTCAGACCTCTTTCTGTGGCTTCCTTCCACTGATCCCCCAAAGCCACACACTCCAGCCTAATCTGGAGCCACCACTTGCCAGAGACCCCTCTGACACTGCAGGATTTATTCCTGACTTACACAGTCTGCCCTCTACCAGAAAGGCATCAGACGGAGCAGCCTCCCTGTTTACCCAGCACATGGGGATAGGAGTCCCAGAAGGATCTTGAAACCTTCTTTGAAAATGCACTTGACCTTTCAGTTCTTTACTGTTGTGCTGGGTTAGAGAAGGCCTTGGGGTTGGTCTGCAACCTACGTGTTAGAAATAGGGGAATTCACATGGCTCATCACTGATGTTTGGAAGTCCATTAAACGGGCCTAAAATAAATGCAACAACCTATGTTCTATTAAAACAGAAAGAGTTAGACCTTGGTTACAAATACTTGGAGAAACAATTACAGAAGTAAATCATGTAAGGAACCAAACACAAAACGCACAGGAAGGGAATTGCCTTAAGGTAGGTAATGGCCTCTATCTACCGTTACAGGACAGTGTAGATTTTATGCTATATCAACTAACCATATGCAATGTCTCGGATGCATTAGGAAATCTAAAATAGTGCTAGATGCCCACGTTTAGGTTATGGAGTTCTACCCAAAGTGTCGTGAAACTCTTATTCTAGTTGTTAGGTCTGGATTTGTCACCAAATACTTCAGAAGAACTGAGGTCCTTGCTCCATAGGGCTCCATTTCTCCCAAGGCAGTTACTGATGTATTTGTTTACTCCTACATGTACTTAGGGCTTTTATGATTTCTGCTGAAACTTTAAAGCATGTCTGAAGAACTCCCTTATTTCTCTACTCAGTCAAGAACCTCTTAGTGTTCTCATGTAGTTTTTAGCTGTTCTCTGAAAAAAAATGCCTGTGGCAGTAACTTCCTGAGCAAAAAAAGACTGGAAATATCTGACACCTCTCCTTCTGTTTACTTCAAGCCTCAGGATATCAGTTGACTTGTGAACAATAAGTAGTCTGAATACAACAGACACTGAAAGAGAGCAACGTCACTGCGAGGAGAGATTTCATCTCTACATCTTTTACTCTTGCTTCTGCTTTTGGCAAGAAAAAAAGTAAATGGCTATGGTATACAGGTCGAGTGGACAATAGTGATCAGAATTAGGAATGAAATTAATGGACTATCCATCCTGTGTATAAAGCAAATATATGCAAAACAAGGCATGAACATGAATATGTATAAACATTTTTATATATTTGATCCTTGTATTGAGGAAATCTGTATGTGTAGTACTTCTTTCATAAGTACTACAGCACATACATACCTAGAAGGACACTGGGCACTTTTCTGTGCAGAAGATGCACCGTATCAGGTATACGCTGACAGATTGTATATGACATTGCTTTAAACGAGAAGTGCATTTGACTACATCATAAAGGATTTGAGACTGTTCGCCAGTTTCAGTCTGCATAATTCTATAAATTGTGTGACTTCAGACAGTATATGGAAAGGTGACAGGTAATTTTATAAAGCTAGATCTTATAATTTCTAAGTCATCAATAATCTCACTCATCACCGATTGACAGTGAGAAAGTGGACCTCTGAAGCTACACTGTCTGATCCACTTTGCAACGTGAAGCATTAGAGCGGCTGGGCTGGAGTTGAGCACTAAGCTCAGAGAATCAGGGGTTAAAGACTATGACACTACCAGAGAGACAAAAAGAGCTGCAGCGTACCAGGCTGCTGGGGCAATGCAATTTAGCCAATAAAATTGTCTTTCTTATCTAAACAAGTATAATTATCTGTCAGTGTTAATTATTGTGCTAGGGTCTAGATTAATGGAATCCTATAACGTAGCTTTTGTCACCTACAGCTCTGTCTTATTCAAATTTTATGTAAATCCTCACCCCTATGCATAGAGGGATGCGGTCAGGTTGTGGTTTTAGCTTTGTAAGAAGACATGCATTTACCAGGGATGAGGTCACTAATACGTGTTTCTAAAATTTTTATGTTTACTTCCAATTAAAACAATTCTGGTCTAGGATTTAAATATATTCCTGCCGCATTTGGAGCCTCACTATTGCAGTGTTGTGCCACTGTGGGTGGAGAGCCTTGTGCCACCCTCCTGCAGATAACCCAGGAGCGACACTGACCGATCTGTTTTATTCGTCCTTGATGAAAGAAATAGAAGATAAACAAATCATCATTAATAGCAAGAGATTATTTGGCTTCAAAAATCCCTTCATTTATAACAATTAGAGCTGTTGCATCACAGAAAAAGATACATATTCTAATAGAAGTTATTTTTACATTGCCATTGTCCTTTTAAATAATGTTATGGTGGTAACATAGCAATGCTCAAGCTCACTAATTCTTTGTCAGCAAAAAAATAGAGAATCACTGCTTAAAATACTGCAAGTTCCTTTTTTTTACAAGAAACAGCCCTGCAAGTGACAAATACAGAGCATGTGGGGCAGGTATGAGACTACATGCAGTATGAGATTCATGATCGTCTTGGGTTCTTGCTCTGATCTGCTCTGCCCTTGTTGCCTTTGTCGGTTCCTGCTATGGTGAGCAGGGGACAAGCTTCAGACTGTAGGCAGGTCGCAAGCAGTGAACTCCTCCCGTTTACGTGAGAAGAGGTTGCAACATGGAAGGGGAGCTCATAAAAAGGTAAAAATACAACGTCACTCAGCAGACCAGAGGCAGAGCAGGACCAAAACCTCACTGTTCAAGCACATCGATACTGAGTTTATCAGTACTGACTCGTAAGCATTGCCCATTGTTTGGACATCCACACCTAGTTTGTTTAAAAAGTTTAGTATCAGCCTTGCTGTCAAAAGTTGCCTTAAAACCTTCACCAGAACAAGCCCTTGGGCATGTCCTATTTCTGCCAGGCAAGGACATACCATAAGAATGTAAGAGCGGTTTCTGTGGTCTTGTGTAGTTTGACAGGCTTCCTGGAAGCCTTATGTGTTATAATTGTCACAAATACATGAAAAATTTATGTCATTACATTTCAAACAGTTTGGGAGACAAAACAAGAATGTGTCCTCTGGCTTAAAAGCTCTATGAGAAGACGTGTTTCTTCATTTTATCTGTCCCGAAGATCTGGTATCTACCCACACTCTTCTTTTCTTCAAATAAATAGCTTGCCCTGTCTAAATGTTGTTCAAGAAAAATAATTTCCCATGGGGGCCTGAAAGATTTGACACAGCATAGAACAAGACCTCCGTAGGAGTGATTGCTGCATCACCAACACAAAGCTGAGTCATTTTGAGGTCTAAGGTAACTTTTATTTATGGTAGTTTCTTATTCATGTGAGTGACTTATGTGACTAGCTGCTCAAAGGACTAATTAACTAAACTATTTGAAAATCAAACAAGGAATGATTATTTTTTTAAATTCTAGTCATTCATTAAAGTGACATTCAGGAATGAGAAGCTCTCGAGTTCTATCTTAGGTCGCAACAGCCAAAGGGGGTCATTATGAGCTTTGTTCCTGTTAAACTACCTGATCAGGGACTTCTAGAAATTGAAATATCATCTGAATTCAAAAAACATAAACATCACTGTTATTTTATCTACCATTTAATTTTCCAAAACCAGAAAAAAGGAATCTTTACAGTATGTCCAAAAAAACCCACAGATTTTTTCCTTTTTCCTGTCAAATATGATGGGAATTGCCTACCAAGCATCTATTTTAGAAGAAACCAATGTTTGTGGGAGGAAATACTTTGGATTCAACTATCAAGTCTGCCTTGCACTTCCTATTCTTTCGAGCAAACCTCTGAATTACAAAATTGTAGAATAATTTATGTAGGAATGGACCTCTGCAAGTCCCTAATCCAATCCCTCTGTTCAAAGCAAGGCTAAATTCAGCTAGGTGAGATCGTTCAGGGCCATGTCCAGCTGAGATTTGAAAGTCTCCAGCATAGATTTCACCGCCCTCTGCTCTAATGGTGAATAATTTTTTTCCTTGTATCTAACTGGAATTTCCCTTGTAGCAAACTGTGTAAGCTGCCTCTTCTTGTTTCACTGTGCACCTCAGAGAGGTGTCTGGGTCCATCTTCCCTACAACTTCTCTAAGTAGTAGACAATTGAGATTCAACATCCTCCAAGGCGTCTCTTCTCCTGGCTAGCCCACCCCAGCTGCCCCACAGGTCACAGGCTCCAGGCCCTTCACCACCTTAATGACCCCCCACTGGCCTCTCGCCAGTTTGTTGATGTCACTTTTGTTACAGATAGGGGGTAATACTGGGCAATATAAACTGGATATTGGGCCGTATTCCAGCCCTCACGAGGGCTGATCAGAGGGATCTTGCACAGTTTCCACCCTTGGAGGTTTACAAGCCCAGACTGGGTAAGGCTCTGAGCAACCTGGTCTGACCTCACAGTTGACCTCCTGCTCTCATCCCGAATTATCCTACGTCCCTATGAGCAGTGACGTCCCTTGACCTGCTGACTGCACTCCTCCTGGTGCAGCCCAGTAGGCAATTAGCCTCGGCCACCCCAAGGGCACACGCCTGACTCACGCCTCTGCTGCTCTTGGGAAGCTGCGATAACAAGAGGTATAATATGCCCCTGTCTCATTTGGGGTACATTCATTACGTTTGAGTAGTGACGGAGACCGACTTAAGTCTATGAGCAGTCACAAGGTTAGCTAAGGGTTGAAAATGTAAAAATGACTAGGCAGTGCAGGTTAAACATGACATACTCAACAATGAGGTTATTTATTTCTCATTAAAAAAGCAGTTTCAATTTTATTTTCCTGTCAACATCTGTTAAACTGAAGACGATTCCACAGTGTATGAGTGACAGTTTATTTGTCTACAGCAACACTGCTCTCACTCCCCTTCCACTTTTTTTTTCCTAAATGAAAAGCAAATCACAATTTTTTTTGCAAGTTTCTGACCTTTATATGACCCTATATTTACTTGCCAAACACATGCTAAGGCAGAGCGAAATGGCTTTTATTTCTGATGTAGAACTACACGCTCTGTGGCCAAGTACTTTGTTAAGAAATAATACCTGGTCCGTTTTTCATTTTTGTAAAAAGAACAAAGAACCTGTTCATTTTCCAGAAATGAAAAATGGACCAGGCATTATTTATAACATCTGCCAAAACTCTGGCTGGGCGAGCACCTCTGGCAGCTTTGGAGCAAGGATAGTGCTGGCTGTATTTTCTCAACTCCTCTGTGTACACATGTAGGAATTTCTAAATATGTTCATGGCTTTTTGCATATCAGTAATAAAGGGCAGGAGAACAACATAGAGCAATTAATAATGTTACCCAGTCATGCACTATTACAAGGCCACTAAAAGATTCAATGAGTGATTAATCAGCTGAATGGTTCATTTTCCTTGGGGATCTAATGAACAATTAATATTGAGTAATGAACCAATTCATTTTTTTGTAAAAATATAAGTTGAAATGAACAAAGCTGTTGTCTGTCTGTCATCAGATTGTCCCTGTGAAACTGATAAAAAATACAGGCTAAGAATGGGAAAAAAGATATAAAGATCGGTGTAAGAGTCATTGGGTCACAGAGGGAAACTTTAGCACCTCTTTTGATTTAAAATCTATGACTATGAAAAAAAGTAGCTCTATATTTCAAATTTCTAAGCAGAAGTCAGACATACAGGACCTTGCTGACAGCAGTGGGCCCACAATGGCCATTAAAACTCAAACGCACTCCCTTGCTCTAGGGTTTGAAGGATTCCTGCTCTTACGGTAACATCCTAGAAAAGTGTGAGATGTCCCCAAAACTGAAAGACTGTCACAGAAACTGCACTGAAATGTACAGAAGAGATGGACACTGCGATATCTTGTATTTGATCACCTCAAAGTTTCCTGTAGGACCCTGGAGCAATAATATTAAACTCAACACTCTGCTTCAACACACTTGGCTTTCTTACTGTATTTTGTTTACAGAACCACGATACTTCCAAGGCCAAATCACTGATACTTTATATAGAGCAGGGGGTAGATCCTGAAGAGACCTGTCATTTCTATCAAATCCCTTTAGGATTTAATTAAATCCCTTTTCAGTTAACTCCCTCTCCTACAATAAGGAATTCAATTCCAGTGCCCAATGTGAGATAACTTTCAGCCTAGAGATGGCACTAGGAGCCAGAGAATATCCTTAGGTAGATGCCAAGTGTCTGACCTCTGGATGCTTAGGACATCATTGCTTCTTAGGGGGATGGCAGATTTTGACTGGAACTCCTGGAGAAAAAGCAGAGATCAAATAATTATTCCACAGCCCTCTTCTACTGTATCACTTGGACCAATGCAAATAATAAATATGCTATTCACAGAATCACAGAATCACAGAATCACAGAATGGTAGGGGTTCGAAGGGACCTCTGGAGATCATCATCTCCAACCCCCCTGCCAGAGCAGGGTCACCTAGAGCAGGTTGCACAGGACTGCGCCCAGGTGGGTTTTGAATATCTCCAGAGAAGGAGACTCCACACCCTCCCTGGGCAGCCTGTGCCAGGGCTCTGGCACCCTCACGGTACAGACATTTTACCTCAAGTTCAGGCAGAACTGCCTGTGTTCCAGTTTGTACCCATAGTTCCTTGTCCTGTCCCTGGGCACCACTGAAAAGAGTCTGGCCCCAGCCTCTTGACACCCGCCCTGGAGATATTTATAGGCGTTGATGAGGTCCCCTCTCAGTCTTCTCTTCCTCAGGCTGAACAGCCCCAGCTCCCTCAGCCTTTCCCCAGAGGAGAGATGCTCCAGTCCCTTGATCATCTTTGTAGCCCTCCGCTGGACTCTCTCCAGTAGTTCCTCGTCTTTCTTGAACTGGGGAGCCCAGAACTGGACACAGTACTCCAGACGGGGCTTCATTAGGGCGAAGTACAGTGGGAGGAGAACCTCCCTCGACCTGCTGGCCACACTCTTCTTAATGAACCCCAGGATGCCATTGGCCTTCCTGGCCGCAAGGGCACATTGCTGGCTCATGGCGAATTTGTTGTCTACCAGGACTCCCAGGTCCTTCTCCACAGAGCTGCTTTCCAGGAGGTCAGTCCCCAACCTGTACCGGTGCATGGGGTTGTTCCTCCCCAGGTGCAGGGTCCTGCACTTGCCTGTGTTGAACCTCATGAGGTTCCTCTCTGCCCAACACTCCAGCCTGTCCAGGTCTCGCTGAATGGCAGCACAGCCTTCTGGTGTATCAGCCAGTCCTCCCAGTTTCGTGTCACCAACAAACTTGCTGAGGGTACACTCTGTCCCTTCATCCAGGTCATTGATGAACAAATTGAACAAGACTGGCCCCAGTACTGGCCCCTGGGGAACACCACTAGCCACAGGCCTCCAGCTAGACTCTGGGCCACTGATCACCACCCTCTGAGCTCTGCCATTCAGCCAGTTCCCAATCCACCTCACTGTCCACTCATCTAGCCCACACTTCCTGAGCTTATCTATGAGGATGTTATGGGAGACAGTGTCAAACGCCTTCCTGAAGTCCGGGTAGACAACATCCACTGATCTCCCCTCATTGCATTTCCTATTCTTTTAAGAGTTTACCAAGTCCCTGTGGCATAACACAAATTCTAATGAGGACAACGATTACTTAAGTCTTACAAAATACTTACAATGATTACTGCAAAGTATCAGAACTATGCAAAGGTGGTAATTATACTAACACTTCTTGCCCGCTGGACAAGAAAATAAGGCAAGAGCTTTTTTAATCACAGATGCTTTACAAACACCTTATAGAATGGTAATTTTGTCCTGCTACTACGTGGGCAAAATACAAGTTAAAGAGAAAAACTTGGTGACAGAAGTAATTTAGGAAAAGCAGCTTGTTGGCTGGTGAAGATATTAGTGTTCTTCAAACCCAATGTTGCTGCTTTTTACGCATATGAGACTTGGTCTCACCTATCCAAGGCTCAATTCTGAACTCATTAGTGAGCTTAACAAAACTCCTCTTGCTTTTAGTGGTGCTTGCCTTTAAAGACACTTGAGCCTGACAAAGTGCAACAGTAGTATGTAAATAAAGAGAAATGGGAAAGGTAAATAGGAAGAGAAGAGATGAAAAGGTGCTTTATGCTGCTGTACGCAATTAAAGTTGAAATACCAGGGCTTCAGCGGCAGGAGCAAAGTATAACACATTGGTGTTTTCTTTTTTCTTTTAACTCTGCAGTCTAGTCCTTTCCTTTGTCTTCCCCCCAGCTCAACAGCTGCCTTCATCAGTGTTTGGAGATAGCTGTGCTTCTTTCAGGTTTCAGTTCTTGAGAAAAGGTCAACAAGAGGCAGGAGAAAACATTAAACAACTCCTTATTTAGTTTTGCTGATCAAATATAAAGCCAAGAGTCTCCCAGTACCCACAAATTTCTGGAGACTGCAAATGCTGGGCAGAGGGGCAGGAGGTCTTAGAAACAGAGTTAGTTAAAGGAGCTGATAAAGGAAAAAAATACCTACACCAAAGAGATCAAATGAAAACATAAGTGCACAGGTTTTATGACAAATATTTCTTTTAAATTGATAGTTTAGTATATTATTTCCCAATTATTTGTCTAGTATTTCTTTCTATTCCTTTTCCTACAAAATAGCCCCAAAAATGAAGGCTAAGACAACGAAAGGTGATAGTTTTTTTGTTAAAGAAGAACAAAACCTTGTTTACAATAGTAGCAGAATTGACTTTGCTTCTCTGCTACTAACACACTGGGCACAACACTGTGGGACAATTAGTATATCTGTAGTATCATGTCAATCTGACTTCATACACAGGCTTAAATCCTCTCATCATCCACCTGGCTATATATGCCCTGGCTCAAGTCTGGCGCAAGCCTTCTGGCTTTTTGGGATGGGAAACTTCAGCAAGAGGATAGAAACACAATGTCACAACGAAGAGGACATGCAGAACGGCACCACCAGCTCACACCTCTTTGGTCCAGGGATTTGGGCCCCACCTGAAGCAGGCCCTGCTCACCAAAGGTGGTACAGATACAGCCAAGGAGCCTCCAGCAAGATCTGGCTGGAAGCAACGTGCCTCTGCTTGTCAGACCTTTTGCATGACCACCACTTGCTCCCTTCCAGACCTTCTTCCCATCACTTCTGCCCAGCCCCTGAATGCAGACCTTGGCTCGCAGGCATCCTCTCTGCCTTGCCACTCCCTGTTTCTGACGCCACAAAGTACAGTATGGGTTACCTTCGGACTCCCACACCAGTGGCACAGGAGGGAGGGTCACAGTCACACCCCATGTAGTCACCCCTTTTCAGCTGAGGCAGGGAGGCAGAAGCAGAGAACAGCACCTCCTTCTCCCGAGGTCAGAGGACTGATGGGTTTGCCTTCACACCTCTTCTCAAGGTAGGTGAACCAGGAGATATGGTCAGAAAATTTATTAGAACTATTTTAAAGTGTGTTCTATTTCTTCAATATTCAGGTGCTTCTTGAGAACAGTTTTGTTCTTGGTTGGATATTTCTGTCTATCCTCCCAAGTCTTGGCAAGATATTTACATTTTCCTTACTACTTCTTTATCTAGGAGTTAATAATGGCTTTTGGCATCTGTTCTTTTTCCCTGTTTGGAAATACTAAGGCAAATAATTACATAATCAATATGCTTTCTTGGTAAGTAACTTATTTTTGTGACCCTCTTAAGTTCCACAGTCCTCTTCAGGCTACTGTCTCCCTTTCATGTTTTTAAATCCATTCCCATTTTTTCAGAAAGCTCATGTACATCCTTCTTTTCATCCCTGTGGTTTGCTTTTTTTTCTTTGTTTTACAGTCTCAACTTTGGTCTGTAATTCTTTTGTTTTTCCTCCATACTTGAATAATTTCCTGCATGAATCATACAGATTATGAACGAGGCTGAACACTACAAAACGTAGGAACGTAAGATTCCTCCAGTAAATAAGGTATGCTACACTTCCGTAGTTTTAAACTAGCACACCTGAACTACAAAAATACTGGCTATCAAGGGCCTATATAAAAGCTATGCTACAGAAAATTTGCATAGGCCTCTTCAAATTTCAAGGAAAGTCCGCAATACCTGAATGACTCAGAACAAGTTAAGCCTCATTTTTTATGACTATTAAGGTCCAGAGACACATATTCTGTGAATTAGTTTGTTAATAGTATGTTCAAAGGCATACCATTCTTATTGCTGCAACTGCACTGTTCTTCAAGGAGATAAGCACTGATTCGTGCTGCTGTATAAGGAAAAGTAGCTATTCTTACCTTCACACTTATTCTTTCCATTCTCAGATTTCTCATTTTAATGCTGCCTATCCCACCAGAACTGATGGGAGATGTATTTCCTTGTATTTGAAACTGGGAGAGAATATACAGCTCTAAGCTTGCATTTTTAAGACATTTCATGTTTAAAAAGATGTTTACTGTCACAAATTCATCATTACCAAATTTATTACCTAGTAACGTAGGTACAAAAACACAATATAATTAAATAATTTTGGAGGAGCATTCAGAATATTTGTGGCCACTGACTTCCCTCTTCTTCTCTCTTTCTAGTTCTGTACGATAGTTTCTCCCATGCTTCCTATTCATGGCCTGAGCTTATTTCATCCATGATGGAGAAAATGTACTGATCTTTTGATAAGTCACTCCTGATTTATTTGAGTGAAAGTCTAACTTCCAGCTACTCCTCTACTTTCCATTCATGATGTCTTGTATTTGCTTTCCATCTCAGCTAGGTACCATGATTCCCATTTTCCAATATTGTGGCGGACCGAGTGGTGCACTTCACTCGGAGTTCAGGGAGACCCTCCCATTGAGTCATGAGGTTCGGAAAGGACCCCCTTGCTTTCTAAACTCCTTCTCAGAGAGGAGTCTAGGTGCGGCTGCATGCAGTCCTAGTCCCAGACTTGGTCAACGGTTTATGTCTAAAGGAGTATCTCATGTCCTGAGAGGGCCATCCTGGACAATAACCGCTTTGAGATAACCAATATTCGGGATACCCTTGGGCTAAATTAAGGTAACTTAACACCAAATGATCGATAGAAAAGTTTTATTTATAGCAGAAGCTATGTAAACCTTGAATCATATAAAGGGATAAGCTATTTAAAACTTGAATCATATAAAAGGCTGTAACAGCTTGTAACATATGGAAAAGAGAGAGAGAGTAAGATAGAAAGATAGAGGTAAAGGAAAGATAGAGATAAAGGAAAGATAAAGATAAAGGAAAGATCACCACCCTGGGTTCCAGCGGTGTCTCTGGTCCGGTTCCTTCGGATGGTGGGCGCGCGCACCCAGCCCCTCTGAGTTGTGCTATTTACTGACTAGTCCCACTGCATATGATAATTACTTCGCATGCGTAGTCTGTTGTTCTCGAACCTTCTCAAAATGGGTTGGGGGGTTTGAGGGGTTGGGGGGTTTGAGGCTAGTGATTTCGGTGCCTCCCTTCCCTTCCTGTCAGGGATGCAGGGGTGATGCTGCCTCAAGCTTGTTTGGTTTTTGAAACAATTACCCAAGATAAGGCCCAGAAAAGCGCCATCCTGCCTCCGCAAGATCTTCCTTTCCAGCTGCACCTTATCTTGTTGGTGGGTTAACACTCCTTCCTCCTTTGCCAAGTGTTTGAGACAATAACTCATTCCACTTGGCAGTTTCTCACACCACCTGCAGGGTCATCCTTTGCCAAATGTTTGAGACATTAACTCTTTCAGCTTTTCAGTCTCTTACAAATATGCTCATCCTTTACCCTTACCAAACGAGTGCACAAGTTCTTCCATGCTTTATGACATATGAGATTTGGTAGCTATACTTAATAGGACTGGAAGCTTTGCTATAGTAAGTCCTATCTTCAGACTTTGTCAGCCTGAAGTCTTTCACATAAATGCAGAAAATGCCCTCAGTATTTCAAACACAAAGAAAATTAATAACCTGGAGGAGGCTTTCTAACCTACTCCATGCTGCATGGAGTAGTGGCAGCAAGAAGTAGTCTATTAACTGAGAACAGACCTTGAATACAGAAGAAATCCATTACTGATAATGGCACAAACCTTTTAAAAGAATCTCAGTTATTGTAGAAGAACAGCAGATAACCAGTATGACCCTTTACATTAGTTTATGATCCTCATCCTTGAGAGCTCTAGTATTTCCTCACACTCCCCTGATAGTAACTATGCTGAGCATCACCACAGCAACAAGTCATGGGTCAAAGACAGCAGGAGAATTGGTGTTCAGAAGTACATTTAGTGACACAGTGAACTGCTGTCATAAAGAAAAGTAAGGGAGTCATCAGAAGAATGTAGGGACTCCCGAGGTGTCTGAACACAAAAAAATCTGTGAAACTTCACTGAACAATCTCTGTTAAAATATGTAAAAGAGTGGGTAGCATTATATTAGATTATGTAATCTCAAATATCTTTCTCACTTTTAAAAAACAGTGCAAGATTATGGCGGTAGGATTTCACACCTTGTGAAAGCAGGCAGGAGGATTCTCCTTATCCTTGCTGGTACCTTTGGTAGCATCTGCAGCAGCTAAAGTTTAAAAGGGTACACAAAAACAACTTTGCATCGTGGATCTGTCATGAGTACATACTGGACCAAATAGAGAAGACAGTGTAGATACAAGCAAGCAGATATCACTATTTTAAAGATAAAAAGAAATCTGCAAGACTACATACAGAGAAGCACCTATGGGCGTAAGGACCATCTGTAATACAGTGCCAGGAAATAAATGCATTTGAACAAGAACATCAGCAGCACAAAGTGAGCCAATGAATCTGACAAATGCCCAGTGTGGGTGGACATCCACTCCCAGCTGGGGAGGTAGGAACACTCCAGGTTACAGTACCAGGTGAAAAACACACAGATGCAGTCTCTATGGATTAGAGAATTAAGCAGAGGAATGTACCTGTGCCTCCCAGAAGAATTTACTGACCTTTCTCTTTGTCTTAATGGCACTGGCAGGAAAGTCCAGGGATGGCATAGCTGGCTACCGCCCCTTCCTCCCCACAGAGCTCCCAGCACTGGGAGGAGGAAGGGTCCGGGGCACAGGGAATGCACATCAAGAAGGAGCTGTAATTCAGACTTCCCCTTGAAAGAAGAGGCGTAGAGAGCCACAAAAATCGTGGGAAGCTGCTATGCTACTCTCAGTGTTGTCAGCACTGAAAATACACCTTAGGGTCCTTTCTTTTTGAGTATTTGCACTGTGAAAGTCTAGCTTTCAGAGAATAGGTGCTCAGTGGTTTTTGAAAGTCAGGCCCTTTAGTGTGCATTAAAATGAACACCAGTATTTTGAAGCATTTAAAGCACTGAGTCTCTTCTGAAAAAGGTTATTAAGCCTTTGTCTCCATATATACACACTTAGCAGCCTTGGACATTGGCCACAAAGATGATTACAAAAGCCTTAAGCACTTTTAAAGCCCTGACTATCAGTGACTGGAGAGTTTATAACCTCTCTTGAGCCTTGTTGGTGGAAACATAATGAAATACTGCCCTGGTGCACAGCTGACATTTTCAGATGTGTGGAGTTTCCCAGCATCCTTGATTTTTACAAACAGGAAAACTTGCTGCAAATCCTTAGAAAATTTTCCTTTAACACTTTTATAGACTGCCACATTAGTTACTGCTGTTGGATTTTCTTCACCTTCTCTGAGGTAGGGGTATCAGCTCAGAGCTTTACCATGGGCTCTTTGCCTGCAGTCTGACTTGCAACAGAAAGTTGCCCTTATTGCTTTATGCCATGTATCACTCAGTGCATTTGGTGAATTAAAGTCACGGTACTAACAATTTAGCGGAAAAAAAAAAAAAAGGCGTAACAGTGATACTATGCTACAACAAAAAGGAAGAACTGGGTTCAGGCATATGAGCATCTCCTATAATTGCATTTAAAAAACTGGGAGTGGGAAGCGAAAAAGAGAGCAAAGGAATGTACTGAAGCAGATTGCACAGTTCAATACTTTGTAGAGTGATGTGGGTTGACTTAGTTCCTCTGCATCACTAGAGAGTAAATAACAGCCATGCAGGTTCTGAGCAAAATACTCCAGTAAGTAATTACTATTTGCTAGAAATGGATTGAGCTCGGCACCCCTGGAGCAGTTGCATGAGCAATATCTAAAATAACAGTAACAGCGGGGCATGGTAAAATCCAATTGTTTACTCAATTCCATTCTGCTTTGCTCTGCTGTGAGCCCTGTTGAAAGCTGCCTGTAATGAAACACAAGAGACCTACATAAACTCGGATTTAACTCGTGAAGGAGTTAAGGAGAATGCTCACTTCAATTTAGCAAAAGAGAGACATTTAGTCATTCATCCTCATCTCACCGGATTAACAGCTGTAATAGTCCCAAATAATAGACATGCAATTAAAGCAACGTTATAAAGATGACTGGAGAGTTTAGTGACTAAGCAATGATATTTTAATTATGTATTCCATTACTGTCCGCTGTTAAACAGGAAGTATCGTGCAATCATTGAACAGGAACAGAACATTTCAGGTGCGAGGCAATACTTTTTAGAAGTGACAGGATGGAACTGCAAGGGCACAGAAATACTGTGAATTATTTCTCTGAGATACTGACATAATCAAGGGGCTAATATTCCCTGAAATTATGTGAAGTGCAGGCAGATACCTATGAAGTTGCAGAGAGAGGACTGTGTCATTCACAGACCTGGGATTTTGGAAAATGTGTGTTTAGGAAAGTCACTTCTACATGCTCAGAGGGTGTGTAGGAAAAGAGTATGTAGAGGTTGAAGACCTGACCTGGAAGAATTACACCTGGCTGTGTACTATACAGACCCTGGGATAGGAACACAAATCTATTTTTTTTAGGCGGCTTGGCTTTTTCACTCAGTCATTACCATTCCCCTTCAAAGGATGGTAGAGGACAAGTTTAAGTGATGATTCTACATCTTCCCTTCCTCTTTTTGCAACCAAACCATTTGAAGTCCTGGTGGGTGGGGTGATCGCAGCTTGGAATAGGTCATTTTAGTCATATTTCAGACGACAAAGGCAGCACGCTGCTAGGAAGGTGAACAGCTTTTCTGAGTGGAGTTAGGAAACTCATCAGACTTCTAAAGGGCAGCAAAGGCTAGCATGGCCAAGATGCAGTAGCCAGTTGAGAAGTTTGTAGACCTAAACGTCAACAATAAAAGGCAGTAAAATAAGGTGAAAAACTGAACAGCAACTCTAGAAAAAGGAAAAGATTTTAGGAAATATGGGTAAGATGTAGGCAAGAGGTTTATTCATGCAAAACGGTCACCAAATAGGGTACCATGTAAGAAAATGCCTCAAGGACATAAAGATATAAAGGAATCTATAAGAAAACATTCAAATTATATATTATCCTGTTTGGAAGTAGTGCAGCATGTAGAGTAAAGAAAATGTCGTCTGTTCTGGGAAGAGATGTCTAAGCCTGTGCTTGAAAATAGCCATTTCAAGAGACAAGTCATTCACCCTTCTGTGAGAATAAGCCATAGAAAGGAATAGACTCTCCCAAGTTTTCAGCCTACCAACCTCTTCTGAACTCTCTCCTTCAAAGAGGAAAGTTTGCTTCTCCAAAGAGTGACATATTCTGCTGGTGTAAAGTCATTACACTGGAATTGTTTATGGGAGGGAAATGCAGAAGTACTGAAGAGATTGGAAGCATAAATGAAAACAGTCACTCGTAAAAACTCTATGTGTCTTGGAAAACTCCATTGCTTCCATTTTAGAAAAAAAGATAATATTGGATTTACGGCAATTCCAATCCATCTGTCCATCCAAATTTGACAGGTGCTCTTGCTTTCACATTGCTTTTCCAGCTGAGAATATTCTGGGAAAAGAAAGTTCTGAAAAAATAAATAGAAAAAATACATACAAGAAAATGTGAATATCCACACAGAGTTCAGAGCAGCTTCATCTGTATGATGAAACTCAGACCTGAGAGCTCCTACATCCCTGTGAAAGGTTGGATGACAAAAGAAACATCTCAGAGGCCCAAAGGCGATTTGTTGGTCCAGCTCCCACTGCAAGTCAGTGGGGCAGGCTCCTCACCTTCCTACATGCCTTTGAATTTTTCCCAACAGGCAACATAGCAGAAATGTTAAAGTTCTGGTGGCCTTTTCTGCATTCAGTCATTCATATTTATTTTATTATGGGTGAAGGCTACAATAACAAGTCAGGGGGGAAAGAGAATTCCTCAGCAGTGCAGTTTAAGATCTATATCAGTATCTCTTCTTTTAAATAACTTTGCTTTCATTTTTAAGGAAGAGAAGCTCAGTCTGGAATAAAAGTTCCTTTCATGTCTATTGCTCTGATCCAGTGATTTGCACTCAGTAGGTGTTCCTATGTCAGGCAAGTTTCAGCAATAGTGCCGAAATAGTTTGTCTTCGCAATCAGATTTGTCTGGTTTCTACCAGACTGCCCAGAGCATCTGCTATCCTGCAGCTGGAGTTCGCCAACACAGAAGTGCCTGCATTTTTATGGAGGAAAAGATAATGTACAAATAGTGTTATTTTGTGGTTCCAAGCCACGGATTTCTAATAAAAGTACTGACTGCAAAGGCCACTCACACCAAAGAGTGTATTTCCAGGCTTCAGAGGTCTATAAGGCAGCTCAAAATCTGGATCCAAGATTCTCCACGGTGCTGAGTGTTATTTAGTTTCTCATTGCATACAAGGCAGCCACTTGTAAAATCCAGTTCTAGCTTGAATCTTACTTTCTACATAGTTTTGAGATCTTTGGTTTCATAGCTTTACATGGACCTACATGCAGGTCTTAAACATTGCTAAAAAGGAGTCTACTGACTCTCGAAATGACACAGACCCTTTTGAAACCTGAAACTATCTGAACAAGCATGAGCAGTTGCTATTATCTTTCCAAGAGGAAAAAGTCTCTTGGATATTTCATGATAGAATTACATGATGTTTACTTATGCTAATGCCTCCTTATTTCAAGGAGGTTTGTTTGCTATTTTAAAAAACGTTTAAATATTTTATTAGCAGTGTTTGAAAAATGAGCATCATGTCTGGCAGGTAACTTCCACACTAATGCCTACAATAGAAGACAACATTAGTAAAACAAACACTTAAGGCCTTGGGTGCTTTCAAAGATTAAAGTAATCTAATTACTTTCATTTATTTTTTCCTGGAGTTTGAGATAACTTCAGCCTTTGACTGTAGTCTAGCAAAACCATGTAACTTTAAGAGCTCAGTACTGCTAGCAAATCATATGCAATAAGAACTTCAATCTAAGTTTTTTAAAAAAAGTCTTTCTTCTGTATGTCTATTCCTGTTGTACACAGAAATTCTCCAGAGTTTACTCTACAAAGCTGTCCAGAATTTTTCCCATAGAAATGACCAGACTTTAGGTCTGCAAAATTCACAGATTTTGGAGGCACTGTCAGATGTTCAGGCTTTCCTTAAGGAAACTCCTTGCCTTCTTCCTGCCATAGACCCTTCCATTTTTCTGGCATAAAGGTGTGCTGGCAAAGACTTCTCTTCCTGCTTAGAACAGTGCATCCCTCAGAGAGAATTTCAATAGCAGGAGAAGGCAAAATCCCATAGTGACTCTAGAGTTCCTCCTATCTGAGGAACATCCGAAGTGTAGATAATGAGTAGTCCTGGTCCCACGGATAGCCAGTAGAGATTCCCCTCTGTGCAAAATCACCCAGAAAGAGAAGGAAAACCCCAGCCATTTAAGTACTCTTAAATGAATTACACACTGTGTTCTCTAAATAGGTACACAGATAGATAGTACAAGCAAGCCAAAGGAATCACAAAATAAAATAAAATCTGCCTCAGCGTTTGCATAAAACTGGTGTGAAAGCAAGATTTTTCTTCCATTTACAGTAAAACACTTGTCAGCTAAACTTGGGACTCAAAAAAGATATTTGGACCTCAAATGTATGTGAAGTTCCTGCCTGAATGGAATGTGCAAAATTCAGTTATATCCCTTGATAATAAAATGCTGGCAGGCTCTTAATTTTACGATAGCATCATCAAGTAGCAATGCTAGCAGGTGGTACTGGAGCTCAGGACAAGTGATAAAAAGCTCCTTTCAGCTCTTATTCTTTCACTTCTGAAGCATATGACCTGCCCTGCCCAACATCCTGTTTTACTTCAAGGAAGCCGAAGGCTCTTTTGGACTTACAGTTTTCCTTTACTGAACCTCACATTTTCCGATGCACACACACCTCAGATTTTGGGTACGTAACTACTAAGACAGAGGTCTGGAGAGACAGAAATACTGAAGACTTCCAGCCACAAGGGCAGTTCCGGAAATGTGCAGTATGACCATCTGATACCAAACCCAAAGTTCCCCAAGCCAGCTGCTGTCAGACCACATAGTTTGCACAGTTTTGGAAAATGACCTCTCATCATAAAGCTACAAGCCCATTGCTCACTTTCCCACAGGTCCAGCATAACTGAAACAGACAAGATGTAAAACAAACGTCTATAACAGGGTTGATGTACCACCTTATTAATCCTGCCACAGCAAATCATTTCATTGATCTGCATTTTGTTTAGATTGCTGTTGACCAGTATCACTTGTAACAGCCGTGTGCTCGTGCAGCTGAGAAAGGCGTTAGTGTTCCCAGAAAGGATACAGAGGATTGGATTAATCACAAAAGGCTTAGAAGATATAATAGTAAACATGACTCATTATGGCCTCTCTAAGCTCTGCACCCACCACGACTGACGCAGCTTCCCAGACAGAGCCCCGGTGGGAACACGCTGCCGCCCAGGTGTCAGGCTGCAGGGTGAGCCCTGCTCTTACACCAGAATTGGACAGCAGTAGCAAGGACACCTTTGGGAGGTGCGCCCAGGTAGGGGAACTCCTCCGCTTAGTAATGGGGCTCCGGGAGGAGGTGAGTAGATTGAGGAGTATCAGGGAGTGCGAGAGAGAGATCGACTACTGGAATCGCACCCTACCTTCCCTGGGACAGGCCCAATAGGCAGCCAGGACGCATGATATGGAGGATTCCCCATCCTCTCTCCACCTGGCCAGACACAGTGACTTAAGGGACAGAGGGCAATGGCGACAAGCTCCTGCCCAGCGCAACAAGCATGTCTCCTCTGTGACTACCCCACCTCCCCAGGTGCCCTTGCACAATAGCTATCAGGCTCTGCAAGTGGAACCGAACAATAATGAGGACGATGGTTCCTCTAGCTTGGAGGTGTCACCGAGGTTAAGTTGGCCTATGCCCTGCATCAAAACTGCTTCCATAAAGCAAAAAAGATGGGTCATTGTCATAGGACACTCCCTTCTGAAAGGAACAAAAGGCCCAATACGCAGACTGGACCCACTTCTTAGGGAAGTCTGCTGCTTCCCTGGCGCTCAGGTTAAGGATGTGAAGAGAAAGCCTCCTACCCTGGTACATCCCTCAGATTACTATCCATTATTGATTTTTCAGGTAGGCAGTAATGAAGTTGCAACAAGAAGTCCGAGGGCAATCAAGAGAGACTTCAGGGCCTTGGGACGACTGGTTAAGGGATCAGGAGCACAAGTAGTGTTCTCCTCTGTCCTTCCAGTTGCAGGGAATCATGAGGGAAGAAACAGGAAGAGCCAGCAGATCAATACCTGGCTCCAAGTCTGGTGTCACTGGCAAAATTTTGGACTTTTTGGTCATGGGTTGGTCTACATGACACCAGGCCTGCTGGCGACATAGAATCATAGAATCATTTGGGTTGGAAAAGGCCTTTAAGATCATTGAGTCCAACCATTAAGCTAACACTGCCAAGTTCACCACTAAACCATGTCCCTAAGCACCACATCTACACGTCTTTTAAATACCTCCAGGGATGGTGACTCCACCACTTCCCTGGGCAGCCTGTTCCAGTGCTTGACAACCATTTTGGTGAAGAAATTTTCCTGAATATCCAATCTAAACCTCCCCTGGTGCAACTTGAGGCCATTTCCTCTCATCCTATTGCTTGTTACTAGGGAGAAGAGACCGACACCCACCTCGCAACAACCTCCTTTCAGATAGTTGTACAGAGCGATAAGGTTTCCCCTGAGAGTGTACCCCATCTGTGGCCAGCAGGCCTGGTGTCATGTAAACCAACCCATGATCAAGAACCCCAAAATTCTGCCAGTGACACCAGGCTCAGAGCCAGGTATTGGTCAGATGTGGTATGCCTGTCTCAAAATGGGAAAAGGATCTTCATGCATGAGTTAGCAGGGCTCATTGAAAGAGCTTTAAACTAGATTTAAAGGGGGAAACAGATAAAACCAGGCCTGCTGGAGATAAGCCTGGGGGCAGCATGCCAATGTTTGAGGGATGGTGTGCTAGCAAGATCCTTCGGTCTGCCATCTCAGTGGAGGTAGGGGATGGAGATCCATGCACCAGCAAAGATGGAAGGGTTATTGATATATTAGAAACCACAGAAGTGCCACATATGGTCACATAGCAATTAGGGCTTCTCCCCCAAATAAGGTGGCGGGATCAGTAGCCCAACTGAAGTGCATCTACACCAATGCCCGCAGCATGGGCAACAAACAGGAGGAGTTGGAAGCCATTGTGCAGCAAGAAAAATATAATATAGTTGCAATCGCAGAAACATGGTGGGATGACTCACACAACTAGAGCGCTGCAATGGATGGCTACAAACTCTTCAGAAGGGATAGGCAAGGAAGGAGAGGCGGTGGGGTAGACCTGTATGTTAGGGAGTGTTTTGACTGTCTAGAGCTTGATGATGGTGACGACAGGGTGGAGTGTTTATGAGTAGGAATCAGGGGGAAGGCCAACAAGGCAGATATCATGGTGGGAGTCTGTTATAGACCACCCAACCAGGATGAAGAGGCAAACGAAATATTCTGTAAGCAGCTGGGAGAAGTCTCACAATCGCTAGCCCTTGTTCTCGTGGGGGACTTCAACTGGAAGACAGGGAGGGGGAGCAGAATGAAGCCCCCATAATCCAAGGGGAAATGATTAGCGACCTGCTACACCACTTAGACACACGCAAGTCTACGGGGCCGGATGGGATCCACCCAAGGGTACTGAGGGAGCTGGCAGAAGTGCTCACCAAGCCACTTTCCATCATTTATCAGCAGCCCTGGCTAACCGGGGAGGTCCCAGTTGACTGGAGGTTAGCAAATGTGATGCCCATCTACAAGAAGGGCTGGAAGGAGGATCCAGGGAACTACAGGCCTGTCAGCCTGACCTCAGTGATGGGGAAGGTTATGGAGCAGATCATCTTGAGTGCCAGCACGCGGCACGTACAGGACAACAAGTGACCAGGCCCAGTCAGCATGCGTTTGTGAAAGGCAGGTCCTGCTTGACCAACCTGATCTCCTTCCATGACAAGGTGACCCACTTAGTGCGCAAGGGAAAGGCTGTAGATGTTGTCTACCTAGACTTTAGTAAAGCCTTTGACACCATTTCCCATAGCATTCTCCTGGAGAAACTGTCTGCTCATGGCTTGGATGGGCATACTTTTTGCTGTGTAAAAAAATGGCTGGATGGCTGGTCTGAAAGGGTTGTGGTGAAGGGATTTAAATCCAGCTGGCAGCCAGTCACAAGTGGTGTTCCCCAGGGCTCAGCATTGGGGCCAGTTCTGTTCAATATCTTTATCAATGATCTGGACAAGGGGATCAAGGGCACCCTCAGTAAGTTTGCAGATGACACCAAGTTGGGCGGGAGTGTTGATCTGCTTGAGGGTAGGAAGGCACTACAGAGGGATCTGGACAGGCTGGATCGATGGGCCAAAGCCAACTGTATGAGGTTCAACAAGGCCAAGTGCTGGGTCCCGCACTTGGGTCACAACAACCCCAGGCAACGCTACAGGCTTGGGGAGGAGTGGCTGGAAAGCTGCCCTGCAGGAAAGGACCTGGGGGTGTTGGTTGACGGCCGGCTGAATATGAGCCAGCAGTGTGCCCAGGTGGCCAAGAAGGCCAAGAGCTTCCTTGCTTGTATCGGAAATAGTGTGGCCAGCAGGAGTAGGGAGGTGATTGTCCCCCTGGACTTGACACTGGTGAGACCGCACCTTGAGTACTGTGTTCAGTTTTGGGCCCCTCACTCCAAGAAAGACATTGAGGTGCTGGAGCGTGTCCAGAGAAGGGCAACGAGGCTGGTGAAGGGTCTGGAACACAAGTCCTATGAGGAGCGGCTGAGGGAACTGGGGTTGTTTAGCCTGGAGAAAAGGAGGCTGAGGGGAGACCTTATTGCTCTCTACAACTACCTGAAAGGAGGTTGTAGAGAGATGGGGGTCGGACTCTTCTCCCTAGTAACAAGCAATAGGATGAGAGGAAATGGCCTCAAGTTGCACCAGGGGAGGTTTAGATTGGATATTCAGGAAAATTTCTTCACCAAAATGGTTGTCAAGCACTGGAACAGGCTGCCCAGGGAAGTGGTGGAGTCACCATCCCTGGAGGTATTTAAAAGACGTGTAGATGTGGTGCTTAGGGACATGGTTTAGTGGTGAACTTGGCAGTGTTAGCTTAATGGTTGGACTCAATGATCTTAAAGGCCTTTTCCAACCCAAATGATTCTATGTTTCTGTGATTCTATATTTTTAATAACCAATCATTGCTTCTTCCCATTTACAATTTTTAAAAAGGAGTTGAAGGCACAGGTTTTGATTTTACATACTTCCCTGCATCTCACAAATGCCAGTAACTCTATCCACTTCCTTAGAGTAACTCCAGATCATCATATAAATATAAAAAAAAGAATCTAATACACATCTTTCTTTCATTTAATTTTCCTAGGAAATTTATCAAAGTCACGGTCAGATGTTTGCTATATGATATTCCTGCTAAGCACTAACATCTGATGCAGTGTGATGTTAATGAACAAACTGAAAATATGAATTGCAACAAAGTACACACTGTTACTACAATGAATCAAACTGATCACAGAAAGCCCTGCTATGAGATCTCCCTTTTATAGTTGAACTTCATACTAATGCTGCAGTAGGTGTTACTGCTGCTAGTTCAGAAGCTTTGTTGTGCTTCCTCCTTTATATTTCTACTCAGTTAAACAATTACCCAAGTGAAAAATATCTCTTTCTCTTTTTTATAACGTTGCAAAAAATGTGTTTCTGAGGTTCTTTTACCTTCCTGGAAACTGATATTGCCACATTTTAGAGGTTAGTGCAGTGAAACCTTACTAACTCTTGACACTTTGGTTTACTAGTCTTCATTCAGATGAGTAAAAATTAGTGTATGCATTGCTTCAGTATCATCTTCTGCAAGTACATGTTTTTCACATAAAAACTTGAGGGTTTTTCACAGAAAAAAAAAAGTAATTTGACAAAACAGGTAGCAAAAGAAACAATGATTTTCAGGTGAGACTTGAGCACAAGAAATGTGGTCGCAGCCGTGGTGCTGTAAGAAGAGCAGAAGGAAAAGATTAAAGGGCTGAGCAATTGGTTTGGATTAGGGACACCCCAAATATTGAAGTTCCAAAGGCACAGCTAAGTGGGCCTTCTACCCTCTCAAGTTTTAGGAATCAAAATGTTCAGAGAGTTTGCTGGAACCCTCTGAGCTGAGAGAGGGTCCTCTGCAGGTGACAAACCTCCCCTCCAAATGACACTGCCCTTAGGACTACAGGATGCCCGATGGTGTTGACTTCTGTCTCATTTTGGCTGTAACCCAGCATTAACCCCCAGATTTCAGTTCTGAATGACTTTTCACTCACAGTACTCTACCCACGAGGAGTCTTGATCGTGACACCGAAAGCATTGCTTACTCTGTATTTTTTCAGTGTTTTCTCCTTGCTTCACTTAGATGGCAAGTGATGACATGGAGAAGAATTGCAGCAAAACACATTGCTGCTTCCTGCCAGACAGCAGAAGCGATTCCACATGAGCAACGTGCACTTCGAGTGGTGGAGATGGGGATTTGCCAGTGGAAGGGGAAGAGAGCTGAGGGGCACTGATTTTGTGTAATAGATTCAGATGGGGCAAGGACTGAGAGTTGAAAGAGCTAGTTTGACACTAGTAGATCAACCATTTACCACAGTGTTATTGCTCCTTAGAGGACATGACAGTTTTGAAAGGATAGCCTATATAACTGCTCAGTTACTAGAAAAGGTGGAAAGGTCTATAACATAGAAAGAACAAAACTTTTGTGGTTTATATTAATAGTACCCTGAGTAGACTTGTTTTTAAGATTTGGAACAAAATGGGCCTCCTCCTTCTGTCTTCACTGATTAGATTGCGGGAGAAATTATAGCACCACAATTATAATATATAACATTGGATTTTCTCTTCTCAGAAGGGAAAAGTGAAATTTCAATGTTGATGTCTACAATGCTCTGGATGACTGTATAGCAGCATAAAAATTATTTGAACAAGTAGATGAAAAATTTGCCATAGATTAGGTAAACTTGGGATGTCAAAAGGCCTGAAAAGAATAGGATCCAGCTGAGTGCACTATGGAGCCAATTTGTGTTCAGCTTCCTGGGCAGGCATGACAAACCTGATGATACATCCAAAATTCACCAGAATTGATCCACGTATGCTGACTATTTGTGCAACGCACATACAACACATCCGCTACTCCCAGAGCTGTTGGACTCACTGCACATGTCCACTCAGCCATTTCTATTTCCCAGACAAAAATATGTGATCTTGTACATAAGTGAATTAGTTAATTAGTACACCACAGGGAAGTAACTGTGCATTCACTAAAGATGTCGTGGATCTACATATGAAAGCTCTACTGGAAAACGTGGGGAATTGAGTCCCTGCCTCCCACAGTCCTTAATTCCATAAGATTGACAAGGTAAATCCCGCAAGATCTATTTATTTCATTGTCTTCATCTTCTTAGGAAGAGTTGACTAAGAAGGAAAGGAAATTTGTGTACTCCAAAATAAAGGAGAGTCATTTCATTAGTGATTCAGAGAAACACTAATGACAGTAAATCTCTGATGCCAATAGAAAATATTGCAGTACATACAGAAACATATATATTAAATACATGCATGTGGTGTTACAAAGACTCTTCTCTGATAAACTTGCATTTTCCCAATTAAGAACAAAATTTAATTTCATGCACAAAGTCTGTGTGCGCCTCTTTTTCCTCTTCTGGCTTTGACATCATCCTGCAGCTCTAGTTATTACTGTGTAATTGTCTTGAAATGTAGTTATTGTTAGGAATCGTTGCAGATGTTCCCTGTGTAATTCAAACTAAATGAATATAGAATTAAATTACCAGCGCAAAGCTTTACCAGTGCAAGTTGCAGTAAAAATGGTAAATTATTCTCTCTCTTTAGAGGAAACTATCCAAAAATGTAATGGGAAGTTAAGTAAGCAGTATTTCTTACTCGGGAATCTAGAAAGATTCAAAACGGGATGTCAGTGTTAGTGCTGAATAGCTTAATATATTGTCCCCATTCAAGAGATATAACAGTGAAGTACCGTTGGTCTGTGACTCTGATTAGGGAGAAGTCAATAAAAATGCACCAGTAGCTGCCTTAAAATTTATTGGGACCTAGGATACTACCATGGACTGGAGGAGTTTGTGGTTATTTTATATTATATTCCATGGCTTCTAGGACTTTCAGTTTTCTTTGGGCAAGCTTAAAATGTGCTAAAGACCCAGTACTTCCCCAGCCATCAGACCACAAGGAGGCAACAAATACATCACTCTGAAGAGAGGGTCTGGATCCCCCAGACCTGTAAATTCGACCAGCCACACTGTCTACAATTGAAGAGATGTGTATTAATATGAAAATTATGTACAATGACATGGCAAACATCAGCATTTCAAGCTACATTTCAGAGCTGGCATTCCCTTAGCGCCAATCAGGAGTGATACTTGCATTCAACAACTATTCAGAGGCCAACACAGAAATGAAAAATGCAATTTATAACCTTAAAAGAGGTATGCACCCAAAAGTGGAGGTTTAGTAGAGAAGGTGCATCTGCCAACAGCTTTCAGACAAATGTATGTGGATAATAGTGCTCAGAGTGAATCATTAATGACAAAATTGAGTTTTGGGCAGCTGCATGGAATGAGCAGCCCATGAATGTCTCTGCTTTACCTTATTAGCATCAATTTATTTCTCTTTACAAAACAGGCAGAAGTGAGTAGGGGCCATTTCATTCTTAATTTTATGAAAATGAAGTGTCATTAATATTTTGGATAACTTTGGATCCTGAGTGGGGCCAAATAGCTTGCATGGGGGATGTTCAGTGAATGTACCAGATGAAAAATGTGAAGTACCATGTATCTGAATGAACTTTACGTTGTTTCAAACAAGCTGATTTTTTTGCTTGTTTGTTTCCCATGACTATTCTGTATTTGGACCATTTTAAACCATACTAGGACTGGTACTTTCAAATAGATCTTGATTTGGTGAACACAGCTAATGTAATCAGTAAAATCTGGATCTTTTCCAATGTACTCCTTTTATTCCTATAGAAGTCAGTGATGGCTGTAATAGCTCTCCAGGTTTCCACTGAAGTCAATGACAAAAATCCCATCAGCTTTGAAGGGCAAAGGTTTTGCTTCTTAATGGAACTGAATGTTACTGGGGTTTTGTTTTGTTGGTGTTTTGTGGTTGTTTTTTTTTAATATGCATCATTCATGACAGATTTGAAGTGAAATCTGGCTTCTACATTAGTCTCTAACTCTTTTTAGCACAAGCATTGAGTTTGATATCTGATCTTGGATTTATGCCCAAAGCAGAAACTAACCTTCTTCTGTTTCCAAATAAAGTTCAACAGACATTATAGAAGATACACTACAAGTATGTTCCTTGAACTACTGACTTGCACAGGCTGATTTGGCTCGAGTTAGATCGTTAATTCCACTGTTAATCCATTGGCTCAGTCAGTCTATAGGGACAGAAAGCATACATTCAGAGCATGAGGTTGCATGATTGGGTTTGCATGGCAAGGTTTTGGTAGCAGGAGGGGCTAGAGGGGTGGCTTCTGTGACAAAATGCCAGAAGTTTCCCCTGTGTCTGACAGAGCCAGATCCAAGACAAACCTGCTGCTGGCCAAGGCCAAGCCAATCACTGATGGTGGTAGCGTCTCTGGGATAACATAGTTAAGAAGGGGAAAAACACCTGCCGTGGAATACAGCAGTGGAGAGAGAAGAGAGATGTGAGAGCAACAACTCTGCAGACACCAAGGTCAGTGAAGAAGGAGGGGGAGGAGGTGCTCCAGGCGCCGGAGCAGAGATTCCCCTGCAGCCCGTGGGGAAGACCATGGTGAGGCAGGCTGTCCCCCTGCAGCCCATGGAGGTCCACGGTGGAGCAGATATCCACCTGCACCTTGTGGAGGACCCCACGCCAGAGCAGGTGGATGAGCCCAAAGGAGGCTGTGACCCCGTGGGAAGCCCACGCTGGAGCAGGCTCCTGGCAGGACCTGTGGCCCCATGGAGAGAGGAGCCCACGCTGGAGCAGGTTTGCTGGCAGGACTTGTGACCCCGCGGGGGACCCACGCTGGAGCAGTCTGTTCCTGAGGGGCTGCACCCCGTGGAAGGGACCCACTCTGGCGCAGTTCATGAAGAACTGTACCCCATGGGAAGGACTCATGTTGGAGAAGTCTGTGGAGGACTGTCTCCCGTGGGAGGGACCCCACGCTGGAGCAGGGGCAGAGTGTGAGGAGTCCTTCCCCTGAGGAGGAAGGAGAGGCAGAGACAACGTGTGATGAACTGACCGCAACCCCCATTCCCCGTCCTCCTGCGCCACTGGAGGGGAGGAGGGAGAGAAATTGGGAGTGAAGTTAAGCCCGGGAATAAGGGAGGGGTGGGGGGAAGGTGTTTTTAAGATTCAGGTTTATTTCTCATTGTACTACTCTGATTTGATTGGCAATAAATTAAATTATTTTTTCCCCAAGCCGAGTCTGTTTTGCCCATGACGGTAATTGCTGAGTGATCTCCCTGTCCTTATCTCGACCCATGAGCCTTTTGTTGTATTTTCTCTCCCCTGTCCACCTGAGGAGGGGAGTGATAGAGTGGCTTTGGTGGGCACCTGGCTCCCAGCCAGGGTCAACCCACCACAATGACCCACTTTGCCTCTCAAGTTCTTTCACTCAAGCCACATGAGATACGCAGAGCAATAACTTCCAAAGCTGCCCTATAGCACCTAACCTGTTCTTTAAGACCTCAGCCTTGTACTTCCTTGTCTTTTAAGCAATCCAAAAAAAAATGTCTTCTGGAAGCATCAACATGCCATTACTCAAAACATTAAGGCAGATATTAAAACCAACTGCTGATATTCTCTGAAATCAATTTATTTAACTGAATGAATAGGTTTCTAAATAAAAAGTAGTAAGTAATAAATAGGTTAAGTAAAAAGATTGCAATAGGGAAATGTAACTTTCTTTTTGCTAAGTTTTACAAGATGTCATTTTAATTAATTCAGCTGTTATTGAAAAATATTTTTAAAGTAGTATACTGTCCTGGTTTAGGCCGGGATGGAGCTAGTTTTGTTTTCAGCAGCTCCTGTGTTTTGGCTTTAGTGTGAGAAGAACAGTGATAGCACACTGATGTTGCTGGTTGCTGCTGAACAACCAAGGACATTTTGCTGTTTTCCAGGTTTTGCTGACGTGCAAGGGCAAAAACTTGGGAGGGGTAGAGACAGGATAGTTGATCCAAACTGGCCAAAGAGAGTATTCCATACCATAGACGTCATGCCTGGTATAAGCAAGGGTCAGTCAGTGGGCCACTAGGCTTTTAGACTCTTAACTTGCTTGAATCCTTAAGCTTCCCTTTGGGTTGCTTTTTGTTTCCCTATTTTTCCTTTTTGTTTTTCGTTCGTTCTGCTCTTTGTTCCCTCGCCTGTTCTCTCTGGAACTTGCTGTTCTGGGATAGCTGGGGGGGGATACCCCTGCTCCCTGCCTGCTGCTCGGGACGGGCTGTATCGGTCGTCGGGTGGTGAGAAATTGTGTATCGTTCGTTTTATATAGTCTATTATCCTTATATATATATTATTATTATTATCATTATTAATATATTTTTATATTTTTCCTTTGCTGTCCTCGTGAGCTGTTTTTATCTCAACCCATGAGTTTTCCTTTCTCTCCAATTCTCCTCCCCACCCCACCAGGGAGGGGGAGAGTGAGTGAGCGGCTGCGTGGTATTGGGTTACAATTTGGGGTTAAACCACGACATATATGTAGAAGACTAAATGTTATTCTAGGCCATGATCCCATGAAACAATCTGCAGAGATGCACTAACCTTCCTGCCCAGCAAAGGCTGAGTGGGTAAGTACAGTGTGGACTTCCAACAACATGTGTGGCCACTTTCTTATGTAGTTTCAACCTACAATATGTTGTTGAAGCAAATCACCTCATACCTATTCAGTGTAGCTTATTAAACTCTTTCTTTGAAAATTGATTTTGGTATTTGTATTTTCCATCTCATACCTTTGCTGTGTTTCCAGGTCGCAACAGTAGGCACAGCTTCCTTGTTTTCATAGGTTGTTTTGACAAACTTGCAAAAGTGTGTGTGTTTTCCTGAACAAAACTTTTGATGAATGTCTGTGTTGCTGTATGATTTATCTTGAAGTTTGTTTATTGTCTGTTGTCCTTTAATTTTTCCATTTCTTTTTATAAGCATCGTCCTCTGCCATTGAGATCTTCAATCTTTGATTTTTTTCCTCCTTCTCTACCACTTCCAAGATGCATCCAAATCTTATCACTTCTTTCTGTGAAACATTAGAGCCTTCAATCTCTTGTGTAGGTAATGGTCTAAAAATCAGTGCAAGTTTGCAGCTGTCTCTGCCTTGATTACTCTAGCCTTCAAATATCTCTTCTCTGATTTCTTTTTCCAAAATGCTACCAAAGTGATCTTTCCTATGCATAAATCTGATCTTATCTTTTAAACACACATCCTGAAATTTCAAACACTGGTCTCTTTCTAATCACTGTTCTCTGCTCCATACCACTTTTCCTGATGACCTCGCCAATTAAAAACATTAATTTTAGGGAGTTCTCAAGAAATTATTTGGGGTGAGAGAAACTAATGATGAGTAAGACTTCAGTTCAAGGGGATTAAATGCATAACAATGCATAGAGCGCTGTCAGTACCTAATGTTTACATTAAGGCATACAATTGGGTATCTAGCTGAATCAGAGCCCAAATAACTGTAATTTTAACTTATCTTCATCTAATACAAGAGATTAGCATTTCTAGACTGCCAAAAGCATTGTTTGTGCTAAACAAATAGCACTAAGGCAGACTGCTACAAATTTTTACTGTGATGTTTTGCACTTAGAATATCGTCTGTCAAAAGATTGCTCTCAAAGCACTTTACAGACATTAACTAATTAGCCGTAATGACACTTCTCTGGAAGTAGCGAAGTGTAATTAATTCCTTTTTGTGAAAAGGGAATTTAAGGCACAGAGAGATCAAATGATTTTTCCAAGGTCATGAAGGATGTTGCAGAAGATGTGGGAACAGAACCCAAATAGTCCAATCCTCCAAGACTGTGCTTTAGGCACAGGAACACAGCTATCAGCTGTGGGAGGAGGGTGACTCTTCCTTTCCTTTCTTTGTTATTACAGAAGTACAGGAAATTAATTGCTGCACAGACATGCTTTCATTAATTCCACACTAATGGCCTACAAAGGGTGCCTGTAATAGTCCATTAGGAAGGAAGTTATCTGCCTTCTCCAAGTTCTGTGTGTAAACAGCAGTGAAGAAACTGTGTATTTCCAAGTTATCACTCTGCCGAGGACAAAGTATTGCTTATGTTATCCGTTTTTACTGATAATGACATTTACTATTTATTGTAGAGTTGTGGTTTTAATCCTGTGCATTTGTATTCCTCAGAGTTAAATCTTACAGTGACAAGAAAAAGGCCACAGAATTTCAATTTATGTGTAAGGGGTTATCTCAATGACTTTTGTAGATATGTAAATTCATGTCTTCACTTTTGCTATAAACTTCAAGGATTTTTTTTAACTGGTTTTTTTTTAACTTAAGCTTTAAAGTAAGAGTTTTCCTGGCCTGCACTGAGCCAGCATTGGTTAACAGGAAGAAGAGATAGGTAGCCCCCATCTACAGAGAACAGGTAATGCATTATCGGGAAAAAAAGGAAGAATATCAACTAAGTGTTCTGGTTTAGAAGCCAGTTTCCCCCTCTTCTCTACTTAAATCCTCAAGGGTGTCCTCTAACTAGAGTATATTATAAGTAAAATAAGTATATATGGTCAGACTTTCAAAGGCGATTAGGTATCTAACTGTGTGGGCTGGTCCTTGTGAGGTCTTGATACAAGTGAGGGCACCCAAGTCCCGCTGGATGGAGAACAAAGACGGGGAATGGGCAGCTCCACAGAGACATGTCCTTTGAGTTCACACAAACTGTCTTCACACATCACTTTTTTAACTGTCTTTGTGCCTTGAGATTCTGGCTGGCTGTTTTAACCCACTCTTAGTAAAACTGATATAATGAAGCAGAAAAAAAAAAGAGAGCTGCTGAGCAGGAACCCCTCTGTCTATCTATCTCTGTAGCTGCTCTGCTCAAAGGTTAAGAAAATGGGAACTTAAATCTTTGAAGCTTTGCTGACGGAAAGTGATTGACTGTAAGTCTTTTTTAGATAATTTTTAGTGTATTTCCAATGTTAACTGGCTTGCTGGATGGAATTTTCCTGTAGTTCATGCTAGAAGGTAACCAGTATTATCACTGGAAGCTATAGCGGGAGTTGCTGAGGGAGGGATCTTTGTGTTAAAACAGACAAATAAGACAGTCTCTTTTTCACTCTCCTGTACAACCCGATAGGAATTTGCACCTCACTTTGCACTCATAAATGACTGATCAAAATGTATAGCAGTTAACAAAGAGAGCAACACCTGGGATGTGCCCAAAGTAAGATAAAGAATTAAATCAATACACTGCAGAAATATGAACTTTTTTTTTAATAATCACAATTTTTTTGTTGTATTCACTATGATGGATTTAGCAGCTGAACGAGGCAACAAACAGTCTATGAACCAAAAGGCAGTTTATAAAAGGTTCCCCATCTGGATAGAAAATTATTCTTTTTTTTTCTATAAAATAAGAATTTGTTTTATGAGTTTATAAATTGCAGCTCTTAAACTCTTCATTGAGAAATCGACTATAACCTAACTGCAGTTCTTTTAAAGACTACAAAGAAATGTTTCACTTTAAAGGGATACCATTGACTTTCCCCCGCACTGACTTCTCTTCTGACAATTATTTTCCACTGATGCTGTAACTATTAGCAGTGTGGCAGCACTTGGAACTTGAGATCAAGGTACATTACATTTGCTGCTGCTGCTGTAAAGCTTTGCTGTCCTCGGTTTGAACCTAGGTGAGTGAAAATGGCTGTTTCAGAAAACTAGAGATACAATCTGCAGGATTCCAGATATCCAGCAAGGCTATTACAGCCTAACATTTTAGTATCTAATTCCAAGGGCATCCAGCAACAGGCAGGGCCCAGAATGACTCCCAGCTGGCAGTGCTTCTAAAAGAAACCAGACGTTGTCTTAACTTGGTTCCAAGTTTACAGATGTAATTGTGTACTGATGGCCATGTGGCTTCTTAAAACAGAGCATTTAAATAATGAGCATTTAGCATGTACCTTAAGGTTATGATGCTAACTCCTTTCTCTCTTCTTGCACCCGAGCTGTCGAATCCTGATCCAAACAATGATGATGTGTTTGCCTATCTTTTCATATGGCTCAGGTGTCGCAAAACGTCAATGATTTCTTTGTCTAGTCATGTTATGTCTTTAATTTCGCCCAAGATCCAGTACATCCCATGCTCACTTTAGTTTCTCAGCTTGGACCTTGATCCCCCAACTGAACCCTCCCCTCAATAAGCATTAATATATCACAGAGCACCACGGCAGGTCCCCTCCTCTGCTCCTGTCCTCCCAGACTCCTTGCAGGATCAGAGCTCTCGTAGCTGAGGCCGGCAGCCCTACTCCCCTGGTCATGGCTGAGGCTGCAACCTTCAAATGGGGCAAACCACTGGCGCGTATGCAGCAGCTCCTTCGCCAGCCCCACCTGGCACAAAGCAGGACAGCTGGCTCTTTGGAACCAAGAAAGTATTTTGCTGATCATTCAGAAGATCTAGGATGGACTGTAAGGACATGAGAAAAAAATTCCCTTTTGCTGTTCCCTGAGGGTCCCTCTGCTATACACAGACCCCCGTGTACAACAAAAAAATCCTTGCACACAGAATGGGAAACCACGGCCTCCGGTCCAGCAGTCATATCCGTCTGCCAGATTTCTGCCCTCGGATGTTTTAGTGCAGGACTAAAATCCTTCATCCTTGGAAAATGATTTTTTTTTTTCATTAGACTTGTATTAGTCCACCACATATTCCAGCCTGCCTGAACAGCTTGTGTAAAATCCATAGAGACCAATGAGTTAAATATTAGCTCAGAAATGCACAACCTGAAAGCAGAGGCTTAAAATGGAGACGGCTCGTCAGCAATCTCTTCACTTCCTCTCACTAATAATATGATTGCATTGTAGTAGTCGTAGCATAAACTCTTGTAATGACATTACCGGAATTGCTGTAGAGGCGTAATGTATCCTGAGGTATATTTATTATAATACTAACATTTCTGATACCCATAAATTTGTCTGTCAAAGTTTTCATGATGAACCTATTTTTCCCCTAGCATATGAGAGAAAACTAGTAATTTGCTGGTTTATGTTTGTGTTTCCATATCTCAGAAACAGATTAAAATTCACTCTAATGCTATAGGATTTGAATTAATGCTTGAGCCCTTAATTTACCTTTCCCATGTGTAAAATAGGAATATTTATCTATATACATTTAATATCCATCTTTCAAAAATGCTGCTATAAAAATACACAACTTGGAAAAAGAAAACATAAGAACCTCCAAACTGTATTTCAATTAGAGGATTATGCCAAAACACATAATATCATATCACTAACAGAGCCGCACTAAAAAAAAATCAGATTAACTGCAAAACCAGATAAAAAATGACTTCATTGGCCCATATTGCTGTGCCTGAGTTGGATGGCATTCAGAAATCATGCTTGTTAAATGATTGAATACAAAAAACTTGTTTGTTGGTAAAGAACTATATTTAAATCAATATTCTAGAAAACCAGAGGCCATGCCAAAACAGTGATGAATGAATATTAAAGAAAAAGTTCAAATTAAACACTTTAAATAACTGATACTTCTGTGTGTTGGTAAGATACACCTCATCTGGCTTCAGCTTATTCAAAATTAGTCTGAGTCAATATCAACCCTGGTACCACCAGATTGCCATTTACCTCCCCTGTTTCAGACAAGCACCTTAGGGTGGGCTGAGCTGGCTCTGAGACTCATAAGAAGGGAATTGGGTAAACTAGTTTAGAGTAGTTTATACCTATGCTTAAAGTGGATAGAATAAAGGGAGATTAATTCTATATATGTAATACTCATGGGAGCTTTGTCAGTAACTTGCAGAGGGACCTGACCATCGCAGCGTGGTATAACCAAATCAGTGAACTTCTGGGAAAGGAGACTGGTCTAAACTTGAGGTATGTTTTTCATTATGTGGCAAAATTCCTCTAGTTCTCAAAGTGACAAATGCTGCCAGGAGTGATTTTCAGCTTTCAAATTATATCTGGCAACATCTTTGCCCAGATTTCAGCTAATTATACGGTGGATGTTTAAAGGTAGTTTTTAATTCCATAATGGACCCACCACAAGACTTTTTTTGCTATGAAAAGTGCTGAATATAGACCACCTGCCACTTTTTCAGAGAGATGAGTGTAGGAAAGACTATAGATGTCACAAAGCATCTTAGTTTTACCTAAAGTAATAACTAGCCAAATTCAATTTATCTGCAGTAAGATTTTTTTCAGAAGTGCCAATAAATTTAGAGGGAAGAACTATGTAAGGAAAGCACACACTCAGATACACCCACATGCGTAACATACAACTATACGTACTCCTTAGAAAGTATGCATTAAGCTATACAATCACACTCAGAATACAGTATACTGTTCTGGATAAGCAGCTGGCCAAGCTGGACAAGATGTCCTCAAGTAGTCAAGTTTCATGAAGCAGATTATATGCTTCCACCTTAACTCATCACGTGTAGCAAACCCATCCAGAGATACCACAATCTTATCTTTTGTTCAACAGTTGTGTCTCGAGGCCGGTACTTAGTCTTTGGCCTCTGCCCCCATCAGGTGCCTTATCCATAGTGCAATGGCTTTCTCAGTTACCTGCTTCTTCTATGTTCTCATTGTTATCACGGAATCACAGAATAGTGATAAATGCACCGATCTTGAGCTTGGAGGAAGTGATACTTGAATATTAACCAACTCTCTTGGATGCCCCTACCTTCTAGAGCCCTAATCCATGGCATTCCTCCAAGTAAGTCCTTGAAGAGGCCAAAGTTAGCCCTCCTGAAGTCCAGGGTTGTAATCCTACCCATTGCCCTGCTTCCTCCACACAGGATCCTGAACTCCACAATCTCATGGTCACTGCAGCCAAGGCTGCCCCCAACCTTCACATCCCCAAATAGACCTTCTTTGTTTGTTAGTAGGAGGTCCAGCAGCACACCTCTCCTCGTTGGCTCCTCCACCACCTGTGTCAAAAACTTATCATTAATGCTCTGCAGAAACCTCCTGGACTGTGCGTGCCTAGCTGTGTTGCCTTTCCAGCAGGTATCAAGCTGGTTGAAGTCCCCCATGAGAACTGGGGCCTGTGATTGTGAGGCTACTTTCAGCTGTCTGCAGAAGGCCTCATCGACTTCCTGATCAGGTGGCCTGTAGTAGACACCCACAACAGTGTCCCCCACGTTAGCCTGTCCCTTAATTCTTACCCATAAGCTCTCGACTCATTCTTCATCCTCCCCTAGGCAGAGCTTGATACACTCCAGTTGCTCTCTCACATAAAGAGCAACTCCACCACCTCACCTTGCTGGCCGGTCTTTCCTAAAAAGTACATACCCATCCATGACAGCATTCCAGTCATGCGAGCTGTCCCACCACATCTCTGTAATTTCTATGAGATCGTGGCCCTGCGAGCGCACACAGATCTCTAGTTCTTCCTGTTTATTCCCCATGCTGCGAGTGTCGGTGTACAGGCATTTCAGAGAGGCAGCTGAGTTTGCAGGTTTCCCTGGAGGGGTGCAGGAGGATCCACCATAGCCATACACCCCCTTAGGGTGGTCAGCCTTCTGGTTCTCTTCTTGGGAGGCAGCTAAGGAACATTTGTCACTGCTCTGGTTGGCCTGGCTTATTCCCCGGTTAGATGCAATGGCATGAGCATCACCACTTTGGACCCCTCCCCCCAAGTCCTTCAGTTTAAAGCCCGCCTCACCAAGTTGGCCAGCCTGCCGCCAAAGATTCCTTTGCCTCTTCTGGATAGGTGGATCTCATCTCTCCCTAACAGGTTATAGTCATTAAAGAATGTCCCATTGTCATAAAAGCCAAAACCCTCACGACAGTACCAGCCACGAAGTCAGGAGCTGATGTGCATTATACGTTTATTTCTGGCTGCCTCCTTTCCTCCAACTGGTAAAAAGGAGGAAAAGATAACTTGGTTATGCCTATACCAGTTTTACCCAGCTCTCAAAGTTACATTTCTTCAAGGACTGCTAACCTGTTTTCAGCCTGTGCCCATATTTCCATTTTCCTGTGCTGTTTTTTGGAGGTTGTGCTCCACGGAAGAGCAGAGGACACCTGGTTCCAGGCTCCAGTTCACACAACCAGCTCTTGGAAGCTCAGCCTGATGGCATGTCTAAAGGGTCACAGTCCTGACATCCTGCTAAGGTGGGGGCTGTGAGCAGCACAGGCTACTATTACTGGACCATGGGGCAGTAAGAGCACTTCTTCTCTTAGTCCTACAAAGCCCTTCTCTCTACAACACAACCTACATGAAGAGAAAAGGAATGAGAAAGCATACAGCTAAAGAGAGCTATTTGGCCATGACTCTACTGCTATTTTTTAGTCCTTGCTCCTCTCAGAAAGCTATCTAATGTTCATACATGATGAAGAAAAGGTCTTTATTTACATTATCACCACATCAGATTGACGGATATCTGTTTGCCCCTTTTCATGTCATCTGAAGGTGGGGATCCCTGAGCCTCTTGCTGTCACGATTGGCCTTTGCAGAGCTCTGTCCTGATGCTCTTTATGAAACATCCACCATGCTATCCTAGTAAGACGTTCCCTCAGGCAGGCCTGTAGGGAGCCAGTGTTGTTTTGGAAACCTGAAGGCTTCTGTACAAGAGCTCAATATTTTAATTACAGCTATGTGAGTCAGTTCCTGAGCCAGGGCTTCATTTTCTCACGCAATAAGGGGTGGAGAAACTTTTCAGAGTGGAAGTCATGAACCTCTCCCTTTCACTATCAGGGTCTGAGAGATGCCCAGTAGCCTCTGTGACTCACTCTAATATTATAAATCAGTGGGCTGTCATGATATTTTCAGATGCCTGCTGTCAGTAACAGAGGAGAAATCTGTATCCTGCCTGCAAGCCAGGAAAATAATTCAGGAAATGAATGCTGCATTTGTGAAGAGCAGAAAATGTTGTAGAGTCAAAATTTTCATTCCCAGCAAATCTTTAATTAACATTCATATATCAGGAATTAGCACGCCCATCCAAGCTATTCACACATTTTTTAATCTTTTCAGTGCAGGTGTACCAAAATCAGTCTGGTTCCTCTTTCCAGCTCTGAGCCTATTACAGAGAACAAGCAATTCCCTTAGGCAGCTACTGGGAACCAAGGACACTTGTGTCATGTTAAGGTGCTCATTAAAAAAGAATATCCTAGGAATAAATGGATGTTATTAGAGTTGGGAGCTTCCTTTAGGGAAAGCCTATTACAATGACACTGTATGTACCTAAGCTTACAAAAAATACATGTGTAGACAGGCATAGACAGGAGAATTCTTTGAGCAGACCTTCAGGTAGTCCATGGACTACCTCCCAAATGACACATTTAGGACTCCTGGGCAATCCAGAATGCAGAAAATGTACTAATTTTTCTTTCTTATCTGATAGAAATGCATATCAGAACACAAAAATGTCATTTCAGTTCCTTCATTTGCATAATGTGGTCATTTGGAAATAGTTTCTTTCATTCATCTGTAATCTTTGTAGAGGAGGTTATGAAGTATAATTTGGAACACTAAATCAATCTAGAATCTATAACTGTATCAAAATTAAAATCTCCCACTGTACGGAGAAGCAGAACCTTAAACTCAGAGATGTTTTAAACCATAAAGCCCTTACAAGTGCACACAGGATCTGATCCAAGCAAAGTCCTCCTGCAAATTCCTGAGCAAAGTCCATGGAAAAGAAGACCTGAGATTTTCCATATATTCTCTCTGACAAGAACTCTGCTACAGTTCTAGACTCAGTAACAAGACATATAATATGGATTTTCTGTTCCCATCGGAATTAGTAGGATAAAATGTCCCTTGACACACAGGTTCCATGCAATGGTCTCCCTTGCCTGGAGCTTGGGAAAAGCAACCCTATCACATCTACTGAAGTCAGTGGGAGTTTTGACCCTAACATCACTGTTAAATATCTCATGTTACTGCCACTGATCCATTTCGTGGCCTAAGCTAGGTCACGAAGTGTGCAAACCTTTTAAGCCAAGCATGTGCAAACGTGTTTGTATCCTTAGCATATATAGTTCTAAGCACACATACGTGAGAGCAAATCAAGTGTTTATGTAGAGAGATGACTCATCATATACCTGAAGGCCTAATATGTGGGTTCAAATTTTTTATTGAATCTTAAAAAGTCCCCTGTGCAACTATTACCACTAATAGTCATTATTAACATCAGTAGGAGGTCTCTCTAGCTATATGGGACTAAGTTTGCTGCTTCTGACAGAGCAGAGAGAAGCATCTAGTACAGTCAGTGTTTCTGGGAACTACATTGCGGCTTCTGAGCAGAGGTTTGCTTTGTTTTATTTTGCTTTGCCTCATATCTTTACCCCCTGCTGCATCCTGTAGTTTGTTTTTCTTTACTCTTTCCTTCTTTTTAGTTTAATTAAGTGAATTGAAGTGAACAAACAAAGCCTCAGACACTTGTAAATTCCCAGCTACCACAATACCGAGCATTCCACCTCCGTGGAAATTGCTTTTTGCATCTTTAATTTGCAGGCTGTATGTAATAGGAGTGTGAGCAGGGTCTGTCCCACAGGATTATTAGACAGATGAAAAATGTGATGCAATAATAGTGGAACAAATAGAACAACAAAGCAATGAAAGAACAGCTAGAGAGAGCAATTTGGGATTAGATTATTTGGGAATAGTTAGATGCCATATAGCAAGGAACACTATTCTGATCCCTTCTGAGTCAACAGAAGTGCTGGTAGGAAAAAAAGGTTTGTATACATTTGACACCTGAATTTTCAATGCACTGTGAAAATGATTAAGGTAAATAAATGGAGCCAAGCACGTCCAATTAGTGATTAGTCACTTTCAGTGGTTTTTTCAACAGTTGTCATTGTGCTAACAAAATCCAGTCTTTTACTACCAAGTAACAGAATGGACATTCCTGCATATTGTATGATCGTTGTAATGGTGATCAAACAAAGGAAATTATTTTAATCTTTCATATATATATCAGAACACACACACAAAAATAATTCAGTCATTAAGTATACAAAGGACTCTTAGTATGACAATGGTTAGAGGAAACAAGAAGGTGGAAGGCTGTTCAACAGGCTAAGGGTCAACAAAGTCATATATTTGTGCTGACAAGGAACATTTGAAGCAATACCTGCACAAGCAGACAACCCCGTGAGATGCAAGCTTAAAAATCATGAGTGTTGTGTAAGTCTGTACTTAGGAATTCACAGTATTGACCTGGGACCTTGCATCCTTTAGCTGAGGATGTCCCTGCTCATTGGAGGGGCGTTGGACTAGATGACCTTTAAAGGTCCTTTCCAACCCAAACTATTCTATGATTCTATGCTCCTCTGTCCACTGCTCAGACTGTAGCATTCACAGGGAGTGGCTTCAGAGCCATGCACATTTTGAAACGTTCAGTAAGTAACGGCAAAGACTTGAGAGTCTTCAAAATAGGTCAAAATGTGACTGACTTTAAAATAAAAGGGCTACATTAATCAAGGAATATTTATTAGCCCTAGACAGCTCCTGTCTGGTAAATTGGTTAGGAAAGATAAACTGAAAAAGAGGCCTGGTAAAACAAAATAAAACTGATCTCATACATATCTCTGTAACACTACTGATTTTAAATAAGACCAGGAATTTGTCTTAAAGAACTGAAACTCTAGAACTGAAGAGTTTGGCAATCTGAAAGAGAAGAACAAAAGATGGTAAGTGATGATTATTGCTAAAATGTAGATATAACATTTGAGACGGAACACAGAGGCTCTTTGAAGAAAAACTAAGGACAACTGAAAGGTGAGAAGTTGCTAAAAACAGCCTGTGAAATAGATAATCTCCAGCATAGCAGGTAAGAGATGGCCGTTAGAGCATCGACAATTTCAGTTCACATTGTACTTTCTCAGACTGCAACATCTCAAGGTGACCTATTCAACAGCTTGAACTGTGGTGATGGGGAGCCAATTTTGACTTTGGACTTAATTATAGCATTTACATTAATTATTATTCAATGACAAAGAAAAGAAGAGTTGTTGCAAGAAAATGGTATAAGGTAAGAGTTTGGTTTGGGGTTTTTTAACAGCTTTTTATTTGGTCAAAATAGAGGTTATTGTGTATCTTAAAGAATGTCTTTGAAGCAATATATACATTTGAAAGAAAAGTAGCTAAAATTTACTGTCTACACTATTATTATGTTTGATAGAATCAAGAGAAAATGCTAGGACAGAGGAGGTAAACCAAAGATTTTGCTTTTAGAAAGCACTCTGAGAAACAAGTAATAGGATGCGGACATGAACGTCAATGAATCATCTTAACCTGCCATGGAAGTGTTGTGCCACACGAGGCCCCATTTCTGCTCAAATGGCTTGAAGTGATTACTGGTTCCTCAGCAGAAAGAGAGGAATTTTGGAACAATAAAGCTTGCAAAAACCTGAAGGCCAAAAATGTATTTTCATGCCTGACATAACAAAACTTTTATTAGTATCTGTTGTCTGACCTGCCCTACTCCTGCAGACAGCAACATAATAACATTGTGGAAGACCCAACAAGAATTAAAAGCCGTATGTATATGAGAGAAAATTAAAACATCTAGAGTCTTATAATTTTGATGCCATTTACTGGTATTTCAGTAAACTCTTATTAGGCACTATGAACCTATTTACTGATATCTGAGGTCTGGCTCTGAGACCATTATTGTCCTTTCAAAATTTTATGCTGGTTTCAACACCCACTGAAAAGCATAAGCAACCTTGTTTTTCACTTGGATCTTTTGACATTGTCTTCTCACCCTCAGTTATGACAACTTTGAGCTGTTACATTTTGGAAAATAAGATATTTTAATCCTACCTCCTCAGAATTCCTACTGACAATCTCTTCCTCACATTTATTAACAGTTATTATATCGAGATCAGTCAGTTCTGCATCTACTTGCTTTCTAAAACAATACACTGTGCATCCGCTCATTAAATCCCAGGAGTCACATCCTTATTTAGAAGCTGATACTACCAATGCAGAGATCGTATTGTGAGACCTTTCTTTCTTCCAAGATTGATTATGGTAATTTTTATTACACAGATTTCCTAAAGCTGCCTGGCTCAATTTATAGTCCCTGATGTTTCCACTCTTCTTGTCTTTAAAGCTGCAACATGTTCCTACCTTGCTAGAGATTTCTGTTTTATGAAGGGAGTAAGATTAGCTCTGGTGATACGTGAGCACTTGAAAACCATACTATCCATACTATCTTTCCAAGGTTTCCACACTAGTTTCCAATCTTTCACTGTTTTCCAGCCCCTGGTCTGGCTCCTTGTCCCCAGATACCATTCTGCCTCAGGGCACTACCTTCCTTTGTTTCACTCAAGTGTGAAAAATACTTTCTGATAAGCCACCAGGTTCATAACACCACACTATCAACACTTCAACCCCAAAGCCTCCCTTGAATACATCAGCCTTGACGCTGATACTGTGAAGGTCTAGCAAATACTGATCGGAGACTCCAGAGCCAGTCTGAAATGTGACCTGGTGCCTTTGACTAGGTCTACATCAGAAAGGAGTCTGGTCCAACAGAAGCAGATTTGCTTGGCAAAACAGGTGCATTGAGGACCCTTTTTGGGGGAACTGGGAGGCCTGCCTTCAAGGCAATGGGAAGATACACTTGGAAATGTCTGGACTGTTTTCAGCTGGCAACTGTTTTGGTCACTGATAATCATTCATAGCAAACTCTTGTCCCTGGAAACTCTTCAAAATAGTGCTCTAAGGAAATCTTCCTGGTTGTCCCTGTTGCCAGGTGTGTTCCCTGAGAGACCTCCACCTCTGCAGATCTTGTCATGTTTTTCTTGGCTTTTACTAGGTGGAAAAGTGTCAGCAGAATTTTTTTTCTCTGAAAGATGCCAAATAGGTCATTAAGCTGGTGTTGAAAGAGCCTCTGGTGACCAGGTTTTGTGGCGCACACAGTCAGGTATCTCCTTCCTTGTGGAACAAAACACGCAAGCGTTCCAGCTTCTCTCTGTGGAGAAGAGACAGGGCTTCAGACTGCTTTCTGTGAACCTGGTCCTTCGCTGGTGGTTGTGTCAGAGTCGTTGCTTTGTGTGTTTAGTTTTTAACAGCAAATAGCACAAATGCTGTACTTCTGCGAGGCTCTGAGTTGGCTTCATAAATTGCAAAGATTGGGAGGACACTCCCCGAGTATCCGGAAGCAGGAAGACCAGCTCCCCCCATGGAGTCACTTGTGTCAAAAGGAACTTGCGAACGGGAAATACACTGTGAAGGTGACATGCCTGGACAGGCAGATGTGCTGGTTTACTCTCTCATTTGCACCTAGTGTTCCAGCCCTGCCATGCTCATCATCCTCTTTCCTCTGTGTCTAAACTGGTCTAAGGTTTCTGAGCAGAAACATCTACTCCACTGTTCTCTAATATGCAAATCAGATCATGTTTACTTCGGCATTTTCTAACACTGGATAATTTCTGCTTTAGCTCAACTGAGACTAGTACTTACCAGATTAATTTCTGAATTATAGATGTAACCAATGTAATAGCCGTGTAATTATACCAGAAATTAATTTGGCCTATTATATTTAAATATTTATGTGAACATAGTCTCCATCCCCCTCATTTAAATATTTCCTTCTCTCACTTAGATATACAAGATCTGAGGCTGAAAACAGCCTGATTGTCATTGTACTGGAGTACAGTATCAATTACACTTAGGCCCCCACAGAGAGGAAATCAGCCAGTGTAGGGGGTTCCTTTTCCAAATTAGATTTCTTGGAATACAGAAAATAGAAAAATACATGAAAATCCATTATTTCAAACATCTGCCTGCATTAGAAAGCCTCCACCAAAATCACAGGATGTGTCATAATTAAATGGCTTGAAAATAATTTCTTAAGAGCAGAAAATTTTATATTCAGTCATGCATAGCAGCACATAGGAGGTTTTCCCCTCAAAAAGCTTCTTTGCATTATGTTACTATACTCCCAAGAAAACAGGATCTGCTATGAATCCAAAACAGAATTAAAACCTTTGAGCATCCAAAGGTTTTGTTTATGGAGATGAAGGTAACTAATGCCTAAATTCCCCAGTTCTGACCTCTTAGGGTTGTTTATTTTCTGTACTGATGCTTAAGTCACATGTCAATAAAATGTTTGCTCATCACCTGAGGAACAAGGAGTAGCTGGAGTCATAGTTTGCCATTGCTCAGACCTTCCTGCACACAGGTTTCTTCGACATGAAGAGCAAGATCATGACTCTCCTCGTGTATCCTCACCCAACATGCCAGAGGTGGCTGCAGGGAAAGGAGATAGCAAGCGTTCCTGACACGAATCTAGATTCAGGGATGTGAGTTAGGAGCCAGACATACATGTTTTGCAGGTAGCGCATGAGCCTCTGATCGTCTGACACTTAACTAAGTGATGGTCTCACAGTCATAATTACACAGTGCTCCCTGAGGGAAAAAACACCGCATTTTTGTGAATCCCTGTGAAAATCGCAATTTTTTGGCAAGATGTAGGCCTAAAACCAGAGGTGACTCAGGAGGAGCCGCGTGAAACGCCATTTAACACAGTAACTTAAAGTTGCAGTTTACAGTGTTTATGAATGTAGGTTAGCTAAATGTCTGGGCAGAACAACACTCAGTCTATTTAAAAGAAGACACAACACTCTTGTGGGTAAGAGGTGATATCATATCACAACTGTGCAACGACATACTTAGACTAGACACTGGAGTTTCCAGTGTGTTCCAAAGAGATATTAATCATAGCAGGAAAAAGGAATCTATTTGTCTGTCATCCTTAGAGAAAAGTGTTAAAAAGTATAAAAGTTCAATAAACACTTTCACATGACATCAACACTGTTCAGCTGAAAACCTTCAGATTTTTCAGTCCTGTAGAAAAAGACATCAGCTTTTGAAATGTACATACTAAAAGAATTGCAGGGACATGATGGTTGTGAATACAGAAAAATATTTGTACACAATCAAGTTAGGTAATGGTGCAAAAAATTGCTCCATAAATCAATCAGCCCTCTATACTTGTTTCATTATGGGATAATATAACTCTGATATCATTTCACTAAAGTTGGCTAAGCTTCTCATATTTGATTTCCATCCAAATTTTTTAGCAGAACTCAGCATTTTAGAAACAAAGGAAAGAAAAAAATCCAGTGCAGATGTACATTTTCATGATGTTTAATGCAGAACAGCAAGGTTGCAGTACATTAGTCATCATGGCAAGCAGCCTATATGGAATATTAACTAAACTTTGAAGAAAAGCTGTATTTGTTCTAAATGCCTATACCGGTGTTTGCAGAACATTTGAATATTCCAAAGTGAGTGCGAGAGTTATCATTAAATCAGGGTATTACCGGCTAACCTCTCCCCATAGGCAAACTCGTGCAGCTCTAACTGATGGTGATATGTAGCCATACAGTCACACCTTAGGTCAATTTTTGCCTCATATTGCCATCCTGATTTGTACGAGTTTATTCTGAAAAGCTGTGTACAGAACGAGAAAGAGAGCCATCGATATTTCCTGGTTCATGGCAACACCTCATTCCTGATTCACCTCCTGCACATTCTTCCCTCGATGCTGTTAACAACCCACAACTCTTACAGAAGGTGCTAAGCTCCCTCTGTTACCATTTAGTCCAATGGGGTGGCAGGAGATTTTGACCAAACGTGTGATCATGTCGCGTTCAAGATCACTTAGCTTTTGACCGAGATGAGATCATGTGGCTCCTTATAATCAGCTTGTATCAAGTTTAAAAGGGTGCATATAACATTTCACGTGTACAATCATTAGTCATCTGATATATTAAAAACAAACACACCCTCAAAAATATCAGCTTACACCAAATCCTCTGCTTTGATGATGTAAAGTAAAATCCATCAGACTATTATCCTGGAGGTTCTTTTCTGAAGGGAAAGCCACAATATCTGTTTTCAAGCGTTCAAAAATTGTACTGATACATAATGGATACTTTCCATTACAACTCTTGGATATTGTATTGGGTTTGCATGGCAAGGTTCTGGTAGCGGGGGGGGGCACAGGGGTGCCTTCTGTGAGAGGATGCCAGAAGCTTCCCCTATGTCTGACAGAGCCAATGCCAGCCGGCTCCAAGATGGACCCACCGCTGGCCAAGGGCGAGCCCATCAGCGACGGTGGTAGCGCGTCCGGGATAACATAGTTCAGAAGGGGAAAAAAAATGCTGTGCAACAGCAATTGCAGCAGGAGAGAGGAGTGAGAATATGTGAGAGCAACAACTCTGCAGACACCAAGGTCAGTGAAGAAGGAGGGGGAGGAGGTGCTCCAGGCGCTGGAGCAGAGGTTCCCCTGCAGCCCATGGTGAAGACCATGGTGAGGCAGGCTGTCCCCCTGCAGCCCATGGTGGAGCAGATATCCACATGCAGCCTGTGGAGGACCCCACGCCAGAGCAGGTGGATGAGCCCAAAGGAGGCTGTGACCCTGTGGGAAGCCCATGCTGGAGCAGGCTCCTGGCAGGACCTGTGGCCCCATGGAGAGAGGAGCCCAGGCTGGAGCAGGTTGCTGGCAGGACTTGTGACCCTGCGGGGGACCCACCCTGGAGCAGTCTGTTCCTGAAGGACTGCACCCCGTGGAAAGGACCCACGCTGGCGCAGTTCATGAAGAACTCTAGCTTGTGGGAAGGATTCATGTTGGAGAAGTCCATGGAGGACTGTCTCCTGTGGGAGGGACCCCACACTGGAGCAGGGGAAGAGTGTAAGCAGGAAGAAGCAGCAGAAACAATATGTGACGAAGTGACCACAATCCCCATTCCCCATCCCCCTGCACCACTCGGGGTGGGGGGGTAGAGAAAATTGGAAGTTAACCCCAAGAAGAAGGGAGCAGTCTTTTTAAGATTTATTTTTATTTCTCATTATCCTACTCTGATTTGATTCGTAATAAATTAAACTAATTTCCCCAAGTCGAGTCTGTTTTGCCTGTGACGGTAATTGCTGAGTGATCTCCCTGTCCTTATCTCGACCCACGAGCCTTTCGTTATATTTTCTCTCCCCTGTCCACCTGAGGAGGGGAGTGATAGAGCAGCTTTGGTGGGCACCTGGCATCCAGCCAGGGTCAACCCACCACAGATATATGAAAAATCATGCAAATAAGCAATGGACATAATTATGCTTTTAGTGCTGCACAAGCTAACAGTTGTGAAGTAATTTTTGGCACTGATGCCATGTTATTTTGCAAGTTAAAGTAATAAATTATGCAAATGCATGTTTTTAAACACTGTTTTCTTAGTGTAATTGTATTTTCACTCTATTACTGGTCTTTTATGTCTGTATCCTTAATCCATTTCTACAACATAGTTTTGTATATTTTTGTTTTGTTCATTCTGCTACATTTATTCAGTTGCATTCTGACTTACCTTCTCCCTCATACTGTGATACATTTCTTCCTCTCTCTACATCACAACGGACTTTTTCTTCATTGATCTGCTGATCTGGACATGGCTTCTTCTCTATGTTGACTTGTTCTTATTTCAGTCCACGAATAATTAGGCTCCACTTAGTTCTGAGGAAGGTAAATCTCACCTCAGAAGGGAGTTCTTCAAGTAGCAAGATTACACAAGAGTTAGCAAGGTCCACCCTATTTATCAGAGACTCCTGAACTGACTGGCAATCCACTCCTTCCCATGCTCTCCACCACATGATACAGCAACATCTGGGTATCTCTACTCATCAGAAGTCTGTATCCTACAGACAAGGACCAATGTTATTTGTGTTTTATGTGTTCATTCATGTGCCAAACACACACATCCAGATTCCTGGGTCTATGTCCACACTGCCTGGTTCACGCGGCACTGTCAGACTTACAATCTATCCCATAAATCCTTACAGCTCTTTGAAGTATATGGCCCCGATCCTCAGACTTCAAAGCATATTCCAATCTGGATAAACACATACTGCCTAAATCAATCTCCCTGCACTCTGCAGTTTTACTGTAATAGAATATGTTTGATTTTTTTTTTTCTACCCCCCCAGTGGAAGGCTTAGAAGCAGGTGTTTTACTGACAGGAAGGGTGAAAAGACATTCCAGTTTTTCATCCCCTCTACACCAGGTCAATCACCATGAGAGTTCAGCCAGCAGAATCGTAACTGCTAATGCAGCTACCAGAACTGCAATGAAGTATGTCTCAGGTTAGCTAGACAGGAGAAGGTTGGTGTGCAGATGTAGACAGCGCTTATAAGTAAATATGTCAAAATAAGTGTGAAGCAGTAGTTGCTGTAAAATAAGGCAACTGGAGGGGAAGAGCTGACAACAGAACATAGACAATGAAAGTGAAAAAGAAGAAGAAGAGTGAAGCTATAAATCTGCTGAGTTACAGCGGAATCTCTTTTTCTTCAGGCTTTATTCAAGTAGAAAACTTGTATATTTTTGAACGGGAGGTGCACTGTGCCTTTCTCATACTAGGAAAAGTGGTAAATCTATAATCTAATCAGCCATTTGGATGTTAAGGTGCTGCCCTGTGTTTAGGCAGAGCATCTGGAGTGAAGATTAGATTGGTTCAAACCAGAACAGGGACAGTCTGTAATTATTCCAGTCCTCTGAGCCCAGACTTTTACTTTCCATGAGCAGCTGCAGGATAGCTAGACAGCCGCTGTCTGCCATTAACAGACAGATAGATAAGTGATTTTTTTTTTTCCATTTCCAAAATCAGATTGATCTTTGATTGACAAGCATCCAAACCCTTCTGTATCATCGTACCTCAGTCAGAAAGGGACAGCAATGAAGTTGATTGATGAAAAAAAAGTTACCTGCAATATATGCAACCCAGACAAATAATTAAATATTCTAATTTCCAGCCAGGCAATTTTAGTCCAGGCTGAAGATATTAGCACCCAGAGAGGACTGACAGCATGGGTGACTGCTTAATAAGGAAAGAACAAACCATGTGGGTCTACCATTTAAATCTCTTTCCAGGGCAACCTTTGAATCAAGAAGGCAACAGATTGATCTTGTAGACTAACAACAGATATACAGGTTTGAAATATTCCATGAAGAGAAGAAATAGTTTAAGGTCTCTTACCTAAAAAGAAGGGTTAACAACCTACTAAGATCAAAGGAGACTGACTTTGCAGAAACAGTTTTAGATTGGGATGAAAAAAGTAATTGAAAGAGTCTTAATTTCCTTTTGTGGCTCAGCAGCCGGAGTTCATACAGACAAAATAGATAAGGACTGTAAGGGTTAGAGAAAGAGGTGCTGAGTTTGTAAATGAAGTCAGTGTGGAAACCTTTTCTTACTATACATTTTTTAAAAAGTGAACGGAAAGGACAAAGAACAGAATAAATGTGTTTAACAAATGCTAGAAACATATGTAACAAGATTGTTGTATTAGAAACATATGTTGAGGGAATATTATGATTACGTTGAATGACAAAGACTTGGTTAAATCAAGCTATCAACTGGAAGATAAAATTACCAATGTATAAAGTTTGCAGATGGGTGAGGTAAAACAAAAGTAATGAGAGAGGGAGCAATTTGCGTATAGGAAGAACACTGAATAAACAGAAATAAATGACACTAGGATTTTGGCTGACACAACAGGGACCATTTGAAGTAAACTGAAGAATGAGATATGGAAAAAGTTAGTCCTTGGATCTTGCCAAAGACCTTCAGAAGAGAATGAGAAAGCATATCAGGAAATGTTTTTACAGATGAAGGAAGTCTGTATCAAACTTGGTGTAATGATCATGTTAGGAGTTCAATTGCCTAGACATTTCCTAGGAAAATATTAGTGGGAAAAAGTAGGAAGGAAGCATGATTATGAGAGTAATATAGGATTGCTTCCTGTACAGGAAAAGGGTAATGTGGATATAGTGACTAGAAATAAAGCAGATATGATGAATACAGTCAAAGCTGGGGAGAACAGTACAATAATTAATGCAATACCCAGGCTGCAATGCCAATAAGACTCTAAGAAGGTAAGTAGCAGTTGTATTTTAGTAAAATCAGACTCTGAATGAGTATTAAATAAATTAAAAGTAGCCTGAAAGAATTCAGCTCTGCCAAAGGAAATTCAGAAACACATCTGAGATTTATTTAAGAAGGATATATTCAAAATACAAGTAATATATCAGGAATGAAGACAGAACAAACACTGCAGTTGTGTCAGGGAAGTACAATGCAGTATCTACTCCTATTCACAGAACAAGTACAGAGGGATTTTGTGGCCAGTAATGCAAGTTTCCAGCAGCTTAAAGGACCTATGAGCTTGTGACCATCTATTGTGATACCCCTGCTGAAAGAAAGACAGGAGAAGGGACAGGAGTCAAAGAGATTCTATGTGAAGAGAGGTGATAAATGCCTAAATGTATTCTCTCACATTTCCCTGCTTCTGGGGGATGAGGTTCACAAATGAGCTTGGGTGCCATGCACAAAGCCTAACAGTGATCCTCCACTGCACATGACAGGTGAGCACTCGTGTCAGATGTGGGCAACCTAGGGTCAAGACCATACTTTGTCTAATAGAGGTGGACTCAGTTCTCCGAGGAAACTACTTTCTCATGAACAACCAGGTAGCCTGGAGTAGAATGCTCTTATCTTTTCATTCTGAAGATGATCCAATTGTATCAAAGATACAGCATTTTCTGTTTGTTGAGTGTTGGTTATTAGAAGGATGGTAGGCGATTGTCTGAGGAGTGCCAGGACGCTTCAGTGCACGGAGGCATTTCAACCAGAGATGTCGAGGCAGTCCTAAATTTCCTATTGCACTGCAGCTAGCGCCCTGTGTTCTTCTCTGGAGACAAGAAAATGAGTTCTTCATTCCAACTGAATGAAGAAATGTGAAGCTGTACCTGCCACACCTTGGTCAGTCTCCCAGCAAAGCCTTCCTTCTTCACCTTTGTCACTGGCTCCAAAGGGCTATTGCTGAACCTCCTTCTTTGTTCATAGCTCCACTTTTACTTCAAGTAACAAATGCATTGGAAATTCCACTGGAAGTAGGTTTGGTTTGAAATCATCTGTGGTATATTAATTTAATACGTCCAAAACTCTTTTGTTTCACTTTATCCCAGATTACTTTTTTTCTCTCAGAATTGCCACAAAATAATAAAATGGACAGAAACTATTTCCACCCTCCTGACTGTCATCACCTTTATGTGAGAAAACTACTTTTTTCCCATTTTGTACAATGTTCGGAGCCAACACACTTGTGCTGATCAGCTCAGCCAAAATCACTTTGCATTCCCGTCTAGACACAGGACTAGATTCTGTCTGAGGCAACCATTCCTAGAGCCACGAGGGATCCAGAGGAGACCTCCTGGAGTTACCTAATAGAGGAGCGGACAGATACTCTGATGATTTCTCCTGTGCAAGGAGTACACTTCCCTTTCAGAAATACAAACAGGACTCCTTGGGGTAAAATTTTCCTAAAAAATTTGTCAACTTTATGAAAAGTAACAACTTCGTTATCAGGAAGATTAAGTACACAAGAATATTCACATATGCAAAGAGTAAAAGTCAGGTTGAACCTTTTTTAAGTAGTGGTCTTAGTCATAACTCCAGGAACCAAGACCATGTATCTCAAAATTCTTCATCATGTGTTAATTTACTCCTGTTAACTCTCTTGTATGGCTCAGTTGTTAGCTGTTCTCCAATTCTGTACAATTGGCCTCTTGGCAAATGACCATTTGCACCATTTGTACAATAGCCCATTATACAGACTTTCAATAAAAAAAAGTGTATGTGACTTATATTGATCTATTAAGTCACTTTCCATCCAGTTTCATCCCCGCCTCTGAATCAGTAAATTTTGCATGTCCATTTAACTCCCATCTCAGTACTTTTTAGTCAAAATCTGTTATAATTTTTGGCGTCCTAAGCAGCTTCCAAAGGTCTCGAGCTGATCATCAAGTGGAGTACTAAATACAATACAAATTCTACACAGATAGTATTAAACACTGCAGAAAAAGGAGTACGCAATTGCTTCCCTCTAAGGAAAAAATATCTTGCGGAAAAACAGAAAGGAGAAGAGAGACACGAGTAAGCAACATGGGTCACAGTATGACCACCCAGATTGCTATATTTGTGTGGTGTGAAGTGTGGGTACGTGTACTCTGTCTTGCATCTCTCTTTACACAGCAAAAGGCTCAGACTTTCTCTTTCTGGAACAAGTTAAGAAATAAGAGTATCAGTAGTTTTCTTGTACTGAGATGATTGGAACTAATGTTGAGGTTTGAAAGCCCACTGCTCTTAGGATTAAAGTATACTTTTAACATTTTGTGTATTCCGTGACATTCATGGATCAGTGTTAGAAGGTTGGTCTCACAGCTGTTTTCCTCCGGGTTTCTGATAATCCCACACATTTCTCCTTTCATTCGTAGCAGCCTCACACTCATATGCAACAGACTGGTAGTAGCAAGCACTGGTCCCTGCCGTATAATTATCAAGACATGAAAGATCTGAGAAACATTTTAAATGGATACTGCTGAGTTTTGTAACGATTGTAAAAAAATCTGGATAGAAACATTTAAGATCATACCTGTGCAGGGAAAGCAATTACTCTCTGTTTCACGCACCTCTTAGCTCTGAGCCAAAGCATCAAGAAAGAAAAAAACCCACAACTTTCAGGTTTATTTCTGAGGATCTGAATAAGTCATTATGTCTACTCATTTTATCACTTATAAGGCAGTGTTGTCATTCACCCACTTTCCTCCAGCAATGAGAAAGGAAAATGGCAAAAAGGTTGGAAAATAATCTCTATAAAACACAAGTTTTGTCAGGGGTAGTTGGCTGGTCTTGTGACTGAAAACCATCAAATCTCTTTTTTAAAACTCTATTCCTTACCCCCAAAGAAGTATAAAATAGGGACACAGGCACTCCCTAAGCTCTGAACCCCAGCGCCTCTGGCAGCGTCTGAGTGGCAGCAGCACACTGCAGGCTGCCTGAGGAGACCTGTTCTCCCATGTGGATCCCACTGAAGTTAACAGGACTCCAAACAGCTGCAAGAAAGTACATGAGAACCTTAATTATTCCCAACCGCTGCAGTATATTTATATTCAGAAGTCAAACTGAGAACTTCATTTTCTGCTTACATTTAAGTGTGGAAATTAATAATTTGGGATCTTAATTATACATATGATGCTCAGGGAAATTATAATAACATCCAAAGTACCACATCTTTAGCCTGCATCTTGTTTTAGACACGTTAGATAATGCTAAATGAAGCATTTTACAACCTGTTAAAGCTTTACAGCACACACTACCTCCTACTAAAAAGTGCTTAAGAGTCAGTACCTAAGTGCAACTTAAAATCAGATGCACGTATAAAATATATTGTATAATTTTCCTACATGTTACAGTTAATGCAACTTATTAGAGAAGGACGGAGCTCTGTGTATTTGGTGCAGTATTCGTAGCAATAATTGCTAGTGGTAAAATATGCTAGCTGGAGATCAGGTAGCATTTGTGTACTGTTACATTACAGTTACCAGAATTTTGATATATGACTGAAATAAATATACTTAAATGCAATATTTCTTTAATACAATGCACCTGGATGCAATTTCTATTAATAAATGATCATGTGCTATAAAGTTTTCTAATTTATTAAAATAAAAACATTATTCAAGACAATGTATATACACAAGCAGAAGCATTCTGGAAGTCTTTAGACTTAAACACACTAGTAGCACTTGTCAAGAAATATGTCTTTTACGACCAATAAAAACATTAGTTCAAACAAGTGTGTACTGATCACTGAAGAATGGGACAGATATCAAATCTGGACCCAACATTTTAAGCACATAGTTAAATCTCACTGATGTTAGTAGGACAATGTAACTCGCCCCACGGAAAGGCAAATATAAAAATAAAAAGAAGAGAGGGAGAAATTTGTAGAGAAGATGAGAAGATTACACTAGATTTCATGGTGTTTAAAAAGCAGTATTTTTGCTGTGCCATAATTTTCCATTTCTGTTTTAAAATTTACCATGAGATAAAGTTTTAGTTTATTTTCTATAGTCATCTGACCCAAATAATTCATTCCAAAGATATCTTCAGCAACTGTGATTTGATCAATTTTAAACTAACACTGATGGAAGAGGTAAGAGCCTCATCCTCAACACTAGAGAAACCCCCTGCTGAATTCCAAGTCCTTGCTCCAAGCACTGGTTTTGTTGGAGCACAACTGGGAACAGTTCCAACCTGGGAACAGTTTTTCTACCTTTATTCTTGCAAACTGAGGATCTGAAACTTTCCAAACATTTCAGCTAGAGGCAGATCACTAACCTCGCAAGTTTCAGCCTAAATTATTAAAATTTTAAGCAACTAAAACAAGGTTCTTATAGTATGGCGATAACCATAGATGTTGTGACATTTTATGTCTATTCTGCTGGATGAAATAAAATATAAAGGTTTACTACCATCTCTGCCACAATTGTAGTAATAAATGGCAGAAATCCCCACCTAACCATCACAAAGATCTCTTGATAAAATTTTCCAGCCGTACTGATGTAATCTCCTGCCGGTGTTAAAAATGAATATACTTACTATCAAATGGTTACAATTAGATCAAGTAGTTTCATGTCTATTTTAGGCATCACTTACAGCAAATAGTCTGTCATTGCTTGTGATAAAGCAGCCAGTGCTGCTTAACAAGCTCGTTTTTACCCAAACCAAAAGATATTATTTAACTTTTAATTTATCCTCAGTCAAGCAGAACATTCCCCAAACTTGTCTCTCAAGGCAGCTTTCAATTTGCATTTATGACTTGAGGGCTTAAAGTGCAATTCAGCCAGAGGTATGAGGCTGCGTACCATATAAGGCCTATAGTGAGGTGATAAACTGTGATATCCTTTTCCTGGTTTCTTTCACAGAATTGAATTCCATCTTCATCAAGGACTTGACTTTTAGAGTAGTGCACAGAAGTCCTCAAAGCTGAACCCGTCCATACATAATAATAATTTATGATGGAATTCAACCTGCAAAAGCACAGCTCAGAAGGGACATTATTTTGTAAGTGAAATGTCATCAAAACACTGAAATAAATAGAATACATAGGCTTCTTAGACACACTATGTTTTACAAATATGGGAGTGAGCATCTCCTCTGCCCTCAAGAGATTAACATGAAGATAACTGCAGTGCAGGCACCCCCCTAAAGCCATAGTCAAAGTGTTGATGCATCCAGTCTCATCTCCTCTCTCCAGCAAGGCCGGTACCTACTGCAGCAGTGGAAGGCAAAAACTTCCAGAGTGTTTAATGATGATCCTAATGAGGCTTCATCTGTAATAGCTGGCTGCAGAACAGAAAAGTCTCAAATCAAAAAAAGTGTTGTAACGGGGCTCTTAATGAAGAAAGGGGGAGGGTGTTTTCGTGTTTCATTTCTGTCAAAAATGTTTTCTACTTCAGAACATTTTTACGAGTCTTTGACTGCTCAGACTGCAGAAGTCATTTAATTGTTTCTACTCCTTGTACCTTTGCATTCCTGCTCCTCTTCAGCGTCTTCATCTGCAATGACACTGCCATCACATTGAAGTAAAAATGCAATGAAGCACTTACATGCAAAGTTCAGGAATCAAAGGCTCAGGCTGATGGAAGTGATTCAACTGGCTGCCTCTCATTAAATGCTCAGAGAAAGAGAGTTGTTATGCTTCTTTAAATAAGCTGTTCTTTCAACAGTAGAACAAAAAAAGGAAAAAATGCTCCAGTCTTTAGCATTTTCTTTCCAAAAAAGAAAACAGAGTAACTTATGTCAATGCACAGTCAATCATCATAATAATAGTACCTGTCAGCTTGAGCAGATCAGAACTGAAGGATAAAAACATATTTTGCCTTGATAAATGATTTGTTAAAGGATAGGGTTTTTTCATATATATATATACAGAGAACAGGAGGAAAAGGGAATGGAAAAAGAGACCCTCAGTAAGCAGGACTAGGCTCATGGTTAGAAAAGAGGAAGAGAAGGGAGGATGTGTATTTGGTTCCCAGTTCTGATGAGGCTCTGGTATACACAAGAAATGTTGAAGTAGATAAAACCTTATGATCTTTATTGAAGCTGGATATAGACAACTACAACCCTGATAAGGTGTACACAGTTAGTCCAGTTGACAGGCCACTTTTAGGTCTGTTTACATTACCTAAAGTACCTTCCTATTTAGTCTAAAAGTTTCCCAGGCTCTTATACCCAAAGTGAACTGGGAAAACAGATGTCCCTCTTTTATCTACAACTATCTAAGTAAAAGCAAAGAGCCACCAGTATTCAGCCCATTTCCCATGGCAAGGCCTACAACTAAATCCATCTGTAGGAGAATTAAAGATACTGTCCACTTTCATGTGACCATCCTACCAGAAGACAGGACCCCTGGGCTGCACTCTGCATGAACCGCATCTCAAGCATCCCATACAAACACTGTAATTTGCTCAGCTGATGCTGAGCCACCGTGCCAGCAATGTCAGGGACGTGGAGACTCCATGGAGAGCTGCAAGGGGAAGCTTCACTCCAGCTTAATAATTAACCGGAATTGTCCTGGAAAATAGACATGCTGAGTGGCTCCCTGGGAGTTAGCGGGGCTTAGGTGTTTATGACTAAACTTGGGTAGATTTAGGCTGGTCGAAACCCACCCTACAGGCTGTATAGTCTTGTTCAAGCCTTGAAGAGCTTTCCAGGTAAAGAAACATGGCAACTCCTTGACAACAAAGACAAGTCCAAGGAATTTTGCCTAACCCCACTGTGGTCTGAGAATACTTGTCACCTACACTGTGTGAGACAAGACGGTACCCATATATTTTGAATCATAAATGGATGAATCCGCTATCTTTTTGTTTCCAAGCACTCATAATTCCTGCTAATCTCTCTCTCTCCCCACCACCTTTTTTCTCCATAACTGTGTTTCTTCCTGCCGCTCCTCCTCTCTCCTTCTTGCTCCATAGATGTAACAAGAGGATGGGGCGTAGTTAAGGTCTGCAGCTGCTGCCTGGCCCCAGGGATGGTGCAGTAGTCACCTTCTCGCTTGCCTGCTGAAACGCAAGCTACCTACATATAACACAGCATCCCAGGCCTCGTGCTGTTTAGGCCTCAGTTTCCCTCTTTGTAAAAAAAAAAAGGTTAAATATGGCCATCTTACTGAAAAGCTTTTAAAATGTCAAATGGAAGATGCTATAATTGCAATGCATTACATTACAGTTGTACTAATCTCTAATCTTAAACATACTGACTTGAGGCAAAGAGAAAAGAGACCAAGATTTTAAAGATCCGTGGCATTACAAGGATCTACATTATGTTCACAAAAAATGCACTCCATGGCTCTAGTCTCTGATTTAGGAATGTGCTTCACCAGACCCACTCATCACATTAGTGATGTTGATCTCATGCAACTGGTTCAAACATTTGACAAATTATTATCAAACTTCTTTTTCCACCAACTTCGAGTAAAAGAGCTAGAAGTTGATCTGAATAACTGATACGGTATGATGCATTTCTAAAGCTAAACCTGAGGTTGTTTCCTTCATTCTTTTGTGCTAAGTACCCCATGGATCATTATTTTACCTGGAATAGCCCCCATCTCCATAAACGACCCCATTTTGATAAAATACAATGGAAACAAAAACTGTTGGTTTGTTGGGGTTTTTTACCTATTTATTCTAGGTTAAACAAAATCCTCACAGATGACGACAGTTCTAGCTATGGCTGTATTCAATGAGGCCCACTTTCCAGCCGATCCCTAACAGAAATAGCCACACTTGACAAAGCTGAAGAATAACACGTAATTCCTGGTAACTTTTTGCCTACTGACAGTATCTCTTATGGAATCACCAGAGTAAATCAAACTAATGAACTGCTTAAAAATAAGTGAAATATCGCTGATAATTTTGGTTCAGTGCAGTAAAATTAGTGACGAGCACGAGTTTTATGATTTGGAGTGTGAAGTTCCTTTCACAAGTTAGGGGGCATTTAGAGTCAGGGTTTTGATTCAGATCCTAGTCTTAATTAAATGATTTCATTACTAAACTCTGCTACTAAATGAGTTTGCCTTATCATTATGCTCATCTGTATTGTAGTAACTGATAATATGAACAAATCGCTGCACTGTCTGGGAGACATCTGGCAGTTTTGATCAGAAGCACTTACATTACTGCAAGGGGAAAAATATCTTTTCAAAATTGGCAGTAGATGAGCTTTTGCTTGCCTGAGTCATATATTTAAACCATTTATATTTCATTTATGAATTGCAAGAGGTGAGCTGCACCATCCCTTTCATGGTGGTCTACAGAGCTGGTTAGGTAAAAAGTCTAGTGGAAACTTTTCCATCAAAACCAAAATTTCGGGAACAGACAGCGAGTTTCTCAAATTTAACATTAGGAAGAAATTAATGTGAGAAGCTCTATGTGCGCTGAAACATTCTAGTTTAAGATTTTCAGAAAAGTACTTTATTTTTTAAAAAACCACACACTGACATATTGTCTGTGTCACTTTATATTGAAAGAAAATCAAAACAAAATACCTTATAGTTTCGTGTTCACTAAATCAACCAATCCTAAAAAAAATCCCTTATAGAAAATGAAAAGAAATTCAGTATTTGGTAACTTTGTTCCAATATGAAATTAAACTAGATTTTGAAATCTTGAGTACTGGGAACCTCAGAAGCTCCAGGAGAGAAAATTGTTTTCTCTCCTTTTCTGACCACAACTCTTAGCACAGATAGGTTACAGCAAAACTGTGAAAAGAAGCTTTCAGAAAAGTGATGTTTCCCTATGGCAATCATGCTCAGAGATAAAATGAATTACAAACCTCAAATCTTTTGAAACAAAAGGTTTTTGAGCGTATTGTCTGTTCCTGAATTTTTTTTTCTCCCTGCATAACCTCACAACATCCTTGTAGTCCTCCTGAGTTGCCTGCCCCTTCCTCCACGCACCCAGTTGGCCTTTAAATACAAACATAAAGCTTGGCCAAAAAAGAACTTGAGGTGTTGTAAAGGACGGACTCGAGATAATAGTGATTGCAAGGTCTCCATCAACAAAAATTGCCTTCATGATTGCATGTTTTCAAAATGTTGATTACCATTGAATTATCTTCTTTAAACTTAAAAATTTAAACTCTTTAAACTTTAAGCTTACAGGTTTTTGCTGAAAAATGCAGTTTACAGCTATATCAAACTTACTGTGCAATGAGCCTCATCTCAGGAAGACTTTCCTCCTCCTTAACTGGAAGTTTTAAGGAGATGGAAGTGGATGTGATCCAAGCAGTTCGATTTTTCAAGCTACATTTACTGAGCAACTAATGCATTTTCGCAATTGACTTGAGATACCTCGTTTTGTATGTCTATGCTAAAAGCTTCATCTTCCTCAGCTCCTCACAGTAACATGTTTGTTATCTATAGTAGACATTGCTCCTATTCTCCACATCACCTGGTTCATCCAGTGGGGAGAGAGACTTTACTCAAAATATTCAAACAAACTGCAGTATGTGGTGGTATCCCAGTGCTTGGTGTCCCTATATTATACTGGGCTTGCTGAGCTCTAGAAACAGGTTTTGATCTGAGCCTAACTCAAAATCAGTCAGCTCTGATTATTATTTTAGGTCATTTTTCTGTGATACTATTTTTTTGAAGTTTCTAGGTCACGTTACTTTTTCTTTTCATTGTCTTCACCAGCACTTCTCCCGTTCATTCAATAACCCTCTCATCCTTTACCCCATGTTTTGTGTAGGGATGAATCATCGATACATCACTTCTCACCACCATTACTACTGCTCCTTTCACATTAACAAGAAGTTGGTTGTTGTTAAATTCCCATACTTGATAAGGTCAAAATTTGCATGCACCTTGCTCCTTATCCTGGTTCAGTTGTTACAAATGCTAAAATGATTATTATGCCCTGAATCATATATTTCAGAAAGGGGATTTTTTTTGTTCTTTCTTTTTCCCTCTTATTCACAAAATGAGAAAGAGAATAAGAATCTCTTAAAATCTTCCATACCTTCTTCTGGAAAAGAAAGAAATTGGGGGCAAATTCTTAGCCCACTCAACATTGGTGGGAGTGAGATGGGCAATAACTTTAAGGATGAATTCTGGCAGATTATATCTGCCAGTATCTTGGAGTATTTACAATCCCAGATTTTTGAGGTAGTCTTGAATTACCTCTTTACATAATGATAACATCACAGAAGAATTATCAAAATGTGGCTCATGTTGCAGGAAGAATTTACTGTGGCTCCTAAAGAAGGTCATTCATATTTTTGTCAGGAACTAGAGTTTTCCATTTTCCCTCTCCTTTCACTGACTGAAGATTAGAAGCTTTATTAGAAAACACATAATCCTTAGAGAAACAAGTTTCACTTGCTGCAAATGGTCTGTCTGCTCATTTGATTCAGGTCATTTATGCACAACAACTGCTGTGTACAAAAACATAAAATCCCTTATGGACAGAAGAAAGCGTAAGTAACATATAGACTTCTGGTGTCTCTCTCTCTGAAGAGAAGTAATAAGGTAGAATATATACAGGAGACTCAAACTACCCTCAGACATGTACCGATCAACAACATACCTCATTTGTTTTAGTTTTGTTGATCAGATTCCTCTCACGCTTTTCACAGTGTAAAAAATGTCTGCAGATGCTCAGAGGTGAAAACAAAATAACCCCAAAATAACGGAAATGAAAATCTGGTGAGCTCAGAATTTTCCTGCGAGCACAGTGAGGAGCTGCTCTTTTCCCCTACCCCGGCAGATGTGCAGGCGTACACTGACACAGGTACGAATTAGCTATGCTCACGGAGGGAGATCTGGAGCGTGGGATTTTTCAAAGGTAACAATCTCAACTGGACTGGCTTCCCCAGCTATAAATTTGTAAGTCAGAAAATAACACTCATCATCTTCCCGGAATATCTAATATTAGCTGTGCTCTGCTTTTAACCGGTAGCTGTACTTACATGTGCATGGCTGAACAACTGTGTGCCTTCACAAGGGAAACCAAGCAATCCAAACCCAGTCTTTGTCTAAATCAATTAGAACTGCTCATTTGCTTTCTCCCTCTCCCTCTTTCCATGATTTGGATACCGATCTGAAGGTAAATCATGCTTTTGACCTATGTAAAGAAAGGCTTGTTAAGTGAAACCTCCACTTCTGTTAGCCCAGATATTGTGGACCACTGTTCAGTATTCAAACAGGGTGTCTGGGAGAAAGTTACTCATCTGGACGGGTATTCCAGAGGGAATGTATACAAATACAATTTTTTCTTCAATCACAGAACCACAAAAAAGGATTAATGAAAAGCTGATATATTGGGAAGGCTGTTAAATTAAGTAATGTATTGGTGTCATGGTTTCAATATTACATGATGCCATTTTTTTGAGACCAGACACAGTAGTGGCTTAACTGGGATAAATTTTTCAACATAGCTGGAAATAAAAGGTCAAGGAGAAATGTATTTTCCTGACTGAACAGGTGCAATTAGAAGGAGAAATAGGAAGGAACAGAGCTGCCTGTAAAGAGAAGGATTTATAATCATTCTTTTGCTTTCTGTTTGGGAAACATTCTCAGTTTTTTGAATAGTGATTCTAGACACTTTGACCCTTTATGTCTGTGTAACTGCACTGCTAAACACAAACTGATGTAAAACTATTTTAATAATAATTAGGCAAGTTTGACTTTTATTCTGCAAGCTATCTTAACTTCAATTTAGATTTAGTTTTTTGGACAAGCCAAGTATTTAAATTAATACAGCCAACACCTTTTGAGAAGTCAGTGAAAACAATCATTTCATGCTTATGATGCCTTCAATTATATTTCACGCAGCTACAAGTCACAGTTTCTGCTTCATGACTGCTTAAGAATGACATGACCTCAGAACTTCATCACATTAGCAAAATCACATACATTAGTGTCCTGGTTTCGGCCGGGACAGAGCTAGTTTTGTCTCCAGCAGCTACTGTGTTTTGGATTTAGTGTGTGAAGAATAGTGACAGTACACTGATGTTGTTGGTTGCTGCTAAACGATCAAGAACGTTCTGCAGTTTCCCAGGTTTTGCTAATGTGCAGGTGCAAAAACCTGGAAGGGGTATAGCCAGAATAGTTGATCCAAACTGGCCAAAGAGAGCATTCCATACCATAGACGTCAGGCCCGGTACAAGTGGGGTCGGCTGGTGGGCCACTTCCTTTCTTTTTCCCTTTTTTCGTTCATTCAGGCCTTTTTGTTCGTTCGTTTGGCTGTTTGTTCCCTTGCTTGCACTCTCTGGAACTTGCTGTTCTGGGATAGCTGCCGGGTAATATTCGTGCTCCCTGCCTGCTGCTCGGGACGGGCTGTATCGGTCGTCGGGTGGTGAGAAATTGTGTATCGTTCATTTTATATATTCTATTATGCTTATATACTATTATTATTATCATTATTAATATATTTTTATCTTTTCCTTTGCTGTCCTGGTGAACTGTTTTTATCTCAACTCACAAGTTTTTCTCTCTCTCCAATTCTCCTCCCCACCTCACTGGGAAGGGGGGAGTGAGCAAGTGGCTGCGTGGTATTGGGTTACCATCTGGGGTTAAACCACGACAGTCCTTTTTGGTGGCCAACGTGGGGCTCGGAGGGGCCCGGCCAGCTCAGCTGAGAGAGCATCGGACTGAGGGTCCAGGGTTTGAGGCCCTGGTCAGGCTCAAAGGATTGAGATAATGACAGATTTGACCAGAGCATGTTAAAACAATTTGTTACAAGCATCCATTGTATTAGTTTAATCGTCGCTGGTCACAATGTTGTTTTATTTGTTTACAGAGTTTTTCTCAGAGTTGTATCATGTAGCACCTTACTTGCTGTATATGCTGTTTATCAGTGTTTATGTGTGGTTTGTCACCCCTGGGCGTTGGATTAAGGTTATCGCTTTGCTGTGTGGTGTAGCACTGGTTTATGATATGATACGATCATTGGTGCTTAGACCATTTTATTACCTGTATTCATATTCAATGGGGGGGGGCGACGTGCAGAGCAGAGCACCAGCGACGGCTACAGCTCCGTACTTTGGGAGTAATCTGGTGAGGACTATCAGTAATTATACTTTTTATTTTTCCTTCTTGGAGGGTCACCAGGGGGGAATGCCTGCCTTTGCTTTCCTTTTTCCCTCCTGGGTAAAAATGCCTGCCTTTGCTTTCCCTTTCCCCTCCTGGGTAGTTACGGGAGCTTATGAGAACTTCAAATACCTTTGGGATGCTCGAACCGGCTTGCTATTCCTATCACTCGGAATGAATTTGTGTCAGATCTTGTTTAAGATTAGAAATTGGTGCAGATACAGCCATGATGCGGCCGCCCCATCCCCCGCGGCCGCCCCAGCTCCCGCCACGGCCGCGCCAGCCCCTGCGGCCGCGCCAGCCCGCGCTACGGGCATCGCGGCTGCCCCAGCTCCCTCCACGGCCCCCGCGGCCGCCCCAGACCCCTGCTACAGCCCCCGCAGCTGCCCCAGCCCCCGTCACGGGCGCCGCGGCCGCCCCAGCCTCTGCTACGGGTATCGTGCCCGTCCCAGCCTCCGCTACGGGCACTGCGGCTGCTCCACGCCTCGCCACACGGGCACCGCGCCCGCCCCAGCCCCCGCCGCAGGAACCGCAGCCGCCCCAGGCCCCGCTATGGCCCCCACGGCCGGCCCAGCCCCCGCCATGGGTATCGCGGCCGGCCCACCCCCTGCTACGGCCACTGCGGCAGTCCCAGCCCCCGCCACGGGCATCGCGGCAGCTCCACCCCCTGCTATGGGCATCGCGGCCCCCCCAGCCCCCGCCACGGGTATTGTGGCTGCCCCGATCTCCGCTACGGCCCCCGCGGCCACCCCCGCCCCCGCCACGGATGTCGCGGCTGTCCCAGCCCCCGCTATGAGCACTGTGGCTACTCAAACCCCCACAACAGGCACTGTGGCTACTCAAACTCCTGTGACAGGTACGGCAGACCCACCCGTGCCGTTATCAGTTGCCCCTATACAAAAGAAGAGAAGCACAAAGAAATCAGCTCGCGTCCCGAAAGATGAGGATGAACCAGGGACATCACAGGAACAGGGAGAGGCGGAAGCAGAGATAATCACCCGACCCCTATCCCTGACTGAGCTGCGAGATATCCGAAAAGATTTCAGCCGTCATCAAGGTGAGCAGCTTGTCACCTGGCTGCTCCGATGCTGGGACAACGGGGCCAGTAGCCTGGAACTAGAGGGCAGGGAAGCCAGGCAGCTGGGATCCTTGTCTAAGGAAGCGGCCATTGACAGGGCGATTGGAAGAGAACCAGAAGCTCGCAGTCTCTGGAGGAGACTCCTGTCAGGTGTGAAGGATAGGTATTTCTTTAAGGAAGATATTTTATGCCACCCAAGCAAGTGGATCACCATGGAGGGAGGTATCCAGTACCTGAGGGAATTAGCTGTGCGGGAGTTGATTTATTGTGACCTGGATGACCCGCAGACACCCGTAGATCCAGATGAGGTCCAATGTACCCGACCCATGTGGCGGAAGTTTGTACAGAGTGCACCATCGTCGTATGCCAACTCATTGGCAACAATGGGTTGGAAAGACGATGAGGCACCACCGGTGCGTGCAGTGGCTAACCAACTCCGACAGTATGAAGACAATATCTCTTCCTCCCTACGGGCCCGCATCTCGGCTGTGGAAAGACTGGCCGAAAGATCTGAGAACCAATACAAAAAACTGAGCCAGGAGATTCAGCAACTCAGAGAGGATAGGTCTTACTCCCCACCTGTACAGACCAGCATCTCAGCTGTTAGGAGAAAATCTTCCCCTGCTCGAGAGAGACAGTACACGTGGAGAGGTACCCTGTGGTTTTACCTACGTAACCATGGAGAGGACATGAGGAAGTGGGATGGAAAACCCACCTCGACCCTAGAGGCAAGGTTACGTGAGTTGAAAGGGAAAATAATCATGAATAGGGGTTCAAGGAAAATTGCTGCCCCAGTCTCCAATGGGCAGTTCCCCAGACGGGGTAGATGGGCTTCTGATTTGTATTTACAAGAAGTGAGTAACAAGGATGAGATTCAACCCTACACGTCCCACCTGAACCCATTTGTTGATAGCGGGTGTTATAATCAGAATTAGAGGGGCCCTGCCTCCAGCCAGGTGGAGGAGAGGGACAACCGAGTTTACTGGACTGTGTGGATTCGATGGCCTGGCACATCAGCCCCCCAGAAGTATAAGGCTCTAGTAGACACTGGTGCACAGTGCACCCTAATGCCATCAAACTACAGAGGGGCAGAACCCATTTGTATTTCTGGAGTGACAGGGGGGTCCCAAGAGTTAACTTTACTGGAGGCTGAAGTGAGTCTGACTGGGAATGAGTGGCAAAAACATCCCATTGTGACTGGCCCAGATGCTCCGTGCATCCTTGGCATAGACTACCTCAGGAGAGGGTATTTCAAGGACCCAAAAGGGTACCGATGGGCTTTTGGTATAGCTGCTGTGGAGACCGAGGACATTAAACAGCTGTCCACCTTGCCCGGTCTTTCAGAGGATCCTTCCGTTGTGGGGTTGCTGAGGGTCAAAGAGCAACAGGTACCAATTGCTACCACAACGGTGCACCGGCAGCAATATCGCACCAACCGAGACTCCCTGACCCCCATCCATAAGCTGATTCACCGACTGGAAAGCCAGGGAGTGATCAGCAAGACTCGCTCACCCTTTAATAGTCCTATATGGCCAGTGCGGAAATCTAATGGAGAATGGAGATTAACGGTGGACTATCGTGGCCTGAATGAAGTCACGCCACCACTGAGTGCTGCCGTGCCAGACGTGCTAGAACTTCAGAACGAACTGGAGTCAAAGGCAGCCAAGTGGTATGCTACCATTGATATCGCCAATGCGTTCTTCTCCATCCCTTTGGCAGCAGAGTGCAGGCCACAGTTTGCTTTCACTTGGAGGGGCATCCAGTACACCTGGAATCGACTGCCCCAGGGGTGGAAACACAGCCCCACCATTTGCCATGGGCTAATCCAGACTGCACTGGAAAAGGGTGGAGCTCCAGAACACCTGCAATACATTGATGACATCATTGTGTGGGGCAACACAGCAGCAGAGGTTTTTGAGAAAGGGGAGAAAATAATTCAAATTCTTCTGAGAGCTGGCTTTGCCATAAAGCGAGGTAAGGTCAAAGGACCTGCACAGGAGATCCAGTTCCTAGGAATAAAATGGCAAGATGGACGTCGTCAGATCCCAATGGATGTGATCAACAAAATAACAGCTATGTGTCCACCAACTAACAAAAAGGAAACACAAGCTTTCTTAGGTGCTGTGGGTTTCTGGAGAATGCATATTCCAAATTACAGTTTTATTGTAAGCCCTCTCTATCAAGTGACCCAGAAGGATTTCAAATGGGGCCCTGAGCAACGACAAGCCTTTGAACAAATTAAACAGGAGATAGTTCATGCAGTAGCTCTTGGGCCAGTTCGGGCAGGACAAGATGTTAAAAATGTGCTCTACACTGCAGCCGGGGAGAATGGCCCTACCTGGAGCCTCTGGCAGAAAGCACCAGGGGAGACTCGAGGTCGACCCCTGGGATTTTGGAGCCGGGGATACAGAGGATCCGAGGCCCACTATACTCCAACCGAAAAAGAGATACTGGCAGCATATGAAGGGGTTCGAGCTGCTTCGGAGGTGGTTGGTACTGAAGCCCAGCTCCTCCTGGCACCCCGACTGCCGGTGCTGGGCTGGATGTTCAAAGGGACGATCCCCTCTACACATCATGCAACTGATGCTGCGTGGAGTAAGTGGGTCGCACTGATCACACAGCGGGCTCGAATAGGAAACCCCAGTCACCCAGGAATCTTGGAAGTGATCATGGACTGGCCAGAAGGCAGAGATTTTGGAATGTCGACAGAGGAGGAGGTGATGCCTGCTGAAGAGGCCCCACCGTATAATAAACTGCCAGAAGATGAGAAGTGATATGCCCTCTTCACTGATGGGTCCTGTTGTATCATAGGAAGGCATCGAAGGTGGAAAGCTACCGTGTGGAGTCCTACACGAAGAGTCGCAGAAGCCACTGAAGGACAAGGTGAATCAAGTCAGTTTGCAAAGGTGAAGGCAATCCAGCTGGCTTTAGATATTGCTGAGCGAGAGAAGTGGCCAGTGCTCTATCTCTATACCAACTCATGGATGGTGGCGAATGCTCTGTGGGGGTGGCTACAGCAATGGAAGCAGAGCAACCAGCAGCGCAGAGGCAAACCCATCTGGGCTGCCAAATTGTGGCAAGATATTGCTGCCTGGGTAAAGAAGCTTGTTGTAAAAGTACATCACATAGATGCCCACGTACCCAAGAGTCAGGCCACTGAGGAACATCAAAACAACCAGCAGATGGATCAGGGTGCGAGGATTGAAGTGGCACAGGTGGATCTGGACTGGCAACATAAAGGCGAATTATTCCTAGCTCGGTGGGCCCATGACACTTCAGGCCACCAAGGATGAGATGCAACATATAGATGGGCTCATGATCGAGGGGTGGACTTAACTATGGACACTATTGCACAGGTTATCCATGAATGTGAAACATGGGCTGCAATCATGCAAGCTAAGTGGTTAAAGCCTCTCTGGTATGGAGGACGTTGGCTGAAATATAAATATGGGGAGGCCTGGCAGATTGATTGTATGCCACCGCCCAGAACACTATCCTAGGCCTTGAGAAGCAAGTCTTATGGTGACATGGCACCCCAGAAAGAATTGAGTCAGACAACGGGACTCATTTCCAAAACAATCTCATAGACACCTGCGCCAAAGACCATGGCATTGAGTGGGTGTATCACATCCCCTATCATGCACCAGCCTCTGGGAAAATTGAATGGTACAATGGACTGTTAAAAACTACACTGAAAGCAATGGGTGGTGGAACGTTCAAAAACAGGGATAAACATTTAGCAAAAGCCACCTGGTTAGACAACACTAGGGGATCCACCAATTGAACTGGCCCTGCCCAGTCAAAACTCTTAGGTACTGTAGAAGGAGACAAAGTTCCTGTGGTGTACGTTAAAAACATGCTGGGGAAAACAGTCTGGGTTATTCCTGCCTCAGGCAAAGGCAAACCCATCCGTGGGATTGCTTTTGCTCAAGGACCTGGCTGCACTTGGTGGGTGATGCAGGAGAATGGAGAAGTCCAATGTGTACCTCAAGAAGATTTGATTTTAGGTGAAAATAGCCAATAGACTGAACAGTATGGTGTTAATTGCTATAATATACTGTATATAATAATTTATATAATATATATACTGTATATAATCATGTATATAATCATATAATATACTTTATATAATCATTTCTATAGTTGTGTTCTATATCAAAGGTATTACAGTAAGAATCACACAAATCAATGAAGAGCAAGCTCTCATGAAACCGAGCAAAGTGCAGTGGTGATGGAATCAGAACTGACTTCAACAACTAGCACATAGTCGAGATTGGTATCTTCAACCTGCTGACTGTGGACAAGCTACACCGGCCATGCCAGATACACCAGCTATAAGTTCCAGATGCAGCATGCAGCAATCCAACATCGGACACCATCCCTCCTGCCCTGAAAGACTGTTAAGACAGATGGAACCCAAGGTCATGGACTAAATGAACTCAATAGACATTTTGGAGGGATGGTCCATAGACTAAGGGAATGATATCTGTGTATATATATTAAAGACAGAAAAAGTGGCAGTGATTAATTGGAAAGTATGAGACCTGAGCATGACGCAAATGGTATGGAATAAGGGGTGGATACTGTCCTGGTTTTGGCCAGGACGGACCTAGTTTTGTCTCCCGCAGCTACCATGTTTTGGATTTAGTGTGTGAAGAATGGTGATAGCACACTGATGTTGTTGGTTGCTGCTAAATGACCAAGGACATTTTGCAGTTTCCCAGGTTTTGCTGATGTGCAGGTGCAAAAACTTGGGAGGGGTAGAGCCAGAACAGTTGATCCAAACTGGCCAAAGAGAGCATTCCATACCATAGACGTCAGGCCCGGTATAAGTGAGGGTCGGCTGGTGGGCCACTTCCTTTCTTTTTCCCTTTTTTTTGTTCATTTGGGCCTTTTCGTTCGTTCATTCAGCTGCTCGTTCCCTCGCTCGCACTCTCTGGAACTTGCTGTTCTGGGATAGCTGGGGGGGAATACCCCTGCTCCCTGACTGCTGCTCGGTACAGGCTGTACTGGTCGTCAAGTGGTGAGAAATTGTGCATAGTTTGTTTTATATATTCTATTATCCTTATATATTATTATTATTATTATCATTATTAATATAGTTTTATCTTTTTTCTTTGCTGTCCTGGTGAACTGTTCTGATCTCAACTCACAAGTTTTCCTCTCTCTCTGATTCTCCTCCCCACCTCACTGGGGAGGGAGGGAGTGAGCGAGCGACTGCGTGGTATTTGGTTACCATCTGGGGTTAAACCACAACAATTAGCTTAAATCATAGAATCATAGAATAATTGGGGTTGGAAAGAACTTCCAGATGTCACCTAGACCAATTTGTTATTCATGTTTTAACCCACTAGCTGTTCCAATAATTTGTATTATTTCTTTCAAGGAGACTGTGTGTACACCTTCTTAGTTGTTTTCTGAGAGAATAGGCACAAACTGAAACACGGGAGGTTCCCTCTGAACATCAGGAAACACATTTTCACTGTGAGGATGATCGAGCACTGGCACAGGTTGCCCAGGGAGGTTGTAGAGCCTTCATCCTTGGAGATATTCAAAAGCCATCTGGACATGGTCCTGGGCAATGGGCTTTAGGTGGCCCTGCTTGAGCATGGTTTTTGGACCAGATGACCTCCAAAGGTTCCTTCCAACCTCAGCCATCCTGTGGTTCTGTGATTCTGTGATCCTGGATGCCAAAAGACTAGAAAGCAGCTTTGCAGAAAAGGAACTGGAGGTCCTGGCAACTTTGATGCTATCCCTGCTTTAAGCAGAAGATTAGCCCAGATGACCTCCATGGAGCTGTTCCAAGGTAAATTTTTCTGTTTATATCATATTTTCATGGAACCTTCAAAGAATAGGCTGAAGTCTTTCCATTAGTTTTCTACTGTTTTATTGAGGAATGATAGCAGTTACTACTGGAGAATAATTATTGTGTAAGTACCTGAGGTGAAACTTCTAGCAGAGAATTATAGAACTGTAACATGTAAAACAGACGAGAGCTACATCTGTAAAGTAAATTATATAGTGCCAGGCATTGGATAGTTTTTAGAACAGACCTTCGCATACTTTTGACCTATGCCGACTTGCACACTCCCAAATTACTCCTGGGCATAATGGAGAAAATAGCATAAGCAGGGGACCATTCCCAATAGGCAGGCTACATGCAGCCAACCTGCTTTGGAGGGTAATGGAGTTCAAGAATACAGATAAGGTTTTATGGTTCATTTGCCTGGCAATGACGGGTTTTGCTTAGGGAGAAACTATGCAAAAGGACAACCAGGGAACCACAGACTCACCATTCAAGGACACTGTAGGTGGTGTTACTTTGGTTTCGCTCTGTCTGTTCATCAGTGTGCTGGTTTTGGCTGGGATAGAGTTAATTTTCTTCACAGTACCTAGTATGGGGCTGTGTTTTGGATTTGTGCTGAAAACTGTGTTGATAATACAGAGTTGTTTTTGTTACTGCTGAGCAGTGCTTACACAGAGTCAAGGCCTTTTCTGCTTCTCACACCACCCCACCAGCGAGGAGGCTGGGGGTGCACAAGAAGTTGGGAGCGGACACAGCTGGGACAGCTGACCGCAACTGACCAAAGGGATATTCCATACCATATGTCATCATGCTCAGCATATAAAGCTGGGGGAAGAAGAAGGAAGGGGGGGACATTTGGAGTGATGGTGTTTTGTCTTCCCAAGTAACCATGAACGCGTGATGGAGCCCTGCTTTCCTGGAGATGGCTGAACACCTGCCTGCCGATGGGAAGCAGTGAATGAATTCCTTGTTTTGCTTTGCTTGTGCACGCGGCTTTTACTTTACCAGTTAAACTGTCTTTATCTCAACCCACGAGTTTTCTCACTTTTACCCTTCTAGTTTTCTCCCCCATCCCATCAAGGGAGAGTGAGCAAGCGGCTGTGTGGTGCTTAGTTGCCAGTTGGGGTTAAACCACAACAATCAGACATCATAGTGTGTTCAGAAAATAATCAAGGGGAAAAATCATCTAGAATACAGACACATATCCATTCATGTTGCCAGGTAGTTGCCCATACAGCTCAAGTTTGAGCAAAACAGGAACGATCTTTTCTCTGTTCCTGGTTCTTCCCGGCAAGCATAACCAGCAACTTTCTGCCACAGTCAGTCTTTTTGCTGAGAATGTGCAGGTTGCTTTGGATACAAGATTTTACTTTCCCAAAAGGTGACGTGGTCCAGTGACACCTCAGTCCTGTGCTGAGGTGGGAGATTTTCTAGGTCTTCTGTTTCACAGCTTCATTCTGCCTTGACTATTCCTCCTTCCCCAATAGAAATCTATCCCATTCCCTTCTCTCTTTTCCCCAGCTTTGCAGCCCTGCCCCTTCTCTTTGACCAGCTCTGGCTTCTGTCAGGTCCTTTGTAAATCACTTCAATTCATTAGCAGGGCACAAAATCAACCAGCTTTCTAGTTATGCTTTCTGCAGCTTTAGCATGTTGAAGTGGCCCACAGAGGGATCTGGTAAGCGTTGGGGCCAGTACAAAATAAGCAGCAGGACTGCATGTCTAGGAGGGAGGAGGGGAAGAAGAGAGGAGAACCAGAAGATACCCCTTTCAAGTAGGGTTTTTGTTGCTGGTGTCTGACAGTCATGGTTTGACCCTGGCTGGATGTCAGGTGCCCACCAAAGTCACTCTATCACTCCCCTCCTCAGCGGGACAGGGAAGAGAAAATATAACAAAAGGCTCGTGGGTCGAGATAAGGACAGGGAGATCACTCAGCAATTATCGTCATGGGCAAAACAGACTTGGCTTGGGGAAAAAAAATAGTTTAATTTATTGCCAATCAAGTCAGAGTAGGATAATGAGAAATAAAATTAAATCTTAAAAACACCTTCCCCCCACCCCTCCCTTCTTCCCGGGCTCAACTTCACTGCCGATGTCCCTACCTCTCCCTGGGCGGTGCAGGGGGACAGGGAATGGGGGTTGAGGTCAGTTCATCACACATTGTCTCTGCTGCTCCTTCCTCCTCAGAGGGAGGACTCCTCACACTCTTCCCCTGCTCCAGCGTGGGGTCCCTCCCACGGGAGACAGTCCTCCACAGACTTCTCCAACATGAGTCCTTCCCACAAGCTAGAGTTCTTCACGAACTGCTCCAGCGTGGGTCCTTTCCACGGGGTGCAGTCCTTCAGGAACAGACTGCTCCAGCGTGGGTCCCCCATGGGGTCACAAGTCCTGCCAGCAAACCTGCTCCAGCGTGGGCTCCTCTCTCCATGGGGCCACAGGTCCTGCCAGAAGCCTGCTCCAGCACGGGCTTCCCACGGGGTCACAGCCTCCTTTGGGCATCCATCTGCCCCAGTGCGGCATCCTCCACGGGCTGCAGGTGGATATCTGCTCCACCGTGGACCTGCATGGGCTGCAGGGGGACAGCCTGCCTCACCATGGTCTTCCCCATGGGCTGCAGGGGAATCTCTGCTCGGGCGCCTGGAGCACCTCCTCCCCCTCCTTCTTCACTGACCTTGGTGTCTGCAGAGTTGTTCCTCTCACATCTTCTCACTCCTCTTTCTGGCTGCTGTTGCACTGCAGTTTTTTCCCTTAACTGTGTTATCCCAGAGGCACTACCACCATTGCCGATGGGCTCGGCCTTGGCCAGTGGTGGGTCCGTCTTGGAGCTGGCTGGCATTGGCTCTATTGGACATGGGGGAAGCTTCTGGCAGCTTCTCACTGAAGCCACCCCTGTAGCCCCCCCACTACCAAAACCTTGCTGCACAAACCTAGTACACTGATGTTGTAACATGGTCCAAGAAAATTAAATGTGCTTTGCTGGTGGCTGTGCAAGTTGCTAATAGTGCACATTCTGTTTCTGTTTTTCAAGTGAAGACGACCTTTGTATAGTGCAAAGAAAAGAAGTATATTCATCTGCCACCATGCTCCACAGTGAAAGTTGGCAGCTGGAGTTTACCCTCAAAAGAGAATCAAAAATAAAGACCAGCTCTTCTTGCTTGTGTTGTTTTTCTTTGTCCTTTATTTGCTTTTATTCTACCTGATTTACTTTATTCATTCAGAGCGTGCAGTCTGAAAAGTTCCATGAAGCAGCCAAACAGACTCAATCTCTCTGTTGATTGAGAAGTCTCGGTGGCTATTCATATTCATTTCCCTTCCTCATTCACTTCTCTTTGCCTTCAGATATTCTCAGATACATGGTTTAATTCAGGTGCTTTCTATTTTATGCTTTGCAATGCATTAATCATAGCAGTGCCTAGGTGACACTGTTATATGGGAATTAGTCATCTATTCGTTGGTTCGCTAGTAATTTGAGTTGTCTGACTCTCAGACTGATTTAAGAAAGTATCTAATTATCCCAGGAAAATTTCTTTGAAAACATATGAATGGATTTTTCAGTTCATTAAAACTCTACTGTGATTTCTTTATAGATAATTCTTCCAATAGATAATTGCAATTTATATTTAAATAATGTAAATCTTTATGGTTTGCTAGAACTTTTCCCTTCTGCTAGAAATGGCTGAATAGCCCCAGGCATTCTCACAGAAGCTAACTTTAGTTTACTAAAGCTCATCTTTTCAGACTGTCTTCAAAGTCAATGGAGAGGTAGGCTTCCAAGGACAAGTCAAAGCAGGAGGCTTCCTTAGGTGGTCTAATCACCCACTAGATTAGAAGTCTGATATGTCTGCACTTCCTTTGATAATAAGCTCAGACACTTAAGGGGGCTGACTCAGACTTTTATCCTGCAGAGATATTTAAATAGAATCTCTTGCAATCTGCTGGGTCTGGGTGAGTAGGTATCTTGCATCTGAGGTATCCTATATCCTGTGTGGATACATGATTTTGTATCTTGCACACTAAAAATCACAGAGCAAGTTGCTAACATATAGGGAAATGTTTGGGCCAATGTTTGCTGTCCTCATTGTGCCTCAATCCATTTCATTGTCATCTTCCTATCTGTTGTGGCTGACGGGGTACTGAGCCACTGAGACCACCTGTAGAACCATTTAAATGATAAGAAAATTGGTGAGGGAATTCGGAAAGTTCAGAGCCTTACTGTGGAAAATGATCTAAGCCCATAGAGTCCTATCATGTTAGGAATGGGTACCAGTACAAAGGCAGCAGGTATGACAGTCTGAAAAGGTGATCTCATCGGCAATACACTGGAAAAGTAGTTAACAAATTTGAGGTCATGATCCCAAAAAGTGGGAGTCCTGAAAGCATGACATTTTCAGTCCCAAAATGGGAATTGCTGGACTAGAACAGTCCAAACAAGCTACTAAAAGAACAGACACCCCCAAAAAGGAGAGAGAAAGAGACTAAAGGAGGAAAAAAGTTCCCTATTATTGATATGCAACACTGGGCACTGGACTTTGGACTAAAGAAAGCAAGTGGAAAGTAAGATTTTGGTCTCAATCATCTGTGTCTCTGCATGCATACTCAGAGAAGTACAAGGGAGTTGGCGAGCAGGGCAAGAAAAGATGCAGCAGTACGGTATGGCAGTCAATGAACACAGGGCAACTATTGCCAAATGGGAAAGCTGAATAGGTAGTTTGCATGGGACATACAGAGCCTCACCAATGGCTTGAGGAGTGGGACAGGTCTTAAAGCAGTTAATCAACGGAGGGATAAATCACAGTCTCTTTCCAGGTGGATAAAGGTGACTGCTCTGCCAGGTTTATTCCTGAGGGTGAAATGTGGAAAACAGAAGAATAAGCAAGAGGAAAACATTTGCCATCCAAAAGGCTCAGAGGGGCTACCAGCTACAAACTGGGACTCTGCCACCCCGGGATTGAATGGACGTGAATGGGTTTATGTATTTATACCTGTTTCATCTAGATGTATAGGGGAACAAACATGTACCAAGTAATACCCTTGTCTGAGATGTTGCCTTTCTACTCTCTCTTCTTGTCAGTAGTTGGAGATCATCCCCCTCCCTTTCAAGTGAATGAAGTGTCCCAGCTCTGATCTGCCTCTAGTTACATTCAAACAGAGCACCCGGGACCCAGTGAAGGGGAATAAATAAATATATATATATATCTGTTAGAGAGCCTTACAAGCCGGATGCCACCAGTGCTACTCAGGACACACATGCCTCGCCAAACTCTTGCCATCTGGGTAGCTTTGCGCAAAGACCAGAGGAGGCAAAATAGTAAGTGATATAACAGTTATCCCCTCTAAGGAGTTCATGGTCGCTGACCACTTACTGCCAGTGATTCTGAGTCTGCGCAGCAGCCAAATACATGAGGGGGTGTCAGATCCTCGATCTTCCAGAAAACTTTAAAAATAGCAACTCAGATCAATGCTTTCGTATTAAATTGTACTTGAGAATAAGCAAAGTATATCACAAACCTGTCAGAATGAGAGACTTGATATATTCATTCTTGAGGTTGATTGAGATTTCTTTTAAGTTCCTGTAAAGATCTGTATTTTTTTGTTAGGAAGTATTATTTTTCATTCAGATCTATCTCTCCTTTTTTTTCTTACTGTTCAGCTGTGTGGAAATAAATCATGTTATTACTGAAAAGTGAAAACAGGGTTTATCTCACTGGGGTATAATAAATCTTGGTTAAAATACAGATTTATTTTTTTAATGTAATGATTCTATGTTTGAAAAATGTTAAGGTGGTGACAAAAATCAACAAAAGCCAGGAAATTCAAAGTTAATGTTGAATTGTGTCCATAAAGCACCTCATTAAGCCCAGTCATTGTATCCCATATGGAATTGTACAGTTTCCAGAGACATATGTAATTGTTCATAATAAAAGGGCATATTAAGGACAGAATCAGTGGATGTCCCTGATCCAGTAAAAAATAATCCTACTGTTCATATGCTCTGTAATCCATGAAAGGTGGTTCCATCTGGATTTAAGCAATGAAGCACTCTGCTTAGGGTAATCTGGCAAAAAAAAGCCCCGAAGAAACAAACAGAGCCTTGGGTTGGGTTTCAATGCAAGGCGTGTGGGAGGAGAGCTCCACAGTCTCCATCCACTGTGCCTTGATAATAGTCATAATTTTAGAAAATGACTTGTTAATTTAACATCAGAACTGTTTGCATACTTTTTGCTGAAGGAGTTTCTTAATGAAAAATCAAAGTTTATTAAAAATTGTCTCTTATAGGAAGATCTCAGTCATCAAGCATTTTGCTGATGCATAAGCAAATAAGGGCTGGAGCCCTCCAAGTTTTCCTGCAGGGTGACTGTAGGGCTGACAAGAATCCCAATGCTTCCAGAGTTTGTAGCTTTAAAGTAAACCCACCACATGCATTCCCAAGCCATTGCACTAGACTTTTAAGAGCTCATTGAAGAGGGAATTTCCAAAATCCCCAAGGCAGCGCTTACACATCTTTGGATTTTTCTGGAAAATCAGGTGTTTTTTTTTTTTGTGGGAAAGAAAATAGGAAAATTTGAAACATGAATGTTCTATAATTTCTTACCGTACACCATGTCCCAAATATATACAATTTGGGTTTTTTACTTTCTTTTTATTTTTTTCCTTGAAGAAGTTAAATTATGAAAATTAATTGTGAAAAAGTTGTTTGTCTGTGTTTATGAAACACATGCAAATTCTGCGTGGGTCCTCTGGTATCCCTGGGAGTGTAGTCCAGTATGGCAGCTTAGCAGGGGAGAGGTGAGCTTTTTTATTAGGTAAAAGGGCAGGATAAAATGGTTTTGTTTTCAAAACCTTACTTACCTTACCGTGTGCAGTATCTGGGGAGTCTAAAGCTTGGAAAGCGTGCAGTAGTCTGCAGTGATCTCAGTAGCAAGCAGACAAGTGATGCTCCCTGAGTCCTGCTGATGGACAAACTATTGAGCGTTGGCTGATGCCAGGCTTGGAGGAGGGACTGTGGGGTCATGGGCCAGGGTGACACCTGTGACACGGAAGCCAAGAGGAGCTGTTCTTCTTTGTGGAAACACAGAGACTTACTGATCTGAGTCTGAGCAGGCAGGGTGGGAATGAGCCTCCATATGCTGAGCTGGAGCCAGAGCCCCTGCTGGCAGTTCATGCCATGAGGGCAAGGCTGCTGGGACACCATCTGAGCTGCTGGAGGGAAGAGAAAGCTTTGGAGGCGTGCACTGGCCTGGCCAAAATCCCAGGAGAGGAGGCAGCGGCAGGGGAAAACAGGATATGCTATTGGTATGAAAGAACTGACTGAATGGCTTCAGAGGACGTGGACAGGAGCTCCATTGGAGGAGGAACTCTCTGTCTCACCCATACAGCAGTGGACAGAACAAGCGAGGCATAATTTATATGTACATACTGCAATGCGTAAGAGCATTTCTATGTAAAACAAAAAGCAACCAGGAAGAAACAGCTCATTGTTGTCACTGGAGGAGATAACGCTCGTACCATGCTTGGAGAGTGTCGGTAACCAAACCACACTGAATGCTCCCAGAGACCAAGGAACTCCAAGCAGAGAGGTTTCGATGGCTTTGAACTGGATGTCTGTTGAAGAAAAAAAAAGAAAAACAGAAAGGAAAATATTTTTGTTGCAAGAGCTCTGAAAACCTCAGCTACTACTGACTGCTTTCTAAAAACCTGGGAGCATTGCAATATTTCACCTTCCACTGAAATTCTCTCTGTTTGAATCCTGCCTGCTTGAGTCTGGATTTAGAGGTGTTTATAAGACTCTCTATGGGGATTCAAACATAACATGCTGAGCAACTGCACTCTGATTATCAAGATCCATTAAGCTGTCTCAAATCAGGAGCCCCAAAATTGAAATATCCAAAATCATCAGTCACTTTGAAAATTTAGGTCATCTTTTTCCCTGTCTTTCCTCTTTGCCAGCTAGAGCTCTCTTTGATCTATGGCCCTTTTACATTTTTCCCCAGCTAAGAGAGATTAAGCTGTAAGAGAAGAGCCAGATCTGATTTACCTGTCACTCAGAATCAGTAGCTTCAGGGCTACGAAGTGTGCAGAGCTCCTTTGAATTGACTGTCACAAAGGTATTTTTAGGTGGATAGACCTATGTTTGTTATCTTAATGTTTTCTCAAAGAATACCATCAAGGCACAAACTTTATTTTGGATCTAAGGTATCTATAAACTAGCCTAACTCATAGAGAAACATCCCAGGTATTTTAATGTTGTTACTGGCTTAATTTTGATTTGAAGAAACTCATTTGACATTGTTTGGGATTTATTCCACTAAAAACAAGATCAGAAGCACAGCCTCTGGGTGCCTGTAAATAGTATGTCATGGCTAGATTCAAAATCATTCTGCTCACACTTGGAGTCTGCTGGCGCAACCTTATAAATTGATTAGGAGTAGCAAGCAGATTAACACATGGTTAGCGCTGAGGTACTGCTTCAATTCATTTGCCACTACTCATAACATATGTTTAGATATACTGTGTCCCCATAGTAAATCTCTTTTGACTTACAGGCCTAAAGCAAGATTTAGGCTGAGTTTAAGCACCTAATGCAGCAAACTTGTCCACCCGCTAAGGCGCTGAAGAGCTCTGAGAATCTCTAGGGCTTCCCTCCGTAGACTAAATGTTTCCTACTTTTTCCTCAGAACTGCCCTAGGTGCGGTGACTTGGTCCTTTGATCTCGCTTAGGCCTCACTGAGGTCTGGAAGCTCAGCACCCGAGATCCCCAGGGCTACATCCGTGCCATGGCTACAGAGCAAGCCAGGGCCAAACGCCAGTCTTTGGACAAGGTGCATCCACAAACCCAAATTCTCACCTTCCTTTCCCAGAATGGGATGTCGATGTCTAAACTGTCTCTTGGGTACTGTCCCTGATGAATGCTGTTCTTCTGGCAAGGGCGAGAACTATGCTAAGGACCATGTTAATAATTAAACAGCCCACTTGACTGCAAGCAAGTGCCTGTGTTATTAAGTGGTATAGATACAGCCTTAGACACTACTGCAAGGGGGCAGAGATGTGTTTAAGCGCTTAGTTTGTCGATGCACACTTTTTTATTCAAGATAACCATTTAACACTTTGTTCCTGAAGAATAAAGCAAAGAGTACACTTTCAAACCTGGCTGACTATATGAGCCACCTAAATTCACATGTAATCATCTAGTGTCCTGGTTTTCTGATGTGTCTAACTCCACAGCTCGCTCTAAAGGATTTTTTCATATAGGTACCCATGTTCTTTCCAGTCCGTTATTGGATAGCTCAGGCTCCTTTACTCTTTCCCATTATGGTCAGAATGTTTGAAAATCATCTGATTTCTATTTCAGAGACTAAATAGCAAACCAGAACCTAACTTCAGGCACATGGATTTGAATATTTTGACCGCCGTTGCCTGTCTTGACAAGTTCTTGACAATGTTATTACTTCATCCCGCTGAAGTAGCAAACTGACAAATAATCCTCTTTTTTCACATGTCAGTGCCAAAATGTTGGTTCTTTAGCAGGAAGCACAGCGCTAATTATAGCCATGTTTAACGTTTATTAGCTTAATCTGAGATTTAAATTTTATTGTACTTTGAAAATTGTTCCGTTGTGCTTAAGCAACAGTTAGATAACTAAGAGCATAATCTCATTGAATAGAAAGGTACTAGAAAAGGTTTTGCTAGTAGGAATGATTAGAAGTATTCAAAGTAATAAAAAAAGTCTTTGTCCTTTTAATATGATCTCAAATCTTGTCTTTGCAGTACTATAGCTGTGACTACAAAAGCATGTCTAGAGAAAGGGAAAATGTTACTCACTCAAAATACCGGGAAAATCAAAATGTCCTGATTTTTGCAGGTATGTGAATATATGAATTCCTCTTGTAGTTTCAGCTTAATATGATCATTCCTTCCTTACCTAAACTGTTATATAGATCTCTGCATTCTGAGACTATATTCCAGCTCAAAAGTGGCTGCATCTTGACGGTGGATGAAACAAGCCATTACACAGTTCAGTGTATTAAAGTGCTCTGAGACCCTTTGGGAGAAGGTATTATATATATGTACCAGAGGTATTATTTCAAGGCAGCAACTCTGCCAAATGTTAAACTGAGACTGAAGCCTTACAGCTGAGTTGTTAACCTCTGGAAACAGGAGTTTAAACTGTAAATGCTGACCTAACCTTACCTCTGGGGGAGCAAATGGTAATAATGAAAAATTATACAGCTTTCACCTCCTCTCCAAAGACAAAACAAACATTTTAAGCCTCATTTTATGCTCTTTTTCTCCAGTTAATTTAGACAAGCTTGTTGGCAAAATAATCATTCCTGTGCTTAGTAAGCAGTATTTCAACCTTCTGACTCCCATTCAGCAGGAAAATTATGAGGGCAGGTTGCTTTCATCCTAGGTTTCTAAGTAGAAAAGCATTCTGCTTTTCGGTGCCTCCATCAGAAAATGCAACAAACATACACGGTAAATGTGCCAGACATCCAGTGGGTCCCAATGTACAAAATCACAGGAACAAGCAAGCTCAGGAAAAAATGATTGGAGGAAAATGATTATTGCAGATTGACCATCTTTGGTTGTTGTTACCTTTAAAAGAGAAGAAAAAGAGAGAAAATACTCTGCAGTTTTGTAGTAGGCCATAAGAGAGAGAGACAAAGAGAAAACATGCCCTCCTTTCAGCAGGCAGGGAGGTAGGGGGAGTCTGTCCTGCCCCACTTACAACAAATCTTTACAAACTCTTGGAGATAGATGTCACAAAGCAGCCTCAGGTGGTGGGACTGCATTTATTCATCAAAAGTGGTTTTCACTGCATGTAATAAATGCTTTAGTTCTTCTTCTCTAAATATAGCGGTATCATACTTACAAATTAAATGTGAGAGTCTGCTTGAAACTCCCAGTAAGAGGGCCTTAACTACTGATTACTGAAACACAGGAAGATATGCAAGGAAAAAGATTACTCAATTGATAGTATTTATCATGCTCCTACACTCTCCTCTGAGCTTCCTCTGCTACCAGAAATTGGATAGGTTGATAAGACAAAACGTGATAATTTTTATGCTTTCAAATCAGTTGAAAGCAGAAAGGAAGCAAAGTAATGCAAAATAATCATTACTGCACCGTCTGCATGGTCTGTAGTCCTATCGGGTTCATGAAGGTGCTACACAGAAAAGCAGTTTTCTCTCTCCTATCTTGTCTTCCTCTTTAGCTTGAGACCATGAATCTCTTCACCTAGCCCTTTGTGAGTAAATTAGGACACCTTCCCACTGTGTCCTCAGCTAATTGCTAACGCAGTCCAGCTATTTTTTCCAAAAGCCACAGAAAGAGCTGGACGAGAATAAAAAAATAACAGCTACAGTCACGAATAGCCACAAGGGGTAGAAGGAAGGAAGAGCAATCCTGCTCACTCCATTCCTGCTACAGTTACTTTGCCACTCACACCACCAATAATGTCCCTTTCTGCAGTCAGCCCCTCAGCCTGTCCCACTGCAGGTGGGGAAAGATGAGGCAGGACTTCACCTTTCTGCTGTGGGGAGTGATGAAGTGCAGCTCTTGGAGGGCTTCAGGGTGAGAAGGAAATCCCAAAACAGAGATTTAAAACACACCATCCCTAGCAGAATACTTGCTGATATATTTTTACTTTTGGGGTGCGGAGGTTTGAGCTTGCCCAGTTACCCATTTCCCAGGGTTAATTTATCAAATATAACGTTCCCTGGTTAAGGAAAGCATGCCCTTTTCTACCAGTGTGTGACAACATCTGGGCAAGAGAAGACAAGTTCAGCCTCAGAGGTTGGCTGGCATTTTCCGTCACCAGTCCTCAGGTATGGATGTCTCTAAGATGTCCACACCCATGTGTGGAAGTTGTGGAAGCAAACTGTGGTCTGCAAACTTGTAGCACCGCAAGAGGCTCAAGTGCATAAGACCAAGCGTAGCTGGTCCCTGGAGCAATGTCCCTACTGCAGCGCTTTCACCTCTGATTTGAAGGTGAGGGTGCATACTGAGTTGCTGTTGAGAAGTTTTGATGGCTCACAGTGATCCATTGACCACAAAAATTTGTGATCCATTAATGTAAAGTGATCTGTCAGCTTCAGGCTGTTCTCTCCTGGAACTTATCAACCCAAAATCAGACTTCTTGCTGTTGTGTTCACTCTGTCCCGCTCCCAACAAGTCCTGTGTTTTCCTGGTCTCTGTGTAACCATGCCATCAGAAAGCAAATGAAGATCAGAAAATCAGAAGGTGGAAACGATGAGTAATGAAGGATGGAGACATATAGTTGCAGTGGGAAAATGAGCTGTAGAGACTTTGCAGTTAAAGACTGGAACCTGCAGTCAGAGGCACCCTGGAGGTGTGCTCATGAGAGCCGGAAACATTTCAAAAGCCTTATGGCGTTAAAATAAAGCTTTCCCCAAAAATACAGCTATTTTAAACAAAACACACTGAGGAAGAGGTATGAAGAGTTTCAATAATTCTGTAAATATTTGTATATGGAGAACATTTTTTTTTCTTTGTTTGAAATGATAGTTGTTTAAAAATTTACCTTATTTTACTGTTCTAAATAAAATGTTTGAAATTGCAATGCAACTTCTACTTGAGCTGCAAAATTTTGAGAGACATTTCATGGAAAATCCAGAACACTTTATTTTTCTTCTAACTCAGAACAAAAGGAAATTTCAAAATCTCCGGATTTCCTATGAAATGGATATTGCAGATCTACACAGCTGAATTCACAGTACAGAATAACTATTCTCTGTGTATGCTTATGTGTGATGGCCTAATTTTGCTATTAACTCACTTACTATTGGTTTCCTATCTGTAGACCAAACTCAATGAACATTCTGGCATTTATTCGTATTTTCTGATCATTTTGCAATATATGAGGTTTTCTCATTAGGTGATGCGTACTTCATAAATATTTTCGACAACGTAGCATATCAGATCTGAAAATAAAGCAATCAGAAGATCATCCATATTAAGGTGATAACCTCTTGATATTTCCTTCTGATCATTGTGCTTCATAATGATATTTCTAAGTTGGTGTGTATGTGTGCGTGTTTGTTGAAATGTAATTAAGCACTGCATCAGAAATGGATGCATGATTTCACATGCTGGTATTACCAAGTTTTTATATATATGTATACATTTTATTTTTAGATGCAGAAGACTAAACTTCCTCCAAATCATGCAGGCATAAATCAAGGGATTGTACAGCATGTGCGTATGAAAGGGGATGAAAATGTGAAGAATGTTAAATATTTTCAAGGGAGATATTAAAACCAGGTTGATCTGAGGGATGAATGGACATCTTATCCTGCCAGGACAAGAGGACAAAATTCTAATGACTTTTCAAAATCTTGGATAAAGAGTTTGAATAAAGTTTAGATTTTTGCATATATTTTATTCCTTTACTATATTTCATCAATAAAACCAGTTTTTCAAATTGTCCATAATTATATTTAAATGGAGGCACTACTTTAATATTCTGTTGGCTTAAATAAATTGTTCATTTTTAACCCCTAACCTCAGACACAGGCTGCCAGGGTAAAATTGCATTCTTTGTCATTTGACGATTTTTTAAAACATTGATAATCTCAGATAATTATTCTTGATTTTGATATAATGATTTAATTAATTCCTGTCCATCTAGAATATAATATTTCTGGGTCATCTCCAGGTTACACAAAACGGTTGATTTACTCTCATACTTGATTGCTTCAAGCAACCAGTAAACAACCTCTAGTCCCCTTTCCATTCTTTCTATCTCCTCCCCCACAAGTAAATCTTATTTTTTAAAAAGGTGTAGTGATATTCTTTTTTTTTTTGAGCACCTCAAAACTAAGACGATTCATGAGCACAATGAATTCTGAATATCTAAATTATATATTTTTTTAAAATAAAGAAATATGGAAAATAAAGAATTGTGTATAGGAGAAGGACACATAAAGTGAAAACTTGGTTGCATAGAAATGAAAGCAAAATCAGTTTTAGCTTTCGTGAGAAGGAATTCTGTGTAACTCTTCAGGAAAAACGATGAATTTTAGTATCCTTATCCTAACTGAATCTAACCTTTCTTCTGTATTGCCTTCCACTGTATACACTAGCTCTAGATTTCCTTTTCCCTAATTGGGGATTGAGTCAGGGAGAAGCACAGGTAACAACCGCTGTCTATTAAAACACCTTTTATTAATTAAACTGTAACCATTAATAGAATCAAGCTGTTATTATTAATAGCAAATATCTGTCTACACAGTGCATTCACTTACTCCTCATGCAGTTCACGCTCGTGCGTACTTGGGGTCCCTCAAATACCCAGTTGCACTTGGGACGTGAACCTCAGCTGCAGAAGCAGTGGCTCATCCCAATGTGCCAGTGGCTTCTGGGCTGGTCTTCAGAGAGGACCCAAGAGTCCCTCGTCCCACCAGGCATGCATATAACCCTGTAGTCTTTCTTTGCAAGCAGCAGCCACCACCTCCCCACACAAGGTCAACTCCAACATTGTGCAACTCCTTTCTGGTGCCCATACATGCTGGTGGTCCTCTACGCTTTTGACTGGCCCTAGGTGTCCCGAGTTTCTCCGTTCTTGCGTAGCCAGCAGGACTGCTGGCCTCTGGATCTCATCAGTGCTTGGGAGACTGCCACACACTCCTCAGCTCGTTACCTCTCCACTCTTTGGCCTTTTTTTGTCCAGTAGTTATATCTCTACCCAAGTACATGGGTAACCACGGAAGGGACCGCTACAGCACCCTATGCTCCCAGGCCACTGTGAAGCTTCCTCTCTGCACAAAACGCTAATGCTTATTTGTTATATGTATGATACACGTGTAGAAAACAGGGAACATGCTAATGTGCTATGAAATATTTTACAGCTTTGAGTCTGGTATTTCATAATACCTACAGGTGGTAACTGTACAAGTTTTAGGTGATCCTACAAGCTTTCCAATAAATTCTATATATTATACCTCCATAGTGTTCATTATCAAAAAAATGAAATGGACCTATTTATTTTCTATGGCCAAGCTGAATCAAACATAAAAAATAGAACAGAGTTTAAAGTAAATTTAATTTTTACACTTATTTCAATCTTATTGATCTAGGTTACTGTTATCTGGGAACATAAATAATAATAACTTAAATAATAGTAACAATAAAACCAAATTATCTGAGGTGATATATTTTCATATTTGCTGACCCAGTCATTGCCCTCAACCATTTCTCCACCATGGAAAGTCAGCTACCCTGTTAACAAATCTATATTACCATCTCTGCTAAGACAGGAGACCAGAAATAGATTTTTGATACATAATCCAGTTATGAACCTGGCTTTATTTGAATAAGATACTTTAAATCCCAGTGGTTAGCAAGATGCAGAACCTTAAATCTTCACTGTTCTGAGGCAGATTATTACCTATATTGATCTTAAGGTCAGTAAGGTTTTGGTTAAAAAATCTGTACTCAAGTGAAAAAACATCTTCTAAAAGGAGAGAACATTTTATTTTGAGAAATATTTTTTATTGTTGTTGCTTTTATTGTGAGGGTTTTTTTACTGGTGCCAGAGGAAAATGTTTAGTTGATTTTAATATGACAGTTCATTGTAGCTACTCAGAAGTTGGAATATCGGGGGTAAACATGGCAGTAAAGTAGTGAAAATTATGAAGCAGATCTGATTTGGACAAAACCAATATGTCTTCCCCATTTATTATGGAGTTATAGCAGAAAATCACCATGATGTTATGGTGTCAAGCATGCCAGATCCACAGTATTTGAAATGTGCCAGAGATTGTAAAATCCTTCTCAGGAGTTGTTCCAGCTTGCTAAGGATCTGTGATCAGGAAGATTTCTCCCCTTCTCTTTGCTGCTCAATTCTTCTGACCATTTCCCACAGTAGAATTCATTAAGGAGACTCAGAAATGTCATGAACTACATTTAAAAAGGAAGTAACATCTTTACTAACTCTGTTCCCGTTGCAAAGCATTTCTTTTTGCTTTGAAAGAGGACGGTGTTCCTGTTGGCTGCATGCAGAGAATGGAAATGGGGAAAAAATCTGCTGCAGAAACATTCTCAGAAAAGACATATGTTGTACAGATCCCTAAAAAAAATGCCAATTATCCAAAGATTTAATCAAGCATTGCCTGCTATGGACATATGTGCCTGGGGTATCCTCATACCCTAAGCGTGTCTAGCTACTTTAATAACTCTTAGACTCTTAGTAGCTGCTAAGCTCAAGAGCTCAAGAAGGTGCTCAAACCAGAAAGTTAAAAGTGTTCCTCATACTGTACAGAAGTTGGAGGGAATGAAGATATATTGCTTTTTCTCTTGCACTTCATATGAGCTAAGATTTTGATCCTATGAACTGATGTGTTCTGCAATCACGCTGTTAGAGCTATCCCACTCCTTAGGTAGTCTAGTCCTGTTGCTGGAGACCTACAGCATGGCGTCAAAGTGATCAGTGGTAAAATGGGCAGTAAATTGTAAATATCAACCTTTCGTGCTACTTTTACACTTTGATAAGAGCTGAGATAGTGCATTTGAAAGAAAATGTTTCTCTTTCTGCACTTCAGCATTTTCAGTTTGGAAAAGCCTAATACCTTTCAGGTCACATAGCTTGCTCCCTAAAGTGAGATATTTACTAATTTAGAAGGTGCTATCAAAAATAGCAAGAAATAGGAAATGAAAGAGATAGCAAAATAGTGAGACCTTTCCTGGCTCAATAATCTCTAAGGCTTTGACCCAGCAAAAAATCCTCTCTGCTTAATCTTGAACGTGCTGGCAAAAGCTCCAAATAAGATATCAGGAAAGGCAAACGGATTTCTGCAGTGGAAGAGATTGTATTAACCTATTGCCTTGTAATTTACTGAAATGCTTACTTTATTTGAAATGATTCTTCCTTAAAAGCCATAGTGATTTTTGTCTACTAATTAGAGAGGGAGCCAAAGCGTCAGACATTAATATCTTGACAACATTTTCATCTGACAGACTGGGATTAAACTGTAGGTACAACATGGTTCAGAATTCTACTTTCGTTTCCCTTTGGTGCAAGATTCACCTATGAGATATCTTGGATGCAAATAAGTGCATTCACTCATATTTGAAAAAATGATCATTATACAATGCAAGCGCTCAGCTAGTTTCTGTAAGGGATTTTGAGATCCCCAGGAACAAAACACTATCACAAACAAAAAAAGACAATATATTTTTTAAAAAAATTAATAATGTCTTGTGGTGATGACATTTTGTCACAGAAATGCTCGCTCCTCTGTGCTGCTCCCATACACAGTATTCAAAGAAGGTATGCAGCTTTTTACAACAAAATTTTGCAATTTTCAAATATTCTTCTTGATTTTATGCATTTTTCTTATTATAATTGACATGAACATTCTTTTCCTGCTTTTTCTGCTTGGTTGTTAGCAGTTGTTACAGTGCTGTAATCTGAAAAAAAAAAAAAAAGCTTGATGAACAGCTAAGCAGCATATGTTAAATATAGGTGTATTCCTTATTTGCTGAAAATTATGTTGAGGTGAATGTACTAATCCAGAAGGCAAACTTGATGCAGATTCCAAATAGGGACAATGATAAGGATGACTGTTGATCTTAAAAGAAGCACAGCTGGTAAGAATTTTTGTATGATACATCACTTCTGGTTGTCGCATCTTGGATGGAAGTATCTCTTGGGCATATAGAAGGAGTACACTGGATACACACACAAGAGCCATCAGAACATCACTAAGAATATTAGATCTGAAATACTTTTCTTCTAGAGAAATTTTCCTGCATCAAAACTGTGTTAATAGACATTCTAACTTACTATTTTAGCTAATAGAAAATAAAATCCTCAGAGCTATACTGAGTATACCATGACAGTACTGGTGTACTTTTTCCTTTTAAAAGAAGTGAACTATTCTACGTAATTAGACAGATTATCTAAATTCACATGGTTTCACCCTCCATACTAAGGTTTCTATCTTAGTATTTTTTTCTCAAAGAATTAGAATATGCTGAAATTTCTGAAGCTGAAGCACTTCCTTTTTGTCTTAATTTAGAAACTGTAGGATTAGCTGCCTGAAAATGAACCCAGATAGTAACATCTTGATTACAAGCACTTAAGCTCCCACATGCATACAGGTTCATAAGAGGTTCTACAAAATGAATGAAATCCTGGAACAGTTACTCGTCCATCATGACAATATCCACATTCCAAAACAAAAATGGAGATGTGTAGGAACTATTATGTGAATTTAATCATTGTTTACCTTTAACTAGTAACATACAGAAAATCACAGAATCACAGAATCACAGAATCACAGAATGGCAGGGCTTGGAAGGGGCCTCTGGAGATCATCTAGTCCAGCCCCCCTGCCAGAGCAGGTTCACCTAGAGCAGGCTGCACAGGACTGCGTCCAGGTGGGTTTTTAATATCTCCAGAGAAGGAGACTCCATACCCTCCCTGGGCAGCCTGTGCCAGGGCTCTGGCACCATCACAGTGAAGAAGTTTTTCCTCATGTTCAGGTGGAACTTCCCGTGTTCCAGTTTGTGCCCGTTGCCCCTTGTCCTGTCGCTGGGCACCACTGAAAAGAGTCTGGCCCCATCCTCTTGGCACCCGCCCTTGAGATATTTATAAGCATTGATGAGGTCCCCTCTCAGTCTTCTCTTCCTCAGGCTGAACAGCCCCAGCTCCCTCAGCCTTTCCCCAGAGGAGAGATGCTCCAGTCCCCTCATCATCTTTGTAGCCCTCCGCTGGGCTCTCTCCAGTAGTTCCTCGTCCCTCTTGAACTGGGGAGCCCAGAACTGGACACAGGACTCCAGATGGGGCCTCACTAGGGCAGAGTAGAGGGGGAGGAGAACCTCCCTCGACCTGCTGGCCACACTCTTCGTAATGCACCCCAGAATGCCGTTGGCCTTCCTGGCCACAAGGGCACATTGCTGGCTCATGGCAAATTTGTTGTCTAGCAGGACTCCCAGGTCCTTCTCCACAGAGCTGCTTTCCAGGAGGTCAGTCCCCAACCTGTACCAGTGCATGGGGTTGTTCCTCCCCAGGTGCAGGGTCCTGCACTTGCCTGTGTTGAACTTCATTAGGTTCCTCTCTGCTCAACTCTCTAGTCTGTCCAGGTCTTGCTGACTGGCAGCACAGCCTTCTGGTGCCTCAGCCAGTCCTCCCAGTTTCATGTCATCAGCAAACTTGCTGAGGGTGCACTCTGTCCCTTCATCCAGGTCATTGATGAATAAATTGAACAAGACTGGGCCCAGTACTGACCCCACTCGCTACAGGCCTCCAACTAGACTGTGCGCCACTGATCACAACCCTCTGAGCTCTGCCATTCAGCCAATTCTCAATCCACCTCACTGTCCACTTGTCTAACCCACACTTCCTGAGCTTACCTATGAGGATGTTATGGGAGACAGTGTCAAAAGCCCTCCTGAAGTCAAGGTGGACAGCATCCACTGCTCTCCCCTCATCTACCCAGCCAGTCATGCCATCATAGAAGGCTATCAGATTGGTCAAGCATGATTTCCCCTTGGTGAATCCATGTTGACTACTCCTGATCGCCACCTTTTCTTCCACATGCTTAGAGATGACATCCAGAATGAGCTGTTCCATCACCTTTCCAGGGATGGAGGTGAGGCTGCCTGGCTTGTAGTTTCCTGGGTGCTCCTTCTTGCCCTTTTTGAAGACTGGAGTGACATTGGCTTTCCTCCAGTCCTCAGGCACTTCTCCTGTTCTCCATCACCTTTCAAAGATGATGGAGAGTGGTTTGGCAGGGATGTCTGCCAGCTCCCTCAGCACTCATGGGTGCATCCCATCAGGGCCGATGGATTTGTGGGTGTCCAGTTTGCCTAAATGATCTCTAATTTGATCCTCCTCGACCAAGGGAAGGTCTTCCTTTCTCCAGACTTTTTCTCTTACCTCCAGGGTCTGGGATTCCTGAGGGCCAGCCTTAGCAGTAAAGACTGAAGCAAAGAAGGCATTCAGTAACTCTGAATACTGAGCTGATTCTTTATCCTCTATCACCAGGGCACCCACCTCATTCAGCAGTGGGCCCACATTTTCCCTAGTCTTTTGTTTGCTACTGATGTACTTGAAGAAGGCTTTCTTGTTGTCCTTGACATCCCTTGCCAGATTTAATTCCATGTGGACCTTAGCCTTCCTCGTTGCATCCCTGCATAATTTGACAATGTTCCTGTATTCCTCCTAAGTGGCCTGTCCATTTTTCCAAATTCCATAGAGTTTCTTCTTCCATTTGAGTTTTGCCAGAAGCTCCTTGCTCATCCATGCAGGTCTCCTGCCTCCTTTGCTTGATTTCTTACTCATGTGATATGCACATATATACTTATACCTTGACAAACTTTTAGCTCTACTGTCTCAAAGACAGTTGATTGCTGTACTTTCTGCTCATCACTCTCCATTTCTTGTGTCCATCTTCTTCTTGACTTGGTCAGTGTATCACTGAAGGAGTTAGCTACACTTTGTCTTCCAGGAGACAGTTGGTCTCTGCAGCTATATCTGACCTATCACTCATTCTCTCCATTTCCAACACTTTAAACTTGTAGTGGAGTGTCAAAGAGCTGCTGCTACATACTTGGTGTTTTCTTTGATATTGTTCTCCATTAAAAAAGACAATCCTAATCAGAGTATGGAAAACATCCAGCCCAAAGAGTCAGACAGTGCACAAGAAACAAAGAAAATCTCAAGGAATTAGTGAAGCTTAGGGGCCCACCTTGGCTCATTTGACCATTATTAAGTTGCCGGAGCCAAGTGTTTGAGCTCCTCTAGGTTAGAGATGTTTCTGGCCTTCAGCCCTGTGGATTTTGGTCCCAAACATCCTCTGCCACTGCTGCCTGCCATTTTCTAACAAAATGGGCAACTGTTCCCAAGTTGTCTTGCATCAGCAATGTTTGGGTAATGCATCTCTATTTTATAAAATATACTTAGAGAGAGAATACATAATGAATTATTGTGCTGAGGCATTTATCTTTGCAACATTGAGAGGGATATCTTAAGAGCGGTGTATAGTAACTGTGAAGATAAATAACACAGCAGGGCATAGTATCATGTATAAAACATTCCCGGCACTCTAGGTTCCATTTCATTATTAGATTTTTAAAAAGAACCATTTTCTTGGTTAGTTTCCAGAGCTAGCAGTCACAGAGGCTAATTTCAAATGGCTTGAGGTCTTGGAAGCAAAGATGTATTTGTGCAAACACTGGCTTTAATGCCAATAAAAAATGTGAGCAGGACCCATCCAGCCTTGTAAGTGAATGATAACCAAGAGAGTTGTTCTCCTCACAAACCCCCATTTCCCCCAAATTTTTCTGTCACGCACCAGCATTTAGAGGCTGGCTTTCAAAACAGCAAAAACATCAGGCAGGAAAAAAGATTGCTAGATAGATAGACAGACAGCTTTCTGTAGTGAGCAGTTTCTTTTGATCAGCATGTGATGTCCTTCCTCTACCTGTCTCCACTGAGATCTCACCTGGAGTATATTTGGGAAGGATGTGGGACAAAAGCAAGATGTCCACAGCAGACCAGCAGGAATGGTTAGGTGCTTAGGTATTAAAGATGATTGAATGAATTTGGGTTACCTAGCCTAAAGAAAAAGAGCCTGGATGGAGAGCATGGCAGTTACTAGTATAGAAATCACTACAAAAATTTGCAGTAAGAGACAGAATAAAATATTCTTCATGTTCACAGTAAACAGGAGAATCTTAAAAGACAGTGAGGAAGGTTCGGGTTAGATACCAGAAAAACATTTGTAATGTAAAGGTAGTAAAGCACCACAATAGGTTACTGGAAGTGCTGTGAAATTTGCATCACTGGAAGTCTGATGTGAATGTTTATCTAGAGAAAATACCAGTGCAGCTAACTCTGCTTTGGATCGGGGAGATAGATAGACTGTGTAACCTTCTAAAACGCTTTCAGACCAGGGACTTTGTGACATGTTAAAAAATGCTACATAATAAATATGTGCCTAAATGTTAGTGATAAAACAGTACAAATATAAAATTCATCACAATCATTCAGCAACACGTCTTATCCCAGAACTGTTAGGGGTTTTTTTAGATTATGGTACCAGCTGGCAATAGCATGATAATTTATTTATCCTAGTTAGAGACAAATGAGTTATTTTATGACTAATTCAGTATGTAGACTTTAGATCCTGTGGAGTGGAGTTCAAGCTCCTGTTTTGCAACAGAGTCTGTTATTTCAGTAAATCACTTACTCTCCCTGAACCCTAGTTTTTCACCTGTAAAGGAGGACAACATCTCTTCCAGACTTTAGTTAGTTACTGTAAGAATATGTGGAATGAAGAATGGAAACTAGCTGCTTCCAGGAGTGGCCAGACACTTTCTTTACATAAACAAACACCCTGGGAACAGGCAGGAATAAAACAATGAATGTCTAAAGACTAAAGTCCTCACTGCCTACCAAATTATGCATTTTTTTTATTTGCAGGGTGGAGTTGGTGGTGGTTGTTGTTCCTTTCGAGTGTATTTCTTCAGTTTCCTAACAGGACATAATTATGGGATTGTAGCAATGAAACCAGGGCTTATTCCAGATAGAAAATTTGAAGGATGGCTAATCTCTTTGCTTCCAACAGATGAAATAAATGACATCCATTAGTGTAGTAGTAGACCACTTCTTTTAATCAAGCAGCACAAGATGAAGTTGGAATGATTTGTACACATCATCAGAAATAAAAGGCCAGCCTTAGCATATGTATCATTTTATTACAGTGTAATAATTTCCCAAGACAATCCAAATGTTAAGTTCTCATTTTATGAGTAGCATTATAATGAAGATTATTTATTTAATATTACAGGACAGTAGGCACGGTAGATGTAAAAAGTTATTGAACCCTAAAAGTGTTTCTTGGACTACATGACTCTAATAGACATTAATTTGCTGTGAATAACTATTTTCAGCCACATATATTTGGGTTTATGTCTGCACAATTTGTATGCACTTTTCCAGTGAGGTGGATGAGAATTTAGGAAAGGCATGGAATAAAAACAAAGCTTTCAGGCCTCTAAGGAAAACCTCTTCCTGAAATGGTCAGCACCACACGCCTAAAGGTTTCAGACTGGCTCTTTCCTCACGACCGCTCAGCGCGCAAGCCTGCCAAGCTGAAGTACGAGCCTTCCGCCGGCGTTAGACTCCCACTGCCTAGAGACTGTAACGACCTATTAATTCCTCAAGCTCGCTCACCTGAAAGCGCAAGTGTAAGAACTGGATCTCTGTCCCCCAGGGGAGGAGGCTGTACCAGGATCTCCGCTCACACGGTCTTTGATCTTACCTGCAAGGTGATTGAAGCGCAGCACTCCGCGCAGGGAGTGCTGTCTCTCTAAATCCTCCCCTCCGCTCTTCTGTGCACGAGCAGCTTCTGACAGAGTTTCTCGGTTTAGTTTGTGGTCCTGTGAGCTGAAATTGGCCCTCTTCTTTCTTTTTGGTAGTGTTAAATGTCAGTTATTTGAGGATTTGTAGCCGTAAAGCACTTTTTAGACTGTTCCTTTTTCTCACTTATGGTTAGAGGGAGTGGCATATGTATTTTTAACTAGGAGCTATAAAACCTATAAAAAGACACATCTTAATGTTCTGGCTGAAATACAGTGAAAAAAGAATCTGTCTTAAGACCCTTATTAAGAGCTTGATCTATTTTTCTAATACAAGATTATTAATAAAGTAACATATGTCTGTTCGTGAAGATTTGATCCAAAAGCAAAGCATAATATTTTTAATAACTACATTTGTTTCACTGCAGCCCTCCCCCAAACCAGCAGACTCTTTTCCCAGACTTCACAGAAATAAAAAATGGAACACTTTCTATTTGACTGAAAAATTTGATGAACTTACCATTTACGGCTTTCACATTGTTTAACACATTTCAGGATGTCACTAGGAGCCTGACATATAGAACAGATATAATAACTTTTCTTCACTGATGCTCGGTCTTGGAGCATATTCAGTGACTGCTGTCATAGCTGGACCCACGGTGTGAGGTGGATCATTTTGCATGTGTCACAAACGCGCACTCATGCCTACATATGTGCAGAAGCCAAGCCTGTAGAGAAGCTGGATGATTCACCTCTAGTGCTTCTCATTTTTTTGCCAGCTAGGTTGGATACAGGGGCCTCTTTTTGCGCAAAGACTTCCAGGATTGTTGTCATATTCCTCCACCTCCTCTCTCTTTCTCACAATCTACTTTTTTTCCTATATGTAATTCATATGAGGTAGTTCATAAGTCTTCCTGGTTTTGTTCCAGTCATGTGTTGTTGTTCATGCCGTCCTCAAGTTACATGAAGACAATGTTCATATAGAAATTGACTAAAATGTCTTTTGGTAAAGTGAGACAAACAAGTTTGGTTCACTGACTGTCTGCATGCTACAATACCAGAAGATCTAGATATTCTTCAGAGCTGGGATAACTTGTCAAGTAAAAAAAAACAAATCCCACTTAAAAGCCACATATGAATCTTTACATAACATATAGTCTATTTTGACAAGTACTATCCAAACAATTGCACCTTTCAGTACAGTATTGCATAAAACCAATATTTCTGCAAGAATTTATTGCTAAAAAAAAATGGTGTTCTGTCTTGGCAAAAGTAAGGAAGAAAGTTATTCCTATTCTAAAGTCTAACAGGCTGAGGCTAAGAGAAATTCCAACCCCAAATCTGATATAGTTCCTCAGGTTCAATGGAAACTTTTTTTTCTGTAAGTCATTGCATTGAAACCCAGGGAATTCAATGGAAAAGTAAATGGTAGAATAACATGCATAGTTATTCCAGAATCAGGAACATAACCCATACCCATAATCTTTACTTTCAAGTCATTATATTGTCCAAACAAATCACGTGCATCCATATAGCTTTTGTGTCTCAAGATTAATTTCATGTTCTCTGTAGAGAAATATACTAATAAAATACATTTCCACAGTTGAACATTCAGAAGACCTAATTTTATAACCTTTTGAATGAGCATGTAAGTTTAATGGTCTTTCTTTCGTTCATTGCCAAGCAATCTTTTGGCAGATGTCCCATGACATATTTCAAATACTTTGCAACAACATTAAATATTTTTGCGGTACCTGAATATTAGTGGTGCAATATTATATTCTTATTTATGTGTTTACAGAGTTTTCTTCTTCACAGTGCTTCAATACAGCTTTATTGGCTTAGTTTTTTCTGCCGGATGTCGCCAACATCTGCATTTAAGAAATCTCTTGACAAGTGAGGTTACAAAGGTACTCTCTTCTGTGTTTTCATTTGCACCAGGAACATAGGTATTGCCAAAGAAAATTAGGAAACCAAAAAAAAAGGTCATCTGTGCAAATAAAAATGGTCATCTGATGGTCTGGAGAAGAATCATCCAAAAGGTGAATAAATATAGACAAGCTGAATTGTGTGTCACAATTCAGCAAGTGCTTATTTCCACAAGTTTCACCAAGACATTAGCTGTAGAACTATGATCCTTTCCAGGGCTTGACGTGCGGGCTCATCAGAAAGTTCAGGGAGGTCAGGGATGCAAAGAAAATTTAGGATCCAGCAGAGCTGGTGCTGGGAAGTCAGATAAAAGGAGACTGTATCTCCCTAGAAAATACTCGTTGGAAAAGAATTAATAAACCTGGGCAAAAAAAGCACTTATTGACTTAAAGGAATGAAAATGTTCTACCTTAAATACAGCTTCCTGGTTAAGGCTTTCAGACCTTAAATTGCCAAGTATATTCAGGGCATGATATTAGAGTAATAATGACATCATGAGCTCTATTATGCTACTATGAAATTAGACTGGTTTAACAAAGGACTTATGGACCTTACCTTATGGATATTTTTTAGAGACAGGTTGTCAATCACTTCTTAGGGAAGATGAGTTACCTGTGGGAAAACTTCAGAGTCTATAAGAGAGAACTCTGTAGATGAGCATGTGCTAGATTGTGCTGAACAGTCAGATATGTGTTCTGATGCTGCTTCAGGAATTAGAGAGCCTCTTGCAGTCCTCTATAGCTCTATGTCCTTTGATGTTGTGGCTTACATAAGGCTGTGGAGACCACTTCTCAAAAACCTTCCAGATAAACAACCTTCCCTTTATCTTCAAGTGAGCACCTGTTTCCTCATTCACTCTTCTTGGTTCCTGGCATTACAGCTTCAAAAAATGTGAGATTCCTGAAAGGAGGAATTTTGAAAAGCAAAATTACTGAAGGGTTGCCCTACAATACTGGGTTGCAACTGGGAACAGCAAGCAAAGGTGTGGTCCAGGACATCCTTCAACAGAGCTTCAGAATGGAAAAATTCCTTGCAGAAACATCTGGAGCTGTACATCTCAGTGGTGGATCACCCAGGAGATAGAAGAGCAGACAGTAGAAAGGAAAGCTGAAACTTGCTGAACTGCAAGAGCAACTAGAGGCCAACCCTGTATGCAGCTTTATAATCCACACCAGTTCTGGCTGTGGAATTGTTGACTCTGCTCCATTTCCCATGAACTCCAAGACTGGTCCACATATGCTGCCAGTGCAGGCTGGAATGTCAGTAGGTGGGCAGGGGTGTCCTAGGGCTTGCTGGGACCCCTCATGTATTGAGGACCTGTGCACTGCATTGCACCACAGAGATTTGAGATGGGACTCAATGAGTTCTTCTTTGAAGGCTATGGAGCCAAAGTAAAAATCTAAGCACTTGAATTCAGATTCCTAGCACTGAGCCTTGCCAAAGATGAAGTTTTGAAGTTTCTCCAAGCATTTTTCTTGAACCAAGCTTGATGCCTCAGGTGAAAAATGACATTAAGCCAGATGGCATAGCTGTAGAAGCCGTATGAGTAAAAAGAGAGTCCTAGAAAAGGAAGTAAATTTAAATGCTAAAGAATAAAAATAGAAAAAACAACTACCAAAAGAACTAAACCACACTAGAGAAATGTTTGAGCAGTGCCCTAAGTTACAAGTAAAATTCAAGCTAGTAGCTGAGAGGAGCTAAGGCAATGCAAGAATGTGCAGGGAGTGGACAAAAGGAGGTGAGGGATGCCACTGTACCGCGGCTGGGTAGAACATGGACCTCCCTACCACTGATGGCCCTCACCCTGGGAATGTACCTACAGACGATCACTTAGAGGAGAAATTTTAACTATACAGAGTATTATGCTCTGGCAGGTGGATCACTTGATTGAAGCAATGCTTGTCTCTACAGTGACAGCAAATAATGAAAGCAACGTAAGTGTGTGAGGTGGTTGTACTTTTGAAAGGTACTTCTAATTCCTCTCCTTGAAACATAGCTATAGGTGTTTGATTTCTTAACACAAAAGGCAATCACATCGCAAAATGAAGATGAATGTGTCTCTATATTTCTAACATGCAGGTGCTGAAATATTTCTTTCTCAGCGTAAACATGCACGGTGCCTGAAGTACAGCTCGTTGCAGCAAGTTGATGGGCACCAAGCAACACAAAACAGTAATTCGTCAGCATTGCCAAGCTGCAGACTCAAGGCAGAGCAGCAGCTGCTAACAGGTCCTTAATACTATAAACCATTACTTGTCTTCAGCCTCTCCCCGTTCATTGCTGAGGAATGGAAAATTTGACGTTACCACTCCCTGCAAACTTTTCACAGTTTAAGTCCCTGTTGTGGTTCTGTTACAGTCAGTGTATGTTGGACTAGAAAGTGCGACACAGAAGCACAGGTGCAGTGTTTGCTCAAGTATGAAAAAATGGACAGAAAGTTATACAGGGTAGGTGTGGTTCACCTGCCACACCGCGGACAGGTCAACATTCAACAGAAAGAATGAAGGCTGTGGTTTCACGTGGCCAGGGGTGACTCACTGCCTGAAAACACAGACTCTAGCAGAGTTTGCTGTGAAAAGGAGCGGAGACGAACCTGCCCTTTTCACTGGCTCTGCACTAAAAACACAAGATGAAGTGCAGACATCATCATAACCCTGCTGCAGGTTTCAGCAGTCCAGTTCCTCTCCAAATGAAATAGTGGCAACACTTTTGAACCAGTCCTAGACTTATTTTTGACTTACAAATATTTGTTTCTGCACTACTCTGACTTTTAAATAAAAACAAAACAGATCAAAGAACCAAGGAGGACTAAAATTAGTAGAAGAGCATTTTATTGTTTTTTATTTTTGTGGTTTTAGATAGGCTATTAAGCCTTTATTTTTTTCAAAGTGAAATACATTCTTGTGAAAGTTCTGTCAGTTTACACTGCCCTCAAGATAGGAATGAATTTTATCTCATTAAACATTTCTTCCAGTGATATACACAGTAATGTAAAAGCAATAAAAAATGGTTACTAAATAACGGTTGCTAAACAATGATTACAGAAAAGGTTTTACAAACAGCAATGGTCAGGAGTGAAAAAAAAACCAAACAAAAAACCACTAAATAAATTCACATTAACATAAACTGTCTTAAAAATTCCCAATAAAGTACTTCTTTGGAATGAACTTACATTCTAATATTATTTTGTGTTTTGTTTTTCTTAGAACATCAATATCTCTTAAGACTCAACGCTTTATGCAATTAAAATGTTAAATCTTGATAAATAATTTAATTAATTAGTTAATTTCAGATGTGTAAACTTTACTGTGAACATTCAGCTAGACATCTTATCATGTAAGTCCTTTCCTATCCAAGACTAGAATTTTCCATTACTGAAAAGAAAGAGATATTTCTTTGGGATTAAATATTGCAGTGAGTCTCTGAATATCTGAGTTCAGTTCTCAGATTCTCAGGTGCATAAGTCTTTATTAAAAACTTAGCAGAGTTATTCAGTTTACCTATTTCAAGTTAGACTTCCTCAAATGAGAGCTACCCAGGCTTTGAAATAATATTCAAGCTGCTGTGACCTCATTTATACCATCTTCATTTCCATTGCACTGAGGCAACTGAGGGGGTATCTTTGCACAACATTAAGCTGAAGTACTCTAGGAATTGTTTTCCAAAGAATTACTAGACTCTTTCTTTGTCCTTCCTATAATCCCCTGTTGGAACTGTCGGATCCTAATGGAAGATTACAGGCATTAAAGTGGTCTTTCAGTGCTTGTGTTAGTGCTTCATTTATGATTAGCCTATACTACCAAAGAGTCAACTATTTTGAATTAAAAACACCATTTTATTTGAGTGAGGGGACGTGCTTGTGGGCATAGGATCTTGGACTGGACACAAACTCCTCTCGGTGGAACAAACCTACTAGTGCAGCCTCAGGCAATTATTTCATCTCTTTATATCCCAATAACTCCATCTGAGAACTGCAAATTATAATTTCTCCCCTCCCCCATTTTATATGCCCGATCTGTTCCAAGCCCTTGTAAGACCAAAAAATCGGCTGGTGTAAATGGAAGAATATTTCAATTGCACTTCAACAGTTTTTGGATCAGGTTTTGAGACATGGAGTCTTGTATGTGAGAAAACAGTTCAGTACATTGGGACTTGTATATTGATTCAATGTGTAGGAGCTTATGTATTGAAGATAATAAATCATCTTCAGAAAGAAGTACAAAAAACATTTTCAAAGTATTCTTTACCTTGCTTTCCTGTAACAGTATGGCTGTTTCCCTACGCCCAGGAAAGAGGAACCACCATGTCAATTTTAGCAGTGCTCAGTTCAATCTACCTACAGGAAAGGGACTTGATTCAGCATTGAAAACGGCTGCTATACGAAGTGTGTTCCAAGAGAGCAAACTTGGTTGTGTCAGTTCAGTACCTATACAACTGAAAAGCTGCAGGAGGGAAGTAGCAAGCACTGCCAAAGTGAAATAGATAATACTTTAAACCTATTTGACTCTGGGTATTGGAAAAGTCACTGCTGTCACCCCTTGTAAAATACTACAAACTCTATAAATAAGAACACTTTGTCTAGCCTTGCATCTATATCTGCCATGCAACGACAACATCATTGTCAGATAATGGCAACCGGAGGTGAAAGTAAAGATCCAAGTCCAGAATGTACAAATTATGTACATTGTTAGTGGTTATTTATTCATCCACTGCCTAAATAGCTGTAGTTTGCATGATTTTATCAAAGCTACAGTACACATCTATTCAGTACCCCTCAATCCCACTGTTTCTCTTCTTTTCACTCAATTGCAGTTGAGCTGTTTATCTGTAGAGCTGATGATGGCTCTTCATATCAATATTACTCAGCTCTGCATGTGTGCTGGTAACAGAGTTACTAATGACTGATACGCACCTCACTGGAGTCCATGCAAGACCTGTATTGACTGTTGTGGACAAAAACATCAGGTTTTTGACTCTTCTACCAATGCCAGCTAATGTACTCCAGCCTAAAGAAGAAATTCCTTTTGTTAGGCTCCAAGGGCATGAGTTTGTACTTTATGTTCATTTACTTTTGGGGACATGGCTAGGTTATCTTTAATCTCTGCTCTGTCATTATTGTGTAGTGGACTCACTTATGCTTTCCTGTGTCCTTTTTATTTATACAGCTGAATAACCTTTTGCTATTTGTTTAATTTCCTTTACAAAGTCTGGCTCAGATTGACTTTTGGCATGTCTCACATTATCCCCATACTTCTTGATCTCCTAAACATAATTGCATTGCTGAGCAGGACTTTTTCCTGTTCCTGGTAGGGTGTCTACTTACTCCTGTGATTTGCTTTGTGGTTTTTATTCATCCAGTGAGATCCAGACCCCTATCCTAAAATTTTCCCCAGAGTTCAGAATATAAATTCCACACCATTTTTTTGTCCTTTTTACACAATAAGATTTCAAGACTCTAGTTGCTACTCCTTGATCTTTTCAATGCAACCGGCTTCACAAATCTTAACGTGCTCATTCACACCCCAGATGCCAGCCGCCATGATATTTCCTCAGCAGTCAGAAAACAACTTCTGGCCACACAAGCAATCAAGAGACATAGTACCTTCTAACAAAATGCATTCACCAGCCCAACCACCAGAGAGCTCATCTTCCACCATCACCTTCTTTGCATTGCCCACTTGCCCTAGCCTTAGGTGACTTGCCTAATAATATTTGCCCAATCTAGCCTGGCCTCTTTGCTAGTTGTCCTGGTTTCAGCTGGGATGGAGCTAATTTTCTTCCCAGTAGCTACTGTGTTTTGGATTTAGTACGGGATTTGGTATGTGAAGAATATTGATAATAATACACTGATGTTATTAGTTGTTGGTAAGAGATCAAGGACGTTTTCAACTTCCCAGGTTTTGCTGATGTGCAGGTGCAAAAACCTGGGAGAGGTATAGCCAGTACAGTTGACCCAAACTGGCCAAAGAAAGTATTCCATACCATAGACATCATGCACAATATATAGTGGGGGTTGGCCAGTGAGCCAGGGTGCCTTTCATTCATTCATGCTTTTGTTCGTTCATTCATTTGGCTGTTGGTTCCCTCACTTACTCTCTCTGGAACTTGCAGTTCCGAGATCACTGCTGGGCAATATCGCTCTTCCAAGATCACTCTCGGTTTCGCTCCGTGATTGCTGCTCAGGACAGGCTGTATTGGTCATCGTGTCATTGGGCGGTGAGAAATTGTGCATCGTTTGTTTTGCATATTCTATTATAATTATATTTTATTATTATTATCATCATTATTAATATATAAAATAATTATTATTATCTTTTTCTTTGCTGTCCTGGTGAACTGTCTTTATCTCAACCCACAAGTTTTCCTTTCTTTCTGACTCTCCTTCCCACCACACTAGGGAGTGGGGAGGTGAGTGAGCAATCAGCTGGGGTTAAACTCCCCCGCTAGTTTTGTATAGCTCTCATCCACGTCAGCCTGTCACTGTTCAAAGGGTCCATAGACGCATAAGTGAAGTCTGTTCTATACTCACTTATGAGTCTTCTCTAAATAATTCACATATGATACCTCCCCTTGTATTTAACAAAATTTGGAACTCTCCTTTTCCATACATTTGACCTTCAAATTATCAAATTCATCGTATTTATGGTTTCAATGTCCTGTCAAAACCCATAAATTTTAATGATGAATTCATGTTATCAAAGAGAGCTCATTCTATCCATATACATCATATTCGTAGCCAAAGAGGACAATTCATCATGCCCACAAAACCATTTTCCTGGCAATCTCTAGGAAATAATAGGTCATATTAACTCAGGTCATGTTAGGGAAAGAGCTCATATTAACCACCCCTGGATACCCATTCCACCACGACTACTTTGCATACACACCCTGCCATGTATCAGGGTTGTGCTGGAAATGTCCCATTTCTTTTCAGCCAGCAGCTGCTCCCTGAACTTTCTGACAAAAAAAACTTAAGCCTGGTGAGCACTGCTCCCTTTTGTTGCTGCCATTTTCCCTGAGCCCTGTCGCCTGTTCTTGCTTTGATGAATGTCTCCTCTACCCCTTCTCGCTCTCTTCTCAGGCTTGCACACGGAAGTCTTTATACTTTGCACGTGAAGGGTCCAGTACCTGCCAGCTGACCCCCTGGCTTATTTCCATGCTCCCTGGCACCACTTCAACACCAGTTAACATTCTTTTGGCCGCTCACCCTGACGTGCATATTGGTGAATCCCTCTCACTCCCAGGAAACAGTGAGGCCAGAAATTATCCTGGCCACAGCCAAAACAATGCACAGAGCAGCCAGGAGTGAATTCACCCTTGGTTGTTTCAAATACCATGCAACACACACAAGTTGATGTTTTGAAAATGGATTGTACATTGGGCCATACAGTGAGGTGCAAATGCCACCTCCCAGGCACTAGAATAACTGGGACCACTCACTTAGGAGGGATCAGCTTTGATGTCTGAGACGCCACAGCAAAGGTACGTGTTTAGATGGACTGAGGGTGTTCCAGTGCTCTGTAATTGGTGTTGAGGGATATAACTGCTATGATGAAGAATTAGGCTGGTAGGAGGAGTAGCAGTGGCCAGGCGTGCAAAATTCCCCTCTACAATCATTCTATACCTGCAAGGTTGTCTTGACTTCTCCAAATAAGTGAGGCTAGACTACAAACCAATAGAGTTGCTTCACTCTGCAAGACAACAGTGGAAAGAACAGCTGGAGAGGTGCCCACGGCATCAAAACAAAAACTTTACAAGGTATTTTTAAGAAGTCTTCTAGCTGTGCATACTGCTGCTTGGCAAAAGTACTGAACAAATCTTGCAGCCAATCTTTGTTAAAATGTCACCATCTTTAATGCAAATAGGTTTACTTAGTACACGACCTCACAAGAAGTGCAAAAGTGGATTATTGACTCAGAAAATAAACCTATTAAGCTTTAAAATGCAGCAAGGACATTAAAAAGAAGAAAAGAAAAAAATACCGTAAAAATTTCATTAGAAGCAGCACCCTCTCAAAATGTAAAAATTTTTGGACAGTAAGTACTGCAAAGCTTTCATTATCAATGCCATTCTTATTGTTTATGCTGTATAATTACGTTTAAGACCAGAAAAGTAAACAAAATCTACTCAGTGAACCCATTAAAACAGCAACATCATCTGAAAAGCAAATTCTAATAATGCATAAATTTAAATCTCATAATAATCGCATAATAGGAGAAGAACTCCTATTATTTCAGCATATACAGTTCTGGCATGGGGTGTAACTTAGCTTGAATCCCACAGCTCTGTCAGACCAACCAATGCCCTGAGTGCCTTGATAAACTACAAGGAGAACAGATGCATAGTAAGATAACTCAGACAGCTTGCTGAAGTTTCATCTGCCAGTGGGACCCACTTGGTACAGCCAGAGCCCTTTGCCAAGTCTACTTTCTCACACTGTATAGATGGCGTTGCTCCAGTAGCAGCTCTCATCTTCTATCCAGCTGCTACTCGTACACACAATCTCACAAAGAGAGCTTTTATTATGCATTAATTACAAAGGCCTACGAAGAACAATAGGACCTACTAACTACTCCTTAGCAGGTCGTTCAGCATTTTTAAGAGCCCATTCTTAAAAGCGCTAGAGGTGGCAAAACTCAAGTCTACTCACCTAGCCACAGAAATGGTTCAGGGCAAAGTGAACCTTGACCTCAAAAGAATGTTTCAACATCAGAAATCAGGCTTAGGATTTATTAAGCTCTAAATTTTTAACAGAAAACTCTGACAATGTAGAAATACTGATTTTCTTATGGGTAATTCTTGAAATCATTGGACTTCTCTGGCTGTGATATTCCAATTTTCTTTAGAAGGTTTTTTTCTACATGTACATTTCCATTGCAGAGGCTGAACTCCTCGCTTGAATTGCTTCTCTAAAGCTAGCCTAACCTTGAATGAATCATGCTGTGAGAAGGCATCTGAGCTTCAAGTGTGTCGGATCTGCTGTCCTTGGTCACGTATGTCTCTATGATTTCTAGGAAGTAAATCCCACGGTTCTGTGCGTTGCAGCAAGCCAAGCTTTTCTATAATTTCTTTGCTGAAATATAGTAGGAGGACTTTTCTGAAGTTTCTAGAGGGCATTTTAGCCTCCAGGTTTAGCCTGGAGAAAAGAAAGCTCCAGGGAGATCTTAACGTGGCCTTTCAATATTTAAAGAGGGCTTACAAGAAAGACAGAGAAAGACTTTTTACCAGGGCCTGTAGTGACAGTGCAAGGGGCAATGGTTTTAAACTGAAAGAGGGTAGATTTAGATTAGCTATAAGGAATAAATTATTTGCGATGAGGGTGGTCCTTGCAATGGCCCCTTCCAATGGCTTGGGTGAGACTCCCCAAACCACTGTGCTGATGAATTCTTATGATGCAGAGGTTTGCTCTGTGTGGTGCAGTAGGCAGCCTCTCAGGGTCTGTACTGTGATGACACGATTCTGTGTGTTTCTTACTGGATCCCATACCTATTTATTATGAGTCCTCCGTTTTGGCATATCCCAAAGTTGTCCTTCAGACTTGACAGTCCTGTGTTTCAAAAATTTGCAGATTCTTTTGATGCATTTTATGCAAGTGATGCTTATCTTCCATTTTTTAATATTTCCTCATTAATGCTCAGATTATTTCTGCCATAATGGAGAAAACATTCAGCATTCCATTAGTTTGGAGGTTTCTTTTCATTGAAAACATAATAAATAATGTCTTAAAGTGAAGAAATAACGGTGTAAACATTTATAAATCATGATTATTCAGAGACATTCCCAATTTATTACTTTAAAACTCCCAGGAAGTAACAGAAATTCTTTTGGTATTTTATATTAGTAAACAATTCTCTCTCTCTTACTTTGCCTACCAGATACATGTAAATAGTATAATTGTGAAATGAACCCTTTAAATGCAATACGTTAACCTCCATTAACAAACAGGCTTTTGCTTAGTAATGAAATTGTATCCAAATACTCCACATTTCTTACTGCAATAAAACAGCATTGTCCAGACACTCTAACTGAGGATTACACATGCACATGTAGTTCTGGTTAGGCATCCTAAAAAAAAACAACTTGAATTTCAGTTTAGGTGTACCCTACTGCATTAAGCTGGCTGATTTTGGCATATTTGGGGGTTTGGGTTTTGTGAAGCTGAGATGTGCTAAACTGGATAAAAACTGTTTCCCTTTTACAGATCATGAGTAGGGCAGGGTTTTTTGTAATATGATTTCGATCCTAAGGTGAAAGACAATGCCCCCGAGTTTAGTCTGGTGAATTTAGTGAACATTTTACTTCTGTAGTGAGCTTAGAGTCAAGATTTCTGGGTTATGGACTTGGAGCCTACTAAATTATCCATACCTTTTTACGTTTTTTTTCAGCATTACCAGGCTTGATTATGGTGAAAATGAATGATTTTCATACCAGATCTTTCAAATCAAATATTGTTCACTTAGTCAAAACTGAGATAATTTTCAAAACGTGTAGTTTCTCCAATCAGCTATCAACAGACTCCAGAAAAACAAATTTTAGAGCCATCTATCAATGAAGAAAAAAAGTTCAGAAACAGTTTGGGGGGAAAAAAAACCCAAACATTTTAGCATGGGATTTTTTCAGCACAAAACCAGACATGTCAATGATATTTTTATGTCTTTTTCATAGTAAGTTGCAGAGTGAAGCCAACCAATCTGCAAAAATTGCACATGTACCGTAAGTGAGCAAATATTCCTCCTATTGCCTGTGCTTTTTGATCTCACAGTCTAGAAGAGAAGCAGAACTATATTTAATGACTCCCACAGCCAGAATTTCAATTTAAAAAACCATCCCTGAGCTCTATTGTTCTTTGAAATGTGAAACCCCCATCTCGTTTTCCTGCTCAGAGAGCTTGAAACAGATGACGGCAGGATCCTTCCATTAAATCGCTGACAGGTAGCCGGCTGCCAGGATTCCAGCCGGGAGCCAAATTCACAGGGGTCAGGGGTGGAGGTGAATGTTATGCATCCACAGACAAGTCTTATAATAGCCAAATGCAGAAGAGAAGGTTTTCAAGAAGCAACATCCACAAGGATGTGAGAAGCAGAGATTAGGGAATGGGGAAGATACGCTTCAGCCCCTTGTACTTCCATGTTAGGTGACAAGTCTATAACTGAAAGCAGGCTAAGGATACTGTTAAGTGACAGAAATACTGGAGATATTTTGTCAATATCTCGATTACCAGGTCCACAAAAATAAATTATTAATGGGTTGCTCATGTGCTATGTCACCATCATGAAACAGTTTTGTTAGTACCAACTTTACTATTTCATTTCTTGGGCTGAATAGCAGATTCTTCACTCCCACGGAAACATTCACACTTTCTGTTTAAAAGAGAGGCTGAGGTTCATCACTGTAATGCAAGTAGCATAAATATTTCTTCTTTTGGAGTTTCATCATTACCTGTGCAGAAAAAACGATTCTTCATGTATATTCCTATGTTGTGGCAGTAAGGTGTAAGACAACGCAGAAGCCAAAGCCCCTTCAGCTGCTCTTACCCCAGTGAAGTCTCACACAGGTTAACGTGGGACAGATGGTAATGGAAGACCCTGCAGTGCTGGTCAAGAAAAGAAGATAACTGAGTCCAGAACAAGAGCATTGCCAATAAAGAAAAGGTAAAATTAACAGAGTTTGTAGGCACTGAATGGGGTAATAGGGAATGAGGATATCTATAGAAGGAAAGCAGGAGAAAAGAGTAAAAGCTTTCACCAATATTCTGTGCACAACAGTGATACTGTTGTGCTGGCATGGAGCACAGCAACTGTGGTAATAAGGAGTTTGCCTACGTTTCCTATTTAGCGTTCCTCCCTATTTTCCCCTGCTTCATGTTTGTGTGCTTCGAAAGATAGGTGACACCAATTTGTACTAGCTTGAACTTATTCCTGCTATATCCACTCTGCAAGTAGCTTATTTAACCTGAAATGCAAACCCATTTCACATTCCAGGGCCTAAGTGTCTCTGTAGACAGTGTAAGAAGTGAGACATTTGCAGTTCAGATGATGGGTTGTGATTTCATAAACGGTTATCGATAGGGAAGACATGGTATGTATTCTTGTCCTAGCCAGTCATCTTAACTGAATTTAAAATTTCAGTTATAATATCCTTTAAGTATGGCCATCTCCGTTTTATAAAGGTAAACTTTATTTCCTGAAACTCCCTGGTGAAGCATTGTGTTTTCGTAAGTGAGGTATCTTGATTGCATTTTGCAAAGAGGGATTTCTGTGTCTGTCACACTGTAACATAAATCACATATCACATATGAATGCATCATTTAAACTCACACAGGTTTATGGCACACCGTGACAGCTCTTTCTCTCCAGAGCGCACCAGTAGTTTGATAATGGTCTTAGACCTTGACAGTAGTGCCTTTAGGCAATTGACCTACATGGGACATGTACCACCAAATTATGTTGACTGCAAATAAGGGAAAAAACATACACGATGAAGATAAATCTTCCTTTCTTACTAACAGAAGAAAGTGGTAAAAAGTGTCCTCGATTACTGATATACAGAGAACTTGAAGAACTAAAAGGCTGTTTACAGTGAAGTGGCAAAGTGCTGATGGAAAATCGCTTTGGCAGCATGTGAGGAAATGGGGAAGCGAACAAGAGACAAAAGAAACAGTCCATGTAAAACATCCTGCCTGCAGAAAAATCCTGCATCAACCTTCCTATCTCTACGGAAATTGTAAGTTAAATGTTTTGTCCCTCAGATTTATCATTTTTAAAAGACTAAAATTCATAAAATGTTTCCAGAATTGAGTGGTCATTTATGCTAAAAGGCCCACAGCATGACACTAATATGGGATGAGGAATTGCAGAAGTGCCATTGCAACAAGGCATTGGTAAGGTCCCGTTTGGAATATCATGTATTGGGCTGGTCATCTATGCTCAAGACAGATAAAATTGAACTGGAAGAGGAGCAGAAACAATCTATAGCATTAAGTAAAGAGAAAGACTTACAATGAGACCTTGCAGAGCTTGGGTTGTTTAGCCAAGCAAAACAAGAGATGGAAGAGGATATGAAGACTCTAGAAATATGTCTTTGGATGAATATCAAGGAAAGAAAGAATGGCTCAAGCTAAATAGATGCACTAACATAAAATCAAATTACTGTAAACTGGTCATGAATAAATCTATTCTGGAAATTCCTAATATCTGGGGAGTAAAATTTTAAGAGTATCCACATAGGCTATGGGAGAAAGTGAAGCTAAATTTGTTTTAAGATGAACTTCAGTACGTGAATGGAAAAAGCTGTATAACAGAGACTGGAAATGTCTGGGGCTAGGAAGTTGGTGGCTCACTTCAGCCCCCTAGACAGAGGCAACTAGTGCCATGTCCTCGGACACTGCCCCTGGACTCCAGCTGCCAGTCCAGAGAAGTTCTTCTACAAGATCTGGGTAGTATTCGCCAGGCCTGTGCAGATTTTTCAGCTGTTACAGCATCTCAAATGGCATTAGGTGACTGTGTTTAAGCTTCTGAATCAGGCTGTGAGCAAGGGCAATCAAACTTCAGATATGTCTTGTGTTATGTAGGCAGAAACATATCGTAAGTACCTGGATCTTTATGAGCTTGTATTGACTTTATAATGTGTTCTCAAGGCTTTTTACTTGTCACATTTGGAGGCCAGGGAGGATTTCTCCAGGTGAATGCTCTAGTTTCCAGGGGAGGCAGGTTTTGCTTTCAGCTTTGCAGCTGAAAAGGTTTGCCATAGCTGCGGGGAGGAAGTTTACAAGATACATTTGAGGGTCATAGTGCGTTATATTGCTTCAGGCTGGTGCTAAGGGTTAAAGATTATCTTGATCAAGAGAGGGCTTTTTCTCCCAAGTTTGACTTCAAAGGTCTTTTTTCTCTTGCCTTTCTGTATAGAGAGGAAAGTACTCAGTCTTTGAGCGAGTTTAGTTTAGCATATACTATGCTGGTACAGAGGCTGGAGATGTTCTCAGTTTTTCGCTCATGCTTCCCATGGCACAGCTGTGACACTTAGCCTTTGTAAGACTATAAATTCAGTACAGGGTGCTGGAGATGCTTTGCTGCCTAAGGTATTAGGTACATGCGGAGTCTCTGCAGCCTTTTGAACTAGAGACTTTTCCTCGGTTGCCCACAGTTCTGGTGTTCTGACCTAGATGAACAAGACTGTCTACAGATCATGACCTGGACTGTCTCTTCCAGCCATATGCTCCTATTTTTATGTCCATATCAGCATAATAATCAATATTGAATGCTGGGAGAACTTGCATTAAGCTGCCCTGAATTTTCTGTGAATTCTAGCAGTATGTATTTTTACACTGACTAGCTAGCTCCTGGATATCTTTTTCATTGTGTCAGAATAAATAATTGTTATTTTATTTTAGATGTTCAGTGTCTTTGCTGCGGACTGGCTCTTTTCAGGAAACATCTCAATGTGAAGGATTTTTTAAAATTATTTATTTCTTTTTTAATAAAAGTCACATACATATTGGATATACTTGAAAATTTTTCAGGAAGGTGTGTTGCCACAGTTGCATATTTGAAAGTATCCACACAACTGTAAGTATAAAGTAGCAGTGTGCACAGAGAATGTAGTCTATACTATATTAATTTGTGAGCATTGTATGTGCCATCTGAGTATTCAGTTGTTTTACCAGAGGCTCCTATGTGATTATGAGGAGATGAGTATAAATGGCCAGGTAGAAATAAAAAGCAAGAAATAGAACACTTAGAGATACGATGTTTCTGGAACAAAACCCTTCAACATACTTAATACCTGGGAGATTAATAGGAAAATGGATACCTGACTACCTTTTCCTAGGAAAATGAAAACTATATTCTCAAGATCTTCATCCTCAGGCTCAAAAGTCCCCTCAGGAGAGGAGATTTTTGGGAGAAGAGAGACAAAGCTACTTCCTGAGACAGCAGCTGCTTCAGGAGGGACTGAATGCGAATGCGAGTTGTCACAGGAATGAGATGCTGCGTCAGAGCATCCTTATGGGAAATGCCCCAGTTTAGGATGGGTGTGGGTTTACCAGGGAAAAAGTGAGCCAGCATGACGCTGACCCACCGTCCTCCTCACCTGGACGTGAGGAAGCAGATCAGGATCCTGGTGCAGAGAGCTGTAGCTATTCTTTCCTGTATCTCAGTGATTAGTCACAGATCCCACCTGAGACCTGGGAGCTGACTCCATGTGAACCAGGCCAAAATCAACAGGCTCGCTGCAATCACAGAACTGTAGGAATATATTAAAGGAAGCAGGAATTATACCAGCTATCACTTCTCATATTCTAGTTTATTGCCCTGTCCCTGGGAAAAGAGACTGCTGGAGCTGAAACAAGAATACACAGGTACAAATGTTTCTCTCTGCTCTGCTGTGTTTTAAGCCACCTTCAGGGGTAGCTGAAAGCTCTCTTTGACCTTGCCCTGAAATGGGCTAGAAGTGCTCACTGAGGTCCAACAGACCTCAGTTCCTTACTTTCTGGTGCCGAGCTGAGAGGGAGACCCTGACTGAATCCATATGTCTGGGCTTTGTGGTCGTTGACATGCCAAATCTGGATACAAATTTAGCATGTCAGCAGGTATGTTGATGACTGAGCTCAGGACTGAGTTCAGTCATAAAACTATTGCAACTTTCCCTGACCCGGAGAGGCAGGGCAGAGGAAGTCTGAAGAAGACACCTGTGTTTGGCTAACAACTGGAGAGTGCCGAATTGTGTGTAGGAAGATTACAGTGTATAGGCTATGGATTATTTTATTGCTGTTTTCTTATGTCGTGCAGCGTTACTGTGAATAGTAACTTGAAAAGGCTGTTGAGTCACCGTCTGTTCCTGCTCACAGCTCCCAAGCGCAGAACAGCAGGTACAGAACGTAACTCAGGCTTGCTGAAGCAATCCCATCTTAGCACGCAGGCTAAGCGCTCTTTTAAAAGTGTATAAAGTGTATATTTTAAAAGTGATATCCAAGCGCTCTTTTAAAAGTGTAAGAGCCATTGAATGCAATCCCAGGCAAGCGACCTTCTCTGAAGTCACGTTCAGTCTGGACAGTGGTATGGATGGAAGGACAATATACTTTTCTTTATTTCAGAAGTCCTTTTAGCTTTGTATTAGCAAAAGACTAGTAACATTTCTGTTAACAAAGCTAACATCTCATTTTTTATGGATTTGTTGTATATTTATAAGCTTTGATGCCTCTTCAAGGAAACTGGTAACACCTCCTTCTGCTATTTTCTTTATGATAGTTACATCAGTTTTAGAAGACCTGATTAAAGAGCTTGTCTTTAGCATTGTTTCCAGCTCTAACTACAGCTTTCCTTATTATATATCCTCTCCAGAAAAACCAATTTTGTATCTCCTGAGAATGTAAAAGGTCCAAAAAACCATATCTAATTCCAGAATCAATGTAATTGGCCTTTTTGTGCATTCAGCCCACCAAAACACTATCAGGTGCTGCTTTGCATCGTCTTCCGGTGAAAACAGGTCCAAAAGAAGAGTTCCCATCCCTTCAGGAATACAGAAACAAATGAGCTCAGTAAACACAGGCCAGAGATAGAAATAAGCTTGAATTTCTGGAAGGATTCCTCCTTTCTCACATCTGGGAAAGTGGGGGTCAGGGCATAGGTAGGATCTTTGGTCTTGACCTGCTCTTTCAGTTAGTTCGTTATGTTTTTTCCACTACTTGAATTTTCTTTGTCCTCTTTCATTCCCCAAGGAGGTTCAGCTTGTGAACCCCAAAGTACTTCTTACCTGATTATTACTATCCTGCTACAGAGGGACCACTCAGAAAGAGAACTACTAAAAACATAGGTAGAAGAAGGGCCACAGTATGGCTCATATTGTTCTTCCTATACCAACTAAAGTACAAAAACTTGCACTGACTTCCTTACATTTTGGTGAAGCTGGAGTTTTATAGCTTGAATTTGGAAACGAGGGCAAAGAAAATGAACTGTAACTCAAGATCCGACAACACAGTGTAAAACAAAAGGGGGATCAAATGCAAAGCTGAAAAAAATCTTTGAAACATGAAGAATTTGTACCCTTGAATTAACTGCTTGGAATTAAAATTCTTTATAGCCATATTAGCCATCATATGTGGCAAATTCCTTTTGTCCATTAATAAAAAATCAAAATCAATCACGATTTAAAAAAAAAAAAAAGAGAGAGAATGAGAATTTCTTATTCCATTTGGCAGAACACTGACCAGCAGGCTACTTACACAGGTATCATCATCTCACAAGGCTTATTTTCTCAAGTGCCACAGTTGTTCTCTACTTTAATTTTGACTTTCAGGATCCTCAGACCTATGTCCCTGGCCTTACTGCATTGCCAGCTGATGGTTGCGTGAATCAGCCTAGGGAATAAAAGGCTGATGTCGGGAAGGCAGACTTATGGAAGAAAACTGATGATGAATCACTCAAGTTAGTAGGTGTAAGTCATTAAAATTGTTCTTAATGAATGAATCTCACAACGGCAAAAGCAGTACTCACCAGACAATGAGGGAAATGGCAGAATGTACTCAGGCAATGCATGGAAATGACATGACAGAAAACACTATCTTCTAGGTTGCAGCGGCATCTGCCTCTGCTCATTCTACAAAAGGGTTTACATTTATTGCAACATAAATAAGCACAGAGAAAAATAAGAGGTGATAAGGAATGTTTGCTTCCACATGCCACAAATAAAGATCAGATGATAGATACACAAATACAAAAGGAAAAGGTATGTCGTAATGAGGCTGACTTCTCACGGACCTTGATGCATGCATAGGTGTTCAGGTCTCTTTCACAAGCATCTCATGGATCGGAGACAAATTACTGAATTTAAGTCATTTAAGCTATGTCTACCTCAGCAGGTAGTGTGTTTCAAAAGGAGAGAATCTGAGAGGTAGAAGAGTTGGTGACAAGAATGTGATGTCCACATCCACTTTAACAGTTTTACTGAAAACTAGATCTAGTCTGATCCTGCCCGTTCAACACCTGATAGCAGTTGGAGTGCAGGTATCTTCCTGCAGCATTTCTACCAGTTTAGTTTCATAAAAAAAGAAATCCAGTCTGCATGCTCCAAGGCCATTCCACAGTGTGAACTCTGAGGACAGCGGAGGAATTCACAAACTTGCTCCTGATCCAAACTAGAACAATAAGGTCCATAGATGTGTCTACCTTATGTCTACAGTGTCTACCCCGCTGTATCTTTAGGGCATTCACATCTGTGAGACTACATTCCCAGCCTCCTTCAATTGCAAAGTAAGATACCATTATTAAGGTATTATAACCCAATAGCTCTTATATTTCTTTGGCTGTGGTTTTATTGAAGCCCATAAAACAGAGTCATATCTTCCTTTCTGCTAAGGGCCTGATTCAGCACCTGCTGAACTCTGTGAAATTCCTTCTGGTGACTTCAAGCAATTGTAGAACAGCCTCCAGGTAAACTGCTCACGCATTTGCTTTGAGTTGGCTTTTTAAGTGAATTTAATTGTTAGTCGGTAGTGTTGTTTTGTTGTAGAACCAAGTCAGGACCTATTTTGTATTGGCAGGAGCAAATATTCCTTCTGCTGAGAAGACAGGAGATAGTACAGAGCCAAGTACAGTTTCTGTAGTTCCAGCACTTTTCCAACACCTTCCAACACCAACACCTTGGCAGCTGCTGCAGCAAAGTCTGACCTTAAGCACAGTATCAGTTATTACATCTACTGCTCTCTGCAGTGACATCTTTTTTCACTTTTGCCCTGAGTAGGTGTATTTTGTATTGCCCTTTTTCCTCTATTAGCCCAAGTCTGGCAATAGCCTAATTTCATAGCCAGTACAAATATTACTTACATTTAACAAAGAATCAAATATTCACTTGTGTGAAACCCACAGTTACTCCATGCTTCGTGTTGGTCTGTCTAATGCTTTTCTTCCCTCTTTGCCCATATTTTTACACCATTACATCGTGAGGCACATAACACAATAAAGTACTGCCAGCAAAAGCCACATCTCTGTCCATGGAACATATTCCTTTTCACTCAGCAATTTGTCTGCTGCAATGGGTATGGTTCATATCCTCTAACTGAAAAGCAGGTCCCTGGAGGAAAGTGCTTGCTGCTCATGAAAGTACACTGTCAGACAAAAATGATGCATTCATCTGTTTTAATGTTTAATATGATTCCATGATGACCCTCAGTCCACATACGAGGAACTTCTAACCTTGATGATGTCGGGCAAGAGAGAGAATTAGTTAAACAAATGTTATTTTTATTCAGTAAGGCACTCCCTGTATGTTCTAACATTGAGCTTTTTCATTGCAGAGTAGGTTTGTTTGAAGTAAAACTGGCAGACGATTTTGTGAGAAATAATTGTTTGTCAGAAACTGTTGATGTGTCAAAATGGAAAAGTACTACTGAGAAGCACTCATGCTACTTTTAAAGGACAAGGCTTATCTGGTCAAACTCAGATGGAAGACAGATGTTCACTGTCCTTAAAAGAGTTTCAGGCAGGCATGTGGGAGTAAGAATCCAACCATGACATTCTTGCTTTGCTTAGTTCAGCCCATGGATCTGAATGTCACACTCCCACATACCCAGCAAGATTTCTGGGCTATTAAGTCATAGAATGGTTCGGGCTGGAAGGGACCCTTGAAGGTCGTCTAGTTCCAACCCCCCTGCCACGGGCAGGGACACCTTCCACTAGACCAGGTTGCCCAAAGCCCCAGCCAACCTGGCCTTGAACACTTCTAGGGATGGGGCAGCCGCAACTTCCCTGGCAACCTCTTCCAGTGCCTCACCACCCTCAGAGTGAAGAATTTCTTCCTTAGATCTAATCTAAATCTACCCTCTTTCAGTTTAAAGCCATTACCCCTTGTCCTATCACTGCATGCCCTTGTCAAAAGTCCCTCTCCAGCTTTCTTGTAGGCCCCCTTTAGGTACTGGAAGGCTGCTAGAAGGTCTTCCTGAAGACTTTATAGTCTCTCCAAACAGATAATGTAGTTGTCCATGTGAAGTGGCGTATCATCTCCAATAGGAATGACTAAGAGAAATACAATAACATGCTTCAGGCATTTGATTAAAATCTACAATTCCAATGTTCAATTACCTGTTTCAGTAATAGCCTACTTTGTTATTTCAAAGTATAATATCCACACACCCCTCAAAACATCAAATCTGCACAAAAATTCACAAGGGGAAACGGAAAATATTTTTTTCACTGAGTTCTTGCTTAACTCAACTTTCTGTAACACAGAGTGGGAGAATCAGCAATGTTTTGCACTCACATGATCCTTTGAGATCTCGTATTCCTTTAAAAAAGTTAATAAATTCATCTTCATGGATTCCTTGAGGTAGGTATTATCCTCATTTTGAAGATGAGAAAAATGCAGTATGGAGGTAATAAGTTCTCCATATCAAGTAAAAAGTCATTGGCAGAACTGCAAAGAGAACCTAAATATATAGCCCTCAGCCTTAACTATGACATTATCCTTTTCCATAAAGTGTTCTTCCTTCCAAAGGTATCACAGAGTTGAAGGGAAAGCTGCTCTTTCACCTCGTCTATACTGCTGAGATTTTTCCTTTTCTCCTGTTCCCTGAGATGGGTTCCAAGCACTGTCTAAAAAGCAAGGGAGAATTACCCAGATCGTCCAGTCCTCTGTATTTAAAATGTATCCCTAATTAAAGGAGTCTGAAGTATTTCGGCCTTGGATCTCCTTTCCTAATGTTGAACAGACTCTACTGCACACTGGAGAAATTGGGGTGGGTTTGGGTTTTTTTTACAACATTTTTTTCATTAGAGCATCACACTTCAACAAACTATTTCAATGAATCAGCTTCTTTTTTCCAATGAAAACACATTTTTCTGAGAAATTTCTAACCACTTGACTTTCAGAATAAGTTAATAACCCAGACCTAAATCCTGAATTCCTTCCTGAGTCATAGTTCATCCTCTGAAGGATTTGATCTGCCAAATAAAAAAAAAAAAAACACTGTAGTAGTACTAGAAATAACAATGGTTTATCATTTGTATTTCGTTAGGAAAGCAATTTTATTCATAGTGAAAATCCCCTTGGAACTTTCTTTTGACTGCAGTGACATCTACTGGTACTTAGAAAATTTTCTGAATATGAAGATGTCAAAATGACACTAGGTATGGGGGCTAGCTGCTTGAAGTTTTATTTCTAAGTAGGAGAGCAGAAAAAAAGCAGACGCTCCAGAGTTCAGGCATGCATCCTCCCAAGGACTGCAGGCTGGCTCCTGTTTCTTGCTGTAAGAATAAATGGTTCAAGTGGAGAGAGCACAAGTTCAACAGTGCCTGATGGAAGGCGCTTTTCAAGGCAATGAAACCAGATCATCTGCCACATGGGGAGCAGATTGTTGCTCACTTTCTATTCTGGAGTGAACAAAAAGAAAGGAAAAGACTGCACCGGAGGGAAGAATTCAAGAACGCAGAGGTGTCTACGGAAGCAGCAGTGCTGGCAGAGGTAGCAGTAGGCCAATGCCTAGAGCTGTCAGGCATCTCCCTCCCTGACCATTGAAATGAAGCACAAATACAGTGAAACTAGCGCAGTGGTAAGCTAAGGAACTGAAATCCTGCACAGATCACCCTCGAGCATCCAAACCCCATCCCCTGTTTTCTTTGCGTGGTGCACAGCTAATTACTGTCCCTTCCCTCCAGAAAACTGGATCCTTGGCAGCATTGGGGATTTTTACATCTTTCTGCTCTTCACTAACATAGTCCTTGTTCTGCCTCTACCTTTCAAAAAGATAGTGGGCACTTAAGAAAATACTATATGGGAACTAAGGATTTGTATAAGATACTCAGATAGATATTTTTCATTGTAATTTCTCTCCTTCTGTGTTTTGTTCATATTGGATTTAGCTGTAAATAATAAGCAGCATATAAGATATATTACACTTATGAAGCATCACAAAACATGCCTTTGAAGCAACACAATGTATAGTAATACACTCAAAAATTATTTATACATAAGGATCCCACTCATTTTCTTTCTCAAGCAAACAGAAAACCTTGTATACTTTAATTGCACTCTATTTGGCAATATGCACAATGGAGAATATTTAAAAATGTATCCTTTTCTTAATAATGCAGAATAATGGCATATAAGTATTTTGAAAATCAGTACTGAATATATTCAGCTGTCAAATACTTACTAGATCTTTCTGAAATGACTGAGAAATGTATCAAGAAATATTGTCCAATGACAATAATTTAATGCTAGTCAAAGTCAGAAAGCTGCATTGTCTAATGCATTAAATTACTCTGTTCCCTCTGCCTTTCAGTTAAAATCAAGAAGATGTATGCTAATAAGAAGAGTGGGCCGTCTCTCTGGACTTTGCAACCTTCCACATTATCCATGAATCTATCCTGTAGCCATTTGGAGAAGCACTGGGAGCAAATGAGTTATGAGTCATGGGAAGAAGAAAAGGCATGTCACAAATATTGAAATCAAATGCAAAGGGAAATGACAAGTACTGGAAATATGAGCTGCCTAACAAGCGACAGATAGTAAAACAAGGCAAATGCTGGAAATGGCAAATAATACAAGAAGACAAATACTGGGGAGAAAACACAATAAAATAAGAGAATGAAAACAAATACAGAACTAATGGTATCATTGATCCTAAGGAATTTTGAAAGGGTAAGACAAAAATACTGAAACAAGCAAAGCTCTAGGGAAGATGCTAAATTAAGGCACAGTACAAAATAAGAGACCAAAAGATTCTCTTAGAGGCTTGATCAGAAGCATCAGAGTTGTCATTGATGGACTCTCTGACTCTGTCCATTGGTTTTTGTGTAACTTCAGTATACTCTATTCTACTCTAATCTATTTGTTGCCTGGCATATAAATACATGCAGATACTGTTTTCAGGACTGTGGAAGGTCCTGCATGGCCAAGGATCTTTGGCCATTGTTTTACATGTGGTCATTCACATTTACACCTTGATTAGTCTTAATGACTTGCAGAAACTACACTTGTGAAGCAAGGCAGAAATTTCTCCAAGTTCATTTATTGATTCTAAAGGAAAAAGAAAGACGAGAGCATGAAAATGAAGATGAAAGGCCACAGTCTCAGCTGAGCTATATGAGTGCAGTTAGAGGGGCTTCTGATTTATATTACTCAGGAAACTCACCTTGAGGTTCTGTCACTGTGAGAGAACTTCTGAGGGTGACATCTGCTAACAGGGCAAGGTCTAGGGAGGAAACAGATTTGTAATTAAGAGCATTATTTACTCAGCCTAACCTAAGGCACCTTCATCAGGCATCTGCTCTGAGTCACACTTGACTGGACACTCTGTGTGCACTGACTTTACACCGAACCAAGGGAAGAGACAGCAAGACTGAAAAGGCTTAGGAGTAACTACACCGACACATTTATAAAAAAGGTTACTAGTGTGTAACTAATACACCAACATGAGAATATTGGAGCTCTTAAGGAAAAGGTAGAAATTAACTTTCCCAGCTCTCATGGCCATGCCTGACTTCAGTACAACTAATAATGGGACCAAATTGAGAGCGAAACTTCCATCCTTTAAATAAAAGTTGGCAGCATTGTAGACCCCAGTTGATTTTAAGGGACACACATGAAGCACTCTGAGAACAGGGACTTTCCATCTTAATGCTGCAGTCATGTATCTAAGTAGCTTTATATATAGGCATAAAATTAAAAATTTGTATACATCTCTGATGGAACAAGATTAGGAATTGGAAATTCAGACTTTTTCTCACTTGCATTAAAAATATTTTACATTGTGGCTTTGTATTTTCAAAGGGCCTTCAAGCGAAGACCATCATCTAAGTGAAGTAATCATCCAAAATACTTGAATATAGATAAGAATCAGCCCCTAAGCATAGCCTGCAAAGAAATGTATCTTTTTGCCCTTTATTTTACAAGGAGTTTTAGTGTCTGGTCAATATGATTTGTCAGTTGAAATGTGATATTTACCAGGATATTTACCTTACTAGCTTTTCTGGGACTTCTTAAAAAATTTCGGATTGGAGGGCAGAGGGCTTAATACAAAATACGAAACGTTTCATATTAACAGCAACTTTCAAATTTAAAAAAAAAAAAAAATGTTTTGAACCTGGAGTCACACTTTTAGTGGAAAAATATCATGACTGATTCCATATTACTGCCAAACAGGTCTTACCCAGAGAAGCAGATATGATGGGATTCCAAATTTTTGCTTCAATGAAATTTATGAGCCTATTTAAAACAGAATAGAGAACAAACTTGGAATACACTTTAATTTTATTTAACAAGACACTACAACTTGAAGAGTAAAGACAGAAAAACCTGAAGATATTGAGTTTCACCAAGTATAACTGTAATTTAATAGGTAAAAAATTGCTTTTAGAGTGTAAACAACAGAGAGAAAAATAGCACAAAAAATAGTAGCTATTTCTGACATAAAAGAAATATGTTCTGTTTAAAAGTGGCATCAGCTGAAAATGTGGTTCTCTGTGCATTAGAGAGGACAGAAGGCATTAAATCAAACTTCTTCAAAGTAACAAAGAAATGGAAAGATTAGCTCTTCCCTATATCACCAGCTATTATCATGTAACCCTCTTAAAACACAAGTCCAAACACTTGACAGCCCTTGGCACCAATTAACATTATCTCTATAGGCTACAAGGAACAACACAGTTAGTTAGACACTTACACCTCTGCTGAGTAGAGATAAACTGAAGTATTCACTTTATTTGTCATAAGTTTAAGTTGATATAGCCATACAGTTAAACACTATCCGCATGCGTGGATATCCTTACTCATCATGTGGAGTATTTTCCTGAACCACACACAGTGTGAAACAATGATGTAGGAAACAACCTACAAAGCTTCGTGGGTTGGAGCTTTGGAGGTAAGCTTAAAGCCAAATTAGTTGCTTATTTATATCGCTTTCCTATTGGACTACATTCTGGGCTGACTCTAAGCTGTTCTTCCCAGTCTTTCCCAAGAAATGTGGGTACCATGCATGGTTAACAACACCTTCAAAGGCACAGTTACCCATGACAAGAACCATAGACTAGACATAAGGAAGAAGTTTCTAGACACAAGGAAGAAGTTTTTCACAATGAGGGAGGTGAAACACTGGCACAGGTTGCCCAGAGAGGTGGTAGAAGCCCCATCCCTGGAAACATTCAAGGTCAGGCTGGACGGGGCTCTGGGCAACCTGATCGAGTTGAGGATGTCCCCACTCATTGCAGGGGGGTTGGACTAGATGACCTTTAAAGGTCCCTTCCAACCCAAACTATTCTATGATTCTATGATTCTAACCATCCTGGAGCTCTGTAGAGTCATCTGTCCCATATACACCCATGGTGACAACTTCCAACAATATGCCTCCAGATCCAACATTCTCCATTCAGCAACCCAGAGGTGCTTTTGAATAACACTCATGACAGGGCAAGCGAGATTTATAAACCCACATAACAGACGCTATGTGGGTGGCACCACTTTCTCATTTAGGTTTTTTGCAAACTATGTACACCAAAATGACTGAGTGTATACTAACCTATATTAAAAATGGAAACGTTGGTGATTAAGGAAGATTTGATTATTTGATTTAATTTGATTTAATTTATTAATTTAAAAATTCCATAAGGAGAGGAATTAGAAAACCACAAAAATGAAACTAAGTTATCAGGAAGAAAAAAAAACCAACCAAGCAAAAATAAATGTCTAAAATAAGTATTTTAACTAATGCTCGCAAGCAATATATCAGATAGAGGAACATGCACACTATATAAAGTGTTTATTACATGATATTTAAAATACATCTAAGAGTAAAGATTAATTTAGAATATATAGAAAATTACACAACTAAAACAAATAATATAATAATCAAGAACCAGAGTGATCAGTTCCAGACTTGTGATTCATGAAGGTTGACTTAGTACACCATAAAGATAAAAGTGAATAAAACAGTAAAACTCTCATCAAGACAAAAGAAACATTAAAATTATGATCATTAAATAAGAAAGGCAACTACAAGTAAGAAGACTACAATGATAGTTGATCTTCCTAATATTTATAGAATTTTTTGGAAAACAATGATTTTCAGTAATATAAGTGCTTCCTGAGGCAACAAGCCACCAATAGAAGTTTGTTTGTAGGTAGTGGTGTTGTCACAGTCAGGGACTATGATATCATGATGCCATCAGATATAATAGATCAAGAGATTACTGAAAATTCAACCTTATTTTACTGAATTTTATAAATTTTATGTCTGTCAAACTAGTGTATTCAGAGGGGTTATCCTTACCACTGATTTACCTTCTATATAGAAAAGAATTATCTAGAATTACTTAAGAGATGCATGTAACACCAAATTGCAGTGGTTTCAACCCTATCCAGGTTGCCTTAAGCAGCCAGGTACTGTGAGATACAATTTGTCAAAACTTAAAAATCAAAATCACAAGGGTTTTTGTCCCCAGAAACAATAATGAAACATAGGCTTAACTGAATAGAGTGATTTCCAAGGGTAAACATTTACTAGTTTGCATAGGGGATGAGTCACGTAAAATTAATGCTCAGCTACGTGATTGCTGAACACATCAAACTTTTTGTCATGTTCTGAGTGTGCACAGCCGGAGTAACGTACATGGGACTACCTGCTTACACTCTGGGTTGTATGATTTGTTTATAAAAACATAAACAAACACACCTTCAGTCATGGTTGTGTGTAATTCTTGCAACTTCCTTGCTGCACGAGCCTTTGAAAATATATCCAGAAAAGAAAATGAGAATATTTAAAATGAGCTGAAAAATTACATCTGAGAACTTGCTGTAGCCTAATATGAACTTTTGCTGAATAATGATACTGCTTATCTATTTCAATGACACACTTTGAAGGGGATGAGAAAACAGAATATGAACTAAATTATGGAGTAAATACATATTTTAAACTCAAATAGAAGGTTACTGTGGCATTTCAGACCAACAATACCTTCTGTATCGCTACAAATATTCTCTCTCACATCAATGGCAATAAAACCAAAAAATCACAAGCCCCTTTGTATTTCCTTGTGGATAAATCCACATACAGAGTTAATGCTAACCAAACCAAAGATGGTATGTCAAGACAAAAGCGTTTGTATTTTAGTCTCCCACTCTTTAGTGCTGGAAATAACAAATTTCCAAGTTCATAGTACTATGCCTTTTATCCAAAGATCTCGATGTGTTTCATAAACTTTAATTAAGCTTCACAGCATGACTACCAGTCAGGCAGAAATTATATCATTTTCAGAAAAAGGGCGGCATGGAGTTCACTCCTTACACCTCTGCTCTGATTACATACTGCATTTTCTATTCTGTGATGTATTGTGGAAAAATATGTAATAGCAAAGCAAAAGGCTCCTGTGTGCCCAAGCTCTATGGGCTGGAACGGAGCTAATTTTCTTCCCAGTAGCTACTATATTTTGGATTTAGTATGGGATTTGGTATGTGAAGAATGTTGATAACACACTGATGTTATTAGTTGTTGCTAAGAGATCAAGGACTTTTTCCAACTTCCCAGGTTTTGCTGATGTGCAGGTACAAAAACCTGGGAGGGGTATGGCCAGTACAGTTGGCCCAAACTGGCCAAAGTATCCCGTGCCACAGACGTCGTGCCTGGTATATAAGTGGAGGTTAGCCAGTGGGCCGGGTTCCCTCTCTCCCCCTCTCTCTTTCGCTGGCTCTGGGAAACTTGCAGTTCCGAGATCGCTGCTGGGGAAATCGCTGTTCCGAGATCGCCGCTCAGGATCGTTCCAAGATCACTCTTGGTTTCACTCCGTGATCGCTGCTTGGGACGGGCTGTATCAGTCATTGGGTGGTGAGAAATTGTGCATTGTTCATTTTGTATATTCTATTATCATTATATATTATTATCATTATTAATATATAATATAATAATTATTATCTTTTTATTTGCTGTCCTGGTGAACTGTCTTTATCTCAACCCATGAGTTTTCCTTTCTTTCCAATTCTTCTCCCCATCCCACGGTGGGGGGTGAGGGAGGAGTGAGCAAGCAGCTACGTGGTACTTAGTTGCCGGCTGGGGTTAAACCACAACACTCTATTAGTTTAACTTTCTTTGGTTTTATTTCTTACTTTTTTGATAATACCTTACATTAACTGTTGCATTTTTTAGCTTTACTACTGAGTTCATACATGTATACCTAAACTGAGGTTATGGCCAAGATACATTTCTTTTTTTCTTTTTTTTTTTTTTTTTAGTTAGAAAGAGTTATAGTTTAGGTTGCATTTTCCCCTAGAATCAACTATGGAAAATATACGTGAGAAAAGCACACAGAGACTACATAGATTTGTAAATGAATTGCTACAGGAGTTGTACTTTTCAGAGCACAAATCCTCTTTTCCTGCATTTGCATGCACGTAGAACAATATGACCACATTTTCTTTTGGGACATCTGAACATCTCAATAAAAAAGACGAGTACCATATTAATAAGTGATTCTTTCCCTCCTTCAGAGTGTGCCTTAGGGTTTATGCTTCATTTAAATGCAGTGTTAGAAAGAAAGCCACCGTTTCTCCAGGACAGACTGAGGAAGTGAGAGGGGTATACTCATTAGCTTTTTGCTAATTGCAGTTGCAATTTGAGTGATCCTGTGATACATCTGACCAAAAACCACCTTCAGCTGGAAAACGGGGTTTGGATACAAGCCATTTGAAGTGAAGTTTGATATTATATCTGTAAATGAGAAAAACACATTTACGAAATAATTAAGAACAAACTGCTAGATTTAAACCAAAGTGCAAATACTTTGAAAGGGATGCTGAATTATGAAAGCGTTATGTGATCAACTCTCCTGGGTCTCCATGGTTCAGAGCAACAATTAAAAAATGTGGCTGAAATGTAGCATGTGCAGCTCAGTCAACCAAACATGAATCAGAAGAATTCACTGTGCAGTATTAAAACTTTGTAATAAATTTTCATACTTGAAGAATTAAGAAGATCCACAGGACTATTATTAAAACATGGAGATGGGAGTTATTGTGCAAAACTTAAACTATAAAGCCCAAGGAAAAGACATTTGTGATAAAGAGGTCAAACTATTTCACAAAAAAATTGAGAGACTATGTATTGGCCCAACTTATTTTAGGTACAGAAAATGTTAGTATTTAAAATTGATGTGGAAGGCAATGTTTTTTGAGAAGCAACAAAACTCAAAACAAAATCGGAACTGGTAGGATGAAGTAGTTTCCATTTTAATAGACCAGGTGTTCTCAGAAGGGTAGTATAAATAGTACTATAATCCCAGTTAGCACGGGATCCCACCACGAGCCCTCCTGCCGGGGCATGGTCAGTACCATTGGATTCACTTGCAGGCCAGGAGATGCCTGTAGCTGTGGCCCTCCTTGGTGTCATTTGGTGACAAGGGGAACCCAGAAAAAGCTCTCTTTCTAATCTTTTCATGGAAGTACACATATTTCAATGTTGATTAAAAAGTTATCCATAAGAATTTTTAGCTTACATGTAGTTATTGTGGTATCTTCTGAGAAAGCATACATAAGCAGATCTGTGTCTGTATGCTTGTCTGTTTGCATTATTTTTTTCTTCATGAAAACTTTATGACTAATAACTTTGAGCTATAATTACTAAGTTTTATTTTAATAAAAGAGGTTATCTACAAAGCTAAATACACCTATCAATCACACATAGTTTTGCTAGCAGGATATATTTAGCCTCAGTGTCATTAAAATGTGGCAATATCCATGAAGTATAAATTGCTAGCAAGGGAGTGAATCTATCTATGAATCCGTATTTATAAATCTCATTACCTACAAAGTTCACTTTATAAGGGAGCTCACGGCTGTCACAAAACCTCCCTACCACCCTTCTCCCGTCCGGGTGTACCTGCACTCCGAGTCTGGATGGTGCTCCATCAAAAGTGTCACTTCGGGTTATGCAGCTTTGCTGACTGGCAAGAACTCCGGCGTGAGATTGCCGGAGTGAAATATCACCTAATTGGGATCATCACTGGAGTGGGGACAGCTGATGGGCTGAGTCTTGCCCGGTGCAAGGTAAGCAGTTCCCAGCCCTCCCACTTGCCGCAGCAGCCAAATCCTGCCAGGCTAGAAACGTGCCCTATTCTTCCTCTTCTGACAGGTTCATCACCGGGATATCGACTGCTTGCTCAGCTGCTTTGCTAATGCATCCGCACAAGTTCCCAGGCTTGCAGCGGGGCTGTGCCAGAAAGGGGAGCGTGGTGCGCTGGACGCCCGGCTGCACTTAAATTGGCCCAGCCCTGTAAGTGCATCAGCGCAGGGCTGTGCCCCAACATGTCAGCCTTTTCCTCCGCTGCTGCAGGTAGCAGTGAGACTGAAACTGGAAACGAGAGAAGTGCCATTATCTCCCTTTCAGTAATACCTTCCTTCGTATTACTGCAAAAAAAGGAAAAAGTCTTTCCCAGTCTTTCAGCTCTTTAATTATATGACATGAATGTTTTCTGCCTACAGGTATTTTGTGTTACATGATATGGTTTGCCAAAATATTATTTTCTACATGTATATCCATCTGCCGTGGTTTAACCCCAGCCGGTAACCAAATACCACACAGCTGCTTGCTCACTCACCCCCCTCCCCAGTGGGATGGAGAGGAGAATCGGAAAGGAAAACTCATGGGTTGAGATAGAAACAGTCCACCAGGACAGCAAAGAAAAAAATAATAAATGTTATATTATATATTAATGATGATAATGATAATTATGATAATGGTAATATATATAATATTATAATATTATTATACTATATAATAATATAATAATAATATATATATTGACAATAGAAGCTATACAATGAACGATGCATGATTTCTCACCGCCCGACGACCCGATGACCATTACAGCCCATCCCAAGCAGCGATCACGGAGCGAAACCGAGAGCGATCTCGGTACGATCCCAAGCAGCGATCTCAGAACTGCAAGTTCCAGAGAGAGTGAGCAAGGGAACGAACAGCCAAATGAACGAACAAAAGCACAAACAAAAAAAAGGGACCCTGGCCCACCAGCCCACCACTACTTATACCGGGCATGACGCCTATGGTATGGAATAATTTCTTTGGCCAGTTTGGGTCAACTGTACTGGCCATACCCGTCGCAGGTTTTTGCACCTGCACACCAGCAAAGCCTGGGAAGCTGGTAAACGTCCTGATCTCTTAGCAACAGCTAATAACATCAGTGTGTTATCAACATTCTTCACATACCAAATCCCATACTAAATCCAACACACAGTAGCTACTGGGAAGAAAATTAGCTCCATCCCAGTCGAAACCAGGACACCATCTTATTTTAAAATCCTTTTGCATGCACACAGAAAAAATAATCTGATTGCTTGCAGGCCACAGAGTCTGAACTGAAAAATCTATGCCTCTGAATTCTAGGTATAATGCTATTTACCAGCTTAGCCTCTGTACAAATTTGGTTGACCCTCCTGAGACAGTTTGGCTGCTGAAGAGTTAATAAGAAATCATTAATATTTTTATAATCTGCAAAATTTTAAAATATTTAAGAACATGATGTCATGGCAATAATTGCTCATGTGATAGTAGCTCCTAAAAATACTCCTGAATTCATCATATGATTAGCATATATGTGATTCCCAAAAGAACCATTTCACAGAGTAGTACTTTTGAGGGCCTACTGCCAGTGCATTAACATTTTTGATGCTATAAAATCACTGGAAGAAAGTCTCTGTTGTGAATAGCGACATTTCCTTTGCAGCAAAGGGGAATCTAACTGATTTACATCATCAAATCCTTTTTGGCCCCTGGGAAAATCTGGTACCTCATAAAATGATGTAGTATGGGCAGTGCCCCCACATTGTATTTTTTTATCAACAACAGCAAACTTTCATCTATTTCTGTTAGCAATGTCTTTAAAATCAGGTCAGATTTATGGTTTCCAAAATGGTAGATTCAGCATTTAACTCACAATAGCACTTCCTTGTAATATTCAGGGAATTCAGCTGCTTTATTGACATACAGGATAAAGAAAAAAATTGATATCTCACTTAAAAATTGGCCTCCAAAGGGGTATTCTTATGTTCACCTGGAGCAGCACGACATAATTTAAATGTGATTTTTATAAGCAAAGATAGCATTTCAAAGAAAGGAATATAACTCCATAATAAATCATCATGAGTGCTTCACTTGTGAAAAACTGCTTGCCTGAGCATTGTGTCAGTAGCTTAGTTATGTTCTTCTGCCTGACAGATGTGGAATAGTGTGTAACACTAAGACACTGTGGCAGCATAAGCGTACTCAGCACTTTTCTGGTGGCAAAGTGCACTAATGGTAGAGTTGTCGCAAGGTATTCTGAGACAAATGCATATTAATAAGAATTACCAGGTCTTGATGGTTCATGGTGACTTTCATTTTCATTCATAGAAGGGCAACGATTAATGAAACCTCTGTATATGGGATATGATTAGGGAAGAAAAGCCCAGCTTTCCAAATGCAAGCAAGATCTGTTGGTACGAGACATCAGGGCTGAGCTGTGACTCACCAGCCAGAGAGTAAGGAGTGAGGGATGAAAAAGGAGTGGCTCGTCTGTTGGAAACAAATTGGAGGAAATCACTGCTCCAGGACTGGATATGTCTCCTACTTGATGTATGAGCCTTCAGAGGCAGAGCCAGATGTCTCCCGAAGATATCTACAAACCCTATTCTAAATTAGTTTTAGAATGGAAAGCCGCAATAATTCAGCTTTTCAGGACTGCCTAATCACAGTTCACCCATGTGATATCCCTTGGACAAGATCCTCGGCCTGCTTTGTTCATCTTGGGTAAATGGGTTGGAGCAGAAAAGGTCCTACCGGCTGCATACCTGCTTATGTGAAGATTGCTGTAAGACAGCTACGGTGGCTATGCAAGGTCTATAGGAGGAGGCAGTACAAGAAAAATGGAGGCAGAGCCACAGAACACAGCCACTAACACTTGTACTCTGCTGTAAGACTCAGCTCTGCCTGAATTTCAAAGGGTCCTCGTGTGACTTCTGAACTTCAAGCATTCATCTTTTCCAGGCATCTGGAGAGGCAGAGCACAGATTTTTACCGTGTGCCGCATCAGGAAGACTTGTCCTTCAAGAGATGTGTTTCATCAAACCACCACAGTACTTAGCACCTTTCCCTCGGTGGCTGTTCTTATTTTGCAAGCCTCTGTGGCTTCCAAGCTGTTCTGTCAGTGATCAAGTAAGACGGAAAAGGCAGGGAAAAAGAAAAAATCCCACTCTTCAGGGTATGTCTTCTTTGGCAAAGGCAGCACAAGCTTTCTCATACAAGCTTTGGCACGAAGGGGAAGAGAAGGACAGAGACACTTTTTCCACAGCTAAATAAGGTTCCCAGGAGCTCAAGCTATGCTGAGAAAGAACAAACTGTGCTGACAAGCGACTAGTCAAGACTTCATGCATTTTCTGAAGAGGTTGTAAAACAAATACCTGACTCAGAGAAATGTATATATGTCTGAAATTTCTTCACCCTTTGTAGCCCATGCTTCTTTGGGGCTTTAGGCAATCATGCCTAAATGACTCTGTCTTTCAGGCACTTGCTCCCCAGGTTTGCAGGGTTTCACCGACATGAGTACACTGAAGGAGACTTCGCCTTAATCTTCTTCTTCCCCCCCTTAAGCCCTCTGTGCTGCCCTGAAGTTAAGGAATATAGAATATGACCCATCAGCATTTACTTTGATTTTCCTTTCATAAACAAATAAAAATCAGAAAACACACCAGAGAAGAAATAAAATCTGAGCAATTATTTTAAAATACTTTTCACATCTTCTAAGCACAGATACAATTATTAATAGCAATTTTTGGCAAATAATTACCTAAGCTAATATTAACTTTGTCCGGCTGCTCTACCATGTGTTCTCCTCTAACACTGTAAGATGTACATGAAAACTTAAAACCGCATCAAATGAACAGCTCTATGAAAAGTAAAATACTGAAAAATCTCTTGAAATGTGCTTATGTATGAGAGAAAATCACTAAAAATATACTGATATGTAAAAACATTTACCCCTAGATTTGTAATACAGATGGCACCTTAAATTAGCTAGTCTATATTTTAAAGGGTTTCTATGAAAAATAAGAAATGTAGATCACAACATTTGATTATATTTATATTCTGCAAGTACTTGAGGAACACGTAGAAGAAAGATCTATCCCCAAGAGTGTTTTAATAAAGCTGATTATTTATACAGCTGTTTGAAAAGATGTGTCATGTTGCTCATCTGAAATGTCACATTCTCACTAATACCAAAACACAGCTAACAAGGCTTTTTCAAGTATGAATTCGAATGACAATAGTGACATCGAGTGGTCATCGTTGTTAATTGCTGCTGCCTATTCCCATGAAACCCCTGCTATAATAGTAATGGCAATGTGGAGACTTTAAATAATATACAGTGCTGAATCAACTAGCACTGCTTGTACAGCAGCTACAAAGGTGAATTCATTACTAATTATCAACGTGCAGTTTAAATTCACAGTCAAGCATTTTAAACATAATCCTGTGTACAACACAGCAGAGCCCGTAATGTACTGACAAAAGCACAAGCAGACTATGAAGGCAGAGCCACAGGATGGGCTGCACCCTTAAAAAGCTGGTATCAAAAGCCTGAAGAACATGGCCTGAACCACACAAGCACTCACACACGCGCATAACGTCAGGTGTGTGACCAGCACCAAATTCTGTGGCTATTTTTTGTCTCCGGAAGTGCTTCCCCACCACTTGGTCCTGGTGCTTGTTCTGGCCCCACTCAGTCTCTCCGCTGACAGGCGACCCACTCATGCCCACGTGCCCTTGCTCCTTGAGTACTTTACATCTGTGCAGAACGATTTGTGTGCGCAGGCTGGATGGGTGCCAGAGCACACCCTCCAACCGGTCCCCTCGCGTGGATCATCAGAGAACCAGCGCACTGGCGAGTGCTCTCATGCCTCAGAAGCCAACCTCAGTGCAGCAGATGAAGTCACCGAGATTACTGCATAATTAAAAAGTTAATCACGCACTTAAGCGCTCACCTGGCTGGAGCCATATGCTTGGCTTTTTGCAGGGCTGAGAGGGCTTCACTGGACAGCAGGAGAGCAAGGATCACTCAGTAGTCAGGGATACAATGAATGCTCACGTGGTTATTTTTGGTGCTTATTGAATCCACATTATGTTCCTAATCTGGTGTGTCTTTCTTCACCCGATTCCCAATGCCCATGGCCACAGTGTGACAGAACTTCTACTAAAATTCCCCATCTTTTTCAGTTCTCTATTACTTTTTTTTAAATAGTTCATTTCTACATTTAAAAGCACTATTTCCTCTTTATTGCCCTGGCTGCTTACATGTTAAGGCTGTAGCCTTAGCTGTGAGGGCAGACACCTTCTGGCAGTGATAACCTGTCAGAAATCACTGGAGTTTTTCACAGATTTGGGTGCACACATGCAGCTCTCATCCAGACCATGTCTCAGATAATAATACACTCCCTGCTCAAACATACTTCCATGTCATGCCCTGCGTCTGCAGGCCATGCCTTTAACAGAAGGCTTTCCTCGATATCTAGATGTGTGTTGAGGAAACCTGCTAAGAGTCCAAAGCAAAGACTTTGATCTTCAGATTTCAAGAAGGGAGTGGTATTTTGTCTGTATGATGTGCAACAGCTTCTGCACGTGGTGTGAGACTTTAGAGGAATTTGAAGAACAATGCAGAAAAGGAATTTCTTTTTATATAGTCATAATAACAGCCCCTGTGGATAAGCAACTCCTTTCTCAAAGACACACGGTGTACACAAAACGTCCTGTTTCATTTGCTTGTTGTTTTCTTGCTCTGATGTCCCCAAGTCATTATTCACTGATGTGCTACATTGGAAATAAACAATTTCCATGGCATTTCTGTACGAACACTAATTGAGAGTGCTACACTAACAGATATTACAATGGGACTTAAGCAGATGAAAAACACGGGTGGGCTTTGGTACATACACAGCAGGCTGAGGTATCAGATGTCCTTCTGCAACTAGTTCTTGCACAGACCTGCAACAGTACCCTCCCTGAGGCACTCCAGGGGACTGACAGAGATAACCAGCACAGGAGAGAGGGAAGATGGCTATCGAGCTCCCGAAGGATGTACAAGCTTGCCTTTTGTGGTGAGTTGACCTTGGCTGGACACCAGGTGCCCACAAAGCCGCTCTGTCACTCCCCTCCTCAGCTGGACAGGGGGAGAGAAAAGATGATGAAAGGCTTGTGGGTCGATATAAGGACAGGGAGATCACTCAGCAATTACTGTCACAGGCAAAACCGACTTGACTTGGGGAAATTATTTAATTTATTGCCAATCAAATCACAGTAGGATAATGAGAAATAAAAACAAATCTTAAAACACCTTACCCCCACCCCTCCCTTCTTTCCAGTCTCAACCTCACTCCTGGCTTCTCTACCTCCTCCCCCCCAGCAGCGCAGGGGGACGGGGAATGGGGGTTACGGTCAGTTCATCACACGTTGTCTCTGTCGCTCCTTCCTCCTCACTCTTCCCCTGCTCCAGTGTGGGGTCCCTCCCACAGGAGACAGTGCTCCATGAACTTCTCCAACATGAGCCCTTCCCACAGGCTACATGAAATGCTCCAGCGTGGGTCCCCCATGGGGTCACAAGTCCTGCCAGCAAACCTGCTCCAGCGTGGGCTCCTCTCTCCACAGGTCCTGCCAGGACCCTGCTCTAGCACGGGCCCTCCATGGAGTCACAGCCTCCTTCAGGCGCATCCACCTGCTCTGGCGTGGGGTCCTCCACGGGCTGCAGGTGGATATCTGCTCCACTGTGGACCTCCATGGGCTGCAGGGGGACAGCCTGCCTCACCATGGTCTTCACCACGGGCTGCAGGGGAATCTCTGCTCCAGCACCAGGAGCACGTCCTCCCCCTCCTTCTTCACTGATCTTGGTGTCTGCAGAGTTGTTTCTCTCACATATTCTCATTCCTCTCCTGAGGCTGCTGTTGCACAGCAGTTTTTACCCTTTCTTAAATATGTTATCCCAGAAGCGCTACCACTGTCACTGATCGGCTCAGCCTTGGCCAGCGGCGGGTCCATCTTGGAGCCGGCTGGCATTGGCTCTATTGGACATGGGGGAAGCTTCTGGCATTTTCTCACAGAAGCCACCACTGCAGCTGCCCTGCTACCAAAACCTTGCCACGCAAACCCAACACAAGACAACGGCAGTTTAGTTACAGCAGTTATTAAGCAGCAAGCTTCTGTGCGGGTCAGAGTTTTTCTGGCTGCACTGCTTATCTCTTGATGTACGTCATGTAGATGCTCACATGCCCAAAAGCAGCGCCACTGAAGAACATATTGAAACAACAAACAGGTAGGCAAGGCTGTCAAAATTGAAGCAGGTGGACCTGGACTGGGAGTGTAAAGATGAGCTATTTGTAGTTCAACGGCCCCACAAAACATCCGGACATCTAGGGAGAGATGCAACGTACAGATGGACTCGTGATCAAGGGATGGACCTGACCATGGAGGCCATCACACAGGTCACTCATGAACATGAAACATGTGACACAATCAAGCGAGCCACACGAGTAAAGTCTCCCTGGAATAGAGGGAGGCAGCTGGGTTTTCAATATTGCGAGGCCTGGGAAATTGACTATATTGGACCACTGCCATGAACACGCCAGGGCAAGTGCTACGTACTCACCGTGGTGGAAGAAACTACAGGTTGGCTAGAAACATACCCTGTAAAACATGCCACTGCCCGAAATACCATCTTAGGTGTTGCCTTGAAAGGCAAATTTTGTGGTGACATGGTACCCCAGAAAGAATTGAATCAGATAATGAGACGCATTCCTGAAATAACCTCATAAACTCCTGGGCCAAGAAACACAGCACTGAGTGGGTGTATCACATCCCCTGTCATCCACAAGCCTCTGGAAAGACTGACAGATATAATGGACTGCTAAAGGCTATGTTGAGAGCATTGGGCAATGGGGCATGGAAGCACTGGGGTATAGATTTAGCAGAAACCACTTGGCTGGTTAACACCAGAGGATCTGCTCCCTGTCCTGGTCCTGCCCAAACAAAACCCCTACATACTGTGGGAGGAGATAAGGTCCCCATAGTGCACACAGGGAAGTGGCTGGGGAAGGCAGTGTGGATTGCTTCTCCTTTGGGAAAAGGCAAACCCATTTGTGGAATCGTCTTCGCTCAGGGAGCTGGGTGTACTTGGTGGGTAATGCGGAAGGATGGGGAGACCCTCAACCTTGTGCCTTATTGGAGGAAAAATAATCTGTGATGTGAGTTGTATGTTATAGGAAGTAAAGTAGCAGGAACAACCTGAACCGACAAAGAGTGAGCTTTGCAAGGAACTGGGCGAGTGCAATGATGACCCAAACTAAGCTGGTGCTGGTGTCCAACACTCGAACACGCTGCTTCTCCTGTCCTGAGCATCCATCTTGACAGATGGGGCCCAAGTCGTAGCCTGTTCTTATAAACATTTGGAGGAGTGGAGACAGCCCATGGAATGGGAGAATAAAATCTATCTGTTAAGGGACAGGGGTTACTAGTTTATGAGAATGTATAAATCTGTATGTTGGGTACAAAGATGGTTTAAGTATGTATGTACTATAAGTTGTGTTGCTAAGAAGGGAATTCAGTAATGAGAATTATATACAAAAGGATGGTTAGAAGATGTACAAATGTATTAAATTTCATGGGACCTGAGCATGATGCAAATGGTATGGAATAAGGGGTGGAGATTGTATTGGGTCTGCCTGGGATGGAGTTAACTTTCCCCATAGCAGCCCTCATAGTGCTGTGCTTTGTATTGGTCACTAGAAAGGTGTTGATGACACAGCAGTGTTTTGGGTACTGCTGAGCAGTGCTCGCACAGCATCAAGGCGTCTCTCCAACCCCCCCCATGCCCAAAGGCCAGTAGGCTGGGGGTGGGCAAAAGGTTGGGAGGGGACATAGCCAGAACAGCTGACCCAAGCTGACCAACAAGATATTCCATACCATATGACGTCATGCTCAGCAATAAAAGCTAAAAGAAAGGAGGAGGGAAGGGGGCACTCATCATTAAGGCGTTTGTCTTCTGGAGCATCCGCTACGTGTACTGAGGCCCTACTTCCCAGGCAGTGGCTGGACATCACCTGCTGATGGGAAGTAGAAAGTAAATCTTTTGTTTTCCTTCGCTTCCACGTACAGCCCTTGCTTTTTCTTCATTAAACTGCCTTTATCTCAACCCACGAGTTCTTTTTCATCTTATTTTCTCCCTCCTTGGTCCTGCTGAGGAGGGGAGGGATAGAGCAGCTGGGTGGGCACCTGGCAGCCAGCCAAGGTCAACCCACCACACCTTTTCATAGAGCAAGACCACAAAGTCAGCTCTTCCCTGTAAGAACATTATTCGAAGGTACTTCTGAAAGGACCCAGCCCAAGTACAGCTCAATTTATTTATTTTCTATAAGTGCCTCTCTAGGTGCCCTGGCCATTTCCATCAATAAAGCAATAAATCATCTAGATTATTTGTGCTTTGTGTGACACCAAAATAGAGCTACTGCAAAAGTATCCAAAATCTTAGAAGCAAGCATCTACTCAATAATAGAATAAAAATAAAATCTCAGCTAGTGCTCCAAAAATGTAGAATGACCACGTTTTTCAAAGAAGCATGGGACACTTGGACACCTGAAGAAGGTGATAATTCTTTTTTAATGGTCACACAGACACAGCACATAAAACAGTGACTTATAGAAGAGCAATGTATGATGACACTCGTTCATAAGCACAGAAGCCTTCAGTGAGTTTAACAACTTCCATAAGCCAACCTGAGGCTACTGTCTTCTTCCTGCAAGGCTGTTTGAGTCAATGGTCTTATTAAAAAAAAATAGCCAGCTAGCAATTGCATAATAAGTGAATAACCAGAACTCTAAAAGATATTTTTAACTATCATCAGATGTATAAAACCCACGTAATCTTACCTGTCCTTGTCCTTGTTGTTTTCTCCCTCTTTCCCACCTATTCCTTGTACTTTTCAATTATCTTTGATTGGTTTTGACACTATTTAAGAAAACGGAATCTATCTTTTGTTTTGTTTGTATTACTTTCAGTACAAATATTTCTAACCCAAGTTTAAACCTTTGAGTCCTAAAGAAATAATAAATAATAAAATTTAATGAGCATTTTCCTACAAGAACTTGGAACCCTTCCAGACTTACAGAAGCAGGTTACATTCAAATTTCCAGTCTTAACTTGTCTCAGAAGTTCTCACTGAAGGAAAACTTAAATGGGATTAACTTCTTCCAGCTTTGTCACTCAGGAAAGGTGCAACAGCAAAACAAACTTCTTAATTGTTTTAAACCCACAATATTTTCTGATTTGAAAAGATAACTATTTCTCAGGTAGTGAAAATCTTCTAAAATCATACCATCTTGATAGATTTGCCAGAACTAACTTTTTATGAGAACAGTTCCTGGGATGTCAGTACCACTGACTAAATTGCAGTTGTTTTCTTGGCCAGCATCTACAATATTTTTATCGATGCTTCTATGCTGGGGATGAAAAGGATTCACATCCTGCATATTTCCTCTGGTATTTCATCTTTATTTTGACTATATGTACAGCACAATTACTACAACATAAATACTGTCAGTTTAAAGGTCATGTTCTAAACTAATTTGTATTTGATGCCCTTAAAACTTATTCTTTATAAAACTTTTGATAAATTTGGGGAGATACGGATCTATACTAGAGATCTTCAATTATTGGAAATATTTACACAGAAACATACTTCCAGTTTACCAAATCAGACAAAATTTCTTTTTTTCATTGAAGACCACAAGGTGGCATGTGAAACATGCAATAAACATACTTGAAAGAAAACAGTAGAAAACTAGTACTCGGTTCTACCAGATGACCATTACCTGGAAATTCAAACAGTTTTAAGAAGCAGTCTAAATTTTCTGTGGGGTTTTGTCTTTTTCAGTCCAAGTTCTTTACTTTGGAAAAGGAATAAGGTGCACAAGCCTTTTATTAATAAGGAGAGACTATTCTTTTTAATATAAAAATTTATTAGGGCATTCTAACACAGACACTGGGTCTTGGTACCCACAGAAGTAAAATACAGAACAATCCATGTGAACTTCAGAAAATTTCTTCCATGATTTCCATTCATCAGCCATAAGAACCAGACAGACCACGGTGTATGCAGCTGTGGTGTGCTAAATCTTCATGTTAATGAAAAATTCATTAAGAGTTTTTGTTAAACATTAAACTATATTTTAAAATGCAGAAATATGGCCACTGGTACCGTTGTGCTACACCATGGAAGGCCTGAGCCTGTTCACATTGATCTCTGTTTGACACACTTCTGAATTCAGCAGATGTCTTTGGGATGCCTAAAGGACACTAAAGCTGTGAGGGTTTTAACTGTTAGGAGCTAGTTGTTGGGGTGTCTTCTTTTCATACGCTTTATCCAAGATGATAACATCACATTTTCACCATTGCCAATAAAGAGTATATCATGTTGACGAGTCTAGTTTTCTGAATTGCACTCCAGGGCAACACCTTCGTTCTGCAGACCACTTCAAATGCATTCCCAAAACCAAAACATGTCTTTCTGCCCCATCCCAACCACCACCTCAGCCTGTCTGTGCTATTTTCCCCTGTGTGATGGTGAGCTGTGGTAACTCCAGGCCTGTTAAATTTTTACAGGCATTTCATATGTTGGCCAAGTGTCAATAAGCTGATGGAAGACCCCCACAGAAGAGGTCCATGTGCTCCAGCCTAGAGACTTGGGAAAGGGTCATGCAGCCTAGAGACTTGGGAAAGGGTCATGTTAATACCTACAGGCATTCAGACAATTTGAACCTGTAGGAGTGGTGTCTGGTACCCTGTGCATTTGGGTTGGTAAATGGGGTCCTCCTTTAATATCTGTTTTACATACTTACTGTTCATGAAAATATTCCACCTTCATTTTTGGTTTGGTTTGGTTTTTTTTTTTTAAGATCTTTTTCTGGAATTTACCCTCTCCCAAACTGTTACATTTGTACTGAAAATATGCCTTACGTTATTCCCAGATGACACATGCTAATTACATATACAAACAGGAAGAGAGGGCCATGTGTTTATGCCCAAAAACCAAGGAAATGATTAACAAAGTTGATTCATTTTGGCTTACTATAAATTCCTCAAGACATAAGTACTGTTGCTAAAAGCCATAGATCTTCACCAGAATACTCATCAGGAATAACCTGCTCCTAAACGAACACGAATTAATTGCACTTACTAACAAAACCACTAAGACTTGGATTATCAGTGAATGGGGTTGAATGACGTAGTCAACAAACACCAAGGAGGCTTTACTTCTATCTTTTTTTTAAAAAAAAAAAAAAAAGTGTTGCCATAACCATTACTTTTATACAAGAAAAATGACCTTTCATTAAACGAGAGAGTATCTATTGGAGATGGTTCAGTATCACAGAATTTGGGCAAGATTTGACCTTGCTCAAGCCTGAAGGGTTTCAAACCTTGAGCTGGAAACTGGGGCTGTTGTTTCTATTGAGAATTCAGTCTTGTACTGTACTAGGTATGCTCAATTGCTACAAGTCTTAGCTCCTCATTTCACTTACAGGTACGCTGCATCTTAATTTGATTTCAAGGCACATAGGTGTTGTCAAATAAACACGTCAATTTTTTACCCTTATTGAAGTGCCACCACCAACCCCCAAAAAAGGCAAATGCAAATGTTTAACATTTCCAACCCCTACTTGACCACCTGGTTCTATGCATCCATTTGATTACCTAGACGTGTCTTTGCAGTCTTGTAATAAAGTAATGAATGTTATCCTTTATGACTCTATCATGACTGACAGCTTGACAGCTATTTGGAGAGAACTGTAGCTATTCAAGCTACAGGACAGAGCTCCAACAGATTACGTACTTTTGGGAACTGTAATTACGGACCTGGGAGATTTTTGACACTCTAGGCAGTGCTTTGCATCAAATCTGCCACACTTGTATAACAGTTTAAATTTAAAAAGAGAAAAAAGGGAGAAAAATAAATTCTGCTCTAATGCAATGCTGAAAGCAAATTTTTCAGCTTGCTCTCAGCTGAAATCATTTTGTGGGAAACACCAAGAACATCAGCATTTTAGACTGAAAATCCAAATAAAGGTTAAAGCCTAGAAGCAGGGGGAAAGGGGAAGCTGAAGCATTTGAGGAAATACCCCAGCCTAAAAAATGAACATAGCCTGATCCTGAACATAGCAGACCACTGAATATTCACTGAAAATTCAGAGGTGTCAGGGAATGCTCCCAGGCCCTGGCACTCGATCTTCTGCCAGAAGATTGTTCTGTTGGAAGACTATTAGAATAATCCCTTTTGGCTCATGAGAAATACCACTCTGCTAAACAATCCTCCTGCTTCAGGAGTTAGAGTCGGGAACTATTCTTAAAAGGCATTTCTGATGCAGATTCTCTGTTTTGGATGGATGACAGTCATCCCACGGTAGCTGGCCTCGTTGCCAAGAAATGGTCCAGTGCATGTTTAATTTATTAGCATGGATTCAGCACTGAGAGACCTGGGCTTCATGTGGGCCCAGAGAATCCAAGACAGCACATGTTGAGAAAGCTTCAGAAAAGTACCACAGTGTTATTGCGTCCAAGCAGAATCCACCAAAATTTCCCCCCTCTTTCCCTTCCTCCTTCTCTGCTGAGCTTTTGCCTCTACGTTACTTCCACACAGAAAGCTTCGCTGGGTTCATGCAAAGCAGGTGGCTAGGAAGAGGACTGGCATCATAAAATTGCCCATGACCCACAAGCAAGAGGAGAAAAAAGGAAGCTCAGTGAAAATAGCAAATAAACATCAAAATGACTCAAGCATGAGGTGGCTTTGTTAAACTGCTAGTGCTGAAAGGAAATGCCATTTATCTTCAAGAGAGCACCAGAGTTTATCCTAACATTATACTTATGATGCGTTATCACCACATGGGTACCACCACAGCTGTAGCGCAAGATGGAAATAAAATCCCAGGTGACTCAGAAGAATTGTGCTCCCAAGCGCTCCTTCCCGTCCTCCCTCCAAACTGCCAGACAAGCTCCCAGCAGCTCTGCCCCTCCATTCCGTCAGCTGGGCAGCATCGACATGTTGCAATAGCTGGATACAAGTACTTTCATGCAGATCTCTTAATGCAAAATTGTGTAAACAGTCATCTAAAACAATAGGCAATAATTTCCAAAAGAATTCAGGTGTTCAGGAGCGGCCCAGCTAGTGCGTGGCACACGCTAACAAGGAGGGGTTCGTTAAGGCTGGTAGGAGACTACACGGGTGATTGCACAGGGTGTTGGTTTCCACCGTGCTCCTCCATTGTAGCCCTCACTATCAATAGATCTGAGCAAGTGTATCATTATATTGCCAGGGTGGCAGCAGGCAAAACACAATCTCAGCCAGAATCTAAACTCCTGACATTTTGTTTCGTTCGGACTGGGAACGATTTCTCACGGGTAAGAGCAAGCACAATTGAAGAGGTTACTACCAAACTCCTTCATTCCTGCTATGTAGATAGTACAAAACATTCAGACAAAATACTCCTTTTAAAAAGGCATTGTAAAACAAATATCCATTCTCTTTTCATTTAAAAGCTTGGAAAATCCACAAAAAAAGCAAGGACAAAGGCATTGTGATTGCTGAATGAAAACTCGCTTTCTAAAACAGGATCCGTTATACAACTCTAAATATACAAATAAAATTCAGGGACTATCAAGAGTTAGGAGAAAACCAGTATCTTTTCCCCAAATGTTTCAGAATATTTAATAGGTAACGGGGTCTGTCGTGTTTAAGTCCAACAGTAAAAATACAGTAAAGTTGTATGAGAGATATAATGGCTAAATATGTAAGTCCATGTTCTCACTATTGCCATGCTTTTGTATTACTTCATATGATCATGTAAATAATTTTATCTAAGTGATATAGATTAGTGTATTTAAGATTAGCATTTTCTTGTCCTTAGGTTAGTCATATTCAATAAATCTTGATAATGGATCTTAAATGTTATATGTTCATAGGAAATTATATTAGTGACCTGAACAAGTGCTCAATAATCTTCACAAGACATAACCACTTTCGCTATTTGATTTTAATCACTTACCATGTGGTTTTTTACTACGTTGCTAAAAATATGGCAGCTTGCTATGCAATCCTCCTCACGTTTTGTGGGCAAGATAGTAATTCCATTTTGCTGAGCCTGTCATTTTAAATCCTGCCATAAAAATGATCTTACTTGCAAAATACCTGTAAATACCACCAAAAAGAAGAAGAAAAAAAAGTCTAAAAAACCAAGGAAGGGCCCTGACAGAGCCAAATTAAGGCTGTATTTATGAGGCAGGACAGACAGTGACCATCACAGTCCTGGTGCCACTGTTTGGTGGGAGCTACGGGTAGCTGCCCTCTCTGAATATCGCATCACTTCGAGGCAGCTGAGGTGGGAGAACACGATGCACAGGTAGATCTCTTCCCAGCTCCTTTCCAGATAGGTCACAGCTAGGTGACACATCCAGGCGGAAATCCATCCTCAATCCCAACACACAGTCATAGCCTAAGTGTTTGATACAGTCCACTGGTTTTGATAGTCTTCCAGCTATTGAGATCAGAGAGGATCATTGGATTGTCGTCTCTGATTTTCAGTGTAATTCCAGCTGTTTCATTAAACGCAGATATCTCTATAAAACAAATAACCAAAAAGGCCAGACCTGAGGCATACAGGCAGTATAAATTACACTTTCACAACTGGGAACAAACCAGAAAGTTATTCGTTCTAAAAACTGGCATACAAGGAGAAACTGCACTGAAAGAGAAGTATTTGAAATGATGACAAATTGAACCTGATTTATTTAGAGAAAAAAATACCCCTCTTCAGCTAGGACTAAATCAGTTTTTAAAATTGTATCATGAAACCATAGCTTCTTTAAATCTGAACATTTTGCTTTGACAACAAACAGATCTGTGCAACTTTCTGTGCTGTTGTGGAAACACAGTCAATCTGGTGTATTTTAAAAACAACACAACTGGATTTGGTGTTTAATGTCCATAAAAAATGAAGGCACTAAATTTCTTCTGGATGGAGGGAGAAGACTGCAACAAATTTCTTCAGAAAAACAAGTCTATTAGTAAAGACATGCACATGGTGTGCATTTTATATTCATATATATGTATATAAAAGGGGTGCATGCACATCTATGCATTGGAGGCCGGACTTTCAGATGGAAACAGTGTGTACGAGTTCCACAGACGCACAGAAAAAACCCCACCTTTCTGTATTTTGTACCCTCTTCTCAACATCTGTGTGAACACCTGTTTACAGCAGAAATCTGAAAGCTCTTTCCAGGCTATGCTGCCACAGGGAAGAATGTCAGAAAGCAAATACCACCTCAGTCTGGAAAACATGTTTAATTTTAGTTGCTATTTTAGTTGATCTTTTATACAGACATACAAGGCGTGAAAAGCATTTTACAAGTCTGTATCATCATGTACTGAACACACAGTAGCTGCTCTCCCGGGTTTCGCAAGCTGAAGACTAAGCTCATCAACATCGCTGTCACACTTTCAAAACCAGTTTCGCCAAATACTTCTTAAATTCAAGAAAGAGAATTACAGTCATTGCAGCATTAATCAAACCATGAGGAATATTACACACAAAAAAAAATCCTCTTTGCTGTGGGCCTTTGCTTATCTCATTATCAACGTTCAGTAAATTCCCATGTGAAGGGAAAAGTCAGACTAAAGACTTCTTAACAAGAATGAAAAGGTCAATGTGGGAATTCTCACAAGTTAAAAAATCAAAGAAGAAACCAAGAGGCAGCTGTTTATCTGCTATATGGTCTAAATACCCTTTCCATCATTTAGAAACAGTATTTAACAGAAGCTTTTGCTTTATCGAAAGTCTGACCTACCTTAGGAAGCCCGCATGAATAGGGATCCTGTCTACAATCATAATGAAGGACTTTAAAACTTCTCTTTGAGCATGAAGAGTACTTTATTCTTATGTCCATTAGATAACAAGCAACGTGAAAGGCACAGCTTGCTGTACCAGGTCATTTATCACCCGACACGATGAGACAGAGGGCAAATTACCGATTACATCACCTGCTCCTTCAAATGTAGCAGCAGCACTGTCAGAAACAGTGTAGACTCAATTAGGCCCCAGAAAAGTTTACTGCATAAATAACATATTAAAAGGTGATTATCAGATATCCTACCAGTTCTTTTTACTAGTATACTATGCATCTTCTCTATTGCCACCTGCACGTTTTCAAATGAGCGTTTAATGGGTCTGTGCTTTGCTAAAGGCCTCTGCAATAACAAGCAAAGCGGTTCTGACGTGGTCTGACAGCCAGCCCCAGGAACGGGAAGACAACTCAAACCTACTTTTCCTCCCCGGTCCTGTGCTCAGGCTCTGGGACCTAGATCCTGACTTTCTGGTCTGTATTCTTTCTTTATCCCAGGTTTATTCAGATGGAATTAACCCAGTTAATTTATCCAGAAAATCTACTTGCTCACTGCTTTAGAACTTCCTACAGATTTAACTCTTCAACGTGATGCCGGAAAACTGGGGTGGAAAATGCCAGTGCTTTGAGATACAGATAGGCTCAGGTTTCTTCCAGGTAAGCATTGCATCCCACTACCACCACCAGACAGGAACGCACAAATTAGCACCGGCACAAGCAGCTTCGCTACACATCGTCTCCATCACCCTTCTCTTCTTTTCTCGTAACGACCACACCTTTGGGAAGTCCATCGCGTACTCTTCGCCGACGAGGGAGCCGCGCTTCCCGTGTGAGCGAAGCTTGAGCTGCCACTATGGTTGCATAAACAGGTAGATGGAGTTTCACAAGAAAATGCTTATTTCCTCAATCTTCAGCACACTGAAAGCATTAAAACTAACCAGAGTTCACCGTTTAGTTACTGATTATCCTTAAATCTGCCATTGATTTTTCCTGTAGGTCACTTTGCACACATTACAAGAAGGGATCCTGCTTACTTTTAGAGATACCAAAGGGATTTTAAGTAAAAATCAGTAACAATGAAAACAATAAAGTTTAGATTTGTTTACATGTGATGAACTGCTGAAACAAGTTAGGTCTTATACTGATTGAGAAATATAGTTATGAAGGTATTTCTCAAAAATTGCTAAAAGTGATTAAAAAGAAAATCAATTGCATGTAATGAGTAGTGAGCATAATACAAGTCTCTCAGATATGAGGCTATGACCCAATTTACAGTTGGAAACAGAAAGTCAACAGATATTGTTACACGGCTTTCCTGAACACCATGACAGCATTGATTTAAAGTCAATTATACAGTTAATCTAAAAATCAGAACACCACATAATGTCAATTGACGTCACGTCACATTTGAGTTTCACAACAGTTAACAGTTTCAACACAATCTCAAAGGAATACTTTAAAGCTTTAATTTGCACTGAAATTACTTTGTATTTTAGCTGCAGTTTATGCCACATAACTTCAACAATGAAACCTTAAGCCAGCTGTGATGCCACTTACGTCATTTGAGAGAATGCCTTTTAATAGACTAATGAAAAAAAAGGGGGGTTTCCAGAAGCAGTAATGATTTACTCTCGTTTTTCCCTCGGAAGTCCCTCTTTGTCTTGGGAGCTCCAAGTCACCAGTTTATCTTTTCGGAACTTCTGTTTTGGCGTATCAACAAAAGACACAGCTCACCACAGTGCTACGGCCACAGAACTCGGATCAAATGGAGTATTCCTCTTCCCTTGCCACCCTTACTAGCAAGCTTGCCTTCAGACTCTGACAAAATTCCTAAAGATCTGTAGAAAGCAGCAAGTAACTATTTATTCCTGTTACTCATCCTGTATTCCTTTACTGTGATGAAAATGTCAATATTCCTTCCACTCAACTGGCAGAAACTGACCCAGGGTTGTCTTAGGGTGGTCCAAAACCCACTGACATCTACGGAAGTGGACGGGCTCTTTAGACAATATGTAGCAGTATATAACAGTACACTTTATTATATGTATTATAACAACATATAGCTCTACACTTTATAACAAAACAATTAGTTAAATAAAAGACTATCATAATACTCTTGGCACTGTTACTGATCTGCCACTTTTTATAATCACAATAATTTTCTTGGTTTTTAAGTTAGTATACTTAAACCTATAAGTATACATGAAATCAACACAGCACATGGCAACAAGATGCACAGATAATTTTCTGTACGGTACCTTAAAATTTTTAGTATAGTGACATTCATAATCTCTTAATGGGAAATACCCTAAGTGTGTATTTACACGGTGGTTTTGTAGTACATGCTCATGGTATATGTCCATTCCATATTATTTTCTTTAGGAAACAAAATCTTTCTTATATATCCAAGTTGAACTAGTATGACCAATAATACTACCAACATGGTAAATACAGAGAGGGATATGCGTAAACAGATCCCCAAAACTGGCATATTGCAAACATTGCATCAAAATTACACTTCTGGGAAACCACCGAGTGTGTCTGAAGGACACAGGCTAAATGAAAACTGAAAATAGAGTAGGTCAGCACTTGCTTTATATAGCTGCTCAGTATGTTAGCAATGCCGCAGCATTTGGAGGATATAAATCGTACAAGATACAAGAAAATTGGAAAAACATAGCAAAGCTATCTGAAGTACTAGGACCGAGACAGAACTGAAAAATAATTGCCATGCCTTAAAATACATGCTGTGAAATATTGCACAGTATCATAGTCTAAAAACTTAGCTCCTTTGCCTCATTCTCTGGTCCACATCCATTACTGGAAGAAAAGAGAAGTGAAAAGCCACAGAGGTTTAGCGCAAGACCCATGTACATGGAAAGGCAAGAGATTTGTTCTATTTACCTCCATTTCATCCTGCGGAACTGCCACTCCTTGTGGAAAGCTACAGACTTCTAACTTTAAATTAAAGCATTTTGTTAGTCTATGAGAACTTGACGTGGTGAACAGGCCTTGCAAAACCTTCCTGCGCAACCCTCACGTACAGCTACCACAAACGCATCAGCCGCAGCTCGCTCCACGCGGGGGCAAGGGTGAACTTGCACTTTGTGGAAATTTCGAAATTACCTTTTTGAAACGGGGCTATCCTGAAAAATCTTCCTAGGACAGACACGGAGGAGACATGCGGGTGCAAGAGGTAACTCTCCTCTCACTTCACCCGAGCACTGACTGGACACCCGGACATGCCCAAATCACGGCTCCGGAGGGCGGCGGGCGGCGCGCCCGGCCCGGCTCGGCCCCAGCACCCCGCATCACCTTTCGGGAACAGAAATAACACGTCCCCGCCCGCCTCCCGGACGGAGGGGGCTGCTCCCCCCCCCCCCCCACCTCCGGCCCGGGGGATGCCTCCCGGCACGACGCCCCCCGCCCCCCGGAAGGGGTGGGGGGATGCTTCATCCCCGGCCCGGGGGATACATCCCGGCACCACGCCCCGGTTCCCCGAAGGAGGAGGCTGCTGCCCCGGCACAGCTCTCCCGGGGGACCGCTGGGACCGTCACCGCGCTCCCCTGGCTCCCGGCTTCCTCCTCCCCGCAAGACTCATCGCGGCGGCTCCGCCTCCCCCGCCCCGAGAACCCGCGGGACGCCGTTTTCCGCAGGGAAGGGAAGTCGCTCCTCCGTGGGGCTGAAGGAGGACTGGAGAGGAGGCGGGCCCGGGAGGTGGGGGGAAGAGGCGGGGAAGGAGGGGGAGAGGAGCGGCGCTCTGGGCTCCGCTGCGCCCGGCGGAGCGACGGCGCGGCCGCCCCCGGCAGCGCGGACCCGTCCCCGGCGGCGGAGTGCGAGGATGAGCGGCGGGGATGGTGGAGGCCGGGCGGGCGCCATCAGCTACGCCCTTCCTTCCATCCCCTCCAACAAACTCCCGGATTTGCGTTTTATCAGCCGTGGCGCTTACGGTACCGTGTCCGCCGCCCGCCACGCTGACTGGAGGGTCCCGGTGGCCCTCAAATGCCTGCAGGGGCCGCTGCTAGACAGGTAACGGGCGTGAGGAGGGGGACCGCTGGGATGGGGCATCGTGGAGGGGGCGGCCCGGGGGGGGGGATGGGGGCAGCGCGACTGCCGGGTGAGGGGGACCCCCCCCCCCGGGCCGCCCCCCGTGGGGAAGGATCGAGCTGAACCTGCCTTTCCCCTAAACCAGGAAGGGTGTCCCACGCTCCCTCTTTGCCCGGGACACTCCGTGAGTGCGTCCCATCGGTGGGTAAAGCGGCCACGGGTGGTGGAGGCCGGGCTTTGCCGGGCGTGGGTCGAGCTGCCGCGGCGAACGTGCAGGCGTGGGTTTCTCAGGTTGGTGGATCAGAGACTGGGTGTCTTGGTAGGCAGCGCTGCTTTCAGTCCAAGGGCAAAGGAGATCCCACGAAGAATGATTCAGCTTGTGCCATGAGAAAGCACGTACCAGCCCCGGAGCTTCCTCTCTTTCGGTTACTGAACACGGGTGGTTTCAGTCTCGGCCGTGTGAGGCACGAAGCAGGTTGCCTCTTTTGAAGGTTTTTTCTTCTGCAGTGTGCACCTTGGTTGCTCCTCACGGTGGGATTTGCACAGTTCGGCTTCTCTCTGGGTCTGTTGGTTGCTAACCATTTTGCTGAAGTATCAGCAGGATATTAAAATACAGGGATTACTATAGATGATTACTATAGATTTGTTTACAGAGAGAAAGAGAGAGAATATAAGGAATGTATTACTGCATCCACTAGAGATTGCTTCTAGCTCCTAGAATAACCTTCTCCAAGACAATGCACAATTGATTTTTTTTTTTTTGCCCCAGATCTCACAGTACTGAGAGAAATTAATTTAAAATAATGGGCTTGTAGGCCCCCACGAACAGCTGATATTGTTCATTATCTCTTCAACTTGTAGCAATTGTGTTCCCCATTTTCCTGGGGCCCAAGTGACAACATGTTTATTACAGGAGTTGTCACTCCGTGTAAGGGGGCAGCAGGTAGTAATTTTTCATCCATCTCTGCTTCATTCACTCCCTATAGTGCCAATTTTTTATCGTATCAATGCAAATTTGCCTCTTCTTAGGCCAGCTGAAGCCTGCCTGCCTGTAAACCTGCCTCTTGTGTCTTATCTAGGTGTCTTTAATTTTTACTGCCTCAGGTTTCTTTGATTTAGTATTAGGCATTTAGACAGAATAGCGTCACTCAAAATAACAAGGCTTCTAGTCTTGTGACCCAATATGCTAGAATATAAGATAAGTTGTTTTAAGCCATCTCACCTCTTATTCCCCAGGTGTGTATACACAGGCTTTATCTCTGAAACCTTGCCAGAATGAAATGGAATCTCAGTTATGTTTTTAAGCAGGAATATTGTGTTCTCTGATAAGTTTATTGTTGGTGTTTTTTCCTTTAATTTAAATGTCTACTTAAATCCCTGCGAATCAGAAATACTATGTTTATCGTCTGAACTCAGCTGGGAGAAAACAACAAATAATATTTTTAGCCTTGCAAGAATTTAGATTAGTGTGACATCTAACCCATGAAATTGTGATGAAAAGGGCAACTGAGGTAATCAAAATATTCAGCCACCTACCATATATCATGCAAGGCTTGGAAATGCTATCAGAAGACTGAAAGCTGTAAGAAATCTGTTATATCCGAGTCTCTGCAGGAAGTGATTTGCCGGCTGTAGAGTAGGCAACATAAAATGCCATCCTGTAAATGCTATCAAGAAAAGGGAAGAGCTCACGGTGCTGTTAATTCCCCAAACAGGAAGCCTGCGCTGTGTATCCCCGAACTTGGTGTGTGACCAGCCAAAGAGCGAAGCCAGTTGGGAAGCTATTGTGGGCTTGTACTAATTTAGGCATTACTCAATGCCCTTCTGGTATGGAGCAGACAAAGGTGAAGTGACTTACAGACACAGGAATAGACCTCGATATGTTGCAACTCGTTTCCCAGTTGCAGCTGACTCCCATGCAGATGTGCCTCACAGTCCGGGAAAACCCCTAGCTTTCCCAAACCTAGTCTTTTCTGGAGAGAGGGAGGAAGGGAGAGAGTTGTGTCTTTTGCCTCATGCTTTCCTTGAAGCCTGCCTTCTTACTTTGATCATTTCCTAGAGTTTCCTGTAATAGAAGCCTTTTCCCATCACATAGGTAAGGACGAACAATTGCCCTTAATTTCACATCCATCTAAATTCGAAGCTTCCGCATCATAAAAGCAGTAGACTTTAGTTCTCCAGGCTCCCTCTTTTCCGCATATACTCTGACGGCCTTTTCTTTGTGAGGGCTAGATCTACACCCATGGGTCCAGACTGAGGTGAGCTCTTCAGCGTGTGCCCCGAGCTTGATGGACACAAGCCAGCTCTCACCCAGGAGCTGTATAGCCACATTAACACGGCGCTGTGCTGAGCAAACCGTGATGGGCATAGCCCTGGCTTGTACGTGGCCGTGCCCCAGCACAGCTGTATTGCTTCTGAATCAGGCTGGCTCACATCCAAAGGATCAGTCTTAGATGTGCTGTAAAAGTCCTGCATCTGGATGTCCTAGTCACGTAGACTGTACCAGTTTCCGCTGGTATAAAATCTAAATCTTTTTTTCTTAGAATTATCCTTCATGGTCCAGGTATCCTAACTGTCAACAAACCCATTTTTTTCAAGAACATTTGAGATATAAGGCATACCAAAAAGTTTATCATTTTTAGGGATAGAAGCATACTCGTTCTTAAATAAAACTTGAACTTCTCGAATCCACATGCTGCAAGGTCTGAATTTGTAAAGATGCATCAAATTCACACCTAGGAGGAGGTTTGATGTCCCAGAGAGCATTCACGCAGCCAAATTCAGGTGTCCAATTCATCATGTGCAAACATCCCTTCCTGCTTCCTATTCAACCAGGGAATGTTTTTTCCAGAGGGTGATTCAAAGCAGGGACCCGATTTAAAGAAACAATTTATGGAAAACGAAACATAGTTGGTCATTCCTTTTCCTTCAGAAACTGAAGGTGCATTCCTTTAACCCATATTACTTTAGTGCACGTCAGTGTCCACTAAATATAAATGGTTGGAGAATTGCGAGTATTAAAATCTCCACTCCGCAGGAGATTAGTATTGGGCCTCAGTGAGAACTCAGGGTTTGAAGATGGGCAGTAAAATAGGACAAATGTAGTTGGTTATTACCTTTGTGGTTACATAGGACGGTGAAAAGTTGGAGTTCTGACTGTATCCTTATTTACTGGAAACAGATGAAATGTGTGATGGAAATGGAGAGATTTGTGTGGTACAACAAAACTGGGGAAGCTATCTTGGATTTGTATTTGCAGATTCTCATTTGTCTTACAGTATCTTGTTGTCAAAACAGCGTGGTAGGACAGAAAGGGTGGAAGGTGGTGGAACTGCATATAGGTACATAATTTTTGTAAGAGACTAGAGTGAACCCAACATTTGTTTTGAGTTTCCTAGTATTGGTATGGTAACCTTGTTTGTTTGTTTTCTTTTCTTTAAGCGATAGAAACCACCTTCTAAAAGAAGCAGAGATATTACACAAAGCCAGGTTTAGTTACATTCTGCCAATTTTGGGAATTTGCAACGAGCCTGAATTTCTGGGCATAGTAACAGAATACATGACAAATGGGTCATTAAACCAGCTTTTACATGGGGTAAGTGTACTTACAGTCTTTAAATACAATCCCTGGTTGTTTCAGATAGATTGTGATTTCCATACTTAAGGGAAGTAGTAAAGTGTATTATTAATAATATTTCAAATTAAAAGACAGTCATTATTACTAGTAGTTTTTGCTGTTCAGATAGACTTTCTGTATCCCAAAAAGACAACCAAACTCAGCAGACCTTAGTTTTATTACACTTTTTCCTTTAATGTCATGACCTATAACTGGCTTCATGTTGAATTATTATATACAATCCCTTTAAAAATCTCAGTTATTCTCTAATTAGAAGCTGAAATACTTCAGCCTGGGTGTTGGAATTATTGCCAATGTAAATATCACACAAAGATGAGGGTTTTTCTGTGAATCTGAATCTTTATTAAAAAAAATTGAAGATTTTGACTTTAGTTTATAGACGTCAAATATTGCTAATCTAAACAGATACAGATATTTCCACCAGATCTTACTCTCAGGAGTAAGTTCTTCTGTGCTGAACTCTCAGCTGCTCCCATTAGCTTGGTCTGAGCATCCAGTGCTGCTACTGTAAAGCTGCTGCAGTGGTGTCTCCACTGCACTGCAGCCTTGTCTGTACCTTTATGCAGGACGTATCTCACGCCCTAGAGAGCTCAGCTGTGGGTTTTTCATAAAGGCATGAGCGCCAATGTAACTTTTAAGATTTCAGTTGAGTTTTACTGCCTTTTTCTTGGTGTATTAATATTATAAAGGTAGTATTTTGCGCTTAGTTTCACCACAGCTTTTTTTCCCCCAATGTCAGTTGAAGATACGATTCTTGCCTTCCTTTGTGTAGTACTTATAATCGGTGGGTTGCAAGTTCATACAGGAGTTCATCTGTAAATCATATTTCCATATGAATGAGTAATATAGTAAATCTCCTACATCATGTATACCAGTCATGAGCTATTACATGAATGCTAGGGAATGGAAACATAACACTGCATGATTAACATTTTTGTATTTGTTTTAACAGCTAACCAGTCTTAATGCTCAGTTACAATTTTTTTTAAGGAGTTCATGTAATGTATATTTTAAAAGATTACTGCCTTTCTTCTTCTTATGAAAGTCTTTGTGTTGTGCTGTCAGATCAGAATAGAGGATTATATTATGGTTTTGTGGTTTTATCTTGGCAGAAAGATGTATATCCTGACATTCCCTGGTGCCTGAGATTCCGCATTCTTTATGAAATTGCTTTGGGAGTAAACTATTTGCACAACATGAATCCTCCATTGCTGCACCATGACTTGAAAACCCAGAATATTTTGCTGGACGATGAGTTTCATGTTAAGGTAGAGTTATTTAATTCTTATGTTCTTCAGCATCCAGAATGAGCAAAAGCGTTTTAATTATTGTAGAGGAAGAAGAGTAAGGATGTGGCCGTGCGGAGGGGACATAATGGTACGCCAGCTGTTTTCTTCTGTCCTTGCAGACAGAACTTACCAGCTTCTTTTGAAAACTCTGCTTTGCTCCAGTGTGGATTTGATCCATGTGAAAAGACCAGAAAGCCAGGATTCGGGCTGTTTGTGCTATAGCAGTAGCTGATACTCAATAGCAGTGACACTCTCATACGGCAACCTTCCACAGGCAGCTACGTCTGGCCCTTTCTGAGGAGCAAATAGAAAGTGTTCCTGTCTGGGATGCTCAGACAAGTTAGTTCTGGAGGACAGTAGGTCAAATGCAAATGTTAATACCCCATTTGATATTTATCATGCAATATGTACATATATGTTCTGTTAGTGTAGTATGAAAACATGTAAAACGTAACGGCGAAATCTGAACATGTTGGAAGATGGCTTTTGTGAAGCTCCTTAGAGCAAGCAAACGTACATAGAGAAGTAATATTCGTTTAAAACTTTAATTCTGCCTTTTAAAATATACTGCCGTGATGTGAAAAAGAGACTAAAAGTACTTCTGACAAAATGGTTAGGTGCTTCCATAATTGCAAGAGTTGGGGTTTTTTTGTAAAAGAGCCTCTATTTTTAAAATTGATAGAATACGCTATGCAAGTTAATGAGAAATAAGAGATATTTTGCACTTAATTTATACTTGAATGGCGAACACTTCAGTTGTTACCATGAGATGAATCTTTTTGTGAGTCCTTTGAGCAAAGATGAAAGATCCAGGGCTGATTTCTTCTTTCCCCATTGCCAAGACATTTTTCTTGGCAGCAAGGCGCCTTACGCAGCTTTGTCTCTGCTCACACCCTCAGCAGGTCATACCTCCTCCCACTCAGCTGTGCTGGCATTGCCATCTCCCGAGCTTCCTGATAAACCTGATGGGGGAACTGGGCCAAGTCCTTTTTTTTATCCACTGTTTTTTCGAATCCCTAACAGCGCTGGTGTGGTCTGGTGCTCTGCCTGACCACATCTAAACAGTTGCTTTGCTGGAGCAATTGAACGGAAGAGGTTAACTCTTGCACACCTGCCCTGTCTCCTGTAAGGGGTCTCTGGAAGACTGTTCTTGGGGGTTTTAAGTGGTTTTGGGGGGTAAAGCAAGATTCTCTAAATTAGGACAGCTGGCAGGAAACGCAAGGAAGGTTATCCTGCATGCCAAATAGAAGAAGTATTGCATATGTATGAAAGTAACCCCACTCATAGAGTGCTTCTGGCTGTCTCAGATCGACTGAATGAGCAAGATAATGCGACCAGTTACAGTGAAGAAGGCTTGATGAGAATGACTTGTAGAGAAAAAAAGGTTATTTTTCACTGTGGATTTTGACTGTACACTCTCCAGAAAGCTTATTTCTGTTATCTTAGTTGCCACAGTGCTCACACAGGCATCTTTGTTGGAAATGGTTTTGCTCTTATGCAAATGCTGGACAAGTGCAGAGCTCGTAGCTGGCTACTTACCTTTCTCCCTTGTATGCCGGCCACTCTGCAGCTCAGCCAGCAAGCTCATTCTGCTGGCTCTTTGTCTCCCTACCTGTAACCTACTTGCACATCTTACTCTCTGGCTCGTGGACGTCTGGGAATGTAAAGTAATTAATTCTTTATGTAGATGTACCGTAAACTCTGTAGGACAAGGCCCCAGAGTGCACAGTAAAGAAAATATTCAGCAACTTTTTTGCAGCACAGCATTTCAGAATATCAAATTTATTAATTCAAGATTAATATTTCATAGTTTTGGGAGTGAGGTGGAGTGCCCTAAAATCTCAGAGCAACTGTCTCAGGGTATCTGCAAGCTAAGTTACGTAGAGCTATTATGATTTATACTAAATTTGTGCTTTCTTCACAATCAGGGAGCTAGAAGTACTCAATGGCTTTTTGTTTGCTTTTTTTAACCAAAGAAAGTGATTTTCTTCATACAGGACAGACTCTCGTAGGAGCTTTCCCAGCCATTGAGTATATGAGTCCTTCTTTAAAAGAACAACAGGATAGGGCAGTGCTATAGGGATAGCATGAGTCATGACCTGGGAATGCTTTCTGAACTGGAGCTGGTGTTTCATGTTGCTAGGAAAACCACATACTTTTCATATGTCAGGTTAAGGACTTTAAGCGACTAGTTCTTTTGGGGCATATTTCAGGAATTTCTGACAACAGTCAGCAGATAAATCCAGTTTTTCTTCTCAGAACAACTGATTTGCCCTTTCCAGATTGCAGATTTTGGCATGTCAAAATGGCGTGTCATATCCATGTCGCAATCACGAAGTGAAACCTCTTTGCCAGAAGGAGGGACGATTATCTACATGCCACCTGAAGATTACAATCCCAGTCAGAAAACCCGTGCAAGTGTAAAACACGATATCTACAGGTAAGTCATGTTGTCCTCAAGTGGGCTTTGCAAGCTGAATTCAAATTTGATTTACTGAACTTAGACTTTAGCATATTTTCAGCGATTTTATTATTTTCAGAAGTGTTTATGACAGTGTAGAAGCAAAATGAATCGGGGAAAATAGAATTGAGTAGTAGCTGGATTTGATCACCTGTTTCTTTAGGAAACACTGTGGCACGTGTAATGCTCCAGAAATTAAGCTAGAACTTCAGAAACAGACAGAGGAGACTGGTTTCTGTAAATTAATGTACACAATGTAGGGAGAGGAAAAACTGTTCACACCATTATCTCAATGCACATACCCTTGTAATTTGTGCACATCAATTAACATAATTTGCAGAATGTACTCGGGGGAGAGAACAAAACATATTTTTGGAAAGGGTTTAGGAAAAAAACAGGGTAATGGGGTTGGAGGAAGTATTTAGAGGGATCTCCTTCAGGAATAACTTATTTTATGAAAGTTCAGGTAGGTTTGCGTCAGTCAGTTCTGAGTAGTAGAAGTAATAGAATAGGAAGTAGTACAGCGGTGGCGACCCATATAACAAAACGGCAATTGCTCTTAGGATATTAGAGTAACAGTTAGGTAATCCAAAAAGGCTTGGAGAGCTCAAAGATTACTTGAAGGATCGTGGAGGGAATTGTCACGCGTAAATGGAGATGGAGGAGGCGTGAAGAGGCGTATCACTGTGACAAAGTCCATCTCTCTGTTGCGCTCTACCACCTTTACCTTCAGCTATCTTTGGCAAGGTGGTATTTTGGTGAGAGATTAATCAGTCTCAGAGAGTCTCACTGACTTCTAGGGAGACTACTATTTCTCTTAATTGTCCCTTACCCTTAAGGGGCACACGAAGCTCCTTGACGTTCCTGTCCAAAGAATAGAGATGGTAACATAGCTGCTTTCCTCACCCTTTGATGAGAAAATCTGGACTAGGAAGACATTGAAAAGGAAAAATGGTGTATTATGGGGAAAGAAGCAGCAGTGTGATGTCATCTCCTCTGGCTTCTGATTTTAGAGGATTTGAAAGTGTGGCTGGTGGCTCAATGAGTGAGGGGACATGAGGAAGACAAATGTTTGTTAGAAAAAACCAAATGTGTGCAGAGGAATAACAACCAAATGGGAAAAAATAAAGAGAGAAAAGATCTGTAGAAGAGCTTAGAAAACTGATAAATTAGGAAGGAAAGAGATTATTTGAGACAAGAGAAAAGAAGCTGAGACAACATCATAAAGAGGGATGGCAGTTCAAGGGAGGAAGACATGAAGGTAGAAAGTGAAGGAAATGACCACCAGAAAGGTCACAGAGGAAGGTCTGTGCTCAGGATCAGAAGGAGACGCTGTGAAGCAGAAATAAGAAAGGAAAACACGAACAGTGTAAAGGGGAGTCAGCTGGAAGTGGTATGCTGCAGTGATGTAGAACTGAGAAAATAATCTTTAATTGTAGAGAGATTCCAAACTGAATGAAAGGCTGGGTGTCTGATTAATTGACCACAGCAGATACAGCTGAATGTTGTTGAGATATCGAAGGTAATTTGTGAGGAAGGATCTTTCTTAAAGAGACAAATTGTTTAAACAACAGTCAAGCAGCATTAACTTTTACAAAAGGAACAATTTGTCATGCCAAAAAAATCAACCTGCATGAATTTCTCGGGAATGCATCAAAAGCAGGCTTTCTAACAGGGAGGACTGCTTTTGTTAAAAATTACTTGAATGAATTTTGTCATTAATGAATGTTAAAATGTGAACGGAATAAGTAGTTAGGAAAGCTCAATTCAAATGATTGATTTTAAGTGTCAGTTATTTTGTTCTTATTTAATTTTTTTGATTATTCCTAATTGGTAGCTGTTAGGTGATATAATGCTTAGAGGCAGTTAAATGTAACCTGTATGCAAAATTTGGTACTTCTTAGTGATGTAGGAAAATACTGTCTTTGTGTACAGTTGAGTAGTTGAGCAAACATTTACTCTGATAAGTGTAATTATTCTTTAGCAAAACAATAATTCTTTGCATAGTTTCATTTTTATTGCTTCAGTGGAAATTGGATTTCAATTTTTTTGAAGTAACATTTTAAAAACTTTTCAATCTCTTTTTAAATTGATTTACTGAAAAATAAAGAAGTAGAGGTAAGTTTACAAGGATATGTTTGACATTGGAAATTAGGTTCTTAAGCAGTGAAATATTTTTGCTCTCTCATTTTAGCTTTAGAGCTGCTAGATTTATTCCTCACACCAAATTCCTATTCTTAAATAGGAAAACCAGATTCAGGGGTTTTACATTATTTTATTTTCTTTTATTTGCTTTAACAGCATTGATTTTTTTTTATAAATGAAGTCAATGCTTAATTTAAATGAAATAATCTACGCCAATTTAAATTACAAACTTGTTTAAAGTTACCTTTTTTTTTAATACATCCTGAGGATTGGAGAGAGCGACTAGTCTAGTAAATATGGAGCAGATTTGTATTTACTGAGCCACTTCCCATTCATGTTGATGTGAATGGAAAAAAATGTCACCGGTTTGAGTAAGCAGATGAGTGTTCATTCTGCTGGTTATAGTTCAGGGTGGTCTTCCCTAGAGTGTCTTTTGTAAAGTGAATCTTGTGTGTAAAAGTGACATCTCTTCCTATAGAGAAGATTGCATATGTTGAAAGAATATGTGTCTGGGAGGGAAGCTGGAGTGTGCTTCCCAGATGCAAGTCCGTATCTTACCTGACTCTGACTTTGTGTTGGGATAGAGGTGTGGGTGAACGCCGTCCTCGCCGCTAGTACCCTGCTTCCCATGGGAATGTCAGCGAGTGTCGATCCGGACCGGGGAGATGCCACAGTATTGCAGTTAGGACAGAGCAGTTGGGACTCTGGGGCTCACTTTAGTTTGCGTACTGAGATTTAAACTGCGTGTACGTAATTCACAACGTATTAGTAGAGCAGAGCTAATACAGATTTGGAATAGGAGTTTATATGCAATGTGCCTTTTCTGTACTTAATATTATTAACTGGTTCTAGCTGAAGTCACGGGTTAAAACTCCTGCTAGTTTTCATATATAAAGGTCATCGTTGTAGTTTGCTACAGTCAGTCCCATGTGTGCCACGCGGGATCATTTTAGCAAAATGTTTTTAAAAAAATGTAGAGCTGAGCACATTGTGTTATTAAGTGTTGGTAATCTAAAATAACTTCTTCTATACTTTTTATGCTTTAAACAGTTATGCAATTATTATGTGGGAAGTGATGTCAAGGAAACAGCCATTTGAAGGTAAGGCCATGTCTTCTTTTAATTTATTTTTCCAGCCTTACATAAAGGCTTAACCTGAGACCTGGGTACCTGGGGACTTCACATTAGGGGTTACTTTTTAATGATTCAACTTGTAAGCTTGTTGAAGAACACTTTGAGTTACTTTTCAAATTAGACTCTTTTTCTGTTTGTTTGTTTGGTTTTTTTTCAATTACAGTGTTGTTTAATAAATTAAAAATATTTTTTTTTGTAAAAAAAGAAACATAGCCTTATTTTGGTGAACTATAAATACTATGTCTGCAAACTAAATTATTCCTCCTATAGTAAGCTATTTATATTGCATATATTTCTAATGAATGCACGATGTCTATTTTGACAGAAGTTATAAACCCCTTGCAGATAATGTATAGTGTGTCACAAGGACAGCGACTAGACTTAAGTGAAGAAAGTTTATCAATGGACATTCCTCATCGAGTGCTCATTATAAGATTGATAGGAAGTGGATGGGCACAAAACCCAGATGAAAGACCATCGTTCTTAAGTGAGTTTACCTTGCATAATGAGAAAAGATTTTTAAATTGCCAGATTTCTGTTGAATATGGTACTTACAGAGAAGGGTTATAGTCGCAAAAGGGAAATGGTAAAGACGTCAAGAGATACATGTGCTCAGTCTTGTTGCATATGATAAGGTGCTTGTCTGCTTCCACCATGTCTGTAAACAAACTTTTATGAATGGAACTACGTGTGTGCCATAAAACCCAGTTGTTAGTTGGAGTCTTTTGCATTTGCCATCTCTAATTTACCTGTAAAAAAGCAGCATGGTTTGTTTAACTACTGGTACTTGGGTTTTTTTGTTTATCGTTGAAGGGAACTCTTTTTTTGGGGGGGGGGTGGCGGGGAGTGAAATATATCATGAGTACTGTGGGATTTACGAGGAAGCTGGCAAACACACCAACAAATCATTGCACATCAGATAAGCTAGGTGACTTCACCATGTGTTTGCATCTCAGTATAAATCTTTTTCACCATGACTTTATCTTTGACTGTTCCACCTCCCAGACTGAGCCGGAAGTGGTTGGACCCACGCGCTTAACTTTCTCTTTCCATCTTTCCCTTGTTCAGCTTTTTGTCCACGAGACCAAATATAGATACTTTCAGCCTTTTTTACAGTGGATTGCAAAATTTTTGAGAATAAGACTGAAGTCTGAGCTTGTGGAGATTAGAGTGGCATAGTGTGAACTGGAAAAGTTTTGTTTTGATTTTTGCAAACCTGCGTTTGTCGCACTTAACCGACATACTCAGTGTATGTTGAGTCCAGATTTATCTCCCATACCAATTTCTCCTTAACATGCTTAATTTTGTGGTGACTTTCGGCTCTTGTTTGGCCATTGTGTAAAGGTAATTCCATCAAAACTGGCAGACAGTGATTACCTGTTTTCAGCAGTGAAAGCTGCTCTTGCGAGTGTTGCTGTGGTCACATATGTCAGTGCGGTGAAGCTAACGGCGGTTCCTGCAGCCGCTTCACTTCGCTTTTACTGTTACGAGCAGAGAGGTCCGCAATCTTAATGTTTCATTTATAGCTTTGGTGAACAGAAGTTTGTTTATTATTTTGAAAACATGTATAGGCATACTTCCTTTGAGCTGGAAAGTGTTAGAAAGTTGCTGTTCAGATAGCTTAGAAAGAAATGTTCATAACTTTGGTGTTTTGCATCAGTTTGGCAGAGGACAAAAAGGGGACACATCCAAACACGTACAGCATCTTCATATTCAGTTTACAGTCCAAAATTAATTACATGACTTTTTTGAGGCATTTTTACTTTTGCGTTAAGAACATTTTGAAATGTCAGGGTATGTTGGCGTGAGCCTGGTTTGCATGATTTTAAATTGTGGATTCCGCCCCCCCCAGGCAAGGAAGTATATCCATTTATAATACTGTCTAAAATCAAAAAGAATAGACACATCATGATACTTCCTTATGTATTCCTGTTTTGCTGTGTCTGTTAACGAAAACAAAATAGCAATCAAAGTCTGTGGTCACACTGAAGGGATAATTACCTGGGATAGGTACTACAGTGTGAGCTAACTTGGGTTCTTAGTGCCATGTCTGTAGTAAGATGCTCTTTGAAGAAAACATGCATTGCTTTTTCCTCTACTTTTTACTATCATAAAAAGAAAGAGGAAGTTGCAAAACTGTTGCAAAATTAAGGGAAGTAAAGCTCACTGATTGGGAAATTTTGCAATTACCATAACACGGGGGCGGGGGACCAAAACACCCGAACTCCCTTTTTGTTAAATAAACTTTAAATAGAAAAGCTTGGTTAACCTGACTGTTCCCCTTATAAAGAAGAGCCAAAGACTACTTATCACCATGTGTCTGCATAGCTCTGTACTTGGAATGTGTACCTACAATTTAATTATAACCAATAAAAATTAACAGTGCTAGTATTTCAGTGTGGAAAATGGAATGCCAAACCTACAAACTGTTTTACCTGACACAGGAAAATAAGAACCCCACTATTGAATGTATATCTTGAAGATGCTAGTGGAAAAAAGTTAATATGGGAGAACTGTGGTAAAATTATAGTAAAAAGTAAAAATATTTTAATATGGATTCGGTGTGACAGATTTTTAGTATGGTAAATGGGTTTTGCCGAATCAGTGGAGTTCATAGAAATGCAGTAGAATTGTGGAATGCCATCATCCTTTCCTGAGGTTTTGTTATACTTGAGCACAGTTTCAAAGAGACATTTTTATAATACGGTCATCTCAAAATTTGAAATATTTAGTTTCGTAAACCTTTCAGTATTGGAAAGGAAGGGAGTACAGCACAGGTTGTCACTTGCTTATTGGACTGTCATGTGCCTTCCTATGGGAGCAGATGATTTTAGCTTCTCTGACTTGGGTGAGCATGAGGACACATCATTTGGATTCACTGGATGTGACAGGTCAGTGCCTCGACTGTCACCATCTTCTCTGGCCATGCCTCACAGCATCTGTTCTGGATATCACTGTAGTGGGGGCTTGTTTGTTCCTTTTTCTCATATAAATCTTTACACCTCTGCTGGAATGAGAAAACAGCAACCCGCTCTGAGGTCTTGGGCTGTTTGGTCCCATTTAGCAAACCAGGCTTGTTGGGTCTCCCTTGAAGCATAGCAAACCCACCGATCTGTCTGTGCCAGGAATGCAAGACTTGCGGTCTGGCACAGTCCTGGACCTCTTTTGATGCAGAGTGCCGAGGTGGCCAGATCAGGACAGGGTTTGTTTTGGTGATGTGAAACTGTTGTGTTTGTAACAGGTGAAAGCAAGAAACTTCCGCTTAGCAGCATAAGTAGTTTGATATGTATCAATAGACAAACTACTTGTGTAAATGTAAGACAGTAGCTTTAGCAAAGTGAAAACTTAATTTCCACCTTAAATCCTTCAACAAAGTCCTCTCTCTTTGTTTAGAGTGTTTAATAGACCTCGAGCCAGTCCTGCGAACATTTGATGAAATAGTTATGCTGGAAGCAGTAATTCTGTTAAAGAGATCAAAAGTAAGTGGCTTTTGTTACAGTCATGAGTTGGTCAAATAAATTGGTAACTTTTGCTTGCTAAAAGAAATGTAATCTCCTTTGTCGTTTATCTAATCCTGTATCTGGCTGAAGCATGTGTTTGTACAGAGCTGTCATCTTGTCTTATAGCAGAAATTTAATGCAGGTAAATATGTCTCTTCCAGTCACTATACGAATCACGGTGTATTTACAAGAGTGGAAAGAAAGCAGATGTGGAGCAGATATCTCTAAACATACCTCTGAATCCCCAAGAGGTAAATATTTTACATACTGCATTTGGTATGTCGGCATCATTAAAGATCCTGAGAGCTTTGAAGGGGGGTTAACTTAGTAAGGGGGAATTGTTCTGCAGTTTACTTTCCTATGCAGTCAGGAAAGGTGTAAAATGTGTTAGTTGGGCTGGGATGTAATAAATGCATAGCCGTATAGGTGAAGATAGTAAAGGGTGGGTAAGCAGAAATAAGAAGGCCATGTTTGGTGTAATCTCTAAGTGTGGGAAAGCCATCCCCTTGAAGAGGAATGCAGCACACGTCTACAACTTGTAAGAGATTGTCTTCTGCTCCCTTACACCTCTACGGAGCTGGCTTATATAGGATCATACACATTTGCTTTTATATTTTGATTCTTAATGCTACTGCTTTTGGTTCTTACTAATAGTTAAACTTGTATACAGAATTTCTGTCAGCTTTGGAAAAACACCAGCATTAGGATTACAGAATTTCTTCTGTTTTACTGTATTTTAATTGTGCTGTCTGTTGAGCATTTAGATAGTAGGGAAAAGACAGTGATGGGAAAGTATTCTGTAAAAACTTTGTATTTATTTAATGTGCATTTTCATTATACAACTGGAATCATTTCAGGAAGCATATTCTGCCTCCATACAATGTGATGCACTTCCCCTTCGGAGCATCTCTCCAGATATATCAAGACTCAAGTCTGTTCCCAAGTGTAATATCCTCTCATCAGGTAGAGATACTCATGACTTTGTGTAAATTTAAGTTGCCATTGCAGCTTTACACTCCCACCGTGACATTGCATTTGCATAGTAGAAAGTTGGATCGCCGTTTATGTCAGAAAGGAGATGTGTTTTGCAAACTTAGTGCTTTGGGTAAAATGCTGGAGTATTTTAGCTCTGATTTTCTGTTCCTGTCGCTTGAGAAATCCCCACAGCTCACGGCTTCAGTTTTCCTGTTCAGGGTGGTGAGTGCAGAGATAGCATTTACTTGTCCCTTCAGACTCTTGGCAGTTTAGTTAATCATTTGTGAACTACTTCTAAAGATAAAAAGGCTAAACATTTTGAGGCACTCCTAAAGCTGAGTAAACTGAAAGTTTCTAATGCAGCCCAACCTCTCGATCGTTTTTAATTCAATAAATAAAACAGCTTTTATAAATAGATTGTCTTGCAAAAGTATCCGCACAGACCTTTTGTAGCTGTCACCTTTTCTGAATAAAAGTTGGCAAAATTCCCAGATAAAACTCAATTTTGAGGTTTTGCTGACATCAGAAGCCAGAAAAATGCGATGGGAACCAGGTGAAATAGCAGTACATTGTGAAACTAAAACTGCACTTGAGTTTCTTCTCTTGAAAGAATGCAAACATATATTTCAAAAGAACGGAGCATCCTTTGGCTTTGCAGGGACCAGTGGTGTGAAAGCAGACAAGGCGATTGACTTCACTGCTATAAAGTAGGTCATCAAAAAGTGTGCTGAGGTGCTGCAAAACTGGAGATATTCTGGTAGGAGGGCACAGGCAGGTTTTTTTCCAGCTCTTGTTTGAATACATCCACAATTCTGGGCTTGTACTCAATGTACTAGAAAGATATAAATACAGCAGGAATTCCAGTGAAAATAAATTATGGGAGGCTTAAGGAATTTGAGTTACTAGGGAAAATGGCAGAAAGCAAATGTAGTGTAGTTTGGCTGTACCTCTACCCAAGCATTTATCTATACACATAGCATAAAAGTCTTAAAGCTGAAGAATGACTTGTGGTTACCAAGCTTAATAGGAATGTTGTGATGAATTTCAGAAAATGGAATATGAGCGTGAATATGAGCATGGACTGTAAGTGTAATAGGATAAGATAATGATAAATGTCAGCCCTTTTTGGCTGCTGGTTCCTGTTAAAAATTGTCATATCTGCCTGGGGAGGTCATTGATGAGATTGTGGTGGTACTATTAATCTGATTGATCAGTTGGTGGTCCTTTACAGAGTCACAGCTTAGACTGTTGCATGTATGTATAGATACTGTAAGGCCTATGAAAATAGTGTCTACAAAACTGTACTACGGCAGAAGGGTTTGTTATTACTTTGCCAATATCTGCATCAGGTAGTTTTATAATGGAAAGCAAGACTGACATTCTTCTTACTTTGCCAAAATTAGATCCAATTGTTTCAGGTGAAAATCTGTTCCCAGGTAGCTGTTGGCAAGAGATGAGTTTGGCACCAAGGCAGAAGTTAATGACTACAGATTTTAGTTGAGTTGGTTTTTCCACCAGTACAATGAGAAGACTTTTTCAGAAACTTGCTCCTTCAGAGTTAGGAACTGTCTTCTAACTTTCAGGCTCTTTAATTTTTCTTCCCTAGCCAGCTTATACACATACTTGTTCATGGGCACTGCTTTAAGCTTAAATAACTTTTTTCCCTCTTTTCATATTTTCAGAGAATCATAGAATCATTTAGGTTGGAAAAGACCTTTAAGATCATCGAGTCCAACTGTTAACCTATCACTACCAAGTTCACCACTAAACCGTGTCCCTAAGCCCCACATCTACACGTCTTTTACATACCTCCAGGGATGGCGACTCAACCACTTCCCTGGGCAGCCTGTTCCAATGCTTGACAACCCTTTCAGTGAAGAAATTTTTCCTAATATCCCACTAAACCTCCCCTGGCACAACTTGAGGCCATTTCCTCTTGTCCTATCGCTTGTTACTTGGGAGAAGGGACCGACCCCCACCTCGCTACAACCTCCTTTCAGGTAGTTGTAGAGAGTGATAAGGTCTCCCCTCAGCCTCCTTTTCTCCAGACTAAAAACCCCAGTTCCCTTTTGCTTCTGATATAGAGAGTAATCCTTTAATACACTTTGTTGTGCTAGACAAACAGGGTACACTCTTTTGAACTCCATTTGTAAAATAAGCTTCTTCATTCTCATGGTATCCTACTAGTTCTCCCTGTGCATGTTCTAATTTAAGTCATTGAACTAAGGCTACCAGACATCTGTACTTAGTATTAAAAAAAAGAAGTGTGACAAGTGTTTTCTGCCTGAAATAAGAACTTTACTTAATATACCTTAGAATTTTATTTTTCCTTTCTCACAAGATCCTTTGTTACAGAATAATCTACCTAGGGTTTTTTTTTAGCCTCAGCTTGAAGCAGAAAGTCTAGATCTCATGTTTTGTGCTGCCAAATTTCCACTTGTATTACTCCAGTCTTCTAGGTCAACTAGGTTCTTTCTAAGTAACCTGACTCAACCCATTCTTTCTGAATAACATCTGCAAATTTTATTAGCATGTTTCTGGTTTTTATGGTATGGTCACTGGTCAAGTTCATTTTTTCACACTAGTACAATCCCAGTAGTTTTGTCTCTAATGCTATTAAAGATCCGTGTGTGCCTAGTCTATCCCAGCAGAGCTGTTTAAAATCCTTTTCTAAAATGATCTTTCACTCACACCAGTCGTCTCCTAATCCTTTCTCATTTATACAGTAGATGATAACATCTGCTGCTTCACACGGTATAGCTCTGCCCAGCTTACTTTCTCTCTCTTTAATGAAATGAAATGCTAGTTACTATGAGTTCTAGTCCACCTTTTTTTAAATAATGAGAGTGTAATTTCTTTCACATTTTCCTATTCCTGCTCCTTGTACTTACAGCCATATTCTTCCGCGGGTCAACCTTCTGATCTAGGAATACACTTTCAAATACCTCCATTGGATGGGTATCTATAAATCCTGAGCTGTCCAGGAGGCTACCTGTTCTTATTGCGTCTTTAGATGTTCATCTGAATTCTTACATCTGCATCTCTGGTTCTTGGTTAACATCTCTGAAGCTCTTTGTCAAGTGACACTGTGAAAGTCTGTAATGAAAACTGTGTACAGAATTAGTCATATGCCCTGTAATTGGTTTCTTATCAGCTATTTGTCATCTCTTGAGTCATTCCTACTGCTGCTTTCACATCCATCATCTTTTTCTGCCATAAAAAATCCTAAAAATAGAAACTGTTAAGCTTTCCACCCGAGAAACCCCTTTTTTTCCTTTTCTTTGCAAACATTTACACGAAACTTCCTTGAAGTCATATGCTGTTTTGACGGCCTACCAAAAGTTTCCATTGGCTTCCCGCTGAATGTCACCGTTGGTCTTCATGTTCTTTCCTTCCACCTGAATCTTTCTTTCAGTCTTTCCACCTTTGTTACACTGCCAGACTTCATCAAAATAAAGTAGTCGTCTTTCATGCTGACTCCTAGCTACCTCTGCACACACTTGAAGGACTTATTTTGTTCTTCTGGTCCCTACTAAAATTTTCTGTTGAACAGACCTTTTTTAAAGTTCACATCTACTGGATTTATTCTCTCAATGTTACTTTAAAATAAAACAAGACCCTCAAACCCATGGTCAAGCCCTGGTAAAAGATAAGGGACGTAAACATACTCAGCACCTGAGTGTAAGGAATAATGTGTTATATCTGAAGTGAATTTAGGTTGTTTATGACTTGTTTTATGGAATTGCTCTAAATAGTCTCTGATGACTGTATTTTATTTGAACATAGAAGTAATACAGCTCAGTCTATTTTTTTCTCCTTTTTTTTTTTAAGATGGAAATTCTGGGGGTCAACACTCTCTCAGCAGTCAGAGCACGGATGAAAATATCTCTGTAACTCAGAGCGCCAAACTTCTTGTGCATCCATACAGTTATTTTCCCTCATCTGACAAGAGTATTTCAGAGGCCTCAAATTCTGCGTCATATATGCTGCGATCATCACCAGTTCCTTCAGGTACAGCAAACACTGATTTAATTCCAAGACCCACAATAAGTGTCGTAATATCAAATATATGTGTGTATGAAATGAAAACTGGGACTGTTGTTCATCTGTAAAATGAAAACAAAGCATTCTACAAATTAAGAATGCAAGTAATTCTGTCCTTGTAGCCTTATATTACAAAGTAAGTAAAACCAATGTAAAATGTGACCTAGTACATGTACCTGTAGCTCCTACCTTTTTTTCTCTCCTTTTAAGCAAACTTAATTCTTGCTGCCTTGGGTCTTCTTTATCTCATTCCCTTTGCTCATATTATTTCTCCTTTCTCCTACTGCTGTCGCAGTGCTGCAATCCAACAGAACAGGAAAAAAGCTAGCCCGAGCTTAACTCATCTTGTTGCCTGTCACTTCTCTCCACTTTTTAGGCCTGTCAGTCTTCCTCTTAGTAATGGCGGGGCAAAGAGAAGCAGCAGCTGTGTCAGCATCTCACCTTTAATGATCTGTTAGTTGAGAGCCCACTGCATGATATTCCTATGCATCAAATAACTGTTAAAAGTGTGCTTCCAAAAAAATAACAAAAAGAAACTTTAATCACAGAATCACAGAATGGTAGGGGTTGGAAAGGACCTCTGGAGATCATCTAGTCCAACCCCCCTGCCAGAGCAGGGTCACCTAGAGCAGGCTGCACAGGACTGCATCCAGGCAGGTTTTGAATATCTCCAGAGAAGGAGACTCCACACCCTCCCTGGGCAGCCTGTGCCAGGGCTCTGTCACCCTCCAGTGAAGAAGTTTTTCTTCATGTTCAGACAGAACTTCCCATGTTCCAGTTTGTGCCCGTTGCCCCTTGTCCTGTCACTGGGCACCACTGAAAAGAGTCTGGGCCCATCCTCTTGACACCCGCCCTTGAGATATTTATAAGCATTGATGAGGTCCCCTCTCAATCTTCTCTTCCTCAGGCTGAACAGCCCCAGCTCCCTCAGCCTTTCCCCATAGGAGAGACGCTCCAGTCCCCTCATCATCTAAATGCATGATGAATTATCCAGAGATTTTTTTTTTTTATGGGCCACACAATAACATGCAACTTTATAAGATCTGCCACATCATCCCTCTTCTGGAAATATGAGAATCAGCACCTTTTCACTGTGTGAATCCTCAGCTTGAGGAAAATATGCAGGAAACTACAGCAATGTTTTCAGTAAACTTCAATAAAAATCCCACTGGAAAGTGAAGTTACCACCTCTCTCTTTTTTGTACCAGGTTGGGCTGAACACTGGAACAGGTTGCCCACAGAGGCCGTAGAAGTCCCATCACTTGGAGATCCTTAAAATTCAGCTGCACAAGGCCCTGAGCAACCTGAGTTATCCTTGAAGTTGGCCCAGCTTTGAGCAGGCCATTAGAGCAGATGACCTCCTTGAGGGTTCCTTCCAACCTAAATTATTCTATGATTCCGATAAAATACTCTAACCACCAAATTTGACAAATTGGAACATTTTAAATGTGGAATAAAATAGTGAAATGTTAAAAGCATGTTTAGTAGCCTGGTGATATTTCTGATCAAAAATAAGTTTTAAACAGCTCTTTCTCAGCTTGTTCTTTGTTCTATGGCACTATTTATTGACAGTTACAATACTAATTTTTTCTTTTAATCCTCTCCAATCTCAGATTTTGTTTTGGAAACCATACAACAGAATGTAGCTCATCAATGGATCCAAAGTAAAAGAGAAGAAATTATTGATCAGATGACTGAAGCATGTTTGAATCAGTCACTAGATGCTCTTCTATCAAGATTTTTACTCATGAAAGAAGACTATGAACTTATAAGCACCAAACCTACAAGGACATCAAAAGTCCGACAACTACTTGATACCTCAGATAGTCAAGGAGAGGAGTTTGCCAGAATTATAATACAAAAGTTGAAAGATAACAAACAGCTAGGACTTCAACCTTATCCAGACATTGTATCTAACTCTCTAAGACTGCATCTTTAAATTTATTCTTTCTATATGAAGCCATGTGAATATTTCTTACAACACAATTCCTGTTTCTGTATAGTAGTTTTATATATGTACTGCTTTGTCTTTACTGTGCCTTTGTAAAGTCTCAGAAATAACACTGAGTTCATCTAGACTGCATTTGGTGAGTTACAAATTAATCAGTTGGAGTGCAGTCATAAAGCCAAACACTTGACACTTACTGACTCAATTCATATAAGTATTTTGTTTATACATGACAAAGAAAAAAACATTAAATGTTCTCTGTTTTACATATTTTCTGTTTATACATATCCTTTCCTTTCACCTCACAGGTTTGAGACAACCCATCTCATCTTGGAGTATTGGGTTTTTCTCCCTCCATCTCGTCATTCCCATAGAGGGAGAAAAAAATCTAGGTGCTCTATTTTGGGGCTTGTATGCTGTGTTTATAATAAATTTTCTTCTTTCAGCCCTACTGGTTACTCCTCCCAAGATATTGGAGAAGAGCGGTAAGTGGGAGGAAGTCTACATTGCATTTTTGCAGGATTTTTATTATGTTTTGTTTTTCACATTTTGTTGCCAGGGCAAGCGCTTCAGGCCACTGCATAAGAAGAATGTCAGTCCAAAAAGGAGCCTGAGGGCAAGGAGGACATTGTGCTACTCATCTTTGTTGTGCTAAGAACTGATACATTAGAAAGGGTGCAACTATAGCCTTTTACATTATTTGGTTACACCCACTTACATTCCTCTTGAAATCATAGTATGATGAAATCCACATACAGCTTATAGAAGGGAACCCTCAGTTAATGCCTCTTGTACATTTCCTTAGTTAATGCCTCCCTTACCTTTGTCGTCTGCCATAAATACTTCTCATGTCGTGTTGCTGGATCAAACTTCTAATTCATTTTTATTCTTAGTATTTACATGGTGAGTAGTAGTTTAAGTCTGTACAAAGATCAAGCATACACTGCCCTGCCAGCCTGGAAGGGATGTGCGTGGGTCTCTCCTGCCATGACCTGCCTTAACCTTCTCTGAACATCATCTCCGCCGTCCTTTTTTGTCTGAAGGATGGTGCTAACATGTTGAGGCACAAATGGGGCCACCTGAGAGGACAAGGTACGTGGTATTTTTTCAGCTCATTTCAGAAAGCCTTAGTGACTTTACCTAGGTAGGTTCAAAACTAATTAAAAAATTACTGGTTTTAATTTGTCAGAACACAGCACAGGCAAATGATTTTTACAAGCACTAATAAATAATTACAATTCTGCTAACACTATCTAAAATTTGGGAAAATCCAAACTTCACATACAAGAAAGCTGAAATCTACCTGAACTACCATATAAAAAGGAGCAGATACATGAGATCGCTGTTTGGAAACCTATGGAGATGTGAGATCTGCCCCATTTCAATGAGTCAAGCTTCAGTGTGGGCATTACTAGTTGCCAACATCTTAGTTTTTTCAATATCTGTCTTAACTTATTTTGTGAACAGAATCACAAGAATACGACGTATAATTTATTGGATAGAAGAGAGTGGTTTTAATTTTTTTTAAAGCAAGTCTTCGGCATAAACCAGGAATTTGCATTTTATCCTGCTTCTCTCTGAAGGCTGTAAAATTCCAACTAGATAGCTGAGCCCAGGGCAATGGTGCAATGAATGGTTGTGCTTTTTGTAGAGCCGACCTGAAGATGTCTAGCAGGGACAGGCTCTGAGAAGAGCTGCCAGCCTTGCCAGTGGGAGTTTGGTGCCAGAACTGTGTGTTTCATTGCACATCACATTTTAAGCCACGTTTGTTCATTATTACTGGTGCCTAAAGAAAGATTTGTGTCATGCAAGGTAGGAAAATCGCATTTCTTAGATGTGTGTCCAAAATTCATCATGCATTAAGAGCTTTCCTGAATTGTGGTTTTAGTAACTAGAAGAACAGAGGCTTCTTTAGGGGTATCCTTTTACCAGCTGGTACGTTGTTCTTGTAGTAGGGTCTGCATGAGTTGCAAACTTTGTGATTTATTATTTTAAATTATCTGTAAGAAGGTAAAGGCAGTCCTGCTATAGTTTGGTTTGGTTTCAATAAAAAAAAAAAAAGCTGACGGTGGTCATTGGCCTGCCAGGTTGCATCTGATGTCTCATGTCTGGGGGTCTGCACCTTCTTCCTATTTCCCAACTCACTGAAAGCAACTTCTGCCTTAGAGCAAACAGAACTTGAGCACAGCACAGATGCCATGCTTGCCAGCTCTACATGCTGTGCGCAGTACGTGATGACGCCTGTACAGGCTGGCAGGTTCTGTTCCGAATTTGTGATTCGTGCTGTTGATCCTTCTCGGTGCTGCTGCTGCACCCTCGCACTCGCTTGCCTCTGACATGTTCTGCAGCCTGCCAGTGTGCCTGCTGCAGCTTTTCTGCCAGCACCCCATGAGCTGCTGCTCCCCAGAAGCCATGTGGATGGGTGGAGGAGCGCTGGGGAATGAGTGGGACAGATCCCAAAGCCATTCCAGGGGCTGCCAAGGCAACCATGGTAGTTGCCCACCCTCCAGTCTCTTCATAGTGGAGAGGAAATGTGGGACATAAAAGATGAGGACCCACTGGTAGGACACCCACCTGAGGGAAAAGAGCATCCTGCTGCTTTCTGAAGTCTCCCTGCTGACTCTTGCCTGTCAGTAGGGAACTATCTTGGGGTCAGTTAATAATGATAATGATAAATCTGGCCTACAGAGTCACATTCAGGAATGGTGCTGTCACACTGCTGCAATCACTATGGGCTGCCCCCTCTTCATGTGCCAGAGGTGGTACCGCTGCAGGAAAAGTAGTTTTTTACCCCTGGTCCTGAATACACATGCATCTGTAAGGCCATGAGTGTTGTTCTAGCCAAAGCCCAGCACTGCAAGAAAACCCTGAGGCCACTTGATAGAAGAACTCAGTCCTATCTCCCTCCTTCTTCTTTCCTGAGACCCAGAGCCTCCTTCCATGAGGGAGTAGGATCCATAAACATGCCCTCTCCAACATGCTAGGCATGCACAGATTTCCTCAAGAGTGAAATGGAGGAGGGGGCAGCCACACTCGGGACTTAAGGGGTACAGAAGAGGGGATAAGGAGAAAGCTTTGGGGTGGGCATGGGGAAAGGGAGGTGGAGGCTGCATGCCTGAGCCACACAGGGTGTGTGAAGGGTGTGTGGAGGTGACAATTAGACATATGAGCCAATACGTCAAAGTCTGACGCTTCTTCTGTTGTTCAACTCCAGTACTATGAAAGAGGAACATAGTTTCTGTGCAACTGCAACACTCAGCACCGATTTGACTGTGGCAGCAAGTCCAGGGTCGGCGAGGACAGTCAGGCACAGTCACGCAGTTCGTGCACAACTTCTCTGTCAGGAAGCCCGTGTCTGGGGTGTCCGCTACAGCCACCCTCTCTGGCTGTGCCAGGTGGGACCCTGCTCTCTGAGAGACAGGGTTGCAAGCGCTTGGGAAGACTACCGTGTGGGAAGCTGATTGATTCCCCCCTCTTCCAATACACAACGGTATTTTGTGCATTCCTCACTTCTTCATAGCAATTCCTAACAAATTTTTCAGCTTTTTCACTCCAAGGAGGAACGCTGCTGATGTTTCAGAGCACTGTCCTTGCTGACATTAAGAGCTTTTCTCCAAGCTGTAATAGTTCATTGAGAGCCTTTTAAAATATACACATAAAAAAGTCTTTTTACATGTACATGGGGAGAAATAGAAACATAGGACTATGCATATTATTTTGCACTTGTTACCATTAGATTTCATAGGCCACCTAGTCACTTAGTAGTGTAACTGCTTCAAGTATCTGTAATCATCTTTAATTTTGACTACACTGAATATCTTGTGTCATTAGGTTATTATTCACCCTCTTTACTATTCTTGTCCTCCTTCACAGCACCTGGAAGCCATCTGGTCTTGGTGTTGTGCTGCTACTCTTCAGAAAGAAAACTTTAGAAATACTCTGCACTAGTGCCAACCTAAACTGGTACGTCCGTACAATGAAGAGCAAGCCCAACCAAAGCTCAGTCCTGCATGTGTTGTTGCCGCACTGACCAGCTATGGAGTTCACTGCTGTATGTGCAACGCTTTGCTGATCCTCACGTTCTGCTCCCACACCTTGAGTTAACATGGTTGGTAGAGCTTCCTTGACATGGTCTGTGTGCTATGCCCTATCCTGCATCAACTTCATGGGAAGGAAAGTAAAGATCTGATTTTACCAAGACAACACAAATGGTGGCCTCTGTTTGTCATTCAGACTCTGGCAGCTAATGGCAGAGGGTGCTTGGCAGTATTTTTTCAATCAATCAGGGTTAATTGTAAGTGTATCTGTTGTAGACGAGGACTGTAGGAGCCTGTGCTGGCTGAGCGCTAAGATGCAGGGGCAGAGGTAAGGAACAGGAGGAAGCAGAGGACTTGGCAGTGGTGCAGCTGAACTGTTTGCTGCACCCGGGCAACAGTATGAATTAGGAGGGCTCTGGAAATAATTGGAATACTCCTTTTTCCAGTGCAGAGTATGAAAAGCCTTCCTGAGCAGTAATGGAAGTGTAGGCAAGAAACCAGAAAATGTCACAGGCTTATTGAGGCAAGTGTACCTCACTTTGCTGTTCCATAAGCAAATGTGTGTATGTATAGCTGTAACACACAGAAGAATTGCTATGAGCAGTAAGTTGGCGCAGGAGAATCCTCACTGCAGAAGTGCTACTCAAATTCTGCAAGACTGTAAAAATGAATGAGAAAAATATGTGATAAAGGAAGTCACATTCACTTCTTCCCATTATCCATCTTGCGTACTTAAAATGCAAGATAAGTGTAATCTTCCTTTGTAAAAGAGCTAGATTTTGTGTTCACAGAAGAAATGTTCAAGAAAGAAATTATTTTCATGCACACTGCATACTTTATGATTGCTCAATGCTGATTTATGTGCTGTTACTGTAAATTTGTGGGAAACGTCAAATACGACGTAACCATCAGGGTCAGACCAATAGTAACATGGGAAGCGCTAATGAAGAAAACATTTTGTTTCATGTTCCAACAGGCAGCCTCTACAGAATTAAAATAAAGGGCTGAAGCTGGCTTAGGAGGGGGATATATGAACAACATAAAGGTGCTCTCCAGCTCTAAGAGGGGGCAAATGTCTGATGACAGAGTTCCTCAGCATAGCACACAATCAAAAAAACAGTTTGGTGCCCCAAATCAGAAACAGGACAAATTCAAGTTCAAATTTGAGAGTGAAAGTAATTATGCATTCCTGAAAACATGCATTCTGGGTTTTAGGCTATAGTGTGGCTATAATTTTAAGATGACAGAGGCCCTGATTAAAGAACGTGGCGCTCAGCCTCTCCGCTTTTCCAGCAGAGAACAACATCCCTGCAAAACAGTTCTGCTGCCAAAATGTTTCTCGATATATTATAATGTACGTAAGCAGAGACTTGCAGGCAGCTGGAATTGTGCAATCTTTCCAGGCGGACTTAGAGAGCTCTCAGGGATAAATAACTGTCCTTCATAGATAAAAATAAAGAAACTTGGAAGCTGTTTGTTCAAAATACGTGTCATATACCTGCTTTTAATAGTATTTTTTTAAAGCACAGCCATTTCTGTGTAAACATTAACTGTAGACCTGTCTCAGACTATCACAGAAACCATGTTTTTACAAGATGTTACTTTAAAAGGAAGAAATAGGAGGAGCAGTGACATGATAGAAAGATTTGGGTTGGTTTTATTACTCCTTTGGGTCACTGTGGGTTACAGTATGGAACATGCAACATGATGCAACTCTCCTGCTTGTTTTCTAGTTGGATTACTGAGGCTGACTGGAGGGATATCTGTGCTTGAATTCAATTATTTCAGTTTTCTGTGTGGATTAGTAGCCTGTTCTGATGAAGTCCTGTTATCTGGTGCCTCAACTCAGTCCAGTGACTTAAGACTCTTGACCTGCTGGATCAGCTCCTTCCAGATGCCCTTTGACACATGAGTACAAATTTTTTCCTTACTATTGGCCTTGTCGTTCATGGAAAACAAAAATCTCAAGTTAGTGCTCTTGCATTCATTAACTTTTTGCTCTGCCCAGACGACTTTATTTTCTGGATGTTTACTTGTTTCGGTATATATTGTGCTGTATACCATACTGGCTTTCCAAAAGTAGTTCATAGACGGGGCAACATATTGTTTCAGAAGACAAAGCTGAATACATTGGGTAAGTAATTTCTTTCTTTGCTTATTTTTTATCTTAGATTTTTTTTTTAAAGCTTATTTAATTAAAATAAGATCTTAACATCAGGTCAGCCTGTTTTGTGTATCATGCATCATATCATAAATTATTAGAAAAGCCACAACTATATAATTCTCTGGTTAAGAAAAATAACTGAGTTGATAAATATTGAACAATGAGTAGATTAAATTTAAAAGAAAATATATCCAAAACAGAGAACAGAAAAACATTAGGTTGTTTGAAATGAAAAAAATACCTATGATTTTCAGTTAACTACCACTCTTTGCTAGTCTCCCCACTCTGAAAATCTTTCTGTTTTGGCAAGTTACTCCACGAGAATAGAGATCTCTGTGTACAGTGTTAGTAGAAAGTCTCATTGTGGCTTTCTAAATTAACAAGAAGGAATCAGACTGCATTTGTTTCACATTAACATCTGGGAAAGTGTGGTTCTTGGTTTCAGTGACACGTGGATGAAGGATTTTTTTTTTCCAGCCTTCCTTTTGTCTTATTTCTATCACAACTTTCTAAGGAATAGAGAGCAGCTAATATTTAAGCTGCTTGCTTCTGCCTGCTAATGATCTCAGTTGAGGTTGTTTGGAGAAACTACATTCCAGGAGAGCCTGGGATCTTCTTTCTTGAAAGCTCTCATTGATTTTAGTATTCACACTACTGTAATAAAAATAGCAGCTAAAGGCAAGGCTAAACTGAGTGAGAGAAGAGGCTATTCATATTAGTGTTAACTTACCCGTCCTGGTGAAACAGATGTGTGCTTATTTAGAGCAGGAGCTAGCGAGTCACTATTCCATTACGGTAGCCTTTCTGCGAAAGGACGCAAGCGTATCACCTACCCTCTGGTAAGCTGCTACCTTCTCTTTTTAATACCTTTCTTAGATTCTCACTACAGTAGCTTCTCTCTCAAATATCCTCTGTGATTTGCTTTGGGGTGGGAATGGAGTACTGGGGGTGGAGCAAGTCCCTCCTATGGGAAAACCAGCCTCTGACCACAGTAATGCGATTGGAGCATGCGACGCTGAATATTTTTATAAACATAAAATTTAAAAACCAAAATGGAATCTGCTCATTTCCTACTGAGTGGGATATGTTTTCTTCAGAGGAGATCAAAGTGGATTTGTTGTTGTTGCTGTTTGGGTTTTTTTATTATTATTGCTAAGCGTGTTTTATTTTATGCTGTTCCTTCATAACGCATAATCTTGTTTTGTTTGCTTGATCTCCTCCCACATTGGAAAATGTTAGACAGTATAATCTGCCATGAATACTCCCTTTAAGACCTGTTGATGCTCATGCTCAGCAACAGTGTTTTGAAGTTTGATCTACACATTTTTGGTCATGTTGAAAACTGCTGGATCATCTGATTTCATGTTCCAATATAAATTTATATGGTTGGGGTTTTTTTATTATTTTTGGTCAACCTGCTACATGCAGGAAAAAATACCCAGAGTGTACTTGGAGAAAATAAGAGATTGCTCATGATTTTTCAAATGGCTTTCTACACATATATTGATTTCTAATACAAACATAATTAAAATATGCTAGATTTTGTTTTTAAATGTAATCCTTAATGTCATTCATTTTCTAACCGAAACTAGGAAATATTGGGGTTTTATCAGTTTTATTGCCTGGTTTGACTTTGCTATGTTCATTGACGGCATAACAGACTTTCATTATTTGTGGCAGTAGACATTATGTGGCAGTAGACAACAACCACTTAGACATTATGTGGCAGTAGAAAACAATCACTTAAAGAAAAGGCCATGAAATTATCTGAAATAATATTAAGGAGTAAATTTGATGTCCAGCATGTTCCAACATCTTTGATAGATGACTTTCTAAATGTCCTCAGTTTCCAAGAGATTCTGCTGAAGGGAATAATATCTCATTTCTAAGAGAGATCCTCTGATTTATTTATCACTATTTCTTGAATTAAAAGCTGAGAATTTCAAAATGTCCTAACAAATACAGGCAGCTCGGTCCCTCTGGAAGTCTATGTTAGCAGTTCATAAGATGTCACACTTCCATAACCCCTGACCAAACCTTGCTTAATCATTTGGCAAAGGTTAATTACCTCCTCAAGAAGGAGGCAATAACCCATGAGGCTGTAGATCCCTGAAGGATGGGAAGTGTCTGAGAAAATCCTGCCCTGCCAAACCAGTCCTGGGCTAATTTATGGAAGAACTGTCTTTGATTTCAACTTTGGTTTTCAACTCCTATTAAGCTGTCCCTTCCTCCTTCACTTTTCTGTATGACTTCTGGCAGTGGCTTGACTAAAAAATGAGCTATTGAGAATTGCCTGTATATGATGTTATTGTTTTCCTTAAGTTCTCAGGTGTCAGTCTACAAGTTCCTTTCTGTTGCTCTTTGTGCATACAGCTGGGAGGTAAACATAATGGCAAAAGCTTTGGGGCCATTGTGCCTGTCTGCGCTCTCAAGGCATTCTGTTTTCTCTCTGAGAGGAAAATTTTCCTCTATTTGTTGTGGGAGCCCCTAAGGAAGAACAGGACCTGCATGAAAACAGAGTTCTGATGTTCTATAGTAGAGATCGCTTGCTGACACAAGGCACAGGCAAGTGTTTGCAGCTGTTTCATTTAGCCTGCTGCAGCCTCTGAGGCACATCGGCATGTTGATGCCTGTCTGAATCTCTGATTTCCAGAGAGCAATAGCTCTTTTTGCTTGTCACAGTCCATGAGGACCAAGAGAGCAGGGACCTTCCTTCATGTCAGGAAGCTTTTATGTCTTGCTCTTCAGATTTCATACACAAGAGCTACTATAATACGTGTGCTTATATTTTTGATGCCATAAAGTTTTATTACTGCAGTAGGGTTAGCCTTTAAACACGCAACCGTGCTAAAGCAGAATGCCAGAATGCAAAGAACCTCCCTTTTTAAATTACTGCATAAATTAAATCTTTGCCTTCTCAGAAAGCCACTCCGAATTCCTTTCTTTGAGAGGATTCACTGTACGGATTTGTTACCTATTATAATACAGGATTTTCCAACTGAAAATGGCCACCCCACCCCCTGTAAGAAGTCAACTCGTTACGGCTCTGATGGCTGTCCCCAGCATGTAAGCCCTCCCAGACCTTAGTTAGTACTGTCTCTCACTTGGACTATATGCACCTTCAAAATGTGACCTACAGAGATGCCCAAGTGATGGAGTCATGCTTGGACAGCTAGGCTTCTCAGCTTAAGCTTTCTGGCCCACCAGTTCGAGGCAGAAGCAGCAGCGATGGTCCCAGAACGGGGAGATGGAAGCATGAGGATGAAGTGACAGTGATGACAGCAGGGCAGGACTACGGACCAGGTTCAGTAGGAACAAAATAGAAGCTACAAATAAGGGAAAGGGTTAGATCATGGGAACAGACATTGGGCATATCCTCAAATTGTCTTCATTACTGTCTGGATTGTAACAGCAGTAAATTGTTTACACATGTGACAAAAAATTCTTCTCCTTTTGCTATTATACAGGAAGATCTGTACAGGAGACTATGGCCTGTATACCACTAATTTTCTTAATAGCATGAAGACTTTGCTGAGAACTACCATGAGTCCTGCCTCAGATAAACCTTGTTTATTTAAGGAAGACACAGTCCTGAATAAAGAAATCAATAACAACTTCAACATTGTGACCACACTGAATGAAATCAGTGCACTGTCAAAGTTGGTGGGAATATTACTTCTGGCTTGGGGGGGGGGAGGCAGGACAGGCAGAAGCTGTTTAAAAGATTTTGTTCTCAAATTACTACTTTCTTGCAGATTTTCAGCTGATATAAATTGGGGTAACTTAACTACAGTGAGGTTACACATCTTGGTTATGGAAACTGAATCTCTTACCCTTTGATTCTCAGGTTGTACCTATTTGTGGACTTAATTCAGGGTCTGGTTAAAAGTTTTGCTAATGTGATATCTCTCAAAGTACAAAAGTTTGAACTGTTTCTTCTTCTTATTGTTTTTCTTTCAAAATGGTTTCGTCCACAGTCACTTATTTATGAAAGAAATATTTCCCTACACAGCTCTGGTTACACATTTTTAGAGATCTGAAATAATCTTTTGTTAGCACGAGAGAAGGAAAAAATATCCAAAACATTGTGTTACTTAAGAAAATAATTTAATATTTACCTTTGTGCTCTCATGAAAGCTACAGATTGTAAAAGTTCTACTAGACTCAAGTAGCACTGCCAGTTTAAATGCTCAAATTCGCTTTGGCTACCAGGTCATCCGCACTCGACATCAAAGTTCAGGTTTGATGTCATGTACGCAAGTTACCTCTACTAGTGACAACCTACCAATTGCATTATGTATCCTACTTTACAGGAAAATAACTTTATCTCATTTATCAGTGAGACTTCATTTCAGGAAAACTGATAGCCATTGGTTTTGATCACTACTTGCATTGTTCCACATTCATATCCCCTCGGGAACAGCTGCATTTTAAAGTCTCACTCCCTTTGAGCTGTACCCACTTAAACATTTGTGCATTTTGGCTCAGAACCAGAGCTCTGAATGACCCACATTTAAAAATAAAAAAAAATAAAATAAAAAAAATCCCAGATCACGCACAAAAAGCACAAGGTGATTTTAAACCAGCTCTGCTGCGAAAGTAGTATTAATACAGAGTTCTGCCCAAATTTCCAGCATGCTGCTGTCCTGATGGGCTCTCCGGACAGCTGCGATCATGGGAGGGGGATTCTGCCAACATTTCACATAGCCATGGAAAGTAGAAACAGAGCCAGAAGGTTCTGGAAGCATTAGCTCATATTTCGGGGGGGGGGGGGGGGGGGGGGGGGGGGGCGAATGACTTTTTTTCCCTCCTTTCTTTCACACAATCAGAAAAATTGTGATAGTGCTAGGAAGCTGGGAGGGCTTATCAGGAATTTTAAGGAAGATACATGACTGGTGAATTGGATGCCTGAAATTCCTCTCCCCAACCAAGGTGACGTTTTTTATTCTTAGAGGGAAAAAGTGAGAAGTAAGAGTCACCCGTGTGTGAAGAGGAGCTCAGCAAAAGATGGGAGACTCAGCAGTCACGCTCGAACACCTATGGCAAGAATTAATATTTAACTTTACTCCAGTGTTCCCACAGTGCTCCTGCGGTTAGGGAAAGTGCCATTGGGATGAGAAAAGCATTTAATCTTTAAAGAGAGTTTGACATCTTTTAATCTTTAATCCTCATCAGGCCTCATTAGTTATTTGATCAACTAGGAAACTGAGTCGCACCAAAAAAAGCTAGAAAAGAACACATCAATATAAATTATTCAGGGCTGCTTAAACAGATATGCTTTACAAAGGAAAGCAAACCTTTTGGGAAGTTTGTGGAGGGCAGGTTGTTTGTTTTAAGCTGGCCATTGGCTCACGTTTTAACAATACAAATTTTTAAATGATTGATCAAATGTTTTTGGCCAGTGTCACGTGGAGGAGCTTTGTTCTACTCAGAGAACTTGGCTTTAGCTCATAGAATTTTGAGGAAGTTTTCTTTGGAAGTGTTTTAGAGTGTGTGTGGAGGGGGAGATGGAAGGAGAAATAAATTTCTTTTGAGACAGGCACCAAAAAAAGTCATTGTTCTAAGTAAGCGTCGTTACGAGTCAGCGGGACCCAAGAATTGAGACAGTGGCTGCAGTCCCGGGTGTTACGTTCCCCTTCCCCATCCCTGAGGACCTCAGCCCCAGAGGGGTGTGATGTGTGCACAGGGCTGATTCATCGACGCGGCTACGCGGTTACGTCATTTTTCCCAGCTCCCAGCATACTTGGATCCCGCCCTGCGAGCGCCAGAGTGGGAAGCTTTTACAGACGTGTTTTGTTGGACTGCCTTATACAAAAGCGTTCCAGGAACAGGGTGTTCAAAACTCAATCCCTATGCATGCTGGTGGCTTTTACCCAGAAGTCAAGTGAGGTTAATAACTAAAAAAGACGCATTATTCACTGCAGCAGCAATCTCATCTCTAGGAACAGCTAAAGCTCTTTTCTTTATCCTCACATTAACATTAACCTCCTGAGGCTGGAGAGTTTTAGTATCTTTTTCTCTCTTTTCTCTTGTGTTTCTCAGCAGATAATTTTCAGATGGATGTGATTTGATGAAACAAGTAATAATGAAGTAAAGTTTTTTCCTGGGATGAGAGCAAAATTTAGGGAGAGGTGTACCTGTGGGGGACACTCCAGCTGTATTAGAACATGTTTCCAGGGGTACAGTGTCTCTGTCTTCCCTAAGATAACTTCAATAACATAACGCAGAATCACAATTCCAGATAAAAAAAGTGAACTCAGAGTTCATGAAAACTTCAGAATCTATAACCAAGGACAGTGGCCTCACATTTATCCATTAAAAAGGTACAGAACAGTGAAAGTTAAGAAAATCCACTAGTATGTGATTCCTGGTCTGCAAGATAAAAACAGGCAAAATAATTGTTCTTTGTACCATTTATGCCTTGTATGGTAATTATCTTATCCATGCCTCTGCTGCCATGCGCGTTACAAAGGATGTTCTCTCCTCTTGTTTTCAGGTAATGATAGTTGAGGATGCCAGCCCCCTGGCGAATATGCTGCAACAAAAAATCCAAAACTAAGAATGGAAAAGCTGACATGGACGATACGGCAGACACCAGTGAGAAAATGCGGATGAAAAAAGAAATCACATTACTAAACGGAGTGTCTTTAATTGTAGGGAACATGATTGGCTCTGGGATATTTGTATCACCCAGAGGTGTTTTAATGTACAGTACTTCCTATGGACTCTCTCTAGTCATCTGGGCGCTTGCTGGGATGTTTTCGCTGTTTGGAGCTTTGTGTTACGCTGAATTGGGAACATCCATCGTTAAATCTGGAGCCAGTTATGCCTATATCCTGGAAGCATTTGGTGCCTTTGTGGCCTTCATCAGACTGTGGTCTTCCTTGCTAATTATCGAACCAACAACCCAGGCAGTGATAGCGATCACGTTTGCTAACTATATTGTTCAACCAATTTTTCCTCATTGTGAGCCGCCGTATGATGCAGTCAGGTTGATTGCAGCTGCCTGTATTTGTAAGTAAAGTTATGATTCCTAGAAGTTAAGAACGATAATTGTAGGTGCTCAGAGGGATTTTTCTGAATTTCTGATCCTTCACCTTCTGTGAAAATAATTACTGCCTCTCTAAAACATGTTCTTAGGAACTAATAATCTTTTATTCGGATAGATTTTATTTGGGGCTAGGATTATTAGAGGGGAGAGGAGAATTACAACAATTTAGCTGGGGGAAACTATGACTGCTGATTAAAGATACATACATCTCTACAGATCATCGACCTAATTCACAGCCCACATTTGGTCTGTGTCCTCTCTCCCCTATTTCTTGCAAATCACAAAAAAAAGAACAAAAATCTTAAAATTCATATGGTATTAAAACTACTCTGCCTAATATGAGTGTTGTCTCTAGAAAAATTGTGTAGTGTGATCAGACGCTCCACAAAGTTGACTTTGTCGTGACTGTATGTCTTAGGTGACCCCAGGGATAAGCGTTATAAATCTATCCTTCAGTAGATGAAGTGCACTCAGATTCTTTTCCTTATTAACGTGGATTTGTCAAGATGGAGTATATGTTCCTTTTATGCTGTGCTATACCATGATCTTTTAGAAATGGCTTAAATTGTACAACAACAACACAAGCTTCCAAAAGGATAGGTAATTTTAACTTAAGATAATATAATGTACACTGACAATTCTGAGAAGGTGTTTTCTCTGTAGCCCTGACTCTTGCTACTGTGGTGCAGAAGAAGTTCACTTCTGTAAAAGGCTCCATGGTACAACTTGAGACCATCATGACCACTCAGCAGTCTAAAAGGCAACTAAGACGATTCCAAAAGACTTTGTCAGCTGAAATTCTCCACCTGCACAGGAAAGCAGTTATTTATTAGATCAAAAGTTCTTTTCCTGGTGTTCTAGGTTCATGAAATCCTAACACTTAAGAGAAGCAGTCTTCAAACGCTGATCTTTCTTTAAGCCTTCATTTTCTTAGTGATGCTGGCTGTAGTCTTCATGTGAATCAGCTGTGTGCTCTAGCACCTCTGACTTCTGAGCGGATGCCCCAGGTGTGGCTGGCAGCTGCTGCTTTCTCATACAGCAAATTAGTTGCCTCACCACTGACTAGGCTTAGCATTTTGAGTAACAGCCCACATTGCAGGGAAAATTACAGTGTATTATATTAACTGTGATATGCAATTTAGCGGTGTCAGATAGCAAATTTATTCCTAGCTTGAACAATTTTTATAAGGCTCAGGAGCATGGATTTAATCGGCACTTCACCAACATAGTGGAGAGAACTTATTTAAATATATATATTTACTAGAATTTACTGGGAATTCCATGGCAAGAGCCCATTGCCTTGAATTTAATTACACTCTGCAGCACATGATACATGGTATGTGTCATACACACATGCAGTAATCATATCCTTTGCAGTGTTTCAAACAGCACTTTATAGCATCATGAATGACTCCTAAATGTTCAGTACTAAAAACTTCAGTCAACACTTACATTTTGTAATTTTTAAGACATAGACCTATAATTCTAACAGTTACTGATATATGCTACCATACTTTTAAGAAAGAGGTCTATTGTTAAGTTCTACTAAGGAGATTTTTTAAATTATGGAGCATAAAATATTATTTCAATGTATATGCCACATTTACTAGAGAAAGTTTTACAGCAATCATTTATTTACAGACATGTTTAAAACTATATTCAAACCTAACACTAGGCAAGAACAATCGTTATATAACCTGCTGGGTTTGTTTTATACTGGAATAAAACCAAAATTATGTCCCCACTGCACGACATCAGTATATTAATAGGAAATACTAGGGGCAAAGCAGGTCCCGTTTCTGTAAATAGGTCTATTACTACCTTGACAGCTGGCAGGACACTGTCAAATATGCAGAGCTGCTCGTGACTTGCCTTGAATGAAGGCAAGAATTTCTTTAAGCATCTGTGGTTGGATGCTAATTTTCTTACTATATAGAAAGGTTTCTAAATGGTCTTCATTTTAAGCATTACAAAACCCTTTTTCTTCCTTTCAAAACTGAAGTGTAGATTATAGGCAGGTCAAAGAAGCAGAAGCAAAGACCAACAAGACTGCTAGTGAAGAAATAGCCTGTTCCGATCCATGCTTGAGAGCGCTCTGGACCGCCCATGCCGCATTCGTCCTGCTGTCTTCTCCAGCAGCTGGGTTTTGCACCTGGTACCAATGCACACCCTTACCTTTCCTCATCTACCTCTGTTTTGAATTACGGAGTTGCAAGAGAGATAAAAGTTGCCCGTGATGCCGTGTGGGGGGGTGCTAGAGCAAGAGGAGGTGGGCACGTGGCTCGGCCCCTGGCTGGACCTGCCGCCAGCAGAGCAGCAGCGCTCGTCACAGCGCTTTAGCCGCTCATCGGGGTTTGACTTCTGCGACAAAACTGAGTGCAAAGTACGCGGCAGAAGGAGGAAAGGAGAACGAGCTGATCCCACCCACTCTCTGCAACCGACTACTTTGTTATTTCTATTAGATTCTGTCCAAATTGAGGCTTGAGACAACTCTGTAAGTACTTCTGTAATCTTCAGACTTGGGGTCAAAGTGTGAATGGCACAGCTCCGAAGCCACGGGCACAGAGTAACAGCATGCTGGCCTGGCTTAATTCAGCATCTTGTCAACCGCATCCGAATTTTTTGGTGCAGAAGCTGTCCTTACTCTGTACATAGACTAGAGCTCGAATCAGCATGGAGAACTTCAGGAAAAACTTCAGTTCAAATAAAGGATATAAAGAAATCTCATCTGCATGTGAGCAACTCTGTTGACTTTAATAAAATTTAAAGATTATTTAAGAGGAGCAGGAGTTAGTCCTAAAATTCAAAAGTTCATGTGTTTTGTCTTACCTACTGTCATGAAAACAATATCCTCCAGAAAATGCTTGTGTAAAATTTAAACCAAGTATTTCATTCATTTTAATAAATCTAGATGGTCCTGAAACGGTGAAATTTGGTTCTGTTTTATTCCTTGAAAGAGGGGTGGTATCTGGAAGGTTGAATTTGAAATGTGCTTTAAGTGATGTAAAACATACAGTGCTCCTCTCATGTGTATTCTTTTTCTCTGCAGGTTCCTTAACATTTATTAATTGTGTTAATGTGAAGTGGGGAACCCGTGTACAAGATGTTTTCACATATGCAAAAGTTATGGCTCTTATCTTGGTGATATCTGTTGGCCTTTACAAAATTGGTAAAGGTAAGAATATTTTTCATTTACTTAAATTCTTAAAAATGAACGATATATGAGTTTGAAAATCTGTGCAGGAAGATCAGACTCCTTAAGACTTACATATGAAGTGTTATTTATTCTGGAAAAAAAACTGTCTGCCATAGGAAGATCAGAGGAATTTTATGGCTGGTTAAGCAATGGGGGTTTAATTACTCTTCTGTCCTTAGTGTGGCAAACCAACACACAGCAAGTTCTGCGTTGCTCGGGCTGAACAGCAAGTAGCAGCTGAATTAACATCAGTTTAGTGCTAACTAGTTCAAAGTCAGCCTCAACATCTCTGACTCATGCTTGTAAAGGCTAGCGTTGCCACTTGTCCTATGGCAGGACAGCACAGCAGAAATTGCCAGACACGTCCTTCGCATCGCTCCTCACCCCCGCTCTCCCTGCCCTGCCCGTGGCAGGGAGCCGCCGCAGCGCCCTGCGAGGGGAGAGGGTCCGGGAGGGAGGAACTCATCGTTCCCTTCGTTGGTGAGAGGGCATTCTTGGTGCTAGAAACAAGGGAGAAGACTGTGCCCAGTTCTCGGCTCCCCAGTTCAAGAAAGGCGAGGAACTACTGGAGAGAGCCCAGTGGAGGGCTACGAAGATGATTAAGGGACTGGAGCATCTCTCCTATGGGGAAAGGCTGAAGGAGCTGGGGCTGTTCAGCCTGAGGAAGAGAAGACTGAGAGGGGACCTCATCAACGCTTATAAATATCTCAAGGGCGGGTGTCAAGAGGATGGGGCCAGACTCTTCTCAGTGGTGCCCAGTGACAGGACAAGGGGCAACGGGCACAAACTGGAACATGGGAAGTTCCACCTGAACATGAGGCCCTGGTGAGGCCGCACCTCGAGTACTGTGTTCAGTTTTGGGCCCCTCACTCCAAGAAAGACATTGAGGTGCTGGAGCGTGTCCAGAGACGGGCAACGAGGCTGGTGAAGGGTCTGGAACACAAGTCCTATGAGGAGCGGCTGAGGGAACTGGGGATGTTTAGCCTGGAGAAAAGGAGGCTGAGGGGAGACCTTATTGCTCTCTACAACTACCTGAAAGGAGGTTGTAGAGAGATGGCGGTCGGACTCTTCTCCCTAGTAACAGACAACAAAACAAGAGGAAATGGCCTCAAGTTGCGCCAGGGGAGGTTTAGATTGGACATTCGTAAAAATTTCTTTACCGAAAGGGTTGTCAGGCATTGGAACAGGCTGCCCAGGGAGGTGGTGGAGTCCCCATCCCTGGAGGTATTCAAAAGACGTTTAGATGAGGCCCTAAGGGATATGATTTAGTGGGGGACTTGGTAGTGATAGGTTAATGGTTGGACCCGATGATCTCGGAGGTCTCTTCCAACCGGAACAATTCTATGATTCTATGAGGAAAAACTTCTTCACTGTGAGGGTGACAGAGCCCTGGCACAGGCTGCCCAGGGAGGGTGTTGACTCTCCTTCTCTGGAGATATTCAAAACCCGCCTGGACGCAGTCCTGTGCAGCCTGCTCTAGGTGACCCTGCTCTGGCAGGGGGGTTGGACTAGATGATCTCCAGACGTCACTTCCAACCCCTACCATTCTGCGATTCTGTAATAGTGCAGCCCTGTGAATCACTGTGGTATCGTAAGACATCACAGGACAGATGAGCCACCTCCTATCAGCAGTAACTGGACTGAACTGAAACAACTGAAAAGCTGGAGACTAGTTTATTCCAGTGCTACCTCTGATCTTTGCATATGACAGTAGATTTGCTTATATTAATTTGGGCCTCTGGTACAGTGAAGTCTCTTCCAGCTCTAGCTCTGTTGCTTAGTTACTAGGGTTTCTTCATTTTCCTTTCCAATGAAATTCCTAAATAGACATTCTGTCTTTACTCAGTTGAAATAAAGATGGTTTCCCCTCTTCAGTTTAGGAATTGTCTTTTTCTCCTGCTGAAAGTAGCTTATAAAAACTAACGAGCGTGCTTGCTTTTCCATGTTTGCTTTCCTTGGCTGCAGTCGCATCAGCTGTTATGCTGCAAAGCTACACCAGACTTTAAGAGAGCTTTTTTGTTCAGCCATTATGCATGCACATCAGTTGTCACTGGTTTGTTCAAGTCTAAAGAAACCTGAACAAACGAACCCAATCCTAAGGGCAGGAACATGAAGATGCAGAGGAAAAGCATTGCTTAAGGGCCACGGTTACATGAAGGAGTAGTTCCCCTCATAAAGCTGCTGCAGTTTTACAAAGGTGTGAGCCCATGATGTCACTGCTATGGCAGCTTTGCCCTGTCCCCACAGTCACAAATTTCCCTGTGCTTTCCAATTGCCTCCTTCCAAACTGCCAGCCCGCTCACTGCCGTGCCGCTGCCACAACGCAGCTCGGCCCAGGGGCCGTTCCCTCTGCTCCTGCATCCACATAACCCACGCTGGGTCCTGTGCCTTGCTCCGAGGGCTCAGGGAGGGTAAGGGCAGGGAGGAAACATTATTGTGAGGAACACAAAATGCTGAGGGCTTTTAGTCGTAGTAAAGGTCTCGTCTCTGCTTTGTTTAAGCAGAACTGAGCGCTTACATGCAGAAAGGACTGGGAGGAGGAATGATGTAGACTTCTGGAGGAAGCTGTGATCAGGTCAATGCACTCTTTTAAACTCAGCAGCTGTTTTAATGAAAAGAACAGTTATGACGTTTTAGCCCTGCCGTATTCCTTCTGATGTGCTCAGATGCGCCTCTTGTTTTAAAACACTGTGAATGTATCTGATTTTGAATATGAGCTATCTTTAGTAAAAAAAGCTTTTCTTGGTCCTTTTGGATTTTTCTTTTTTTTTTCTTCCAACCATTTTCTTCCCCAAAGTGTGCGTACATCTCGTAGCTTCACTTTCCTTGGTTCCAACAGTCTCCTGGTAGTTACTGCTCTTCAAAGACTGAATTGCTTTTGTGGTATCTATAAACGCCTTAATTTAACCACAGGGTGAAGTTGTTTCATTCTACAACAAAGACCTTACTTTCTTCCCTAATAGAGGTCTCAGCATGTTTCTGTCTTCCTTAATACTTAACCCACTTCCATTTATATTAGATAGTTGACTTTCCTTCTGCAAACTCAGTGAGGCCTTTCTTCCCCTTTCCAGAATCGCAGTGAAGGCTCATGCGGTTTCGTTAACATTTCACCTATTTTGCAGCATTCTGCAGGTTGTCGTCTCAACTGACTGAGCTAAACTAGAGGAGAATTTTGAAAGGAAAGATTTTTTCAAGTCTCTCCTCTTCATCTTGGGGAACACCTTTGCGGGGCAGAGCATCCCACTGAGAACCGTGCCTCCAGGAGTTCCCCCTCCAGTGGCCACTAGTTCATGTGGTGAAAAGAAAAGCACAGATATGAGGAAGAAATATGAGACAGATTCAGGAATTGAAACTGGGTTTCCCAACTGCCCCTGCCTGGCTGAGAGGGCATAGCACGACCTCAGTGCGGCTCCCTCCTTTGGCAGGCTAGACAGCGATGGCAGAATTACACAAGTCGCATCCAAATAACTACACGGGAAGACGTCTTCTGCTGTCTCCCTGTACAAGTGTAGCTGTCTGAACCTCTGACTGAAACTCTCCTATTTGTCAAGTGAAAATATAAGCTGTGCACTTTTAGGAATAGTAATGAAACCTGGATGCAGAGGGTTTTTATTTCCTTTTGGTTAGCTGAGGCTTTTAGTGTAGTGTCCTTCTATGTCATAATCCTTGAAATGTAACAGGCAGCTGGTACCTGCCCTTTGTACAGGAGAAACGGAAAACCTGAGAGCTCCATTCGAGGGCTCAGCCACGAACCCAGGGATGATCGCGCTGGCTCTCTACTCTGCCCTCTTCTCCTACTCGGGATGGGACACGCTCAACTACGTCACCGAGGAAATGCAGAACCCCGAGAGGTAAACGCGTGCTTTTCCTTGGAATTGCTGAAGTGTCCTGGTAAGACAGGTGATGGCAGGACAAGCCACTCTGTATTTGTTTCTGACTGGAAATTAGTCAAACTATTTTCTCTGCAAAAAACTTCTTTTTCTCCAGAGAAGTAGTAAGTATGCAAACTCTTCCTGATTATTGTCCTCTCTCACCAATTGCGTCACACTAATAAATTGCTTGTCTGCATATATGTATTTTAAACCTTCCACTTTAGGCCAGAATTTTCAGAGAAGAACAAATCCCTGCTGAAAGCAGGGAAAAGTGTGGGTCCATCTAGCTGTCTAAAATTCCCTATTTCTTTTCGGTCAGATAGATCAGTTATTTTATTTTCCACCAGTAGAGCAAGACTGTTTCAGGTTTATGACTGTTTTATCATATGATCTTCAGCATTACTGTTTATGGGAAAATGTTTAACTTCACGAAAGATGAAAAGGTTAAGTAAAAAAAAAAAAAGTCCAGAGTAGCACTGGAAATACCATCTCCTCCCCTCTGTAGGGATGTCCACCCTGTGGGAGTGGTGTGCCTTACCTACTCAGACTGAGTCCACCTTGTCTTGGGACATACATAGGTTATGAGTCAGGAAAAAAATGCTATGATCACGAAAACACCTAAGTGTGCGCTTAAATCTCATTGCTTAAGTGCTCTCTTAAATTGCTTCATAGAAAAGACAGCAGATAAAATTTACAGGTTTTAAAATGTACATTTTTGTTCTAAAACTTGTGACAGACCCACAAGCAGACGATTAAGCTGCTTATGGAATTGTTCTACACATGGCTGCACGTTATTTTGTAATCCCATGATTACAAAATGACAGATTATAAAAAGTGATGGAGGTATCCGTTCACAAATGTTTGAATTTGGGAACAATCTTCTATTTAAATATTCCTTATTCAAAGAACATGACATAATTTTGCCATTTTCCTTTTGCAGGAATCTACCTCTTTCTATCGCAATTTCAATGCCTATTGTGACTATTATTTACTTGCTGACTAATATAGCGTACTACGTAGTGTTGGACATGTCAGATCTCCTCACAAGTGACGCCGTGGCTGTGGTAAGTTGTATAAAATAATTAAACCAAAAGTTACTGTATGGATGACACTGCGGAAGAATCTCGGGTAGCATACTTCTTGGCAAAACAACTGAAATATTTCCATGCTGATGGTTGTTGCTTTGTTTTAAATTTTGTTTTCATGTAAGAGTACCAGTATATTAGAAGGTGCATATAAAGAATATATCCAATAAATCTGCTCTTGTAAAATCCTCTTTTATACTCTGTAAATCCTGCTCCTAATAGTACTTCATTGCAGAAGATGCTTTTGCCAGGGCCAGACAGAGAAAGAGCTATGGAAAGTCTGAATGGTTTAAGAACCAGGGTTTTTTGCTATCATTCTAATGTACAGTGTGTGATGTTTAATGCTGTAGGATCACAGCAATATTTGCAGCACAAAAATATGCAGTGAAATGCTTTTTAAAACCTTATCAATATTTTACACAAAAGTACAATTATAACTCATGGATTACTACAGTCAGGATTTGTCAGAGTACATTAAAGCCAATACATCTTCTATGATCTCATTGACTTGATCTAGGCTTAGAAATTTTTTTAAAAATCTTTTTTTAATGTATCTGCCATTTTTATTTTGATACTGACCAGTTTTTCCAAATTCTAACTTCCCAAGACATTATCAGGTGTCATAAGAAAGCATGGGCTATGACACTATATTTGGGATGGTATGTTTTCATGAGTTTCTCAGGATTGTCCAAATGCTTAACGTAACGAGCCTCACTATTATTTTCTTTTTCTGTTACAGACGTTTGGTGGTGAAACCCTTAGTTATGCTAAGTGGATAATTCCTATAGCAGTGGCCATGTCTTGCTATAGTGGCTTAAACTCATCAATAATTGCAGCATCTAGGTATGAAATATAAGATTTATTTTAAATAATTGAAAAGGAATCATTTATTATTAACCTGCATTCTTTACTACTGTATTGTAAAAGTGACACAATTAATTTTTGCCATGTCAAGTTGTTTATTTATGATGGAAGGATTGTTACGATCTGACGTGTCTTCTCATGATCAGCACCAATTGATAAGCTAAAGCCACTTGAGAAGAGAGCAGCATTTACAATAGAGTAATAAAAGAATTAATGCTGCCTTTGTCAGCATCCATACATGTAACGGTTGGACTCGATGATCTTAAAGGTCTCTTACAACCTAAACAATTCTGTGTTTCTATGATTCAGAAAGCAACAAGTTATTCCTTGGTTTACTGTCTGGTTGAGTTTTCTTATTCTTTTTTTCAGGCTTTTTTATGTTGGAGCCAGGGAAGGACACCTCCCTGACAGTCTGAGCTTGATTCATATAAAGTGCTTCACACCAGTCCCTGCTCTCCTCTTCAATGTAAGTGACAGCCCGGCCCCGTGCCTGGCCGGGGCAGCCGGGGTTCCGACCCGGGGAGGATAACCCCTCGCCTCTGCCCGGCGTTTCTCCCGAGCTGCTGCGCTGGAGACATCTTCCTCAAATGCCCACAATTTCTAAAAGTCATTGAGGGGGGGTGGTGGTGGTGCTATTTTGTCTGGTGGGGTTTTTTTCAGTGGAAAGAGAACGGCTTGATTCACATTCATATGCTCTCTGAACAAGATTAGTGAGGAGTAAGTTCAATAGCATTACTTAGAAAACAGAGAATGGCTATATACGTAACAGTATAGACAGGAGTTGTTTAAGGCTTTATGTGAGTTTTCAGAGTGTCACTGGGGAAGAATATGGCAGGAACATCTCTCAGTCCCCGCCGTAGGCTGATTTTCTAGGACTCTAGTTATAACAGGAGTGACAAAGCACTTTAAATTCCTAGCACTGGATGGCTATAGCCATATTGACTTTTTCCTGCTGTCACTGTACAAATGAATCTTGTGACACAAAATTGAGGAACCATAAGGTATAGAATTAGTGCAAATGATTTTAATAAATAATCCATAAATCTAACAGATTAAAGTAAGGGGGAGGATATGCACAAACAGAGAAGGTAGAATAGTTCAAAAGCATTTCACTGCTGTTTATTTGAACATGTATTTTGTTTGGTGTCTTCCATTGCCCTGTGTTACATATGGTTTATGAATAGAGTATCATACCAGTCCTGTTTGACATCAAATAATTTACTAAAAGTTATAATCTCATTATGAATACTCTTCTCAGAGGGATTCTGTTTGCACCAGTAAGATGAGCTATTACTCCCTTAATACACCACCATTCATGTTTTTCACAGTGGAATTCTTTTCTGCTCGTCTGTTAAAACAGACATTAAATTCCTGGTATATTAGGTCTTTCCATGCAGGCAGTATAACATACCTGCATACCACAGAATTTACTCTAATGGTCTCAATGTACGAGTGGACTGTGAGAGCCTCCAACAGTGAAACTAAATTAAAAGTTTGCTTTCAAGCTGAAGCCAACCAGAACAGCGGAGGAAGCCGCTGCCTACAGAGAGCTTCTTAGCAGCCTTCTCCGTAGCGCAGCAGAGTCCGGGGCTCCTCATCTGGCCTCCTTAAGAGGGTTTCCTGCTGGTGCGGAAACATAACTTCACAAACTCGACACCTCTTCAGCCAAATGTGGTGGTCTCCCTGCTATCTTTAAGGAAGAGATACCAGCATGTTTCACGCAGCATATTTGCAGATTTCTCGGAGTTTTAAGTACATCCTTCTTGCAAGGACCTGATCTCCTAACTCCAGACAAATATGTTTGAAACAGGCTGTTTTATAACTTTACTACCTCTTTATTTTATAAGACATGTCTTTATTTTCACATTAAAAAGTCTTTGTTTTTATTATCTCTAGGGCTTAATGACTTTGCTTTATCTCCTTGTGGAAGATGTTTTCCTCCTCATTAACTACTACTGCTTCAACTACTGGCTCTTTGTGGGTCTGTCTATTGCAGGACTGATATATTTGAGATATTCTCAGCCGCGTAGACCACGGCCTATTAAAGTAAGTAAACAAGAGAGGAAACAAGGCCTAAAAGCCAGCTAATGCATGTGTTTATGTGATCCTTAATACCACAACCATAACATTACCAGTTATATTATAGACTATTTATCAGCCATAGAAACCCTTTCAACAAACAAAATAAATGAAGGAGCAAAACCCATTTGAGTTTTCACAAGAACATCTCTTCTGGTAGTTTTGCTGTGAGGTTGAAATGATGTTTACCATTTCTTTTTCCTTTCATTCAACCTTATAACTAGCTTTATTTCAAAATAAATAAGGAATAAATAAATTCCTGGGGTTCTTAGCCCAGCCTGGAACAACCCCCTTTTGTATTGTTCACAGCAGACCTCAGTAGAGCTAGTGATGGGGGCTCCAGGGAGGTTCACGCTCTGATCAAACTTACATGAGTTAACAAATGCTGCAAAATCCCTCCGAAGTGCATAGATGCCCAAAATTCTGCTCATACAGAAGTCCAAAAGCTTAAATAATCAAATATATTTTGAGTGAGTGTTCCCTCCCACTGCATAGTGGTCATAGACAGCAAAACGCAAGTTTAATGACTGATTGCAGAACAGCGTCTGGCTATCAGTTAGGGGAGGGAGGCTGCGCAGAAACAAAGCGCACCTAAAACTTGTTTCTAGTTTTAATCCAGTGATTGTCCAGAATCGGACAAAGCAAGGACGGAAACCCACAGCTTCCCCCAGGCACACAAAACCACGCGCTGGCTCCCGTTTCCCTGCGCTCTGTTGGCTCCATGACCTGCATTTCGGCTCTGCAGTGATGCAATAAAAATTATGAAAAATCCAAATTAACATCCTATCTAAATATTTCTTCCTTGTCACTCAGTCTTCCTGACCTCCAGCACCATTTTTACCAACACTTTTTTTTTCCCATTTACGTGTAACATCCTGATTATAAAAAACATGGTTCAAACAAAGGAGTAAAATATCCTAAGCAACTACTGCTAGAAAACCTTCCAGTCTTCCAGAGTAGACCAAATTTTCCTGAAGCATGTTCACACTTCATTTCCAAACTCTCCCCCAAAATATGTGGAAGATAAAGATTAAATCTTGCCTTATTGGCAGTTTTGCTATCGACTCTACTAAAGCAAGGATTACAGTCAGATTATAGATAATGACACTTTAATTCCTATCAGCATTTGCCAGTTTAGTCAATGTCGCAACTCCGCATACACATTTTCCTTTTCTGAAACGTAGCAGTTGGCTTTCATCAACTTACATTTTTAACCTTTATATGGAAAAAGAAATATTTATACTCAGGAGTTTCAGCTAGTATTCAAATGTCAGCTCCTGGACTCTTGAGAAGGCTCATTACTACAGCCAGTGAAAAATATTTTAATGAAAAATAAATCCATAAAGAGGGTATTTCAACTTTCCTTATTTGTGATGTGGTATTTGTTAAGTCCCCAGGCAAAACAGTTGTACATCAGTCCATTAGTTCTGTAGCATCAACACGGTAACTGAAAGTCTAGTTGAGTTAGTTCCCAATCAAACTTACAATTAAAAATTTGCAATTGATGTTAGAGGGAAAACTAGCCATTGCTGCTCAGTTTTAAAGCACTGCTTTCGAAGATTGATCTCTTACTAATGTGGAAAGGAACTGAGCTTGTGCAGGCTTGAAAACAACTCGGGTGTGTACCAGACAAGAGGCTCTCAGCAGCAATCACAGAAGCTACCAAATTGTACTGACCATAGGCAGCCAAAAGATTCAGTACATAGTAGTCATATAGTCAATAGTTATATTTTTATTATTGACCTGTCTAATTGTAATCTGCAAAGCCTGACAATAGAATATTTACTGCATCTTTTAATAAATGTTGGATTTTTTTTTTTTTTTGTCTCCACAGCTTAACCTCTTCTTCCCTATAGTATACTGTTTATGTTCCCTTTTTCTGGTCATAGTTCCTCTCTACAGCGACACGATCAATTCCCTTATTGGCATTGGTATTGCCCTCTCAGGCATTCCTGCATATTATCTGGGAGTCTATCTGCCAGTTGAAAAACGACCTAAATGTCTACAGTGGCTCTCTGGTAAGCAACATCAGTGTGCCAAAATCTTGAATGCTTGGTCAGAAGACAGAAAGAATAATTTTTCCTAGAATCCTTTTTCCTTATGAAATTTTACTATGCTGTATATGGCATGTCTGAGATCATTTGCTTCATCACGTGGTCCTGAAAACAAAACCGTGCATACCTGTACGAAACAGTCCAATATGTGGATATATACGGTCATCTAATATTTGTGGTGTTGAGCCATTTCAAGATGTTGGCTCAGAAAAAGCCATGTAGGATTGTGAAGACTAAACACATGCAGTTTGATACCCTGCATGCTTCACTTTCTGCCCAAGGAGTGGAACATCTGAGTCAGAGAAGTCCATGAATTTTTGTAAATTATGAAATAATGAATTATTGGCCTGATAGGTAGTTTCCACTCCTCAAATTCAGGCAATCTTGAAAAGCAAAACTTTAATATTTTTATTCAGTTTGAACTCAGCTATCACTCTGACAGTTCAATGAAAATGTTGATGAAAGTCTGATTAAATGAGACTTTCCGTTTAATTATTGAGCTCCTTTTGCCTTTAGCTGTTTATAACGTGCTTAATCCAATTGATTAAGGTGTTTTAAGATTTTCCTAATATCTTTAGTGATTTCAAATTCTCAAAATCCATATATTTGCCTAAGATATAACTTTGTCTCACACATTTTTGCTATGAATTACAGCTACAACAACAAAATATGTTCAGATGCTCTTCTTCTGTGCTCTGGCGGACCTGGACATAGACATGGAACCTACAGCAGCTAAGAGTAAATAGAGTTGCCTTGACATTGAGAGTTGCACCTTGACATTTTTTATTTGGAGCAATTTTTATCATCTGAAGTTCTCCCCATGTGTTCAGTTGTACTAAAGCATTAACCACTGTGCTATGCATCAGTTTGATGTCTGTTAATTTGTGCTTGTTTTATAAACCACTCTGTTTTACAGGATTTTAAAAAAAATCTGTTTGTTAATAGTGAGTTATCATGTAACACTTTGAAACTATAAAGCACTGTATGAACAAACATTTATTAGTAGAGAAGTGCTAAATATTAAATTAATTGCAAAATTCTAATGAAAAGTATTAGGTCTAGTCACAATCCTAAGAAATAAATTGATAAAGATAACAAAAGACAGACCAGATATTTGCAAGATTGAAAACCTGAGTTGGGAAGTAGAAGCCAGAGTGTACTTCTAAAAATATAACTAAATTCTTAGCCAAAGTAAAAAATATATAATTCAACCTGGTAGACATGCTTTGAGACAATGTAGTATTAGTGGTAAACTATTCTAATGCATAATTCCCGGCATACATATTGTACCAAAAGGAGAAAACCAAAGGTTTGGGTCATTTAAATTCTGTTAGAAATTCTCATTTGACAACATCCCACATTCATTACCCTTTTCCAGAAGAGGAATTTTCAACGAACAAATGATACCATTGTAACTGAAGTACTTTTGCTTTCCAGCAGCACAACCTGCTGCGGAGCACTGGAAGGGACTGGGTCATGTTCCAGCTAGAGTATATTTAGGGAAAACACTTCACCTTTTCATAGTGTCCATTGCTTGCCTAGAAGTATCAAAGGTGGGACCTTAGTATGAATCATACTAATTTTTTCCACAGTGGAACTTCTTTAAGGAATTCACAAGGAGAAATTAAAAACTATTGATGTTTACAAAATCCCTTGAGCCCCTGCCCAACCCTTCATGCCTCACCAGTTCCTGCTGGCAAGGTAACCTGCAGGTCTCCTACCGAGCACGCAGAGAGCCTCCAGCGCCGGCTGCCAGGCCTTCACGCCGCGTAGGTGGTGCCTGTTGCACAACACTGGGCAAGTGCACTCACCAGCGGGTGCCGTGAAAGCAAAGGGCAGTTAAGAACTAGGATCGTTCTCTTGAACATTAAGTTTTTCAGTGTGGCACATGGGAATGTGCAACTAGTCCTAATTCTCAGTCTCCTGAAATGGAAGAGGCAATAATTGTCATTAAAAAAAAAAAGCCATCAGCCTTGCAACCTAGACCATAAAAACAGCTGCTCCAGCTCTAATATTCTTTGTTGATATGTAGGGCTGTTTATTATCCTTGCTGGCAAGTTGTACTTCCTTTCTGTAATTATATTTGAATATAACATACATTGTTTCTAATTTGCGTTTCATCATTCCTATTCAATTAACCCCAATTAAGGTAATTGAATCTTATACAAGTCCCTGTAGCTTCTAGCATTATTGTCTTTTATTGATGTCCGCCCAGAGAAAGAGCAGTGGAACAGGGAAGAAGGCAATCATTGCTACTTAAACCTCTCTTCATTCTCTCCTCACATTGTAAGGTCATTTGTAAGGACTGTAATTTCGTGCATCTCCAACAGTGTTTGCTGACAGGGCTCCTGTGAAACGTTCTATTTGCCTTTCACTGCCATCTGCTGTGGCAGTTTCCTTTTAGCCGGGTTTTCTTTTGATACAAAGCATGAACAATAAAAATGCACTAAATTAAGGTAAACATGAAGATACTAGAGATGCATATTTTGCTTTTTGGAAGCCACAGCTTTCGAGCATTAAAATCACTTAAGTATCACAATCACAAAACACAAAGAGGAAAGAAGACTTAGGGTGTAGGTTAGTTTGCCTGCTCAGAACATCCCCATGTACGTTTCACACACACAACACATGCCTCTGTTACCATATAGCACCATTTTGATCCTGCTTTAGGATTGTACAAAAATACTGGGTTTTCGCCCCATCTCTTACAAAGCACTGGTTAACAACAGAGCCGCGGTCCCAGACTGTGTCAGAGCACAAAGAGAGTACAAACCCTACAAGTCGGTACCGAACTAAACGTGACGGTCTTTGCATCCACAGAGTTCAAAGTCATGCTTGGTGCTGAGCTATGTGTCACACCAAGACAGCACTGTCCCATCCTCTGAAGGTTTTCCTTGCGGGACCAAAGTTCCTAAGTGATTTGAGACACCTGAGGTGACATCTCAGGTGGTAACAGACAGCAGGCACGACAGGTAGTGTAATAAGGGCTACGGACTAAGACCATTTCCATAGAGAATTCTGAGCTGAGAAACTTCTTTCTTTGCCTGTTTTTTGCCAAAATGTGTTTTTGCGTGAATCTGTTAACTTTCTGGGCATGACGCACAAGCTTTCATTTTCTTTCTTTCTGGACAGAGAGAAAGTAGTAGTCAAATACAAGGTTATAAATGTGAATAATGTTATTGAAATTCTCTATGGACATCAGAATCTCAGAAATGTTAATGTGTTTGTTGATTTTTCACTCCTTAAAACTAATACATGTAAGTTCCTGTTAAATATCTAAAGCAAGTCATAGATGCTGAAGTATTTAAATAAACATTTGATCCTTGGCAAATGCTATAGTTGTGTGGTTTTAAAGCATAAAAACAGTATTGTGAATGAAATTTGCCCTGCCTTACATCTCGCAAGTTGGTTTGTCAGGAGAGCAATGAGACTCTCTTATTTGTGTTCTCCATAACACAACAAAATAAGCATTTATGGAAGGAAAAATTTCTGGCTGCTTCACGTGGGACTCTTTCTCACTGCAGTTATGAGCAATTCTTTACCCAAACACTTTCTTGTTCTAAGAGTAAACACATCTTTTTACGTTACTCACAGATGTTCAATTATGCAGTCAAACAATAAACACTTTTACTTTTTCAGAGACAGTCTTGGCATCCAGGCTAAGTACCTTGTCATTGCATAGTAAAATATTAGGAGGAGGCTGTTTGACATCCAGTTTGTCAGCTGGCATCTCTGCGGTGGAAGGCACTGGGGTATGGACAGAATCATAGAACCATAGAATAGTTTGGGTTGGAAGGGACCTTTAAAGGCCATCTAGTCCAACCCCCCTGCAATGAGCGGGGACATCCTCAACTAGATCAGGTTGCCCAGAGCCCCGTCCAGCCTGACCTTGAATGTTTCCAGGGATGGGGCTTCTACCACCTCTCTGGACAACCTCTTCCAGTGTTTCACCACCCTCATTGTGAAAAACTTCTTCCTTATATCTGGTCTAAATCTCCCCTCCTTTAGTTTAAAACCATTACCCCTTGCCCTGTCACAACAGGCCCTGCTAAAAAGTTTTTCCCCATCTTTCCTATAAGCCCCCTTTAAGTACCAAAAGGCTGCTAGAAGGTCTCCCCGGAGCCTTCTTTTCTCCAGCCTGAACAACCCCAACTCTCTCAGCCTGTCTTCATAGGAGAGGTGCTCCAGCCCTCTGGTAACACTGGCAGCCTTGGGAAGACGTAGCCCATGGAGGTGCAGGCTGCGCTGCAATGCGCAGCGGAGCCTGGCAGGCTGCAGGGACAAGAGACCCCGGAGAACAGCCCACCTGCAGAGCTGGGGAAGGGTCTTTCAGGGGCAAAAGCTGGGGCAATACAGTACTTGGGAGTAGTATTACTTGGGAGTAGTAGCTCTTCTTTAGGAATCAAGAAAATACAGCATTCTTGCTTTTTATGAAGAATCACAATTCTTTGAATAAAAACTGGAGAAGAGAATTAGTATCAGATTCCATTTCTGTGTCAGCAAAGGAAAAAAGGAGTTGGTGTTGACGGAGGAAAGACTATCAGCCACAGAAAGTTTGACGATGTCTGGGCTTTGCATGAGCCTGAAGGGGCTCATGCAAGGGCTGTTGTGTGCTCCCTGGCTACAGAGGTGAAGAAATGCCCGCGCACATTAGGTAGGATGAGGACACTGAAGCGTGAAACAACCTGAGAGATGCACGACCTGACAGTGGGCCAGGTCACAGCTCTGTTACAGGACAAACCACCTTCGGCACATCTGTGACTTGAAACTGAAGACACTTCCCAAGTTCTTTTCTTGAAATTTACCTTTATTGTGTAACAGGAACTTTAGAAGTATTATTGCACAATCTCTGAATCTGCAGTACTAGATCTGTCAAGTCCCTGTTCTCTAGCTGATAAGCTATCAGGTTTTGTAAATCTTCCCATTTTTTTTTCTGCAGGATTCAGTTTTGACTTATGAAGAGTGGCAGCCAAGCAACTACGTGAAGTGCTATAATTTTGCAAGAGTCTCAAAAGCTCTAAAATTAAAAAAAAAAGAAAGGCAAATGAGGACAATAAAATGCAAACCTAAACAAGATGCCACACAATAACGGGAGAGTAACTTCTTTGCCTTGTACATCGGGAGCCTGGATTATAACCACAAGAAATTAGAAGTGCTTATTTAGGAACACACATTTAATGCAATGGATGCCGCTGAAAAACATTGAAGATGAATGGGCTACTGAAATGCTTGGTTATTAGCTACCTAGAAACATTCAAAGGAAGGGAGTGGAATTTGGTTTACGCGACCATGGTTTTGAAACAGGAGAGGTCAACATTAAAGTCAATGCTTTTCTAACAGGAAGAATAAATGAGAATTAATTGGTTGATGCTACAATTCAATAAAAAAGATAGTAGAAATTTATAGGTGTTTAAAGAGTTGGTCACCCAAAATGTGCTGTGTGTCAAGTGATGAAACTGAATACACTTCAGCGTACAAACAGAACAAAGATTAATTCAGCAATATATTTACTTAGTGCTCAGAAATGTTCATTTCACAGAGCCAAAACCAACTGTGAGCCACACCTGCTGGAGGGAGGGCAAAGAGAGTTTAAATTGGAAAAAAACCTGCTTGGGGCTGTTTAAGAACATTCTACCTACATGCAGAGACCAGAAAAAAGAGAGGAACATACACTGGTTTAAAACTGTAATAAATCCTTCCTCTTTAGAGAGGAAGTGCAAAGAGTCATTTAGAAATAGAAGAAAGGCAAATTTGACGGTAATGACCATAAGTTTAAGACAAGCTGCTGAACAAGATGCCTGACCTATTTACATGTGCTTCTATAATAGCACAAAAGAAGAACTTCAGAACCCGGTTGCAACGACACAGTATGTGCTCGGGTCAAAATATGCTTCTTATGCCGTTATTACCTTATTTCTGATTAGCCATTGCTCTTGTCCATACAATGCCATCACATAAGGAAAGCTGGAAATTAAATTCACCTTTCTCTTGCTATCTTAGGAGTTAGGTCCTGTCTGGCTCAGCGTGTGTGTGGTCATGGAAGCAGAATTTAAAATTTCCAGTGGAGTTACATTTGACTCCACAAGAGGGAGAACTCCTTTGCTTGATGCTCTCAGGAAAGAAAGAGACGGTTGTTTTCAGACCTTCTGCACAGAGCAGCAGAATCGGAGCGATGTGTATATTCCCGCCCATAGCAAAAGTCCTGAGAAGGCCAGGCTTAGCTCCAGTGAAGAGTATCAGCTACAGATTCTGAATAATGCTGTACAACAGCCTGCTGCAAATTCAAATGAAGATGGGGTTAAAGTTCAGACATTCCTCTTTCCTTATAGGATTGCCTTCGTGTCTGTAGCAGAAGACAGATTTTCTCATCCTTGCTGTTTCCTATATGTAAGAGCATATATGAATACCTAATTCAAAAGGATGATGAACATCCTTTTCAGAGCTTGCACATTAAGCATAAATAATAAAAAAGCCAATAATAGCAAATAGACAATAAATTAGCTATTTTATGTTAATAAATGTGCTATTTTATGCAAATGAAAAAAATTGGTCTGGTCGAATGTCTACGCAGTTCTCCGTCCTCATACTTCCCTTTTTTCTTCTTCATCTTTTTCTCAGATAAAACTTGTGAAATTTCCAAGTCCCTCTGCTATTTGGTAGTGAAGAGCTATTTATAAAGACACCCTTTGGAAAATACAGCACTTAGGTCAAATCAGTTGCCTGTTGACCTCCTGTATGATGTCAGTACATGGCCCGCTATCGCCTGTGTTCTATATATATATTTGTTATTTTTCCCTATCACTCTGTTGAATTCACTTCTGCTTTAACTGCCTTCTAGCGTAATCCCCTCGCTCTGCTCACTTAGAGGCATACCAAGCCATCCTTGTCTTTCATCTCATCTTAGATATCCATCTGCTGCCAGTAATTCTCTCAATACATTAAGGTACTCTGAATTAGCTCCTGCCAGTAATAGCTGCAAGTGAATAATATGCACAGAGCGGGTAAGATCTCTATAAGCAGTTGCCAGCAAAAGGTAGCAAGTGGAGAAGGGTATGCAGGTTTCATTTCTTTTCTTCATTTTGCTTATTCTTCTCTCAGGCAGAGCACCTGTATTAGTTGTAGTGCCTGCTACAAGTCCAGACAGCAGAGAGATGTATATTGGCCTGCTGACCTCCCTCCGTATATCTCAGCTATTCATTCTCCAAAATGTGTTAAGTAGTAGCAGACTTGACAGCGCTCCCACTTTCCATTCATGCCCTCATTTGCCAGCTGCGCAGAGTTTCTGAGCCCTATTAGGTCGCTCGCTGGGCTTGGCTAACAGTATGGTGGCACTTGGGTCATTTACGATAGCAGCACCCGCGCACCTTTGCACTGCACGAGCTTTGCCTCTTCTTCCTTCTGTGGGACATGCATTTAGGCAGGACTGTTTGGACCCGCTGCATCTGAGGAGGAAGTTACTGATGCTGAAGCAATTCCAGTTGACCCAAAATGTACCTTCTCACCTTCTGCATGACCTTGGCTACCGTGAGAACATCGGCCTGGGCTTCAGATATTATATTGGCTCCTATTTAGCAACAGATGCCAGTGAGCAGGATTTATTCCTAACATTCACTATAACTAATAGATCAAATCCCAAATATACTAAATATTGAAATGAGACCTACAAGTCACTAAGGTGTTTCTGCTTTTCTGGGACAGTGCAGCTTACCAGCCTTCATGCGTGTTTTGGTACAAGAGAAGCGATCTAACTTGCTAAGAGCTTTGAGGCCTCTTGGAGAGTAAGGTTTATCCAGTAATCTATAGAATCTATACAATCTGATTCTTGTTCCAGGTAAGATTTGGCTGTACAACAAACTTTCAGAGACCATTGGACCACTGTCAGCATCTGACCAGCCTTAGATGTTGCTGTAAAACTCGTCTTTTGGGGGTCTCAGGAGCAGCAAAGAACGAGGAGAAGTAAGGAGATAAAAACTCTCTAGAATAAAAAGAATTAAGATGTTTATTTTGTTCAGCAAACAGAAATTATTTTGTTCCACAATAAAATGCTAAACCAGGAAAACCAGCCGAGTACCTTGCACACTCAAGGCATAGGTTTATTTCTGCAAAAGACAGGACACTAGAAACCAGGTAAGACCGAACTGCCCAGGAGAGATTCAGGGAATCACAAGGAGAAATGTGACCGCGATTTTATCCCCTCTCCTCTGTTAGACTGACTTGTGCTCCTACAATTTATCAAGACAAACTAGGTAAACATTTTGACTTTGAATGCAGAAAACATTTACTTTTACAAACAGCTTCACAAGTAATCTAGCGGCTGCCTGAGGACTAGTCATGTAGTAAATGCCTGCCAAAACAGGTTTAAACTGTGGGAGTGTGGGGTAGAGAAAAGGATCCAAGAAACTATTTCTTTTTGCTTTAAGGCATTTCATGAGCTGACTACATGAAGTATCTGGTTTAGTGAGTAATTATGAGAAGCATTCTACCATAGTATTGGATGCAACCTGCAAATAAACAGCATAAAGATTGCTAAAAATCACGCTGGCTTTATTGGAACTATTCCAGCCTTCTTTGGCCATGCATACTCTCAAAGTAACACTATTTTAGGTTAGGGATGAGCAGTGTTAACTGATCCTCATATATCAATATGGCAAGATTTGGTCTGACCAATTCACAGTGGATGAAAAGTATTACGGTCAATGGAGATTTGTAATTAACATTACCTGAGGATTTATCCAGCTTTCCTTCTTTTTCATTTTACAAACAAAACGGGCATTTTTCCTAAGTCTTTCTATGTTTATTAACTTACTTTCCAATGGACAGTAATAAAAGGAGAGTAAACAGCCCAGCGTCTCTCTCAGAGGGCTTGGGCTTTTCTTACAGGCTGAGTGAATCTGTCACTGTCACTCTCCCCAGTGGCACAGTCCTACCACCACATCTGGAGTGAAAGCTCTGGTGCTCTCTGACAAGTTACACATCTCAGGGCAGTGGACTGAGTTTGTTCAGTTGTGTCTTGATTTTTTTAACAGGTGGCCTTTTGATTCCCTCCGCTTTTTTCCTAGTTCCTGAATCTCCCCTCATTTCCTAGTAATATGGACTGAGCAATCTTTCCAGCAAGTCCATCAACACCAGTCTAGCTGTTGATCAGTGAATTTCGTGAGAACTGCTGCCTCTTTCCCTGTACATCCTAACTGATGTTACGCAGAAACAAAATGAGCACAGCTAGATCCAAAAGAAAGGGGTTCATAAAATGTGCGTGAGCACAGCCACACACTGCGGCATTGAATGACTTTTGGTGGCTCCTCAACAGCCCATGCTGAACCCTCCAAGAAGACACTAACAAACTTCCCTGTACGTCTTGGATGCCCTGAGAGGTCCGCAGGAAGAGCTAGGTGCCTGTGTACCAGGAGCCTGTGTACCGTGATTATCAGCCTAGAGAAGGGCAAGTGAAAGGTTACAGTACCTATCTGAGCCAACAGTAAATGCCCACCACATAAAACTACTCAAAGCCACATTTTAAAGGTTAAATACAGGAGCAAACCTGTTTAATTTCTATCTTTATGGATGGATTTCCGCTTCCAAATGCCAATATCTGATTTTATATATGATTGAGATACGCCACTGAAAACTGTGTCATACTGAACAGAGAAAAAGAAAGAGAATAACTCTGTTTTCAGGGCAGAATGAGGCATGAAGCTGAAAAGGAAGAGAAACAACATAGAGGGCATGCTTGGATTTGCCAAACGGGTTTATGACAGTTTGCTTGGAGACTCCTCAGCGAGCCTAGAAACCAAACCCAGTAAGTTAAGCTTTCTGATGGGGGTTTCTCAGAGATACAGTCTGCCATAAGGAAACTGTTCCTGGATTTCAGCTCTTTTCTTGCTTTCCCTTCTCCTCAAGCCCCTGTCTCTTCATGTCGTATATATTATACTTCCACTGCAAACAGCATGCAAAAAGGATGAGGGCACCGCCTCAGGTATTGGCTTCAATTTAATTTTCACCATAGTTACACCTACATTGCCTCTCTTGCCTAAGTCCTTTCATGGGCTTAGCCAGTTGTGCCTGTAAGGTCTGTGTTCAAGTTAAGGCTGAGTTTTCATCCAGCTCAAGCACGCCCAAGCCACCACAGGTGGTTTTGATGGTTGGGGATCTGAGATGTAACCTGTGTGATGACAAGCAAGTTATCTATCTCTTTCTAAGCTTTTGCAAGATCAGGTCCCTAGAAACAGGACCCAGGGCAAAAGCTTGTGACAGTGAGTCACCGTCATGCCTCCAACACCCCGGGCTCAAGCAGCGCTGGTTTTCAGCTGCCCCGTGGCTCTATCACATTGCTTTAGCAGAATGGGAAGGCTGTAACACAGATGTGGTCACTAGGAAATAATCAGACAGTAATGATTTCTCTGTGTGAGGTAGGGCCAGGATATACATTTCTCACCCCTAAGTGCACTACAGGGCACTGTCAGAGGAATGCTGTGCTCTGGTTGATCATAGGCACCAGAGCAGCCCTGTGGTGCCACAAGCATCTGAGGATAAATGACAACAGCTTTAGCACAGCTGAAGATGACAGCCAGGTAGACCAGGCAGCAGCTGTGCTGAGGATATGAAGGTGGGCACAAGTAGCCTTCTGCACAAATGGGACAGATACTCAGCATCCTACAACCAGAACAAGAATATCCAGAGTCTGACATTGCTGTAATGACTTGTCCTAATTAAGTTTGAACAAATTCTTTATTATGTTCCCAGATTTTCTGTGGTGTGATCACTTAACCTGCAAATTATAATTGCAGGTTTGGTGCCCATGCAGACTGATCATTATAATTGCTATACCTGCTACCTCCCTTTTAGTTTTTATTATAGCTTTACACTCAAGGATGATAAGACAGTTCCATTTTAGGAATAAACAAGATACACTGTCTTAAAAGAACCATGTTTGTCTTCCAAATGCATATTGCTTTCATGTAACGTGTTTAACTTTTAAAAAGAGAATCTGCTGAGTGATATCTGGATAAGTGTGGTAAGAATTAGACTACAGTTTGAAATAAAACCAGTACTTCTGAGCCTATTAGAAATGGACCAAATATCAAACCCATGTTTGTGGGGCCAAAATGAGTTATTCTAGCTGAAAATTTGACCAAAGACATTTTCAAGAGGCAGCTCTGCCTCACCATTGCATTAGTAAATCTAGTCCTCTTCACTGAAAAGATGAATGACGGATGGTACAGGTCTCTGCAGTAACTTATTTCCAGCTTTCCATATAATGAAGAGAGCCGTTTGAGACCTGAGCTAATGATTTGTTAGGAATGCCCTGCAGTGCAGATAAAATTCAAAACCAATTGATCTGAGCTTGCTCTAGGAAGGAAAGGATGAGCAGGAAAGTGAAAGAAGGCTCTAGAACAGTCAAAAAAGTTTATGGGTTGTGCATAGGAAGGTGCATAAATCCTGGATATGTATGCAAGCTTCTTGCCCCTGCAAGGCTGGTTGACAAACACCATTAAAAACTGCTACTTCTTTTTCAGAAAAATCATGCTTCTGCAAAAAGTTTCAGACATAAAAAATAAATCCATTAATCTTCACAGAACTCGGTTAAAGTTTTAATTGGTGACCATTTAAGATTTTTTCTCTTTCATTCACTCTGAACTCAGGTGAAAGGGTAGAAGAAAAGTTACTGAATTAGAAAATTATTTGAAGCTGTGATATTTTTAATTACCAGCACACCACTGATGCTGGATAAAAATAGAATCACATTCTCATCTGCTATAAATGGCAGAAGTTAATACAAATTGACACTGCTTTATTGCCACTTAATAGTCTGTATAACCAAGACCCGAGGAAGTAATTTACATTTTTTTATTTTCGTCTTTGATGGCTTGTGGTATCTCTTGCGCATTTAACATTTCATTCCAACAGCACCTAGAAACCAGCTTAAAGGTTTTAAAAGGTTATTGACTTAGTGTCTATACCTATAGCCCTTTATTGACCTAAGTGAATAGTCAGTAAATGTTTTGCTCTGTTTTAATTCCAAACTTTTTTCTTTATCAGACCTAGCCTGACAATTTTGCTCTGCATTCTCATTCCTGAGAGTATATCTGTATTTTATATTTCTGTCTCTATTCGCTCTTATGAAGTGCAGACTTGCCAAAGGAAAGGAGAGTTGCAAAGGCCTCCTACAGCCCTCACTAAGACGTCGTTTCCAGCAGCAGGACTCTCTTACTTAGCTCTGTGCAGGCTCGATTCATACGGGGCTTTCCCTGCACACTGCCCTTGAGAAAGGCAGTTAACCCTAACGGTGAAATAGTTCTTGGTACCAGCACTAGCTCTGCCCTATGGCCATTTTATGTAGCATATTCCCAGGCTAGTACAGCTTTCTCAGTGCAGTCGTAACAGGGACATTCTGCAACTCATCCAGCAGAGTCCAGCAAAGCAGTACGATTTTCTCCCTTCCACATTTCCTTTTCTCTCCAGCTATTCTCCTGCCTTCCTAGCCAGCTTGTAAGGAAACTTCTTCACCTGATTTTCCTTCCATTCCCTTCCTGGTTTGCTGATTCCTCCTTGCTGCTGCCCTGATGATTGCTGGCTATCACACTGTTCTCCCTCCTGCCGTATTTCAGCCTTCCTCCTCCCTTTCACCCAGTCTTGTTTATAAGCTCTGTGGGATATGGAAATCTCCTGTTCAGTGTTTGCACAATGTATTGCACTTGTGATTGCTGGTGATTGTTGCAAGGCTATTGTTTATAATGCACGCAGTCATCCTAAGCTATTTACAAGTTCAAAAGTTCCCTATTTTATTGCATATTCACAAACTTTCCGCTAGAAAGCATCCCTGACTGTTGGTGTAACCATGACTTCACACCACGGAAATAACAAACCACCCCAATGGAGCAAACTGTTTCCACTGATGATTATGCTACTTTAAAAGGACAGAGACCCTGTTGGGTCACAGAATATGTCTAGATTGTCTAGGTTAATTTAAAGCTGTAATAGTATAGCCACTGCCAAGCCTTTCACAATGGGTAACGTGCTAAAATAACAAAAGTCAGAGTGGGACGTGAGGTCTGCTGAAAAGTTTATTTTAGTTGTTGTTACCTAAGGGGCAGCCAGGGCCCGGGAACAGAACAGCTTCAGCGATGCTGGGGAGGGGGCTTTCCCACAACCACTGGCACGGAGCGGAAAGCTCCCTTTGTAGCACAGGGAGGGCCGCTGCTGGGACCAGATGAAAGGCGAGTGTTGGCAGCCTGAGAGGGCCGGGTGGGGAAAGCCCCGCTGCCGGGGAGAAGGAGACACTGGGCTAGCAGGTCCCCAGGAGTGAGCTACACGGCCGTACCAGCCCTTGGTGCAAATGGGTGGCCACCCTCGTCCAGATGAGAGCATTCAGAATGGATCTACACCCTAAGAAGAGCCATGTTAATTAAAATGGACTAAAATACAAATTAATGAAGGCAGACTTGTGCCAATAAATGGTAAAAAATAGCTGAGAAAGGCCCAGTATCCACCTGTCTACAACACAGTTTCCTTCAGAAAGAAGTAGGCTGCTAGGTCATGGAGCTTGGTTTACTGATTGTAGTGACACTGGCTTACTCAACTAATTAAAATCCTCATTAGTGAACTTAACTGAAAATCTGCTATTTTCAGGTCAGGCTTCTGCCTGCATTCATTTGTATGGTCCTGGGGTTAAAGCGCAGGGACTCAGCAGCAGAAAATAGCTCTTCCCAGCTACCTCACCCTTTCTGGCGCGTCCTTGACAAGAGACTCGATCTGTTTGACTTTCTTTGCCAGGTTGTAATGTGAAAGCAAGAACTTCCCACTTGTCAGACACACAGAAGCTAATTCCCTAGTATTTGAAAAATAAGGTGTCAAAGAGATTAGTTTTATTTATTCAAACATTGACATTAGTCTAAGCAGTTTGTGAGCATAAACAGGGCGACTGGGTAAATATCTGGAAGACTTTACTTGCAATAGATTTTAGGCTGTATACACACAAGTGATAAAAGCCCTCTAAAAAACTGTGACTGAGGCACCTGGCAGTAATACTGTGGTGTGCAGGCAATACAGACTTGATTAAAAAAGGAGAGCGGAGGACTTGGGGAGGTGTACAGGACTGTATATGAATACTGTTAGAAGTCAAATACTGAATCACCAGCTTCCCCTAAAGCACACTGATCAAATAAGTTTTCCTTGGCTTACTATGTCTTTAAAGGTGTTCTTTAGGTAATCAGTTCACAGTATTGTGTTCCTGCAGTGCCTTTCAGGATTTCTGCTTTTAAAGAGATTTTTCTGAACCACGTATACTACATAAAACTGCTAAGATTCGCGGTGATTGAAACAGATGAAACTCCATTAAATAAGCTGAATGTGCCTACTTAAAACAGAAATGGCACATTAGAGTTTATGCCATCTACCTCTTCCCCATTCTTTCATGAACAAAGTTTAAACTGGGTCTAAGAATATTTGATAAACTTGTTTCTGTAGTGAAAACCTTACCTATTATCTTGTCACCAAGGATGTTCTGCAGTTTGTTTGACCCATATTTGAATATGTGTAGTCCACAGCTGCAAACATAAAAAATAAAATAGTGAAGAAATCTTTCCCTTTTTTTAATTACTATATGGCTATAATACATGACATCTCTTTAAACGCTGCTGGCTAATACTCCGTTTTCTAATTAAGCATTATTATCAATTCCCTCTTTTAATAAAGGGAAAGTACTACTGTAAATTGCACTTTTATACTAAATAGCTTTTTAGCTGTTGCTTTACCAGAGAAGAACTGTATAGTACTCTCAGCTAATAACAAAACTACATGTTTTCTATTGTTTTCTAAACATGGAAAAAAAGCTCTTTTATAGATTTCAAATCCGAATACTTTATAACCCTATATGGGTCATCTGGAATTAAACCTTTTTTTTAATATCTCAAGTAGGATACAATCACCCAGACATACTCTGAATCATGATTTCAGAGCCCAAAGAGAAATATCAGTAGGTGGGGGGACGGGGACGGGACGGACCCTAGGTGAGCAGAATATCTACTTTGTCACTAAGCTAAATGATGTATTAGAAAAATTATTTGCAAAAGAACAAGATGAAGTGATTCTTCAGTCAGATATTTGTATTTCTTTATGTAATATTTCAACAGTCCTAAGTTTCAAAATTAAATTTTAAAAGCTATATGGTAGCATTAAAAATGTCTATATTCTGTTTTCTTTTCCCTAGTATTTTCTATCTGGAAACCCTAGATAAAAAACATCCATACAGCTGCATGAATCAACCCAGGACTGTCAAAGAGGCTGAGTCCCTGGCTGATGTAACCGTACCGGCCATTTCATTATATTACATATATGCGAGATAAAGCCTCACCAGTGCAGCAGTGCTCTGGGGCCAGCAGCTACTGCATGCCGCAGCTTGCAAGGGAAGCCATTCCTCCGCTCTCAGCCAAACCCTCGGCAGAAACAGCCCCACGTTGCCCTGGGAAGGGCCATCTCAAAGCTTTTAGGCACGGTGGTGACTGCGGGCTGCTGCGGTCTGGGATGGACAAACCACTCGGGGCAGCTGCACATCCCACACAGTGAAATCGTTGTGCCCGCATCCTCCTGAGCGTGCTGGGCAGGCGTGTTCAGGAGTGTGTCCTGCACGGGATGTAACTATGTAATATGGGAAATTCCACATGGTCTGGGATATCTGTCGAGGATGAGACCTGGCCAATGTCTAAGCAATCCCCCACAGTGTGAGCCCAGGTCCTGAGCTCGGTGTCCTGCCCAAGGGGAAGGAGAGGACCCTCGAGGGAGTCATCTTGCAGATGCAGAGCCTCTGCAGCCATAAGCTCGGGGGCTGCTTGTTTCCAGAGACTTTGTCTTCCAAAGAGCGCTAAGAATTAAGCTTCACTTGGAAAGAATGGAAAGACTCTGGTAGAGCCAGTTGGAAAATAAAGAAAATACTGTGTGAAGTTTTGTCATGAAAAAAAGACATCATTTTAAAACAAAACATTTCTGCTCAGTATTTTGAAATCAGACTATAAAGTACAGGTCACAAGAGCTTTTATTCTTAAATGAGTATTCCCTAAATGCTGAGAACACCAGCACACTACAATACCATTATTAAATACCTCAGGCTTTTCCATGCTTCTCATGTTGTTGTAGGATGGAAAAAAAGGAAAGACAATTTGGAAACATATCGTCCCAGCTGGAGATAAGACAGTTCCACTATAGGAATTGATGTGGATGTGGCTGACTTCTGGTGAGAAGTAGAGAGTGACACAACTTCAAGGTCAGGAAGCACTACAGGTTAAGAACTGCTGCAACTCCCCTTGCTACATTTTTACTATTACGATTTTATTTTTCTGGGTAGAAGTTTTATCTTTATCTTCCCAAAATCCATGGTCTGCCCAGACTTCATCCCTCCATACCACTCTAAGTTTTTAACCAACCAATCCTCAGGAAAAGTGCTGCCCAAACTTAGCCCCAAACTGGAAGTTCCTGGGGTCAGTAACCAGAGACTGCTGAGATCCGTCTCTCAGATGTTTCACCACCATTTGCAAAACAACTACTAGCTCTTTTTTCTTGTGTTCCACTAAGGAATATGACAGCTTTGTGGAAGTTCAAAAAGCACTGCCATCCCCAAACCCTGAAGAATTACAAATGCTCATAGCACCACTTCAGTAAATCTTAGAATCATAGAATCATTTAGGTTGGAAAAGACCTTTAAGATCATTGAGTCCAACTGTAAACCTAACACTGCCAAGTCCACCACTAAACCATGTCCCTAAGCACCACATCTACACGTCTTTTACATACTTCCAGGGATGGTGACTCCACCACTTCCCTGGGCAGCCTGATCCAATGCCCAACAACCCTTTCAGTGAAAAAATTTTTCCTAATATCCAATCTAAACCTCCCCTGGCACAACTTGAGGCCATTTCCTCTTGTCCTATCGCCTGTTACTTGGGAGAAGAGTCCGACACCCACCTCGCTACAACCTCCTTTCAGGTAGTTGTAGAGAGCAATAAGGTCTCCCCTCAGCCTCCTTTTCTCCACACTAAACAACCCCAGTTGCCTCAGCCACTCCTCATAGGACTTGTGCTCTAGACCCTTCACCAGCTTCGTTGCCCTTCTCTGGACACGCTCCAGCACTTCAATGTCTCTCTTGGAGTGAGGGGCCCAAAACTGAACACAGCACTCGAGGTGCGGCCTCACCAGGGCCGAGTCCAGGGGGACAATCACCTCCCTACTCCTGCTGGCCACACTGTTTCTGATACAGGCCAGGATGCCGTTGGCCTTCTTGGCCACCTGGGCACACTGCTGGCTCATATTCAGCCGGCTGTCGACCAACACCCCCAGGTCCTTTTCCACCAGGCAGCTTTCCAGCCACTCCTCCCCAAGCCTGTAGCGTTGCCTGGGGTTGTTGTGACCCAAGTGCGGGACCCGACACTTGGCCTTGTTGAACCCCATACAATTGACCTCGGCCCATCGATCCAGCCTGTCCAGATCCTGCTGTAGACCCTTCCTATCCTCAAGCAGATCAACACTCCCACCCAGCTTGGTGTCCTCTGCGAACTTACTGAGGGTGCCCTCGATCCCCTCATCCAGGTCATTGATAAAGATATTGAACAGAACTGGCCCCAGTGCTGAGCCCTGGGGAATACCACTTGTGACCAGCCACCAACTGGATTTAACTCCATTCACCACCACTCTTTGGGCCTGACCGTCCAACCAGTTTTTTACCCAGTGAAGAGTACACCCATCCAAGCCATAAGCAGCCAGTTTCTCCAGAAGAATGCTGTGAGAAATGGTGTCAAAGGCTTTACTAAAGTCCAGGTAGACAACATCCACGGCCTTTCCCTCATCCACTAAGCGGGTCACCTTGTCATAGAAGGAGATCAGGTTGGTCAGGCAGGACCTGCCTTTCATAAACCCATGCTGACTGGTCCTGATCGCCTGGTTGTCCTGTATGTGCCGCGTGATGGCACACAAGATGATCGGCTCCATAACCTTCCCCGACACCGAGGTCCGACTGACAGGTTTGGTTTAATACTAAATAATATTGTTAATATTAATCAGTTTAATACCGATGTTACAAGCACCACAAAGGCAAACTACCCACCTGTACTATATACTCGATGAAACTCTAAAGGCTTGCCTCTTGTGGAGAACTTGGTCATGTAAGGTCAGAATATACATCTGGAGATTCAGGGAACAAGGATTTGAGGAAAATTTTTGGCTAAAAGAGAAGACATCACAGGACAGCTTTATGAGAAACGAAAGAGAACTGGATTATAAATCATTACCCAAATAGAGGAGGCATTTCTTGGAAAAGGCCAAAGTATTATATACAGTTGTCTGGTTATTTAGACACAAACTGGATTCCCTACAGTAAGCAGGACAGTGTGGGCTGTTAATTTAAACGGTATAGACATTGTATTTCAGCATTGCCAGTAGTCACCAAGAATGACCATATGTAACAGAAGTGAAAAAGGTCAAGATGTAGACGAGGCTAACAAATGTTAATGATGATCATACACTGATCATCATGTTGGGCTCCTAACTAAACAAAAAGATTTAGGGAGTAGGTTAAATGCAACACTATTAGCAAATCCTCCCCCATGGAGTGATTCAATCAGTTGCATAAATGTCGTTTTATCTATAGTGCAATCAACATACTTGACACATGGTGACGCAGACCATACAAAAGCTAATGTTAGCATCATTTATCCTCTTTTCTTGCTGTTAGGACCTGTTTTTTAAAAGGCAAGGGCATATTATTTTTGTTTGTATGTATTAATAATATATTTTATCAGACTGACTGCCACAAGTAGAAAAGCAAGACAAATTGTTGACTATGTGCAATGTTGAAATAGTGTGGTGGTAGCAGAATATCATCAGGCTCTTACACATCCTTCCCACTTGCAATTCATGTACTGGAACTTACACACAGGCAATCATTGAAAGATTTATAAGACAATCCTATTTTGAAATAGTGCTCTCCAGAACCACCCTAATTACACAGGCCCCAATCTCACTAAACCCATTATGAGAAGCAAGCTGCCTGTGGCCAAAACAAACTATTTAGGCCCCTCCCAAGTACAAAATGTAACCAACATCTCTCCACTACCAGCTCAGTAAATACCCCTTAACACCAAACAATCGACTCCTATGCCTGTACTTCTGGGGACATAACACATTTCATCGAGCGCATCAAGTGCTCTCAGGGTAACTCTGCAGGTGAAACTAAGCAGCTACTGTGCACCAGAAAGAACAAGCATATGCGAGCTGTAAAGGACAGAAGTGCCCAGTTATCAGGGAGGAAACATTGCTTAGAAAATAATCACTGCATTTTGAATGTCTTAGTCCTGAGCCTGAAGGAATCCTACAACATTTTCCAAAGAAAAAAATGGTGCTTTCACAAATCTGTTAGATACCAAAACCGATGAACCCACAGACAGCCCTTTGTGAGACTAAAATCTCCCACCACCACCCTGACGTCTCTCTTCCTCAGACTCCTCTTCCTCTCCCTGTTCCTTCCTCCAACATCCTCTTTCCTTCAAAAACATCAGCTACTTTCTCTTTGAGATGGTCTGAGACACAACTAATGTAATAACTATAAGACAATGCTCTCAACTTGTACTTAGCTTTGAAGTCTGCTGCTTCTATTTCAGACCTGAAGAAGGACTCACATGCCTAAAAACTTGTCTAATTTTGCCAGTGATACAAGCTGGTCTAATAAAAGATATTGCTTCCACCAACAAAATCTGTCTTGATTATGTCTTTAGGCTGTCATAACAACAGCACCACCACCATTATTCTTCATGTGACACAGTCAATCAGTAGATATTTTATTTTTTGTCTTTCCATAAGTGATGCATAAAGCTAAAATAAACCAGGCACTGTTTTTTTTAGACTGATGGCCCAGAGAGAGGAGGAGAGAGCACTCCAAATAGCACTCCAACCAGCAGAGCCATAACTCGGACAGGAAGGGGGGGGGGGGGGGCAGTAAAGGGGCAGGGGTGGGGGAGCTTTTGGTTTCAAAAGACATATACAAACACCTGAATTAAAAAATTAAATTCAGCACCAGAGTAAGGTGAGAACAGAGAGATGTGTTCAACCAATGACACGAAATGTCAAATAAACTCATTAATTGAATTTGAATTATCTGGGGGAAACTCATTACAATGTTGAATTAAACTGAATACTACGCTTAACCAAACATAGAGGATATAAGGTTGAATACTTTTGCCTCCAGGTTTCTTTTTACTTTTTTTAAAGGCTGACATCTATCAGGAGTGTCTTTTTGAGGAGAAACAGAAGAGAAAACTCAGCTGTAACAAGAGGAGGAGGAGATCATTTGCCAGACAAACACCGGGGAGAATGCAAGCACAGAGTGAAAAAGGACATAAGCAAAATAAGGCTGCCAAGAGAGGCAGCCTGTCAGGAGTGTTTGAATAAGCAAACACTGGGGGAAGGGAAAAGGGGGGAAATAAAAGACATGCAAATATTTTGACTAGATGTCCACAAAGACAAAAAACTGGGGACTCTCAGAAACATGATGTAGATGAGAAGGACCTGGTGAAGGAGAGGGAGGGGAATGACACATGCCTTGACTAGCAAGAGAGGAAGATGATTTCTGTGGCAGCATTGTAACCTCTATCCAAGACCATACAGCAAAAAGAAACAGAAATAAGCTTTACTAATTATGCATCAGAAACAGAAATTTAAGAAAGCTGATTTTTAACCACTGTTTCCACATAATTTCTGTTATAAAATGTTAAAATTTAATATCTCAAGCTTCAGCAGATAGTATAAACCTCAGCTGCTTCTGGACCTGATAACTGTTTCACATATCCAGGTTAGTTTACTTTATTAAATGCCTGATCTGCTAAAGGTAAAGCAAACACTATCGCATCAAACTTCTTTCATTGACTACTGTATTGCTTTCAAGAAGTAACAGAGACCTGTTCCCCAAGTATCTATTTCCTTGAATAAGATGCCTATTTAAAGAGATGCGTGGGGTGATCTTCACACATATTTTCAAACATCCAGCTTGGATCCATCAGAGCTTTATTCATACATTCATTCTTCAGCCTTCTTTAAAGGACAGTCATAACAACCAGACATCTGAATTCCAGCACAAGCACGTATCTGTACCGAGCATCATATACCCAGGTGCAGTTGCACTTGACAGAGAAGAGAGAAGCAATTTCACAGAGTTGTCAGGGTTACAAAAAGAGGATTAGTCAAAAGGATCAAGAATGCCTGTTTCAGTGCTCCGCTCCATAAAGGCACAGAGCTCAAAACAAAAGCTTTGAGATGCGCATTACCTATTGTATTTGAACGACTGCTTCACTCTCTTCCTCAGGGTATTTGAGACATCAGTCCTGAGCTCCCCAACACCATCTGAGCAGCAGGGAGGGAGCATGTCCTCAAAAAGGCACTGAACTGATCAGGGAGAACACAGTATGATGACAGTATTTTCTGCACTAGTTTTCCTCCACAAAATAATTCCCCTCAACTGCCCTGAAGGGGTTTCTTTTCTCTGTTTCAGGTACAGTAACCCTTGTCTTTGATCTTGTTCCTTCTCACATATTGCTTTGAACTGCCAGGAGCTCATTTTCATTTCTCATTTACATGTCAAAGTTTTTATACACTCTGCCACACTCATGCTTGCTAACTCCCTAGTATCCCACTTACGTTTTTAAACTTTACAGTTCTCCTGTAAAAAAAAACCACATTAAAAACATACAGAATACCTCAGCTTTGATGTCATGAGCCTAATTCCTTTTCTTTCACCTCTCCAATTTTCACACCACCTACAAGCAACTGAAATGCCCACCTCACTCTAAAACCATATACTGAGAGTCCCCCAAAACCTCAACTTTGTGGATTTGAATTTTTTTGAAGTATTGTTGTTAGTATAAAATTATGAACTTTAGCCACAGTCTCGCCTTATGAAGCCTCAGCAGCCTCTATGGCTACTGAGCCTCAGTTTTCTTCCCCCAGGGCACGGATAACCATCGAGAGAGGGCCTGGTGAAACCCTACCGCGTGTACAGTCATTCTTTTTGTGCTTATTAGTAAGTCTCGCACATCTCCACAGAGTACTGAGCTAACTACACCAGTGGGTTAATATAAACCGCTCAGCTTTTTCTCAAGAGGCTCAACAACTGCTAAAGATACTAGCATGTTACAGAAAAACGTCTAATTTCCTAAAATAACGCTGCTATTTCTTGCTTTGTGGCCTATTTCTCTACTGAAATATCTTATGTGAATTTCAGACTTAGGTAATTTTAAAATTGCTTCAATAAGACTGTTTTTCAATGGTGCATTACATGACTATACACATCCTTAGGTCGTTTACACATCACTCTCAAAACTACACGATGCCACAACAAAGCACATACAAAACCGTAGTCTACATGTGGTGTCCTCAGCTGTGTTTAAGCAAATAAAGGGCTCAGAGCAAAACAAAAGCCGTTTAAATGCCTCTGAAAATTCCATCCTAAATCTCTTCCCTTTTTAATACTGAACAACTTTCATGCTGTACATTTCTGAAACTTCCAAAGAAACTCAAGAAATCTCATCTTTTGAAACATCTTATGCTTCCCCAAGCTCTCTAAAGTTAAAGCATGAAAAAAAAAAATCTATATTGCCATGGAAATGCATCAAAAAAGCTTTGCTAAAGGCAGACTCTTGCTTTAAACCTCTATGGACTTGGTTTCAGTTTAGGAGGTGTCCCTAGGTAGCCCTTATTGGTGTCCCCAGGTAGCCTGTGCTGGACAAGACTACCACAGGCTTCAAAAGGACCTCTGCTGGCCTAAGGAATCCAGCATCAAATCAGGCAGGCAGAAGTCATCATTTTATTTCACCACCTTTAAGAATGCGAAGGGGCCAGAGCCATTTTCTGGAGGTTTGGAAAAAAAAAAAAAAATACATTTAGCCAATTCATTGGCCAGTCTGTGGAGAGCAGATATGGCCTCTGGAAAACTCAAAAGGGGTTTTTTTCCATAAGAAATCTTGTTGGATTTTCTGCTTATGTTTTTCATTCTCTGTTCATGTAATCATATTAATGAATTACTCGGGTAGCAGCTTTCCTTCTCAAGAATGAAGTGTCAACTGAGTTCATTTGTAACTTGAAATATGTCCACTTAGCAACCTAGCTTAAAAAATGCTGTATTAAAATTCTAAAATCTTGTATTCCAAATTACTTCCAGAATTTGGGAATCATAATCAGCTTATTACAGTAATGGAAGGTCTGATTGCAAATGTATGATGTCAATTTAAAACAAAACTATTTTGGTAAATTTTTTATTCAAATTCAGACAATTTTTAACAAAGATTTCATTATAGATGTTCTCAAGAAAGAAAAAGAAGCAAACAAAATATCAGTATTTTTGCTTTTTAGTATTTCAAGGTTATGTTCTTAATGATGAACATCCACAAGTTGAACAGTCTTGTAATTTAATACCTATAGAAATAAATTAAAATCTTAATAGTTCTGCCAATATAATAAACTTTTTACTGTGTAACATTTTTGTGATCATTTATATCTTTAAACTGTGACATACAATCTAATTAGTTCACGTCGGGCAACATGATAAAATTTAGCTCTCCTTTATTAGCTAAAATCTGTTTATGCATGAGCTCTTTCTTGATTGACACACATTAAAGTAATTAATGTACAAGAGAATTTGTCCTTGCTCATTGAAATGCACGTCCGTGATAAGACTACTGTGCTGCTCTTTCTTAGATAACCAAGCCACAATAATGAATTCCCTCTGTTTTTACCAAAATACAGATGAAGTTTTTTGCTTTTTTGCAAGTAGTGTCTGCTCAAATGGTGATGTCATAATGTGGCACCTGATGAAAGGAACCAATGCTGGGATTTGCAGTGGAAACCTACTTCAAATACAATAAGAAAGTGGCCTGCAGTGGAATATGGCCCCGACCTCAAAATTCATCATTTTCTGTTCTAAAATGAATTAGTAGTAATACTTGCAGAAGAGACTTCTAAGTTACACCTTTTGCTACCTTCATTTTGATGTATCTGTTGGTATGAACAGGAGTCTTACATAAATCAGACTTGTGGACTAAAATCTGAAAACATTTGTACCAACAGCAGATTTAGGTATTGGCATTTTCACAGTTGCCATCTCATTCTGACCATGAGCAGACTATGCAATGACACATCCACCAATTAGATTTATTTCTTATTTAAAGTATAACTTATGCTCTGTTGATGGGTACAGACAGTTCATCATTATCTTGTTCCTACCTGGCTGCATGTAACTTTTTCATTAAAGGAGCGTTGTGTTAATAATGTCTCCTGGAGACACAGCATTTCACTTACACAGCTGTCCTACTTTCAGACCAGAGCAGAATTAAAATCTGGCCACCGTGGACCATCAGCAGAGCAAACACACACCAGTTTCCACCTGTCTATCTGGATACACCATTTTATTTTTCTACAGAGACAGGAGATGCCTTATGTCACATGCATGCTTTTTTTCCCAGGTTATTTGGCAAAGCATTAAAACTGAGAATCAGTGAAGATTGCAGTAACTTCAATGAGGACATCTTTTGCAAGCATAATAAAAAGTAAGACTCAGAGGCCAATAAGGCTGATAAGACTGAGAATCCTTAAAAAAATGCAGTTGCTTAGACCAGCAAATCTGATATGGACACAGTTTTATAACATCCCTCAGTTTTACAAAAATAAATGAAGTTTTGGCAATATTGTTCATTTGATCTGTCTAGCCACAGTGACTTTTATCACCTTAAGCACATACTTTGTATCATGTACACTTGTCATCTGATTGAATTAAACAGATTAAGTTATGTCCTAGTGGGAGTTAGTTTTGTTATGAAGCTATAATTTACCACTCAGCTGCACTTGCATGTCATATTTTTCCCATTGTCCTCTGCTCCAATTTGATAGCTCTTCTCAGCAGATGGCGTTTCTAGAAAACAACCAGATTCCAACTGTTTCTACTAAAAGAAGGTCTGGATTCAAGGGACAAAAAAAAGTGTTTGATAAACACCAGTTACTACCAACTGCAGATCTGGTAATTTAAGCTGAACTCGGCTAACTTGTATGACACAACAAATTGCCTGGAGAAGAGAAGGCTCCGGGGAGACCTTATTGTGGCTTTTTGGCTTTTCAGTACTTAAATGGGGCCTATAAGAAAGATGGGGAAAAACTTTTTAGCAGGGCCTGCTGTGATAGGACAAGGGGTAATGGTTTTAAACTAAAGGAGGGGAGATATAGACTAGACATAAGGAAGAAGTTTTTCACAATGAGGGTGGTGAAACACTGGAAGAGGTTTCCCAGATTGGTGGTAGAAGCCCCATCCCTGGAACCATTCAAGGTCAGGCTGGATGGGGCTCTGGGTAACCTGATCTAGTTGAAGATGTCCCTGCTCATTGCAGGGGGGTTGGACTGGATGGCCTTTAAAGGTCCCTTCCAACCCAAACTATTCTATGATTCTACGACTTACGGGCAAGAAAGACTTCTCACAACTCCCCGCTCCCCAGCTGCCCGGTTAGCAACTGAAGTAGGGTCAATGGTTTGGTTTGTTTCTCCAGAGCAGGGAGAGGGAAGGAAAAGGAGAAGGAATGATAGTAGATTTTTAGCATAAGCCTCCAAAAAGAAAACAGAGATTTAACATACAGAGGAGTAGCAGTTGGAGAAAAGTATGCTACTATTTATTTTCAAATTACTGCAGACAATATGTAAGGTGAACCTAGGTTTAATAACAATGACTACACACTGAAAACAAAGGTATGCTGACTGACACCAGGGAACCGAAGGACTTACTAGTGTAATAAAGAGTATACAAAACACAGACAAGGATGTATGTTCTGTAGTAGGAGCCCCATTGTGAGTAAGGTGCTTCAGTAAGTCCCAAGAAACTTGGAAATGGAAAAAAAGTCTCCTCTGCTTAAAAATTATCTATTAATTTTTCAATAAGTGTATTTTTTTTTCTAAATAAACTAATTGAGCATTTAATCAAGTATGGGAAGTGTTAAAATGCTATATTGAGAACACTCCTTTTATTGTCAATTTGAACAGCATGCATTACTTTTACTTTTTTCTTTCTGGGCTAACCACCACTTTACTTAGGAGGTGAATGAGTGGTACTTGTGGACCAGTCAGTTGAAAAGCCCTGTGATCATAAGACTATGAGATTTTCCAGTTATTTGAGTCACATTAATAACAGCTCAGCTAATTAGCAATTTTAAAAGGATCAACCCACTAACAAATTAAAAGAAGTATCTGTATACAAAGAGAGATTGTTCGGTTTGGCTCCAGTCTTGATAGTAATAAATAAAAGCATCTATTGTGTGAAAGCAGGGAAATGCCTCATCTGTAGTGATAGGGATTCATTTTGGAATGACACAGTCGCAGTTTCTATTTTCTCAGTGTTTTGTGGGGTATGTTTTGGTTTCTGCTTATTGAGAGTGAAATTTAAGGTCAGAGGCTAAATGATGTCAAAATGCCTTCCAATCATTTGATGTGACAAGGCCGCTGAGCTGTTCAGGATGTGTCCCAAACACTACGAATAGGTGGCGTTTAAGGCAACACTGTCGGTGGACTTACTGTTTCTGTCTGCAGCTCATTTTTCAAAAATAAAGTCACCAACGAGGACATCTCTGAAAATATTGCCATATCCCTCTGCAAGTGGAAACACTTTTATTCTAACACAAAGAAATTGCTGCAGAAAAAGTGATTCTAGAGGTATTGGCTGGATGCCCCATCGCCCCAAGCACTGTGATGTCTTTCATGGATGCTATGAAACATTTCAGTTTGCCTTGGATTAGGACACTGGCAGTACAGAGCATGTGATCCCAGCCTCAGCAAAGCATTCTTTCTCTTCGGGATACAGCTATGGAGTGGTTTTTCCTAGGAGATTAGATGAATCTAGCCTGGGCATCTGCAATACTTTTTTCTCTCACATAATGGAAAGCTTTTAGTCAGAAATGCAACACAAGCTAGTAACAGGAGCCCTCTTGGGTTTCTCAAAGTGAAAACAAAGAAATCAAACCAAATAAAAAACTCCAAAGACCCTAAACTAGTTCCCTAAATATGCAGCAGACAATTTGTGTAACTCGGAGAAAAAAGAGCCACATGTTCCAAAAAGAGATTGTTACCGCGCGTTCAAAAATTACTCTAAAGGCAACCATGCAAGCTACTTGCTGGCATAACGTTATCCTTGTATCACAACCGAAAGCTTGTTAAAATAACTTCAGAATTGCTAGCCTGAAAATATCAGGAGTACTATGAGCACAGCGCTCTGACTTCCAGAGGGCTGGTATCAGGCACTGTGGAAATAATAGACGGCCATAGCCACAGGGCCTTAGTCTGTAAGCGATGCCAAGAAATTAGTAAGTCAGTAGATTTTGTAAGTGAATGCCAGAACAAGATACATAGACTATAGCTCAGCAATTTCCGAGAGGAAGATTATGGAAATACATTCCTTTTCCTGTATTAAAAGCTACGGTGATCTTTCATTCAAAAAGCTCTGTCATTATCTGCCAACGCCTGTGATGAGACCTTTCTGTCGTCGTTTCATACTGAGCGCGATAACCCATTGCTGCCGTCAGTAATGCCGCAGTAGAAAAGGCGAAATTTTGGCTAGTGGATCTCCAAGGATTGATTTTAAACTTCCCAGAAGAGCCTAAGCACAAATGAAAAGAGTCCTGTAGGTTTTGATTGTAGCTGAAACGATGTGCACAGTTATATTCTGCTAAAGGAAAGAGAGTTTCCTAATGTGATGAAGTTTTGTTGTTCTCAGTTGAAGTATTTCTAAACTGTATGTTAGCTAAATCACGATGAAAAAAAGCAAATAAAGGAAAGGTATTAGCACAAACAAGAGGGAAGAAGTCCTGTAGGAAAAGTAAGAGTTTAATAGAAGTGACCTGGACACAGATGTTCATATGCTGGTGGTCTGAGGGAAGAAGCATCGGATAAGGGATTGGAGAAATTAAAAAAGTTTTAAAGCGGAGGAGGAGGGTATATCTGACATCTAAAATTAAAACAGTGTCATAAGTATCTTAAAGTATTTAAACCAAAGTCATGAACAGCTGAGGTTGAGTGGAAACTATTTTTTTATAAAGAACATAGCTTAAGAGTGAAAATAAATTAGTCCATATCAGATAAAGCAACTTTTGGAAAATAAAAATACAAGTACTATATAATCATATAATAACCACAGCAATTAAATGCAACAAAAAAAAAAAAATCTGCTTTTCATACTAAGAATTATCAAAACTCAGGAAAAAAAATCACAAAGATGAAATTCAAAACGAATAAAGCATTGCTTGTCTCCTTCTCCTGTCTCTGATTTATTTTACACCAGCTTTTAAATGTAGAATTTACAAGCATGAGCAGGTCAGGGACCCAAAATGACTACAAGTGCAAATAAACAGACTCTACACTATTTACATCACAATTTGCTAAAAATCCTCTGCTCATTTACCAACGTCTTTGCTCCCCAGAAGAGCTGCATAAGGCAACCCTCGATAGGAAAGATGATGCTTTTCATTAAAGCAGCTGATACAGCTGTGGCCAGCAAACCTGCCTGATGCAGGCTGCACCTAACTGGGCTCCACAGGCAGCAGCTGGGAATCATTCCTGATTCCAGTCCCAGGTGGGTTATACGGGCTGCAGAGAGTCGCGTACCTTCCTTACTCTGCCAGGTCAATGCGAAATGAGCAAGCCTAAATTCTGTCTGAGAGTCCCTGGAGTTTCAGAAAATTTGAAGCATTCTCTTCAGTTTCATCTGAATGTGTGAAAGCAAAATTGAAATGTATGTAACATGTAGTTTTCCAAAGATGAGGTTACCAATATTGATTACAACAACGTGTATTTCTGCCGTTCTGCAGTGCGGGTGCATCAGGGGTATGTGTTCAGATCCTGCATTCCCAAGTAGTTCTGTTTTATGTGTACTGAAACGCTAAATGCTTGCAATTGTTTGCTGTAATATGCAAAGGCCAGTTGGCCGGCATGTAGAACAGTTAAGCCTTTATTGTTACTAGACTTAACATTTTCAGCAAGGTTGAATAAAGCTATTATCAGTGAGACTTTCATCTGTTGTTTCAGTAATGTAGCATGGGGCTTTTCAAGCAAATGCAGAGACCTATGCGTATTACCGAGGCTGAGCCCGAAACAAAGTTGTACCAGAAACACTAAGCCACTTAAGAACATGCAAAATTAAGAGCCTTGTCTGCTTCTCTGCCAATTGTTCACAGTAACTTGTCCCAACAGATTTTCATGCAATCCCACTGAGGAGCTAGATGACTTTATTTCCATCACGCATTCATCCAAAAATATTCTTTAAAGATGCAAATCGGTACATCTGGTCACCAGCAAACTATATTTGACTACTGAGATAAATACAGTCTGGGGGATATAACCGCATCTGCTTTTATCTGGTACTGAACGCTGCTTATTCATTTAAAATATAATTATGTCTTTGTAGTGTACTATTCCCCATGATTACAATCCAGACTGAGGTATAATAGTACTAGATGGTGTAGAAACAAAGAAAACATGACTTCTCCCTCGAAGTCTGTAGGATTCGAGTACTCGAGTGACAAAACAAAGAAGGACAGAGTGATGAAGATCATCCTGTAAGCACTAGAAAAATACATAACATTTGTCATAAGCATTTTTAAAGCATTATTACTAAATATCCATATAGATTTTATTTCCCTACTTTTTCCATCAAACTAATTGCTATTGTTTTCCTTCAGACAGAGCTGCTAAGGTGAAGCAAGTCTTACTGTTGGGCGCAGGTAATGCTTCACGGTTCATTTTGATGATTTTGATTTTCTTACCTAATTTCACCATCACTGTGTTACTCATGCAGATTTAATGCAAAAATCAGAGAGCCCGTTTGGGGTGGGGTTTCTTATCTCTCTTCCACTTCTTCCGAAGTTGTTTCCACTTCCACAGTTGAAGACTTCCTAAAGCCATAAAACCTACACCATTGAAATCACAGATTTCAGACCCAAAACATGAGTAGGAGGTGGCCAGATATTTAACTTTGCTTTTAACCTGCTGAAAAAAAAGGAAGATTTGCAGTGGTGAAACTGCTAATTTTGAGAGACGGTAATGCTCTTCAAGGAATGAATGTCTTTATGTAAAACTGACCTTAAAAGTTTCTAACAAGCAGCTTTTTCCAGGCTTTCTTTTTGGAATTTATCACAGCTATTGCAGGTGGTCTGTGTCATGGTCTGTCTTCTGTTTCAAAAACATATGAGCTTAGTGAATATTTTCTACTGTTCTGGGGTGTTTTTTGTCTTATGAATTCTCTAGCTGCATTTGCCACTCCTCACCTTTGATGTTAAGTGCCCTTTGGTAAAAGAACATACGATAACAATATTGGGTCAGGTAATTTGCTTGGTTTTAACAGGCCATATAATGCTGCTTTAAAATGTGAAGGCTTTAATGCAAATTAAAAATAAAATCAAAAATATATCTATACCAAAACACATCAGATGTACTCATGACTTAAAAAAAAAAAAAAAAGTAGGACTCCTCTTTTAAAAATTATGATGGAAAATTTTATTATTTGAATCTAAGGAGAGAACCTAACAATATTTGGACCCAAATTTTGCTTTTAGTTACAGCTCCCAAGGACCCAAATTGCATAAAGGAAATTGTGGCTCTTAGCATTTCACACTCAAAAGTCTGCTTTTACTCTCAAAATGTGTCCTTGAAGTCGTAATATGTTCTGCATTTTCTCTAACATGAGGTAAAGAAGAACAACTGCATTGGAATACACTAAATACAGCACGTTATGCAAACTGCCATTGTATTTACAGCAATGAGAGGAATAATCACACATTCAGACAAACAATCCCTTAGCCCATGTACAAGGAAACCAAACAGAGAGAGAGAGACTTAAAAAAAAAAAAAAAAAGGAAAGAAAAAGAAAAAAAGATAAACTGTGCCTCAGTGGATTGTAGAATAATCCATTTATTCTCAGATAAGAAAACATATAGTCAGTACTTATTTATTTATGTGCTTTTAGCCACGTTTTCTCAAATTGGTCCTTAAAAATGCCCATCTAGTGCACTACATACTTTCTTTAGAAAAGCAAACAAGCAGTGAGTGCAGTTATTACTGGCAAATGTTTCCAAAAATTTTGCCAAGTCACCACCCAAGTCAAATCCTATTCTGTCCTCAAACACATGTAAAACCAAGTGCAAGCTGCGGACCGTTCCTGTGGCCTGAAAAACAAGACAGGACACAAAACAAAAGACGGAGTTACAAAAGAGTGAGGAAAGTTATGATTAGGCGGGCTTACGAGAGGCTTGATCATGTATTTCATACATAATAGAAAATCCTGTTGTTGTTTCTAAAGCTTTCTGCAACAGTATTTCATTGGCTGGTTTGCTTTTTGGACTGCATTTTGTCATTTTTGGGGACACCTGTGTAGTTAAAGAACATGCACGTGCACAGAGACGACGTGAACGCCCTTTTGGTTCCCTCTCCTGTCACCTGCAGCCTCTGCTTTCCACCCACTTATCCCATTACGGACTGGTCACACCTCTTATTTCACTGTTTAAATTCCAAGATCCTTGCAGTCTTCTGCCTCTTACAGACATGAAGCAGTTAATAGCTGTGACAATTAAAATAGCATGACTTAAAATAATAAGGCACGTTCATACACAATTGCAAAGTGTGGTCGAAGTGTTGTTGCTACGGAGGCGCAGCTATAACCAAACTGTCAGTGCATACTGTGCTCTTAAAATTTAGAAATCTAACATTTAAAGGGATAAAGCCACTTGTATGGCTCTTCTTTCAGTTTCCTTTGGTGCCTAACGGAAGGAAGAGGAGGTTTCAAATATATGGTGGGTGTTGGGTACTGTGAAAAATTACTTCCCTTAATTTTCAGCAATTGCATCTCTCATTCCGTGACAAAGCTGCAAGTCACTGGCAACAGGGAAAAAAAACCCGTTTGTCACTGTTAATTGCTATTGGTCAGCTTTAGGAAATGAGAGTGTCAGAATAAAAATAGAGACTAACATTTTGATCATCTTGCAACAGAATCAAAAAAGCACTGACAGCCTCAACTACACTAAAAGTGAGATTGACTGCTACGTACATGGTTACAAGGATTAGTGAAATGCCAAACCAGCAGTAACTGTACTTTTCACCAAAATATTTTGATCAGCTAGTCTTTTTTTATTTTTCATTCTCACTTACTGAATTTGGTTTACAGCTCAAATTGAAAGGCCTAATCAGAAGCAAGGCTCCAGGGTGGCAGAGCCCACCCAAACACACAAGCACGCATTGCTCTCCTAAGAATGTAATCAGAAATAAAATGCTACAAATAGCTGTGGCAGATAATAGGAAAAACAGGAAAGAGAAAACAACTGTGATTCTAAGACCCTACAAGTAATTACATTGCCCAGTTCATTGACTGAAAGCATTTATTTTCCTTTTTAATTAAATACCTTTAAGAGCTATTCCTGAATGCTCCCTCTTTCACTATTTGACACCCTTGTTGTGATGTTTCTCTCCCACTCTCTCCTTCACTTCCCACTTGGGCAACACAACAAAAGTGTGATTCAAAGAAATGTGTGAAGCAGCAAAAGCAATAGGATGCTTATGACAGCTGGATTTTGAATAGATTAAAGGAGGGAGGAATGCAGAAGCCGCAGCAAAAAAAAAGTAGGTTGGAGAACAATACGCTGCAACCTATTGTAACTGAAGAATTTCAGCTGTTTCAACTCCTGGGGTTTTGTCCTTGTTTTGCAAACCATTGTTATCATTCTTTATATTATTTGTCAAATCCCTTGTGCCTTCATATATGTCAGCCTTGACCAGTTTGCTTTGCCCACAATCCTCTCTGTGCCCTTTTCAAACATCGGTGCGAGTACACAAAGCTTCCCCGTGGATTTGTCACTGACCCGGAGGGATGCAACCTGACTTTCATAGAAGGCAAATTCAGGATTGACTGGGAATAATCTCTGTTTCATAACAGAAGAACTGAGAAACATGAAGTTCACAATGAATTCAATTGCAATTTTGACATCTTTCTTTAGAATTATGTTATTCAAGCCTCAGTCCTCTACACAGTGTGCCCTGCTGACTCTGAGAAGGCAGCATGAAGAATGCACGGGATCCTGTCAGGAACAAGCAGGATGTTCTTATATTTCTATAAAAATGCTGTTTGCATCATAGCATTATATCTAAAAGAAATTAAAGCAAGACAATAGAGCTAGCCCCCAAATATTTAAGAAGTTATGAATCAGATCTACAAAATATATGGAGTTGAAATATTTAAGGAGTCAATTTTGACAATGTTTTTGTGCAATCAGAAGTATGATTGAGTCACATCTTAGATGCAGCCTATATAATAATTTGTCTCTAGGAGCTGAACTTCAGTAAAATAACGAGCACAGACAAAGACCTGGCAGTACAGGGGGGACACACGGACGGACACAGAATTCTACTTTTTTAAAAAATAGGTATTTATAAATAAAACCTCACGTCTTAACATCTTTATATAGGAAAAACTCTGAGGTAATAGGAAGCCTTTCCTAATTAAAAATTGCAGAATTGGTTCCCCCAAAATGAGTGTATATCTGGATAGTTATATATGATATAAAGTAGCATTGCTAGTTGTTAACACTTACCATTATCATTAAGCTTAGATGGGATTATTTACAGACTAAGCCTTTTTAGATAAACTAGGTAAGAACTATCAGTTGTATACGGGGGATATCTTTACAGGAATTTTGCCACAGGCTAGAAGTATGCCTTCATTTTGTTCAGGTCGGGTACTGAGCTCAATCCACGCTGGTGCCTCCACAGATCGGCCTAAAGACGTTACCCCAGCATGGCACGTCAGTTGGTTCACCACGGGCTGTTCACAACACTGAGGGTCAAGCCTAGTACATATTTATCTAGTTTTTACAGAACAGCCATTTCAAAGTAAAACATACTATGCAAAAATACAGAGATGAAGAATAACTATCAAATGAGGAGCAGGTATATATTCTCTATAATACCTATTTGAAGAATACTATTGCAAATTTATCAGTGGAACAATGCCATAAGAGCCCTGCTTCACAAGCTTCAGTGGCCTAGAAGCACGGTGGCATGGTTCGCAATTTTGGCAATGTTATGAACATGTTTTAAAGATTGTTTGATAGCAAATTGGTTAAAAGCAAATCACTGGCCCAAGTTTCAAATAACGGGAATCCACAACCACTTTCACTCTGCTCCGGTTTTGAATCTGCTCCTGCACTGCAGCATTTTGTATTTCAGATCAGATACAGAATGTTTTTGAATAATTCATGTCCCTGTACAGAATGTTTTGTCATTGTTATTTTTCCTTAACATAATACAAAAATAACCTAGAATTGGAAGGGCAGATGTTCATCTGTGTATGTAAGCACTGGCATGGCTCTAATTTTTTTCTTGCAAACAGTAAGTATCTTGTGCTTACTACCAAAGGCGATTAAAGTTATAGGTACATCCGAGAAAGATTCAGAGCTGTCTGACTGCCTACCAGAAATAGTCTGCTTGTATCAGTAGAATAATCCATATATCGAATATTTCCTATGAATTCTTTTTCAGACAACTAGGCCCAGTTTTATGTTAGAACTATTAAAAACACAAAGTATATCTATGCACAATAACTCATATTAAACATACAGAGGACAAATAAGGGTCATGATACTTATAGTAACAAAGGTAGATTTGCTGGAACTGTCAATTTATTGTATTTCAGGCTTATAACATACAGTTGGTCCTGGTCAAATAAATAAGAGATGCAACATTATGCAACAAACAGACAATGTCTTTTCATAGAGCAATTTAAAATAATTTTCACAAATTTTCCAAGTATATTTTTCATAAATGCTTGTTATTTTTTTAGAGGCAGACAGAGCTAATGGCTCCTTCAAGGTCACACTAGAGAACTGCAGAACTGTAAAAGGGAACAGAACTTCCAGACTAATTCTATTTCCAAAATACCATTTGCATATTTTATCTACAGTCTATTTATTAGCATAATTAGACAGCAGGTAACAATTTTGCTCAGAAAGAGAAAATTCTCTAAATAAAACCTCATATTGATTAAAGGTTATAGCTTGTTAAATGTATGCATCCATTAAAGACACAGCAGAACACAACCTTTACTTCCCTGGACACTTCCTCTTACTCGTATTACTTTACTGTGGATATTTTTTACACTAACAGCCGAGCAGTTCACAAATCCAAAATTAAATACAAACTGTCCAAAAGATTCACTTGTTCTACTGCTGAAAGAAAGAGCTGCCTCAGGGATTAAACGGATTAAGTTTACAGAACAGGTCTAGTATATGCCATAGGGTATGTTCTCACCCAGATCTTTCTACACACATACTTATTCTCGCAAACAAATCTACGGCAATTTTGAATATATGCCTTTTGCCTTACTCAGGAATATGTCATGAGGTTTGTTCCATGCCTTGCAAGATGCTGACTTCCACACATTTGTTGGAACCACCAAATTCTCCAGTTCCCAGAGTCTGTAACTTCTGGCCCTACCACTTCTCATGAGTCTTTTAAGCACTGGAAGCTGCTTGCTCCTTTACATCCTCTTTTGTGGCACCTAGCCCCTTCTCAGTCTCACTTAACGGTAACTAGATCCCGGTTAGCCACTCTCTCTCCCAGCAATATCATCTTTCAAACACACTTGAGGAGTACTTCCCAGTGTGGCAAAACAACAAAAACCTTTGAATGTTCAAAGATGATAAAGAATATCCAGCTTTCTGGGATAATTAGCACAGAGTCTGAGGGTGATCTGACAGGCTGGAGTGGACCTGCTCCTCCCCACCCCGCTCAGTACAACTGCCCCCAGCTCCCCCCGTGCGTTTCAGCAGCGGCCATGAGAAGGTGGTGAAGGCTGCCAGTCAGTTAAGTACAAAAGGAGACTGTCAAAGTTGTGCTGCCTGCAATTGGAAAATCTGGAGTTATCCTCACAATGAAGTGCTCTCTCTACATTTTTGTTCATCCTTCTAAGTATTTGTAATTGGAATGGTTTTTATAATTTAACAGATTTTTACAAGTGCCTATAGTAGCAGGTTTTCACGCCAGTATTCATACCTTTAAATGCCTCAGGAAACTGACGTCCCAACACTCCCTGACAGTCAAGCAACTCCAAGAAGGCTGGGCATCACTCCTTCTATTTTTTCTAAAGTCAGGTAGCACCAACCCCCAATTACCTTGCCACCATCTAATGCCTATTTAGAATTCTCTTCCTCTACCTTGCAAAAGACAATCACAATTGACTTGTTTCCACTAATACACAGAAAAACACATTAGCTGCTCCCATGGAGGGCTGGATCTATAAACTCTTATCCTAAATGTCTAGAAGACTGACACCATCAGCAGACTCCAGGTGGTTAATCCCTTCCATGTGCACCGTTTTCCAGAGACCATTTACGCCTCTACCCATCTGTCACGTCATGATCTTTCAGGCTTTCTCCAATCTGATTTTATCCATCTGTTGAAGCAGCCCAGTGCGGTGCTAAGAGACGCTGGTTCCTTCCACGTGCTAATGAATCCTTCTCCTATCCTGTCATCACAGAATGGACCCTACATAGACCCCTTTTGAGATATTCAGGCAAATCACTCTCTGAAGTGCAAAAGGCCCGTGAAGACCCTCCTGCCAATCCTTCTATGCTGTTAAGATAATTCTTTGACACAGAAATTACTGCATCTTTATTCTCCAAGCAAGTATTATTTCATTAGCACTTTAAAACATCTGAAGAGAACCAGTGAAAAGAATTTTATTCAATGGGTGAGGAAAAGATCCCAGGAACCTGACAGACCTGCTCCTTTAAGCTTGCTCCATAAGCATCTTGTCTTTGTCCCTCTTGGCAAGTATCTTGACTTTTTTCGCAGGATCTGTTATATCTGCAACAGAACTTCTTGACTGAGATTCCCCCGTCTTTATCATTTGTTTTTCCTTGGCCAGGCAGAAAGTTGTTTTGCAGCTAGATTTCCTAGTTGCCATCTTGCTTAACAGTATTGAGAGTAAATAACCTCAAGCCTTCCTAATCTCTCCTGGCCTTTCTTCAGCACCTCGTACTTCAGGCTGAGTGCCACGCGCTTGTGGCAAACTTTCTGTTTGCTCATCCGAAAAAAACTTTCACTACACTGTCGCTTACTGGGCCTTGCGGTTCATGCATCTTTCAGAGGCATTTAATGTTACAGGGAACAAGTTTGTTACTGATGAGACATCTGTCCTGGGTAAGCTCCAGTACTGAGATACTGCATTATTTCTCCAGACAGGGTTGATCATAGTCCTGTAATGACATTTGAAGCCTTGTAGGTCTGTTTTCTACTTATTTTGTACTTTAATTTCATATTGCAGTGGGTGGAGGCACGGGAATCTTACCAAAACGTTGCAGTCATTTTCCTTGTTTCCCATGCTGTATTACAACGTGCAGGTTGTATTCAGCACGCAGCTGCTGTCGCTCCTCAGTTACTCACTGACCATGCTGCTTTGACGGAAGAGGATGAAGCCCTTTTTTTCCATGCTGTGTATCATGGCTTGAGACAACAATCCCCTGCTCTGATGCTCCCACCTTACGTGTCCACAGGATTTTCAGGAATTCTGCAGCGTCAAGCTGGTACTAAACCTATTCAGTTATCAGTCAGTTGATCAAGAGAAAGATTATGCTGCAAATATTATTAAAAAGACCTTTGTGATTCACAAAAAACATTTTTCACCTATTTTCCAACATCATTAGCTGAGACAATGATTTACTGAATATTTGGGGAAGAAAAAATTTTAAAATTCAATTGAGTTTTAAAAAATTATTTCTTGAACAAATGCACAATTTTATTACCTAAACTAGTATAATGAGTGTTAGTGAAATAGAGGAAATTTAAATTGGGTGATCAGTTAGCATGATTTAAAATTAAAAGATTTGGAATATACCCAGCAGCCAATATCTGCCTGAATCTGTTAACAGAAATGAACAGAACAGGAAATATGAATTCCTTTAAAACGTGATTAGTGTTTGGATATGGGAGGAAACATTTGCTATGGCTTGGTGTGTTTTATTCCCCTCTCACTTGTTGCTTCCTTAGTGTTAAAACCCTGTGCTGGGTATACTTGAAGAACAATGTGTTTAACCAGATGTGTTTCGGCCTTTCTAAATAATAGAGATTTTATATAAATATTCTGTATTTTCTCAGTGGTACAACTCAGCTCCTGCGTTCTTTTGCCTTAAGTTTTTATATTGCACGTATCTAATAAATGTAAAGCCATCCTTTCTCATGGGAACCAGACCGATGCTATTAAACAGTAATTATTTACTGACTACAGTCATGACAGTCTGTGGAACAAACAACCTAGAGGTGAACTGGACTGTCAGCTACCAACAGCCGCAACAACCCTACAGCCTTGTAAGATCTTGATATTGTGGATTTATGGAACAGATTCACAGCGAAGACATTTCGAATCGTCAAGTTTATCTATGCGAAAGGCTGTAATTGTTTAATAAATAAATAGTCATGGGTTTTCTTAGCATTCTCCCTTATTGCTTAGTAGACTTTGAGAGAGAAAACCAGTGTGAGACATGGGTGTCTCAGATAGCAGGCTGATTATTACGAGCAGAGGCTGAGAGTTGGGACTGTTCAGCCTGGAGAAGAGAAGGCTCAGGGGGATCTCATCCATATGCATAAACACCTGATGGGAGGGAACCAGGAAGACAGAGCCAGGCTCTTCTCAGTGGTTCCCTGGGACAGGATGAGAGGCAACAGGCACAAACTGAAAGAGAGGAAATTTCACGTCAACATAAGGAAACACGTTTCCATTGTAAGCGTGGTCAAACACCCGAGCAGGTTGCCCCAGGAGCTCGTGGAGTCTCCGTCCTTGGAGATAGTCAAAACCCAACTGGCCACGTTCCTGGACAGCCTGCTCTAGGTGTCCTTGCTTGAGCAGGGGGTTGGACCAGATGATCTCCAGAGGTCCTGCAACCTCAACCACTCTGTGACTAGGGAAGGACTAGGTAAGAAATTTTTTCTCCCAAATAAGCACACCTGCGAATTTTTTATGATAAAACACAATTTAAAGTACCCAACATAACATATATGAAATATTATTTCTAAATAGGTGGGTATTAGTCAAACAGTGCCTCAACCCTTTTCAATCTAGTTTGGTTTCTGTTCATTTCCTCATGTGCTTTTCACACGTGAAACCTGACAGGGCACGGCAGGAAACTCGGGGCGGGGTGGGAGGCTGGGCGATTACCGCCACTGCCGTCGGCATCGCGGCCTGCTGTAATTCACCTCAGGAACCGGAGCCCCCCTCCCCGTGCCGCCGGGCGAGGCGAGGCGAGGCGGCAGGTGTGCCTCGGCTGGCGGCGGGAAGGCGGCGCGGCCTGTGCGGGGGAGGTCCCGCGGCGGGCGGCTACATGGGCAGTGGCGGGGAGCGGCCCTCGCCTTTCTCTGGGGTGGCTGTGTGCGGGGGGCGGCAGCAGGCTCGGGCGGCCCCTCCTGCTGCCGTCCCCCTCGCCCCCGGCCCAAGGAGGCGTCTGCCCGCCGCTGCGCCGCCTTCCCCCGCGCCGGTGCGAGGCTGGGGGTGCCCTCCCCGCCTTCCCCGGGGGGAGGCGGCGCATCCCGCATCCTCCTGAGGGGAGCGGGCGCGGCGCTGCCCCCCGCCTCGGCGCACGGGGACGCGGCGGGGCTGGGAGGAGGAAGCGGCGCCCTCCCCTCCCCGCCCGTCCCTCCCTCCCGGTGCTGGCGGCGGCTCCTCCTCCCGCGTGTGACCCGCTACCGCATCTGAGCGGGGAGGAGGGACGGCGCCGCGCGGGCCCCAGTGTGGCGGCGGCGACAGGAGGAGGAGGAGCGGGAGCCGCGGCGCGGCGTTCCCCCGCAGCCTCATCGCTGGGCCCCGCCGGCGCCCCGAGCACGCCGGCGCCCCCCATGCCCGTGTGGTGCTGCCGCTGCTCCTTGGCCGGTCACTTCAGGTGAGGCGGCGGGGGAGAGCGGCCGGTGGCTCAGAGCGGCTGCCTGCCGCTCCCTCCCCGGCGCGGGAGCCGGGCCGCCGGGGGAGTGGGGTGAGGGGGTCGGGGCGGGGGGGGCGGTGCCGGCGAAGACGGGGACACCGGCGGGCGGGAAGCCCAGCCGCGGCGGCCGCCCCGGTGCTGCGGCCTCCGCGGGGCTGCTGCGTGGCGGCGGGCGGCCGCGACGCTCCCCGGCCCCGCACGCCCCCTCCGCCGCGCCGCTGCCTGGATGCGCCGGCGGGCAGAGGCGCTTGGCGGGCGGAGCGCGGGGCCGGCGGCGAGGGGATGGAGGTGGCGCCCCGGGAAGGCGCGCTGTGACCTTGGGCAGCGCTGGAGGAAATCGGCGCCTGCTGATGCTCGGTTTCGCTTCGGGGTTCGTACCGCTGCGCCGTCGGGGATCCCGGTCCCGACGGGCATCGCTCTTCTCGCTTACTTAAAAAACCCCAACAATCTGACAGTGTTAAATTTGCTTCCCAACGTGTCAACTTGAGACCAAATTTAAATTTCTTTTATATAACGAGTTTTCTGTTAACCGCCCACTACAGTCAGTTTACTTAATTTTTTTGCTAAAAGTATGTAGGGAATTCTAGGATCTTTCAAAACTGCTACCTGAAAAAGGCACCTCTTGTCTTAATTTACTGCAAGTTATTAAAATAGTTATGAAACAATATTTTTTTTTTCAAAGGGAGAAAAACGTTTATGTATATGCTAGGTGTTTTCTCCTAATGGGTTTTTCACATCAATTAAAAATAAAAGTAATTAACTGAAAAGCACTAAAAACCAAAAAAAAGAGAGAGTTGAACATGTTTAGAATCTAGGTGTTTGACAGACTGTAATTCTCGAGGTTATTTGGTATGACCAGCATAAGGTAAACTAAGCACTAGCTTTGGAAGTGACTCATCTTTGTACCCACTTGCATCTCTGCAGGACTAGAACCATAGATATTTTTACCAAATCCCCACCACTGCAAAGCTGTCTACCATGAGTTTTTATCAAGATAAAAACTTCTGGTACTTGGTGGCTTTCAGTGTTGTTCAGAGGTTAGGAACATGGTGGCCCCTAACTTCAGATGTTTACTGAGTTCTGGTATGATGTTCTTGCAAAGGAAGAATGCGCTCCTGACAACAGTCCTTCATCTGCTTCATATGCACAATAGCTGAGAAACTGTGCATTGTATGCGAATGTTTCTATGCAAAATTAGATTCTGCGCTAAACCAGTTGGGTAGTTTGTGATACACTGGCTAAGCTGCACAGAAGCAACATTTTTGTTGCTAACGATTCTGTTGTAGGCTACAGTGCTGAGCATATATCCTATAAAAGAGGTTTTGAAATGTTTCTTTTGGTTTTTATCTTTCATCTAGCACAGCAAGTATATTAAAACCACACTAAAACATGCATGCTCCCTTCAAGCCTGTCTTTTACGAAGTATAGGGTAGTATTGCCTTAGTTAACTTCGAGCAAAGGCTGGAAAATAGTATAGTCTACCTGTGCCTATCTGAAAGCAGAGGTGAAAAAAGCAGTATAATAATTAGATATCATATCTCTGCCTTCTAATCGTCTTCATCTAGCTCATGCTGTTTGTATGTTAAGCGTCTCCAAGATCACGAAGAGCTAATGTGCAGCTGTAATCAAACAGTAAGCACGTAATTTGCAAACTTTTTTTGTTGTAGTGCAGGGAATACAGATATCAAGTACTTGCTTTCTGAAATAAATACAACCTTAGAATAGCTCCCCACCTTTTTTAACAAGGAAATAACCATCAGAGATATGTATTGCAGTGTGTGCTAGTGCTGTTACTGCTGTACAGCTCTGCCTCTAGTTTACTTCAGACTAAGTAGATGTTGCAGAGAAAGAACTGAGAAATCTAGGAAAAGGACCGGGGGCGAAAGCAGTCTGCTGCACAGTAGCTGACCTGACTGCGTGGCAGTTCCTTTTATAAAAAGTTTTCTTTTAACAGTAGTAAAATGGGCTGTGTCTAGGGCTTACAGGGATCACGCTTTTCTCCATCTTCACATCACTGCCAGCTTTAACCGGCCTTACTTCTACTCGAACAGAAATTTGTTGAGGCAGGTTCTCTGTGCTGCTCAGCAGGTAGGAAGGGATGCGAACAGCTGCTGTTGTACCTTAGCTGCTCCTTCAGCCTTTGGCTGGCCTAATGTTGTTAATTGGCTAGGCAGCGTGTATCATCTCCCCTCTTCTGATAAGCATAATGAGGAATGAGTTCTACTGTGTGGGGGATCAAAATAATGCTTGTTGGTTATACTTTGGCTTTGTATGAACTGAAATTAGAAATCTGCATCTCTGCAGAGCCATCTGTGCCTTTTTGTTATCCTTCTGTAGACTTTCTAGGAGAAAGTGGACTTTTTAAAAATCTTCTGTTAGAAGAGCTGTACTGAAGAGTAAAATTTTGTAGATTGGATGAAGCACATCCGTTTTGGTCTCGGTTTTGCCAATTCCGTAGCTCTTAAAGCATCAAAAGCAACTTTATTTTTGAAGAGACTGTTCTGATGACAGTTCAACTGTTTCATTTTAGTTTTTTCCCATCTGTCCTTCTTAATTAGAAGTTACAGCGGCCCTGAAACCGAAGGACAGCTTTTGAATTCCTTCGTCCAGCATTTTGGTGACAGCCTTGGGAGAAAGATTAAAAGAATGCCTTTAATTGAAGAAACTGTTCTGCCTGGGGACTCCCTCCTTACTCTGCCTGTAGTAATAATAGGTGAGTTTTTTCACTTTTTAAAAATTCTCTGTCACTGCCATTGCCTTTATAGACCTGCTGCATGAAGTCATTTGTCATTAAATAACTAATGCTTAGTATCCTTACAGTGAAGATGTTTATTAGAGTAATACAGTTGTTATGACTAACAACAGTACCATAAAATTATGTTAAGGGACTTGCTATTGGAGTATATTTGAATTCAAATTGTGCTTTGACAAAGTGAGATGCATTATTTGGCAGCAGATACATGAGTCTTAATGGAAGAACTGTTTTGGTTCTAGTGTTGATCACATAGGGTTTGATTAATGTGATATATCTACTTCAGGTTGCATAGAGGTTGTTGATGATGCACCAGTAGAAATTTGTGGGGTCAGATGACACAGTGAAAAGCATAATGTAAAATGCGTGCTGTGTGTTGGTTAGATGCTAACCTCTCTCCTTAATTGCCTTTTTCTTTGTTGCATCCATCACTAATGTCTGAATGTTGTCCCATTTTTTCCAAAATGAATCCAAGTCAATTCAACCGGTTTAAAACAATAAATTGTAGCCTTGATTAAATAGTTAAAGGCTTGTACTTGTAAAATCTTGCTGAATGACAGGCTAGCAGAGGGAACAGGCTCCCTAGGTACACAGCTTAATTGAGAGTGCCAGGATGATTTGTATTGGGCCAAGGTTTTTCAGCAACAGCTGGTCACCAGCTCCTTACTGCCATGACTTGATGAGGGGATAAAGAAAAGATCTGGAGTAAAGGAGGTTTTCAGTAATCTAGTCCAAAGCTGTTGGGACTGCAGCAAACCAACAGCTTTAACTGTACCTGCAAACAAGCAGATTCCAGAGAATGATGTTTCAACATAATGTGCTCACAGCAAATCTCCACAACTTTGAAAGACTGGTGTTTGTACAGTGCCTGTTCTCAAAGCTCTCTTCACAATAGCTTAAAATAGTGCTCATGTAATAGACTTACGTGGATGTGACAGACGTGAATCACTTGCTGAGTTCTGCATCATAGTTGAAGAGCAACAGTTTCCTGGCATTTTGTCAACCTTAGTATAGGTTTGCCATATGGTTAATGACTCAATTTTCACTGTTTAGTTTTGCAAATACACATTATGCAAATACCTGTGCTCAATACTTATTTTGTCTAGAGCGCCTTTCTATATGGTGACACCAAACACAGCTGCCTTGACTATTTCTCCTTGAAAAACAAATACGTTGCCCAAATGCTTTTTCACAGATAGGTTTGAGACACTTCACACGCTGATATTCTCCATTGATGGCCTATTATCACTAATTCATTGGCTGTCTGAAGAGCCTTAAAAGGAATCTAAAATGATTTAACAATCTAGTAGAAAAATACAAAAATAGTTGTCACACCACACTACCCCCCACCATACACACACTGTCTACTGGTTTAATCTTCTCCTTGCGATTCCTGTATACCTGGAGTTAAACATACTTTTAGCTTCCTAGTGCCACCATCTTATTGCAGTATTTTATTAATCAGAAAGAAAAAGATGGCCACCATCTTATTGCACTATTTTATTAATCAGAAAGAAAAAGATGGCACGTGTATAAGCAGTTAATGATGGAGCAATAACTTATATTCCCCTTTCTTTAACTTCACCATCCCCTCTCTATGATGCCCAATTTAAGATTTGATTCTAAGCTCGTGCTGCATATTGTACTGCAGTTCTGCATAGAGTACTGAGCTACTGTGGTAATATTAAGTAACTTCTGTGCTGTACCTGTCTTCAAGAAATTGGGAAGAAACGGATACATTCCATTTGAATTAGTTGGGATTGCAGAATTTCATGCTGGAGCTCTAAGTCTAGAGGATGTTCTGTGCTAAACACTTTCATCTTCTGCACTAGTTTTGACCAAACAAAATATTAACTGTTCCTTAAATGAACAAGGCCGTGGGGTTTTGGGGTATATTGATTGTATATCTAAAGTTTGTATAATAGTAATATCTCTCAGTTGCGATTGGAGGCATTGTGTGTAAATAAAGAGCAAACACCTCAGGTATAAATTTCTCATTTCAAAAAGATTCCACCCCCCAGGATTTTCTGAGAAAATCATAGCAAGACTAATTGCAGACCTTGCAGCTGAACCTTCATCATGCGTGTTCTTGAGATCATATCCACAAGGGAATTTCTTTCCCTTGGACTCAGTCTGCTCAAAGAATAGGAACTGGGTTTGGATCGGCCCTCTGGATGGTCCCAGGGGAGTGGCTAGGGAGCTCAGTGACAGTAATTCACCTTAACATAGTCCCATCCTTAGTAATTTCCTTGGCCCTTGCCAGCCTTTTGTTTTGGCAACTTTTGTTATCCATTGGGTTCTTTTTAGCCTTACCCAGTAGGAATAATCTTTAGCATGGCATCCTTGGATATGGTACACATTCTTCTCTTTCCATTGTGGACTAGCTTCCTTTACACCCCAGCAGGAAAAAAAATCTAGCTATGCACTTGTAAAAAGAAACAAAATTCTTTACTGTGCACAAGATACAATTCTAAAAATAGTTAAGAATTTACTCAGTCATGGGAATGCTTGTGAACTATAGATATGATTAGAGTGTTTTCACAACTTCATATGATTTTGTTATGGATGTTTTCAATGTATTGCTAAGGTTCTCTCTCACATCCACCTCGTGCGGCAAGTGGGTGTCAGGAGGGGCTTGCATCTGTTTTAAGCTTTAAATTCCTGGACTGAAGCGTACCCAGCTATCGCATGCTGATCTGTTTGTGAGAGGATAGAACAATGTGAGAGTAAGACAGAGCGTTCTCGCTCTCCGCAAGAGTCTTTATGGTCTTTTTTGTAAATGGCAAAATAGGAATCAAAGTGGTTTGGGAAGTAATATAGGCAGGATCACCAATATTTGAACCTTTTATTACAGACTTCTGATTTAACTGTCTTGAAGATCCCAATGATGGAAATCCATGGCTTTCCTAGACAGTCTTTTCCAGTGCTTTATGGTCCTTACAGTAGACAGGCACTTTAATGCCTTTATTTTTGCCTCCGCATTTGGGTGCAAAACCTGAATTGTTTGGTAGGAGCCGTTGTGCAGTCTCACATACTTACTTGGGTTCTAGGCCTTCGGAGAAAACGTGCTTATTGAAGATTTCTTATAACTTAGCAGTCTCAGCCTTTGAGGAACTCATCTGCAGCGAGCCTACATGATTTTCTTGTAGCCCATGGCTGTGACCAGTCTATGCGCGCGGCATTGTAATAAAGTATGGGATATACTGTCACTGGGGGCCAGAGTGATGAGTGTAGCCTGGTGGAGGAGGAAAAAGAGATCCGATGTATGAAGAGACTGGGAATGAACAGGGTCTCAGCAAACTGATGGGGGATTTAGGGACTGGGAAATCAGAAAAGGGAGAAGAGAGAGGCATTGCAGAACTGGGATTGTTAACGGGTGGTGGAAATAGTGTGTGCAAAGGTGATGGGGAACAGGAAACGACAGGTGAACTCTCGAGATCAGGAGTTGAAATGGTAGGAAGTAAGAGCTAACATCCTAACAATGAGTGCTATATAAACACATGAATAAATTATAACTTTATCTTTAGCCCAGAATTTGGCTAGTGTGTGATAAATACCACGTGTGCCACTCTAGATGGAAAACAAAGACAAAATACTGAATAGTGCCTCATTAGAACACTGTGCTTTTCATTCAGTTAATGAGGAAGAGGAGCTATAGAAATAACAGTACGTAGTCACATGTTTAAATTCTGTATCATAGCACATACTTTACAACGTGAACATTACTTCTGTATTTGCATGTTATAACTATGGTCCCCTACTTGTTTAATACTAGTCAAATAAATAGAAATAATTACCTTATGGTAACGTTTTGGTCCCATCCATTTTACACCTTTAATAACATTTTGAAAAATAAGTTAGTCTATTAAAATTGCAATAATGCATGTATATGAAGTATAAAAAAAAGGATATGGAAACATGTTTGAATTGATATTGTTGCTGAATAATGAATGTGGTCTTACATGAGTTTCTTGTACTTTACCACTTATCTACTGTATCTGTCTTCACTCAGCTTTTACGTTGCTGTTGTGCTGTGTCTGTAACTTCTCATCTGACTTGCGGTCTTCAGCTTTCTGCTTGTGTCTTTCTTCCTTTCATTTTATGGGCAGACCTGAAGAGCATACGCTCCAGACTGTCTTTCTGTTCTGTGTTTTACAGTACCTAGTGTAAATGGGAACACAAAGTTGTAAGATGGCAATAATATTCAGATATTACTGTGATTGACAGGCAGACCAGATCTTATCCATCCATTTTCACACAAGAATAGTGAATTTGACATACTAAATTATGAAACTCCTTTATATGCATTTTGTTTCATGGTGTAAACAGTCATACATATGTTTCTTGTTATCTGAAAAAGATTTTGCTCAGTTTATTTGGAGGAAGTTTCTATGGTAGGCTTTATTTTACTGTGAAGTTTATAAGCTGCTTTGAATCAGGACACTATCACATTATACTACTTCGGTATGATTTTGTTGCTGCTTGTTTAGTGACTTACAAACTTTAGATTATTGACATTTTTACTAAAGCAGTAACTTCTTTCTTTAATAGGAAATGGACCTTCGGGAATTTGTCTTTCTTACCTGCTCTCTGGATACAGGCCATATCTATCTCCTGAAGCTATACACCCAAACCCCATTCTACATACGAAATTAGAAGAAGCTCGACATCTTTCCATTGTTGATCAAGTAAGCTTTGGTTGCCATCTTGTCTAGCTTTTTTTCCTACTGCAAACTGGATTATGGAACAGTAGGTGTTCTTTAATGATCCTGTTTAAAATGCTTTTGCAACTTACATAAGTAGTGCCATAGACAATAAAAGGCTTAATATTCTCACCCCACAAAGAATTAGACCACAGTAAAGCTCAGTAACTACGTGGCCTCAAACAACTAGCTTTATCTCTTGGCCTCTGTTTTTCCTACCTGTAGAATAAAGAATAGTATATACCTTCTTCAGTGGCTTGTAACAAATTATATGTAGGGCACTTCAGATGAAAAGCAATGCATTTTAAGAACTGCTTACCCCCCAAAATTCTGCAGATGATTGCATTGTGAGGAACCAGCCTACTTACCTAATCATATTTCAAATGCATTAATAAGTTATTTTCTTATTCTGTTAATTTAAATAGAATCCACTCATGACCGTTAGATTCAATCCTGGGGTGTGTGGTGGTTTTTGTGGTTCTTCAGGGCTCTTTGTTTGTGGTGGTTTTTTGGTTTTACTGTCTGCCCTTTGTTGTGTTCTTGCTCCTTGCCAAAAGCGTGTAAAGCGCCACTTGGTCAGTGAGTAGCTGATGCAGGAATTCCAGCTTTCGTGTCCTAGGATGTTTGGGCACTATCATCAAAGAACACATGCTGCTAACATATTTCAAGTACATAATACTTCAAGTTAAAATCTTCCTAAATAGTACAATTCTCATTAAGACTTCATTTTTAGTAACATTAGGGACATATATCCTCTATAAACACAACTCATTTTTCTTTTCTGAACGGTATGCATCCTTCAGTGTGTGTTGCGCTCACAATTGCTCTTGTGCTGTATTTGTTATCCTTGTATACATCCAATTTTTCTGTCTGATTTGATTAGTTGAATCTTCTCCATTATTTTTCTCCCCGCTTGCCCATTTGTTTGCCATGTTATGATTGTTTTCTACTCATGTCACTATACCCCTGATGGATTACTCACAATGCTATCACTAACTGTATTGCCCGTGTGACTAATTTATTTGAAATACAAACATGCATATGTGTTTGTAGTGAGGAAGTAGGGGTTGTGTTTAGTTTGGGGTTTTGTTTGTTTGTTTGTTTTTGTTTGCTTGTTTTAGTGCTCTGCTGTTTGCGTGCAATGTTGACCTTAAGTCTTAAGGTTTATTTTTTTGCCAGGAGAGTAGGTTGCCTAAGCTTTTGGCTACAGATGTTTCATGTACTTCATCTTCCCTTGACCCCCTGATATTTTCCCAATTTAGAAAGCTAAACTGTCCTGTCTTTATCAGCAAAAATTGACCCTATGGCCGATTCTTTCTTCAAATCTCTGTTCTCTCTCCAAATATTTGCCATTGCATTGTGAAATTTTTAGAACATGGCTGGTTAATAGATGCTGAAATGTGAATATTTTACAAAGTTTTAGAAATTGTTCTCAACATTAACTACTTTGTAAAATAAGTCTAGTTCTAATTAATTTTTAAAAATAATACTTATAATACCTCCATTATTTCAAAATATAATAAAGTTAGTGTTGGAACTACCTAAGAGCTGTCAAAGGAGCTTGTTCTATTTGATCTTTAAAACTTAATGTTTTTAGATTCCAATTTTGCTTTATCAAAATGGGGCTCCTAGAAATACTAGCAATTCTTTGTTAAAAACAGTCCACTATCTATTAATGTAAATGTTACTAAGTTGCTCTGATCTCTAAATATTTGTCCCTATATTTCTTTTTCTACAATGAATTTCAAATAGTGACCTGCCCCAATATTACTGTGTTATTAACATGTTGTTATTCAGAGTTATAGAACAACTGAATTGTGGCAGTTATTTCTGAAAAGTGTTTTGACTGAATCTCTACGTTAAATACTTATCTCTACTTAAAACGCAACTTGAACTAAATGTGTTTTCTGTTGAATTTCAGACATCTATACGTCAGAATAGCATGATGAGCAATAACAGTTGCATGAACATATCACTTTTTTTCATACTTTAGGATCTGGAGTACCTGTCTGAAGGCCTCGAAGGACGCTCTTCAAACCCAGTTGCAGTGCTTTTTGATACATTGCTTCATCCTGATGCTGACTTTGGGTATGACTACCCACCGGTTTTGCACTGGAAGCTAGAACAACATAATTATATTCCCCATATAGTGCTCGGTAAAGGACCACCTGGTGGGGCTTGGCATGTGAGTAAAAATTTCATATCACTTCTAGGGTAACTTGATAACTTTGTGGTTTGGGATTTTTCTTATATCTAAGGCTGTTGTAGATAGTAACAGCAATTGCAGTTTCAACTCCTCAATTATCAAAGCCCAAATATGTTGGGGAGGTGAGAAGGGAAGGAAAAAGTTGTCCTTTATTTGGGGATTTGTAACCATGACTGCTTTCTTACATTTTTTTTTTAATTAGTTTAAATTTAATGAATTATAATGAAGAGTATTTTCTATGATTTTTTTTTCTCGTTTGCATTGTTTCCAGGTGCTTTTATACAGAATCTTAAATCTTAATGTGTTCATATGCTGTTGGTTTTGCTTTTTTTTCTTCTTGTTTTGTATTGTAAATAACTTAGTTTCCCTTTCACTTGTTCTCTCTTCATCTTCTGGTTTTTTAGATCATGTAGTTGCTCATTAAAATAGTAACTAACTGTAACATGAAAATAGTTCATTGGCACTTCAAGTAATGTCCTGGTATTATGTTATGTTCTGGTACTTTATTGCTCTAAATGAGTACAATGAGAAGAACTTCACTGCATTTTACATAAATTTATCCATTTGAAATGTGTCTGGTGATGTTTCTTGTGTTTTTTCTCCGTAGTCCATGGAAGGGTCTATGCTAACAATCAGTTTTGGAGACTGGATGGAATTGCCTGGCCTCACCTTTAAGGAGTGGGCAGCTAGCAAACGCAGGTAAAGATATTGCATAATGTATTTGGAAAACCTAGTTGCTATAAGAATCCAGATAACATTATTTTAAGAACTGGAAAACATTCAAACTTCATTGTTCACAGGAAGGCTCCTTGTTTTGTTTATTACATTGCCTGATGGCACTGGAAATTATTCTGCTGTGTGTACTCTGATGGAAAAAAATGGACAATGGTCGGCCAGAGTAATTGCTTTGAGTGCATCGAGAGCATACATACTAGCAGTGGTGTGTTTTAGCAGCATTTCACAAAGAAGCACTCTTACTATAAGCAGTTTTGATCAGAGTTGAGGGAAGATTGAGGGAGGAATTTAAAAATCTACAGAAGCATTGGAAGTTCCTCTTTCAACATGGGTGCAGCTTAAGTTGCTGTGCACACTAGCTTTCTTGTAATTCAGGAAGTTTTATATTTCAGTATTTGCTTTTATAGGCAAAGCTGCAGCATCTGGAATGTTGCTATCTATGAATTTTAAGAGCATAATTCAGTATTTCCCAATGTTATGTTCTAGTAGTAAGCTTCTTGGAAAAAATTTAGTGAAGAAAAATTACTGTCTTGTACAAGCTCACTGTTTTTACTTCAGTTGTACAGTTAGTTCATAAAGGTCTGTGTCAGCAGATGAATCTAGGAACACTGCATAAGCTTTTTCTAAGATTTTAATTTTCCTGACTTTGTTCTAACAAAATTAAAGGAAGTTGTTCTTGCACCATGTATGGCAGAAGAAGAAGTAGAATTACTGGGGCATATGTCTTTAAGGGCAGAGTGTTACTCATTTCAGTACAACACTTACAGTGGAGAAACTGTACCTTTGTTCTTTAATCGCTTTCTTAGATAACCACAGTAATCTTGCCTCCTTATTAACTGAAATCCCATAAGCTGCTTATTATCTGAAGCCAATTTGTTTATATTATAGTTTTCAACAATACTAAAAACAGAAATGCTGACCTGTTATACTACAATTAAACAAACATATTTAAAAGTATTGATGATAGTGAAAGCTTGTAGTCATGTAAAATATTTTCCTAAGTTTCATTGTCACACTGTCACATTATCCTCTTCAATAAATATCAGTATTTTCAGAGTAGTAACCTGAACATTTAAAAGTACATATGCTATTATCTTGTTAATTTACAAGAACGAGTAGTCTGATTTCTTGTAAATATGCTTTTAAGTAATATAAGGGATACTTTTGAATATCTCCAGAGAAGGAGACTCCACACCCTCCCTGGGCAGCCTGTTCCAGTGCTCTGTCACCCTCACAGTGAAGAAGTTTTTCCTCATGGTCAGGCGGAACTTCCTGTGTTCCAGTTTGTGCCCGTTGCCCCTTGTCCTGTCGCTGGGCACCACTGAAAAGTCTGGCCCCATCCTCTTGACACCTGCCCTTGAGATATTTATAAGTGTTGATGAGGTCCCCTCTCAGTCTTCTCTTCCTCAGGCTAAACAGCCCCACCTCCCTCAGCCTTTCCCCAGAGGAGAGATGCTCCAGTCCCCTCATCATCTTTGTAGCCTCCGCTGGACTCTCTCCAGTAGTTCCTTGTCCCTCTTGAACTGGGGAGCCCAGAACTGGACACAGGACTCCAGATGGGGCCTCACTAGGGCAGAGTAGAGGGGGAGGGTAACCTCCCTTGACCTGCTGGCCACACTCTTCTTAATGCACCCCAGGATGCCGTTGGCCTTCCTGGCCGCAAGGGCACATTGCTGGCTCGTGGCGAATTTGTCATCTACCAGGACTCCCAGGTCCTTCTCTGCAGAGCTGCTTTCGGAGCTCCACAGAACTGCTTTTGTTACTCTTAATTTGTTAATCGCCATAGGAGTTTACATTGTAAAGATTTACAACTATTGAACAAAAAGTTAGCTTGTCTTGTATATCAGGAATCAAGAGAACAAATAAAACAAATTGAATCCGTTTAAAGATACTGAACTCGGTGTCAGTTATACTGAGCAGATTCAATGCTCTTAAATTTGACTGTCATGGTATGTCATATATGATATACAAATTACTGATAAGGTCTAAATATTAACTGGAACCATTCAATTTTGTTTCAGAAATATAAAGAGTGATCGAGTAATGCCAGAGGAAATAGCTTGTTACTATAAACACTATGTTAAAGTCATGGGCCTCCAAAAGAATTTCAGAGACAACGTTTACATAACATCAGTATCCAGGCTTTACCGCGGGGAGGATGATGAAGATAGAAGTCAACTAAGTGAAAATATTTCAACACAGCATTTGGAAATGGAAGACGGACAGAAATCACTGATTAAGAGAAACTGGGAAGTCAGAGGTTACCAGCGGGCAACAGATGGTTCTCATGTGCCCTTCTGCCTCTTTGCTGAGAATGTGGCTCTTGCCACAGGAACCTTTGATTCTCCTGGCCGACTACAAGTTGAAGGAGAAGACTTTCCTTTTGTGCTTCATTCCATGTCTGACTTCGGAGCTGCGATCAGCAAAGGGAAGTTACGTGGGAAGGCAGACCCCGTGTTAATTGTGGGTGCTGGACTTACAGCAGCTGATGCAGTACTGTGCGCCTACAACAACAACATCCCAGTAATCCATGTGTTTCGTAGAAGAGTTACCGATACAAGTCTAATTTTCAAACAGTTACCTAAAAAGCTTTACCCTGAATACCATAAAGTCTATCATATGATGTGTACTCAATCCCATACCGTGGACTCTAATCTACATTCCGCTTACACTAGTTTCCCTGAACACAATGTACTTTCCTTCAAGCCTGAAATGAAATGTGTTCTTCAGAGTGCCTCTGGACTGAAGAAAATTTTGAAGTTTTCTGTAGCCTTAGTTCTGATAGGTTCTCACCCAAATCTTTTCTTTTTAAAAGACCAAGGACATAGCATAGGTCATCACTCTAATCAGCCCATCACGTGTAAGGGGAATCCTATAGAGATTGATCCATACACTTATGAATGCACTAAAGAAGCTAACCTCTTTGCTTTAGGTCCTCTGGTGGGAGACAACTTTGTACGGTTTTTAAAAGGAGGTGCACTGGGCATTGCACGATGCTTGGCCATAAGACAAAAGAAGAAACATGAATTGATTGAGAGTGGGGATGGAGGAGGTGATGGGGTGCCATAAATGAGACATTAGGAACTTTCACATACAGAATTACAGGCGTAGTCTAACAGAACACTCACTGATAGCGAAAGTTGATAGCAGTCTCATTTCTGTTGTATACAAGTAACCTGCGCTTGTATTGCTTGGTAAAGGATGCTGATAGTACAATACTTCACCTTTTCAAAATACAAAAAATTGATCTGCTATTACAACTGATCTCTACTCGACTGGAATTACTTCCAGATAAACAGAAAATGAGACTAACTTACATTGACCTGGCTGTCATCTTGCTCAGCTAGAAGAGCAGACTTCCTCTGGGAAAAGCAATTCCAACCAGAGTGGCTTTACATTTTAGTGTCAAATGTGACAAAATAGTCTTACCAAGAAATTAAAATAACTTCTAAAAGCAGAAAGCTTGATTAATACAGTGATTCTTGGTCCCAAAGCAAATTTGGAGCCTTCTGCTTGAAACAAGGATTTTATTTATTTGCCATAGTAATACTTGGAATGAGCACTTAGTAAAATGGTTTTTACTATAAGAAGGATTTCTGTAAGCAAGAAGTATTCCTCAGCAGTTACAAATTATCCTATTTGATAATTGGAATAAAAGAATAAGCATTCCCATTTAATCTTTAACACGTGATTTGACACAATCCATTAATATTTTTTTCACACTATGCCTAGAGTTGGGTGAGTGCAGAAAGACTAACGAGATGTTCCCCTACAGTGATATGTACATTTCTGAGAATACTCAAACAATAAAGTACTGATGTAAGTGCTCTTATTACAGTGTCAATATAATGAATATCTAGTGTACTATTGAAAAATTAAGTCCATGAGAAAGTTTGAGGGTTTTTTTGCTTCCTAGCTCAGGAAGACTGAATGGGATCACTTGACCGATGAAGGTGGGTGATGGATATTCTCATCTCCCATTTGACCAAGTATTGGTTATTTCTCTTTTTTTCTAGAGCAGTACATAACACTAAAATTATTTTAGCCTGCAGTTTTTGAAACTTGAAAAAGGGTTACATCTCACTGACAGCTAAAAAATAAACAAACCAAACCCAAAACAAACATGCCGTAGTTCCTATAAATCTTAAAGCTCATTATGAAAGACAAAGACTTAACTTGTACCTACCTCTGAATTGAAGTTTCACCTTTCTACTCCATAATGTAAGACCTAGATTTCATTTGGGTTTTAGAGTAGTTAGTTTACCTAAACACACTCATGGGTTGTTCGCCATAGTGCAACAGTATGTTAACAGCAACAGCTAGTTAGAAAACTTAAGTTACCTTCCAGAACTCTCAATAGACAAAAGTGCTTGGTTTTAACTGATTTACTACCAAACATTTTAATTCAGGTCCAATGTGATGGAATAGATGTTTTTTAATTTAATTTTTTGTTTGGGGCTTTTTTGTGTTGAAGAATGTCATGTTAGTTTAAGGTATTGTATTTGCATGATTAAAATCTCCATATTAGAACTTGAACAAATTTTAAAAAGGAAATTAGGCTTAGACTTTGTGAAACTGCTAGTGCTTGCTGGTTTCCCAGCTGTCTAACTTTTGTAAGTTGTAGATACCTATATGCAATAAATGCCTGTTTTCTGTGCCTACTGAATTACAGGGTTCTGTGGCTACTGCAGGCCTTTATGCATCTGAGTAAGTTACTCAGACTTTGGACATAGAAGTTGAAAAGGTGTAAAGTATGCAAGGATTAAAATGACTGTATTTTCAATGGAAGTCCAAAGTAATTTATGAAATGATGCTACTACTGATAATAAATTTTAGTTCAGAGCCAACTTAATAGCATAAAAATAAACATAAGTGAAGCAACATTTATATTAATTTCTGCGTTGCCTACATGGTTGGATTTAACCATGCATTGTCAATACTAGTTAAGATACTTTTTTTATACTGATACTTGAGCTGTTTTTAATTATGCTAAATTCTAGGCTTATTTTCTTCATAATTGAACTGAGATTCTGTAATTTGCCGCCTTTGGCAGAAACTGTGTATATATAAATCTATCCTAAACCTGTGATACCTAATAATTTTAACTGAAAATCAGTGTTATAAGTGCTAAATACTTGATTATAGAACTTTATTGCAGTTAATATATTGGGACTACATCTGCGCTGTGATTAAATTCCTTTGGTTTATTGTCAGTATAAATGTCCGAATACAACATATCGTGGCACGTTACTGCTTTTTCATTTGTCACGTGAAACGTTTAAAATGCCAACAAAACAAAGGAAGCAATTTACTTAGAGTTGTTTCCCAAAAAGGGGAACAAAGCTTCAGATGGCCAAATCTCTAGCCTCAGCTGCTGCAGCTGCTTACAAGCTGTGCGTGTTGTAGTGACAAATTTGTAGCAGAGATTTTTGTCCTGTTATTACACAGGTATCTTTCACGGCAGTATTACAGCACCTTGAGGTTTAACTGCTTTTTTTCTTTTATCGATCTTGCCAGTATTTTTGAGATTAAAAATTGCATGCGAGACCCCTTAGTTGGGCAAAGAAATTTTCTCAGTGGTCATGTTTATTAAGCCAGTATAAAAATACTTTTTTCAACCAAAGCTTTACTAAAAAAATCATCCTGTTTCTTCTAGGAATTGTTAGGTTTAAAGTTGTAGCTGGACTTTCTCACTTTTGGGTTTCTGATTTTGAGAGAAATTTCTGTTTCTCTCCTCTTTGATATTTTGAGAGAATGAGAGAGGTAAAAATTCAAGCTTTGCCTTAGGATAGTTTTACCAAAAGCATTATATCATCCTTACTGCATTTATTGTGGATTCGATGTTGGCACTGAATAGTTGTCTTTTGGGGAAATACTTTGTTTCTCAGATTAAAAAAAAAAAACATTTCAGTTTCCTGTATGTTATAATAGTTCCCAGAAGGGAGACTGTTTGCTGCTTTCAGCTCTTCTTTCAGTGAGAAAGATAAGCTTTTAAACATCACTGATTTAAAAAGGATGCTTACTAATTAAGCTTTATTACTAAAATACAGACAGGAAGAATATAATTCTTAGCTAAGGAATTTAATTTGGATTTATAGAATTTGTAAAGGTATGTTAACCTATACTGTGTATTTTCTAATAGGCTAGCGGGAAAATGTCTCTTACATTTGGGTTTGGTTCTCAATGCTGAATGTGTCTCCTAGCTGAATTACTGCTAAGATTATTTTAAGTAGTATCCAGCTGTTGAACTGGGACTGAGATTTGTCATAGCAGATTTCCCTAACAATCTGCCTCCTATGTGATTACTTAACAATAGGTGCTTGTTAATGAAGGCACCTGACGGGGCAGTAGGAAACAGCACAGCCTTTCTTTTGGTTTCCAGTAGATGGTTGACTTCTGTTTAAAACGTTTTGCACAAAAGAGTAAGGCTAAGTTTTACCCTGGGGAGTACACGCAGAAATCCTTTCTGCAAGTAATCCAGAGAGAGTGGTGACAATAACGTCAGATTCTTCTCTCTCCCAGGAAAATGCATCGCCTTGGGCTAGCAGCCTGGGCTTGCCAGTGAATGCACGGAAAGAGTGTAGCTCCCAGAAGCAGCGCCTATGCATTGAGTAAGGGACACCTAAGTGTGTCCCACAGCTGTAGGTCCCTGGTCCTCAGCACTTAGGGCTTTGTTGGGGTATACTGTATTTTTCTTTTGGCCTGGTGAGCGTAGGCACCTTTTTTTTAATGATTAATTTCATAGAGTGATGGCTGCATAATGAAAAATACTAATTTTGTAGAAGGAGGGGGCTGTAGCTTCTTTCTCTCACAGCTCAAGAACTGTGAAAAGAAGGCTAGAGCCAGCAATCCAGACTACTTCTTCAAAGCTGGAGGAAATTAAATTAAGACCCAAACTTTGAGGCAGGCCTGACCTGCATATCCAGTTGAAGGGAAGAAAAGGCCATTTTTCGGCCAAATGCTCTTGAGAGAGAAAGAAAGGGTGTAAAATTTGCAAACTTCTAGTGAGTCCTCACTGATAACAAGTGATGACCAGTGAGGAAAGATGGGAGGAGGAAAGCAGCAAAGAATCTGAGCAATACGAACAGCAAACCTATAGGTGCTGAAGTGAATCCACGCAGCGTTGGTAGGCTGGTGGTCTCCCATCCTCTTGTGTCAAGGTCTGCATACTGTAACCATAGAGCTCTGTGCCGGAGCTGTTAGTCTAACATGTTGCCGTATATTTTTAATTGGCTATTAACTGAAGCTTCGCTGAAGTGCCACACGTACGTATGAACTAGGAGCAATTGTATTTGCTCCAGAAGCCGTAGGACTGGATCAATGAGGTGGTGTGCCAAGAGATAAGGCTTGGTTGCTCTGGTACCATGTTTTCTGCTTCTGAGAAAGAAAACAAGCAGGTATTTCCATGCAATAGCGGAATCTGTGCTGTAACAGTGCTAGCTCCCAAACATTTCTAAACAGCAAGAGGTAGCACACGTATGCCTTAAAGGCAGCTGATGGTTCAATTTTATTATCATCCATACAGTAATGATTTCATTTTGAAGAAGTTATGGAACAAAAAATGCTAAAAGGTTTATACTGTTACATTTTAATTTAGATAATATTTTAGAACCTTACAATAACAATGTTCTGTCATCGTTTTGGATTATTTTTTGAGGTGAGAGCAAGATGGGAGCACAGTACCTCAACTGATAGGAAAGCCTTTTGGACACTTACTTCCCCCTTTTCCCCTTGCCCAACCTGAAAGAAAAGTCATGCTTGGTTTGAAATAACCATGATACCTGATTCTATTTAGCAGAAAAAATGGATACAGAAACATTCTTTGACAGAGAAAGGAAGGCTTTGGTGATGTTAGGGGTTCAAAGTTGAAGCGAGGATATTGAATTATAAACAGCTCTTTTTCAGAAAAAAAGACTGTATTTGGAGGAATATGGTACACTTAAGATGTTTCAGTTTAGCTAATTTTTGAAGCTTGAATTACACAAGGAATTGTGAGGTCAAGGATGAATTTGGTGTAAGGAACAAGGATGGGGGGGGAGCACTTATAGTATAATTTAGTAATTATAGTGCAACTAAGGAGTTTTAAAGGTGGTTTTGTCTTTGTAAACACTGGAACATTCCAGTTTAAGCAAACCCTGAACTTGAGTTCACATTACACCTGTCTGCATGATAGCTGATTTTCTACTTATAGGGCATATAAAGCCAACTCTTAAAACCTGGTGGTCATCAGTAGTCATCAAAACCAGGAAAAAAATATACTTCGTATTCTTAGCTCTCCTGTCTTTTTGAAAAGACTTGTTCTGGAGACTAAGTTAATCTAATTTGCACTTTCCTCCTCCATCTCTTTATTCTGGGATCACTGGCAATGTGTGTCAGCCTACACTGCCTACAGTGGATGCTTCAATGAACTAAAATTCACCTTCATGTTCCTGGACACCCTCGGTAGACTTACATGCCAGCTTAAAGAAAATTAACAACTAGGTTTGTTATGTATTCACAAAATATTATGGAATCCTGGCTTTTTTTTTAGGTTCTTTTTTAACTAGGTGTATAAAGAAAATACAGTTGTCCACAAATACAAAGCTAGAGACAAGGTGATCAAAGAGATTTGATACAGTTCCAGAGGATACTCTGAGGAGAGGGAGATGGTTCATTTTTCATCAGTTTGGATTCTAGGACCAGCTTCTATGTGAACACTGAGTTATTGCTGTTCAAGAGCAGATCCTGCTGCTTTACGCCTACCTGGCACAATTTGGAAAGTCAGTACTCTGATCTTGCCCATTTCTCTGTTAGGTCTGGTATGCTGGTTGTGGAACTCCAGTGCTAAATGAGATAAAGGCTTATGTGCATCTACCTGTATGTTTGTTAACACACATGATACACCTGGACTTGGAGATACTATGTAAATGTCATTTCTGTGTGTCATGCCTCAGTTTTGTGCTTTTGCTGGAGTTTGCTTGGGGCATGCCCTTTTTTTTTAGGTGAGCAACGTAACCGTGTACAGAACATCTGCTGTCAGCTGAAATATATTCTCCTTCTGAGCCGCAAACAACTTGTGAGCAAAACCTCAGCTTTGATTAGACGATAAGCCTACCTGAGGTTTGCATGCTAAGCTTGTTTTATCTTCATGTGTGAAAACCGATGATGGACTGAAGGAGTAATATTAAAACAGTTTCACCTAGAAGCCACTTATTTTGGTTTGGAGAAGTGGGGAACTCTTAAGTGAAAGGTAAAAGCAAACTGGGGCGGAAGAGGTGTTCAGAGAGCTGTACTGTTCAGAAAGAGGGAGGAGGGGTTGGTTTGCATGGGTCTGGTGCTGTAGCCAATGCTTGAGAGAGATTCTGGGAGTCAAAGCTGGGGCAGAGCGGTATGGGCAGAGCGCTACAGCAAGTGGCAGGGAAAGTTGCTAGTTAGGGAGATCTGATTTTGTCCAGCATTTTTATAACTATCTCACTGGGATGTGGTGGTGGTGGTTATCAAAGCATTGTAAGAGAGAGTGAGGAATAATGGTAAGGAAGACACCTCAGATTTTGCCACGTCTGGCATTAGTTCTAAGGAGATACCAGAACAACCAGAACACAATTGGAATTTGTGAATCAAACACCAGATGTGGCCAAATGTGACTGAGGATAGATTCAAGAAATGGAACAGATCAAGAGCAGGGCTAGTTTTATGGGAGGGGGGGAAAGACAGGGTAAGCATAAGGACTGAGAAATCGCCTGTACAAAATGGACTGGTCATAGGAGAGCTGGGAGGGGGTTGGAGGTAGGTCTATAGCAGAGACCTCAGCTACTGTCCCAGTTATGAACTGATGTTTGATGGTAAATGTGGAATAGAGCCTTGGACGCATCAGGAATGGAGGTAACGAAGGGGACTTAGCACTCTGGAGGAAGTCGATGGGGAGGCTGGTGGATGGAGGAAACTGAGGCTGACTGCAAAAACACTTAATATAGGAACTGGTGCAACGAGAGAGGAGAGGCCAGCCCTGCCACACCAGCCCCCTGTTCTGGGAGAAGATGGCGAGTAAGGGTAGGAGAAAAAAGGGCAGACTGACCGATGTGAGTGGGCAGGAGTAGAAAACAAACTTCAACAGTGAGAATATCTTGGTAGTCTTGCCAAAAAAGGCAGTGCCTTCCCCAGCTGATGTAGGAAAGGCGGGAAGTTAAACTGAAAATTCAGCACGTTGTTCCTACAGGGATGCAGCACCCATCCCTCTATTTCAGTGGTGCATGGAGTAATTCAATCTGCTTTAAATTGTGTTCAGCTAAGCTGCTCAATGCAAGACTGTATTTTAAAAGCCTTGCTAATAAAAAGTATATTTAGTTTCTATATTGTGTGCATCTCCTTCCTGTGAGCCGTGTGAACAAAGATAATACATGCTATAAAAAAGCAATCCCAACAAACCCTCAAACTTTGTTACACAGAGAAGTGCAAGAAGCAAGATCTGAAGATAAGTTTCTGCTTAGATGTATTTTTAGGTGAAGAGTATCATTTTGTCAAAAAGGTGGGTATGCTAACAGATTGTGGTTTGAGGCAGATGAGAGAAACGTTAGATGTCATCACTGCTACTGAATTTTAACCTTCTAAAGAAAAATCAACACCACACAAGTTCTCCCAGAGAACTGGTGGACTGAACATTGAAACCACAGAGCACAAGCCCCACAGAATGAAAATGGAGCATGCAGCAGAAGTTCTGAACTGCAGAATGCGAAGTTAATTGCCCTTGCTTGTGCCCACAGCTTTTGCTTTACCTATTAAGCTGTCTTTATCTCAACCCATGAGTTTTCCCACTTTTACCCTTCCGATTTCCCTCATCCTGCTGGGGGGGGTGGGGTGGGGGGGGACACAGACAAGTGAGCAGCTGCATGGGGCTTAGTGGCCTACTGGGGTTAGCCCACAATAGTACGTTTTATAAAGCAAAGGAGACATCAGGTCAAGTTAATGTCAATTCCAGGGGTAAGGCAAATACCGAAGTAATTTATTGGATGTTCAGGCTCCCAAGACTTAGATCATGTAATCATGTCTTTTATCATCTACTTCAGAGACTTCAGTAACAGAAGGCCCAAACCAGTAAGCCAACAAGCATGTTTCCTCTAATGCCTGGAGATGAAAATCAGGACAAAATTATGCTAACAAGGAAGGAAAGCTTCAGTATTATGAATAGGGTTTATTACATAAAATTGGAATTACAACTGAAACCATAGGTAAGGGGTAGAGGTTTAGATGTCTAAGCTTCTTTTTTAATGCAAGCATAACTTCATGTTGAAACAGCAAAAGGCTCACATTCACTCATCTACAGGCTTCTCATCAACCAGACAGCAGATGCAACTGCGTTACAAACCAAAGTATCACCTATTAGGCACCCTCAAGTTAGGCCCAGAACAGGAACATGCACTGGACGTCTCTAGCCAAGTGCTGATCCTAACTTGTTTTGTTTTTTCCCCTCAGCATGACTGTGGCAATCCCCACACTGCCCTCCCCTTTCAAGAGCACACAGCTGCCTGTGAAAGACTGCAAAGACATCTGAAGATGATGTTGGAAGTGTCAATACTGAGAAGACATCTCAAAACAAGATCTATAAAGAAATCTCCAAGTGTTTGTCTGTGGGTGCTCCCCCTGTCACATGGTGGGCAAGTCCATCAGTCCTAGGACACTAACTAACTAAAGAAAGTATCAAAGCTGCTAAATTCAACTGGATTTGAAGCGCCCTAAGTCATGTAACGTGCAGAGAGGAGTGGTCTCGGATGTGCCACCACACTGCCACCACTGCGCTGAGCCCTAACAGACTGCAGTCTGAGCAGGAAAGGACTTGGCATTTACTTTCTCCTAGAAGGCCCCTGGACATTCTATCTTTTGAGAATTCCTAAGGTGAAATGACAAGTTCTGTTTTTTAGAACTGTAAACACAACCTTTCTGAAGGATCTTATCCATTGATATTCTGCTATCCAAGCTATTTACTTGCATTTAGTAACAATCAAAAAGGTCATCCTCAGCAGTCCACAAGAGCTGCCCCATTGGACCAGTGGGTCTTCAACAGGAAAACCTGGAGATTCTCATTGTGACAGCAGAAAAACTCACCTAAGGGTACAACAAACAGCAGTCAGTACATCTCCTCCAGCAAGTATTTCAACCACTGAAGAACAGCCTTTTTAAAGGTATTTGGTGGACAAGATTTGATGTGCCCTGGTGCAAGTTACAATACCAAAACACTCTCATGGCTATTGCTGAACTCAGAGGTATTGGTCTTGTACTTTGTGTATCACTCTGGACGTCCCTGACCAAGTGATCAAGAAGATGCCAAGACAGACCTGCGAAAACACTGGTTTTTGAAGACCAAATATTTTCTGAGACCGTGCAACCATGTTGACTTCAGCATATCTGCTACCTTGATGTACATAGCTCTCATGATGCTGTTCTTCAAATCTGATACAAGAGAGCGGCTTGAAACAGCTCAGCTCATCTTGCTTACGTGTTCTGAGCTCTCATCAGAGGAAGTAGTTTTGTTAACGAGTGCTTAAATTCAATTACACCAACCAGATTACTTCCTCACATGAGGAAGAAGATGCTACCATCCTGCCTCTTGCAACAGGATGCGACGGAGCTACTGTCCATCTTCATCTGTATGTGATGGCTTCATACAGCTGAGCAGGAAGTCTGGAAGGCTCTTCTCACTCTACTTCCAGGGGAATCCCTCAAATCCAAATTCTCAGATCATTAAGATGAGCTCTCCTAACCCAAGAACGGGCAGCTGTTTCGTAGCTTTCATTGTTGATATAGATGACAGAACTATTTTGAAGGGCAGATTTTTACACAGTGATTGCAAAAAGTAAAGGCCTGAGAGGAAGAAGTGGGTCAAATAATTTAAAATCACAAATTGGAGTGCAATAGCTCTTTAAGACTTTTTCTGGCTTGGAAGTAGCTTTTAACAAATGGACATTCAAACAAATTGATTTAAAGCTGCAAATGAAAATATGTTTAGGCAAGAGAAAAAAAGCTGGGTTTTTTCCACTCCAAGATCTTCTGTAACAGTAACAATAGTATTTGCTCTACATAATGAACCACAGAGAAGGCTATCATGATCAGGTATCAGCTGCATTTAAGTCTTTCTCAATAGATTCCCAATTCTTAAGACAATACCCATGAAAATGTGCTGAAGCAGCTCACTTAGCTACCTTTTCTCTCTTTCAGAGGAAAGCTCATTGGTTTCTCTTGGCCTGAATCTTCGTAACTGGGTAACGGATATTATTTCCAACAGCAAGGCGATTCGTTTGGCTTCTCTGCCACTAGATCTAGAGCTTTCAAGTTTTTCTTTATTTTCCAGGTTTTGTTTTTAAAGTCTTATTTTGGGGGTGGGGTCCCCCCCCCTTGACTCCCAGAAACTATCAAATTCAGTCTTCTCCCCCTCTAATTTGAGTCTCATTACAAATAAAACCAATTACAGAATGAGACATCATGATATCAGAATTTACACTTCTAAGGAATGTACAAGGTTATGTCTCATTTAATACTACAGGAAAGTACACAGACTCTCATAATCTGATGATTCTCATCATGCAGCTTTTGGGCTTTCCGTACATATCTTTTGTTCTTAAACAGCCAAACGCTGCTCTCTTCTATTTGCAAAGGAAAGGAAATACGCAGAGACAGAAACTGCACTTGCCTCTCTCTCCCTTCCCGAGAAACCAAAGTGAAAACGCTTGCTGCTGCAAAATTTTTTGGTATCTTTTTCCGAGTTTTTAAGAGTGTTTCTAGTTTAACTCTAGGCTGTTCAAACAAATATTGAAGATTTGAAGACATAAGAGGGCAAAAATCACTGAATTTTAGAATTTAAACATTTTTTTCAAATCTGTCATCACACAAAGTTAGTGGCTGGCTAAAAATAATTTGATGTTACCAACTTCAAAAATAGGAAGAAGCTTGACCTTATCAATATTAAATACTTCTTTTTTTACTCAGATACAAATTTAAAGTTTGGTCTACCTTATTTATGAATTCTTCAAAAACCTCCACCTCAAGACAAAATTGACAATATACAAAAATCTAATTAACAAAGCCTTTCTGAAAAGAAAAAAGCCTGATGCTAACTTTTTTTTCCCCCCAAAAATAGTACTGATAAACAAACAATTGGAAATAAACAGCCTAAAATGAAATCTTAAGTATCTATGGTATTTTACTGAGCATTACTCTGAAACAGATAATGTTAAGGTCTCGAAAACATGCAATCCGTAAGTACCAAGCGGTGAAAGAAACTTTTCTTTTTCTTTAATAAAAGCAAGACTTAAAAACAAGTCTTACAATAACAGATAGCTCAAATTGTCGTACGTAGGAATATATATTACACACTGTAACCAGCAAACATAAGGAACAGAAAGCAAATTTTGCTAGAGAATCACTGTAAATTCAGGTCACAATTTATCTTCTCCTTTTCACGTTAGGATCGTATCTGCAACAAAAAAGAAGATTTGTCACAAATAAGTAAAACAATGATATTCAAAGTTAACAATGTGATGTAAATAGCTTTATTATATATTCATAACAAGGGATTGGTCAGTGTTCAGTCCTTTCCCTGACTGCATTTTTATAATTAGCTACAGCTGCTACAATTTGACTGAAGGATGCATAACCTAGAATCTGTGCATGAACTAGAGATAACCCTTACCAAAATTTTCACTGACTTCCTAGCTTCTTAAAATCTCTAAATCTGATGCATGAACAAGTTTCTCCAAGCATTTAATGTCACAACATTAAGTTCCTTACTAAAAAACACAAAAACAAAAGGGGAAGGAGGGGAGAGGGGTAGTGTATATTCACAGCAACGGACAACATCTGGCCACAGCTCATTCAGACAAAACCCTTCTGCCGCTTCCTCCCACATAAAGCAGCTCCTTGCCTTACCTTCCCCTTTATACAGCTTGAGTGATTTTTACTAATTTAGATCTACTTTCTGGATATACTAAATAGTTACCTGATTTACTGCAATATGCCTACAGATTGCCTCTGCTTGACACTGCTATCCCTCGGCCTCCTCTTTCTCTCCATTTGCGCTTTATCTCCCCAGATCCTGCGTCACTTCTTTGAAATTCTGATGTGTTTTGTATTCATGCATGAATAACTTATGGACACAACTGAACAATCAGGCAGTTTTACTTCCACTAATTCTGCTCTCATTCATCAAGACTTTTTTTGCTTAGACAGGAAAATGTGACAACTTGTGAGCCAAATTACATCACCACATAACTAGAAAGGTATTAGAAGTCACTGCTGCTGTTATACAACTCAGACTTCTGGCAAAAATGAAATGTGTACCCTTTGAAAGAAATGCTCTATTATTAACTGTTAATTAACAGAACAAGCTGTTAATGCAGTAAGATTTTCTGAATGGCTCTTATACATGCTGATACGTGGTATCATGTTTCTTTGATAGTGATTTGGACAAAAACCATCCTTCTTCACCATACACATTTTTCTACCTAAATGCACAATTTTTATTGTTAGTCAAACACATGGGCAGGTGAGAAGTCAAACAGTGGTTGCTTGTTTCTTCACATAAAAACTAAGAAAATAATGAAATCTTTGCTAAACAAAATGAGATCCTTATATTAAATCTCAAAGCATTTCTTTGAATTTATTGCTATAGCATTGTAACACATTAGTTCTAACATTTAAGTATGTCCTGGACACCAAATCCTTTTTTTTTTGGGGGGGGGGGGGGGGGGGGGGGGGGGGGCAGGAGAGGGGGGAAAAGATAAGCAGACAGGAGAAGGGGATGATACACGATGGAAACCTGCCATCAGGACACCAACAGCTTCAACCCTGTCTGTAACTGTCTATGGAGATGCTTATACTGACAGTCATGAACATCTTTTTATGCAGTCTCCCTCACCTCACCTCCAGCCATTTTCCACATTAAATGAAGCCTGGATGATGTTTTCCAGACAGAAAGAATTCAAACAACATTACCAGAGAAAGGAAACTGCACAGTGCCTGTGGTCTGAAACGGAAAAAGGACTACAGAGGCTCCACTGCTGTGAGTGAGTGCACAAAGAAACAAAAGACCTTGCTGGGCACAAGGAGTGAAGGATACTGAACATAATCCATTTATCCGAGGTCTTCGCGCATTGTATGATATGCCTTCCCTTCCTCCTCCATCTTAGTATGTACTCAGCAGCAGTTGAGGGCACAGCTTTTCTTTCTAGCTTATCTTTACCTTGGAGTACTGCATGAGTCTTTCTAATGGCATCTTCAAATGCCATTTTCATAGGAAATTGCAGCTGCTAGCATTAGCATTATGCCAAGTAGTCTTACTCAGGATTAAGGACAAAATTAGAAGTAGGTTACAAACTGCTGAACATTAAATTGTGCATTTTAGTATTTTTGACTGTCGAAACTTCTGTAAGTAGAACTCTCCTAAATAAACTGGAGTTGCGGTAAAAACTTCTAAGCATGAATGCATGCAAATTATCTAAGTTTCCACTGCTGTGTTTTGAAAGGCTAAAATTAATCGAGACATTTTGAACCAGTTAATATTCCAGCACAGCAATCAAGCTCCACCATGTTTTTATAAATGTCTTCATAACTGACATATATTTATGGGCTGTATTGCAGACGTAAAAACTGGATAAAGTGGCAAACTTGGCTTAGAACTTTTTTTAATTAGAAAGTGGTTATAAATCATTAAATTAGGATTACAGTTGAAAGTAACTAGACAGGAAATCAGCTGAACAGGATGATTCTCTCTTCCAAAAGAGAGATTAGGGAAAGCGATAGACAACTGAAGTGAGAGTTATTGAAAGAAAACTGCTGAAACAGACTGTGTTTTAGAGGCAAATGTAATGAGCTATGGTAAAAAGCAATGGCAAACAGCCCAGGTCAACCTGGACCTAGCAAAGAAATCTCTCAAACTCCTGTGACATAAGCACTGATTAAGACAGAATTAATGACTCTGCTACACTGTCAAGAGCATAGAATGATCAGTGTAAAAATGCCTCCTCTCCTCAGTCTGAAACCTGGGAAGATGGTAAGGCACTGAGGGAGTTTCTAACAAGTTAAAAAAAAAAAAAAAAGGTAGGCGCTCTTTCATTGTGAATGGGCTTGAAAGCAGATTAAGGTCTCGAAGATAAGGGACACAGAGGGGCCGTACTGAAGGATTTACTTAGGAATTTTTTACATTTTTATTTTAAATTCTGGGAATCATTACGTCAAAGATCAAGAAAAAAAGAAAGAAGTCCTGCCAATCACTTTTTCACAGAACCAGAGTTAAACCAGAGCTTTAGCTCCCTCAAGTGACTCAGCACAGAGAGACACAAGTGCCACGGCCAGAATGAAAAAGTGGCAGACCTCATCACTTTTTCTTCGCAGTTCAGATGACTGACTTAATTGTAAGATCAGAACACTTCATTAGGCTCTAGCAAACACTAATGGTGGAGAGCCTGACCCCGGAATCTCTTCCAGCCTTTGTGAACAATCAAGCTTGTGCATATGAGCCAGAAAATAGCAACATTTTTGTTTGAGAATGTTCTTATTAAAAAATTGTAGCAAGTCTGAATGAAATGGAAAGTTTAAGGTATAAAATTTGAGAGAAGTTGTTGAGTCATTTTGGGTATATTCCATACGTGGGAACACATGGCATTTTGAAAAGAATAGTCCAAGTAGTCTTTTACAAAATTGGAATTTGTCCAAAAAAGATGTGATGCAAAAAATACACATTTTCTAAGTACAAGCATAAAACTCTTACCTAAAGAGATCATCAGCAAGTGATTCTTCTCTTGCATGTCGGTTCTGTTCCTGAGAAAATAAGTTTATTCGATATTTGATGTTAAGGATGAAGCTAATGAACAATATGCAAGAACAATACATTCCTGCACTAACACAGTTTTTCCTGAAGTAGTAAGTTTTCTCCAAGTACTCCGTTCAGTGCATATACACATTAGATAATCTATGTCACTACTCAAGTTTGGCTACTGCTACCAACTAATGGAATGTATTAGTTTCTGCAAGATACCAATTTTGGTCAGAAATATGTTTTTTGTTTCTTAAGCATCATTATAGAAATAGAGAAACTTTTATCTGATTATTGGTGCGTAAAGGGAATTTTAATTAGTGTTATCTATACCCAGGGATTAAAAAAAAGGAGACAATCAGAAAGTGTTGATGTAACGGGATCTCGATCAGGCTGTGGAAACAGAGTTATGACCCATCAGCAAGTATTTTTAAAGAAACTACTGGAACATGAAAGGGCTAGAGAACTGCTATGATAAAATATAATACTTTTTAGAATTTTTACATACAAAGGTGAAGATTTTTACAACAGAAAAAATATTATATTTATTCTTACTATATCTCTTCAGTATACTCCAACAGAATTTTACTCAGGTATTTTCTGTTCTGTTCAAGAGTAGAATATCAATTGTACCGTGTAACAATTTGAGCACAGCTAACCATGTAGAAGTCGTTCCTAGCTCCCTGTTGCATTTTTAGAAGTCAGAAGTTTCCATAATGCTTATTTTGCTTGTTTAAAAAAAGATCGTTCTCTTTTAGGTTATTGATTTTGCTTTAAATCAGTATTTCTGATTACATGAATGTTGCATGTAAAATGAATTCAAATAATCAGCAAAAAGATGAGCCTTCCCACTGACCTCTGACTTTCAGTAACTTTTCTAATGTGTATGTTCCTATGAGCATGTGTGGACAGCTAATTGGCTGAGGTTTTATTTCAAAAATAAAATTCTGAAGTATTTCAGTAATGACCACAAGTTGGTATGGCCACTTACACAGGTCAAGTTTTTGTTTGATCCTCTTTAAGAAACAATTCCTTACCTCCATTTCTTGCCTTAACCAGTCTTCTAGCTCCGAATTCTTTTTAGCATGGTGAGCAATCAAATCTGATGCTCCAATAACATATGGAAGTTGTCCTGCCCCTGGATAAGCTACCTGTTGGACAATAAATTCTTACAATTACAATACAGGACAAGCACACTGCAAGTAAAACGGGTGTTTTAACAAATTCAGAAAGTCTATTCAGCTATCACAGAAGTCAGTCAGTCAGTCTTCCTTTGAGTAACATTTATCAGAGATCATATTTAAAAAAGATTGAATTGAAAAAAAGCATTTACAGGAAGCTATTAACTCCCTCCTTTTACCAAAAGGAACAAAAAAAAAAGCTGACAAGTTACATATGCTAAATAAATCTGGTAGTACATTAAACGGAGTTTGAAAACATTATAAACTGATTTTTACTGATAGAATCTATTTTATCATCAGTATGCATAGGCTTCTATTACAAAATGTTGAAAAAGAAAATACTATCAGAAATTGAAAGTGTTGTCTAAAAATGAGAGCGTACTCCCAGAAAGCTGATGTTGCTTTCTTATGTGACTCACACTCTCTACATAATATTTTACTGAAATGCATTTTTTGTAATTTTATACCATATATATTTTTTTAATTTTATTTTTAATATAAGCTGAAGTGGTATTTTTACATAGAGCACTAAGAATCTTCTTGAAATTATCTTCAGGACCCAAGCAAGAAATAATCTTACTTTTCTAAGATAATACACTTAGTTCTATTTAGAAATCCAAGATTTATTAGACAAAATGCAAGATTCTGAACCAGCATATGCTTTATACGTTGGTCTTTGGAGAAGTCAAATTGCTGGCTTTTGGAGGTACAACCAGAAGTTACGGTAGGCATCATGTAACAACTTATTCCCAGTAACAGCTTGGAATAGAGAGTACAAGTATCTAAATAATCTATCACAAGGTAAGCATTTGTCAGCCTGGTACTTCTTCAGTCAATTAGTAAAATATTTATTAACAGTATAATATGGTATTTAAATAGTTTCTTTCTGTAGCTACTATCATTTAAAAAAAAAAATCCTCCATAATATATTTCTACAATCTTAAGGCAATACTTTTTAGTACTTTTAAATAGTGGCATCTTGTGACCATTTAAAATACACTAACCTTTTTGAACATTTTGAAATTTTTCTTTCCCTCGTAGCTGGTATTTCCAGTAAGCCGACTGTTCTGTCCTGGACGGCTGACAACCAATGATCTAAACTCAGTCAACAGAAGTCTGCTAGGAAGATTGCTGGAGTCATCTTGCAGTTCGTTGTGGTTCTTATGTGGGAGGAAAAAGTAAGGAGCACTTCAAGTGTGTAAACAGACATACAGCATATCTAACAGTATAGAGAAAGAAATTATCGTAAGCACAGCTGAGGCAAAAGGTAGGATTACAAAAGAGCAGGGGGAAGCAGCAGTGCTGGAAGCCAAGAAGATGGAGGTACTTCTCAGCCTATATACTACCAATAGAGCTGGGAGCTCAGTAAATTTATTTCTCTCATAATTACATCTGTTGAAAAGACAGGATTATTAAGTACTGCAGTAATAATAACAAAGTCAGTGCACCTCATTTCACTAGGATTTTACTTCAAGATAAAACTTCAAGAAAAAAATCTATTTTTTTTTCCAATTTAGCTAATATCTAAGAATTACTTCTCCTCTCCACCTTGCCTCTTACCTGGACTAATTTAATCAAGTATGCTTACTCTAATGGAAACTCCAGCTAACTCCTCAGAAGACAAAGTTGAACATCTTCAGCTCAATTCTAGCCTACAGATTTACTATTTTGGCCAACTTTAGGGCTGTAAGCTGGATCTGATCAATGAAGCAACTTTTTCCAGCACATAAGAATGCTCATATGCCAGTAAGTTTGCATGCACACTTTGCTGCCTGGGGCTAGATCTATGTGGATTGAAAAGGAAGCCTGGGTGCGGGACAAGTTCACAAGTAACGTTAAGCTATCTTCATGGACAGCTCCAGCCCAGATGCAGTACAGCTGTTTTATAGCAACGTATAAACCAAAAGTCCCTTAACCTGAGCTGACCCTGCACTTCAGTATAAGTGCACAGTGTTCCCTCTCCTTGGACTGTTTTCTGTACATATGTGAAAAGGCTTTATCCTGCCTCTTGTTGACTGGCTACACTCTCCCTTACCTCTTCAGAATCTTTCTATTGCAGTTTCATTTAGCCTAGTCTCCTTTTCCTCTGCCTCACTGCCATTCCCAGCAATTCTCCCCTCCTTCCTTCCTTCACCTCACCTATAACAAAGTTAGCACACTATTTACTGTTAATCAGCGTATGTTACATCTATTTTCTCAATGGTCCATCTCTTCCATTCTAGTTGTCATCTCCTCAGAGCAGACAAAGAGATTACATTCTTGTCTGGTCTTTAAGCAGTAACCTAACAAAAACATCAGTACAAGTATTAACTGCATTGAAGGGTTAATGTAATTACATTAGGTGTCTGTAGTTTCAGTCATCTTAAGTATCCATCCAAATGCCATGACAAAGCATGCAGATGAACTACAGTTCACTCTTTTCACAGTCGCTAAATTGGGCTGTACTACTCAAATTTACACGTGATTACTTTAAGGAGTACAATCTTCAGAACTTCCTTTACTCTGAAATAGGATCCACAAATACTATGTTCTTAAAAGCAAAATTTTGATGCATTTTGTTAATGCTTCTCCAAGTTTGCTGTTCAAACTTACAATTAACTGGTTTCTTACCAAGACTGGCGACTCTTGCCTGATCTCATTTTTCATTTCTGAAGTTAGAATTGATCCAAGTTTCTCTTCTTTCTATTTGATTAAAAATTATTTTAAATGTAACACTGAAATTAAATGCAAATTTAATTACATAAAATTGTTTTCTGCTCTTTACAGTGGAATAAGCATTTTCAAGTTAACGTAAATAGTTAGACAGAAAAGAAACTATACTTTTAAATGTTTATGATTTATGTACACTGTAACAATTGTTGGGGTTTTTCTATTAAAAAAAATCACTTATTTTCTCACATTTTTTTTTCTTATACCAGTAGCAAGTTTTGTCCATCTGTACAATCTTCAAAGTCCTGCCAGGTTCTGGAAAATACTGTAAAAGCTTTTGAATATAAAAAGTAGCATTTTCTATTTCATATGTTAAGTGTATATGTGTCCAGAAAGGACATTTCATTACTAGGGTAGGAAAAAGTATTCTGCATGTTGCTTTCCTCCCATAGTTTAAAACCTTATTTGCCTTTCATAAATTATTTTCGGGGGGGGGGGGGGGGGGGGGGGAGACACCAAACATCAGATCAGCTTTATGCACCCTGTAGATTTTGAGTCAATGACTCACATTCTCTGTCTTGCCAGATACACATGGTGCATCTATAGTTAAAGAAAATAGGAAAATAGGCAACAAATATCCCTGTGGAGCTTTATCATGAAATATCCTTCCTATTGTACTGGAAATATAATTTACATGAATAAAATAGGTCATTATTAATTAAACTATTAGAAGACTTTTTGTCAGCAAAAATCTTTAAATGCAAATCTGATAAAATAACAGTTTAGTTATACATAAGAATTTGTTTTCCATCATGATCCTGACAAGAAGTTAGACTAGAAAACTTCCCAGGCCATAATAAAAAATTCGAAAGACTATTCCAAGCAGCCATTTTAGTCTCTCAGTACAGTCAGACCAAATAGAAAGTACCCTGCCTCTGACAGTATAAAGAGCAAGAAACAAAGATTCTGTACAATTATAAGACTTAACTTGTCTTTTAAAATTTGCCTGTTACTAACACACAAAAAAAGCATTATAACAAAGTTCAAAATTCACACTTTGCCAGAAGCAAGCTCCAGTAAAGTATCAAGAGAAGAGTGTTAAGCTGGTCTGAGCTAAGGATGCACAGACAATTACTAACTATCATCTGATCCAAGGTATCTTGCAAATTCCAGTTACTGAATCGTACATTCAAACTTTATTATTACAGCATTTAAACACTGCCTATACTGTATAAGAACTGACTGGGCAGTAAGCTTTAATATATATATTTTTAAATAAACAAATGTTTCTTCAGAAAATTCATTACATAAAGACAATTATTATTTTAGTATAAATATCAACATTTGTTTGTTTTAGTATAAATACAAACAACATACAATATGACAAAGTTTTCTTGGACCAGGGATATAGTCTGCTGTTCTACCTACGGTACTTCCAACAAAAAGAGAGGAAAACTTTCAGAATACAAGCAGCTTTCAATTCACAAAGAAACAATGTCCCGAAGAATGAAAAAAACAGCTAGATAGGTGTAACACTGCAATGTTCACATATAATGGATACATCATGTCGATTTTTAGTTCCGAGTGGTCTGAAAGGTTTAAGCAAACAAACTTTACAAAGCTGCTTTCCGTATGCAGGCAGCCTCATCCTTAAAGGACCTATCTGCATCCTTCTAACACAGTAGTAAAATTCAAGATTAGGCACACGAGAAGAATATAACTTACCAATATTTTATTCTCCTCTCTCTGCTTTACATTTACTTCTTGAATCCTGCTTCCTTTGGCTTCCAAACATCTTTTTTTTCGTGTATTTCCTTGAGCTTCCTGGTCATGATCTGCCATTTCATCTTCCCAGTCTAGGTCTCTGCTTCCAAACACAATTTCTAGTGCCTCTGGATCTTCAGATAAATCATCTAACTCCTTTCTCTTCTTTGGTGCGTGCTTTTCACTAGAAGTAGTTTTAGTGTCTGTTTTATCACTTGCTAGTTTGCCAGTTTCCCTCATAAGCTTTACACCTGTGTCTTCTAATGCACAATTTGGGTTTGGGTCCAGGATGTTATTTTCCTTTTGATGCTGTTCTGCTTCACTGTTCCACACTGATGAAGCTGTGAGTTCAGTGCGCTTGGAAACAGGCGATGACCTTTCCTCCAGTTTTGCCAGTTTGGGTACAGATGTTTCTTCTCCTTCTTCAGCTCTGTCCCTTAGCCAGAAAGTAATTACAAAAGAAAGACATTACAAAAGCATTTTTGCATATGACTAGCTGCATCCACAACATAAGAGCTTCCTGGGGTTTTAGTGACTGTATTGTGAAATGTGAACATAAGTACCCTTGAGGAAAAGCTTGCCATTCTAGGAAGCTGATCTAAAAATTACCTTTTTAAGTATGTTTTGAATGAAATGTACATCCCTTGAGTTAAAATTATTTTCCAGAAACAGCACCAACGTAACAATAAGGGAAGTAATGTCAACAACATTTCAACATACCTTTTTCTAGCTACTTGGAAGTAATTTGTAATTGAGTTAGACTGGTGACGTGAAGCACACTCACTAGGTTTATCAGCTTCTGAAGTTTTAGATGGTGAGACAGGAAGACTTTTTTGACTAAACCCAGATGTTCTGTTCACTCTAGGTACCGATGTTCCTGCATTTACACTGCCACTTGTGCTAGAGTTTTTCTTTACAGTGGTTATATCCTGGAAAGCCATTTTCCCCCGTCTATCCATCTGGGGAGTATTCTCTATCTCCATACTACATTAGAGAGAAAAAATATTAAGTGAACACACAAGAAGTTACCACAGAGATACGCTGTAGAATAATACTTTTTTAAAAAGCTATACCTGTACTTTGAACATACTTATAAACAATGTAGGAGTGCTAAAAACAAACTGTAAAATCTGCTACGATAAATATATTTTTATAATTGTGAAACAGCTTGAAAATTGGTAATAGTTAAGATAGACAAATTAGATATGCAGTATCTACATTTGTATCTGAGTCATATAAGTCCTATGTCATGTTTTCTATTATTTACCACCCAAAAGCAGAAGTTATCTCACTGCAGACAAGCACCATTTCTAACACTGTATATCTTTGTCTATGGCAACGATACAGTTCCTCTTCCACAAAAGATTACTTTATTTGCAAGTATTAGCTTAAAAACTATTTCCACGAATACTTTACCATGTCTGCTCTTCTATTTCTGTATCAGCTACATATACTGTGCTGTTATCTGCAAGAGTTGGCATTATGGTTTCATCCACAGCTAAACTCTGAGAAATGGCTCGCCCTACAACAGCTGATGCAGGAGTACTTTTAGTTACAGCTGCAAGATCAACACAACAGAAGAATTAAAAGGTTAGTACCAAATTTGTGTTTCTTTGCATGTGTTATCACACATCAGTAACTGATCAGGTGAGATTTTTGCAAAATGGCCTTAAAACAAGTTTAATCAAAAAATTAAGCCAATTTATTAATTAAAAAAAAAAAACAACTGAAACAAACAGTTCTGAAGAACCATATTCTGGGATTCAGCTTTAGTTAAATATTCCACTGAATTAAGTCATGGAATTTTTCTTAAATAAAAATGAAGCATAATGGGAAATAATGTATTAATATGGACATAATATAATTAATAAATCATGCAATATATGTTTTATGCAAAACTGTCAGAGCACAAAATTCCTTACATTCACTGCTTTATGATGGTCTCTAACATGTGATTATTATATTTGGGATTATTTATACTAATACAGAACCAATATTTGCTATCAAAGAAGTCTTAGAATAAATGTCTTCTACAGCCAATTTCTCATAATTCCCATAGTCAGGGGATTGCCTTAAAACATCGTTTGCTGCTCTCTATTTAGTTACTCGCATTATCTCTCCATAAAACAGAAAGAAGAGCATATAGAACATCTTTTGTATCTTCTGCCCTTTCACTTGTCCTTGTCTCATATACTTATGTCTTCTCCAAGTCAGAGGATACTAACATTTACTATTTTAACATGTCTCATCGTGCTTCTAGATACATTTTTTTTTTCATTACTAGTTATCTCTCAGCCCTTTACATTCTTCCTGCATCTCATTCTGACTGAGACTATGATGACAGCATTATCCTTTCAGATAACCCATTCTTTATACATTCATTCATTTTTTTTCCTACCACTGTAACCTATAGAGGAATAACCCATAGACACACCTAGGTCTCCTCCTTGAGCAACTACATCTTATATATGTTGCTAGTTGTTGTTTTAAGACAAGATCAGAGGAAGAAGTCCTGTTTACAGTCCCTTTGATTTGCAACATATACATGGAAGTTTTTTTGTAACTCCCAAACAATAGCACTGGTTCTCTCTTAGCAAATAAACTGTAAACATAGCTACCTTTAAATGCCTGATATACAGTCCATTTACACAATTCAATCAGACAACTTAATTTTTATCCAATTGAATCATTCAGACTGGAAACAAGAATCAGCATTTCTGATTTATTTGGATGTCTGCAGGGTCAGTATCTTTTAAATTTAATCTGAGAATTAATTTTTTTTTATTGTTTTCTAAACTAACTGGATAGACAACAGATCATATACAAGTTACTCATACAACAATACCAGTCAATCAAAATATTTTTCAGAGCTCTGCCAGTACTGCATGTATATCTCTCTTCAAAATACATTTTTGAATAAGTAATGTTCCTATATGTAAAGACAAATTTACGGGGGTTTTATTTGATTTTTTTAAAAATTGTAGAATTTGCTACCCAATACAACACTTTGTAGAACAGAATAGAACCTAAAATTACACACATAATTCTGACAATTTTACAGAAACAAAATATAGACTAAATTTTGGAAGAGGCATGAAAAGAGAATTAGACAAACAAAAATTCTTTCTGTCTCTCAAAGATTTTTATTGCTACTGTATTAGCAAATACAAGTTAAATTTCAAGTCGAGGCTTGGAATGCCCACCCCCAAACTATTACTTTAGCAAATGTGGCAATTGTCTCATTGTTTTTATTTCTTATACCAAGATTATGTTTGCTTTTGAACTGAGTCAGGGGTGGCTGAATTTTCCTAAAGCAAATCCCCCTTTTTTTTGGGGGGGGGGGGGCTTTACAAATCCATTCCATTCTTATTCTCTCAATTTCTAACATTCATCTTTTACCTCCCTATTACCTAGTCTTTTCACAAAAGATAGAATAGCATGGAATTCAAACTACCACATACATATTAATCCAGTGGCCACTAAAAATTTGAACTTCAGAAGATTGTTTTAAAGTACCTTTCCTTTAAAGATCAATGTACTATGTGTCTGCCTTTTATGCTAATTTTAGATCTGCTACTTTTTTATTTACATCTAAGAGTCATATAATTTTCATTGCAGTTTATTGCAAGACCATTAAAAAACAATTACCTCTTCAGATTTGTATACATTTTTTCATACAGCATCATTCTATTTTAGTGGTCTTGCAAAACAAAAGAACTTGAACATTAGCAGTTGATGGCCCTGTACAAAAAGAAATACCGCCTCTTTAATGCTGTCAACTTATTAATACCCTTCTTCCAATTACCTTTGTTACCAGGCTGCTTTTGAGGGTTGCAGTATTTTTCCGTAGACATGAAGATAACTGCCAGTCCAATTTCTGCTTCAGGAATAGTCCTGAGATCCTTGCTGTCAATATACAAATAAAGACAAAAAAAATGTTTCTCAACACAAATTCAAAGATGAATAGGTAAATGGGCCTAGATATGACAAAACACAATGTTTTTTATGTTCCATTCCTCCTTTCAAAAAACATCAGTCTACACTACAATTTTTCACAATACAGTAAGGCAGCATAATTATCCATCATTATACCCACGTGCTATACATATGAACTTCCACATTTCCTCCTGCTGTAGCCACTGTCTAATCCCAGCAATCTGGCCAATGCATCTCTCCCTACCTGATTTCTGGGCATTTAACCAACTGTGCTCTACCTCCGATTCAAAAATGTGTGCGAATGGAAAAGTAACTTGAAAGATTTGAGCACTTTAAGGAAGTCGGTTAGGCACACACACGCACACCCCTCTTCTGTACTACAGCCGTGGGAAGAGCTTGAGTACAGTTTTCTCCATTTAGCAGGAAAATTCAGGGGAACTAGATTGTCATGGTTTAACCCCAGACAGTAACTGAATACCACGCAGCTGCTCGCTCACTCCCCCCTCTCCCCAGTGGGGTAGGGGATGAGAATCAGAAAGAAAGAAAAATTTGTGGGTTGAGATAAAAACAGTTCACCAGGACAGCAAAGATAAAAATGTAATAATGAATAGTAATAATAAAAAATAAGGATAATAGAATAGATAAAACGAATGATGCACAATTTGTCACCACCCGATGACCGATATAGCCCGTCCCGAGCAGCAGGCAGGAAGCAGGAATATTCCCCGGCAGCTATCCTGGAACAGCAAGTTTCAGAGAGAGCGAGCAAGGGAACCAACAGCCGAACAAACCAATGAAAAGGCCAGAACAAACAAAAAAAACCCAAGGGAACAAGAAGGGCAGTGGCCCACTGGCCGACCCTCACTTATACCGGGCCTGACGTCTATGGTATGGAATACTCTCTTTGGCCAGTTTGGATCAACTATTCTGGCTCTACGCCTCCCAAGTTTTTGCACCTGCACATTGGCAAAACCTGGGAAACTGCAAAATGTCCTTGATCGTTCAGCAGCAACCAACATCATCAGTGTATTATCACCATTCTTCACATACTAAATCCAAAACACGGTAGCTGCTGGAGATAAAACTAGCTCCGTCCTGGCCGAAACCAGGACGTAGGTTTACATATTAGATTAAGGATTGGGATTTTGTTTTCATTATTTTAATAAAATGGCATCATGAAAATCCTAACATCTATTAAAATATGCAGTCTGTCCTCTCAAACAAAACCTACCACCAAAACAAAAACTGATTTTCATTAAACAGAAGATGCTCTTCAGAAACACTGTATGCAAATAATTAGACAGCAATGAACCTCATGACCTCAAGGTGTCATCTCATGTTTTCCATGAAATAAATATATATTTATTGAAAAATCATAGATGATTTATTTTCCATTCTTAGAATATATTAATTTTTAACTTCTTTTAAATAGTAGAAGAAAAACCCCTTGCTGTCTGTAATTTCAAAGCAGCTTCATTACAATGAATTTTTGTAGAATTGGATCCTCAAAAAAAAAACACACCCAAAAAACAAGAAAACCCCCAAAACCCCCCTCAAATCCTCACAGAACTGCCAAGTCCTCTCCTTCCTGATACAAGACATTTTAGTTACTATGCTAAATACTTAAAGCAATGAAGAAAATGCCCTCTTTATAAGCATCCTCCTGCTTACATACGTATGCAAACATCATGACTAAATCTCTGCATAAATTCTGAAATTACCCTACCGCTGTACAAGAGAACAGTGCTGCACCTTTGCAAGACAGTCAGAATGGAATCAGTCCAGTTTCTCATGGAGTCAGATCCTGGGATCTGAGAGTTTGTCAACCCCGCATCAACAACACAAACTTCAGGAGAAACTAATAAAGATGTTTCTTTTCCTCCTTCCGTCATCAACTTTGCTTCACCTCCTCCAAGAATAACTGCTGGACCCAGTTTCTTGTGCTAAAAAGAGAATGCAAATAATAATTAAAAAAAAATCTTAAAATACAATCAGTTTACAAGTATCAGCATAAAGAACTATCAGCATAACACTTATCACTGATGCACTAATGCAGATGTGATGCATTCTGTTTCTCCCCCTGTATTTCATCTTGCTTAGGCCATTGTATTGTAAGAAGATAAATACACAGAAATGCTTCTTTCCTGATGAATCCAGAATGAGTGCAAAGTCACAGAGAACAGAACCTGTGCTTAGCTATCCCTGCAACATTTCTGCAATGTAAAGCCTGATTACCTGCTTGGCAGTTAGAAATACAAAAGTTTTTCCACTGAATATTTTTTTCCTTTCATGATGCTCAGATAAATCCAGTGTTTCAGTCCCAATGGAAGGCTCATCAACTGGAGGACAAAAGCTGCAACAACAGAAAATTAAAGTTACAAAATTCAAATTTACCTATCAGTACTGACTCATAGTCCTTTCTGGTTTAGAGTAAAGCTCTGAAGTTGAAATACTGCATTGCTCTGTTAAAACAATATATAAATATTTTTTCAGGAGATTGTTAAGAAGAAAGAGAGCTTCTAATTTCTCAACATCTAAGCTAAGACCAAGGCTTTCTACTTCAGTAACTAAGAGGACAACACTTTTAGGAATGTATTCAACCTATCCACTTTAAGTATCTGCTGTACACATATCCACATTCTCCACTAACAACACTGACAAATGAGACTGCAATCTCATTCTGCAGTTACTCTAGCTAATAGTAAAACTCCACACAAAATGAGTCATCTTGCTTCCTCTACCCTACAGTTGGGGACAGCCACCCCTCCTCCTCTTCCATTGCATCAAGACATTGCATACCACCACCCTAGATGACAGCCTACTAATATGACAGAAAACAAGTACACTTTTCCTGCTGGTGGGATAGAGAACTGAACTGATTCATCCTGTAGATTCGCAGTTGGTTTGTCCAATGCAAGAAAAACAACCAGGAGTTCAGCTGGGGAACAGCTTAGGCAGAAGTGAAATTCTACTCTGAAGCTCTCGTTTTTGTCACGGCCTGTGATCTCAGCTCCAGTTAATGATGGCATGCCCACATCATAAAAAGCCTCTAAGAGTTAAGACAAGCACCTAACTGCTAATTTCAGGATAGTATTTACAGGATCTTTGAGCCACATATTCACTACTACAGCAGTTCTGACAGAGCAAGGTAAAGGCACATGCTAGAAAGAAGGGAAACTATAGGTTGATTTTGACTGTACTATACTACATCTGTACCAAACAGCAGTTTACGTATGTACTCTGGCTGATCATAGAACTACTTATCTTTACCCTGACTGCTGATTATACATCCTTCTCATACTACTACGCGGGAAAAAGATGCTGAAACACACTCCCAAAATCTGGTTTAACAGCACAATAAATATATATATTATATATTTATATATAATATATATATATTATTATTTTATATATATATATTATATTATATATATTATTATATTATATATATATATATTATATAATATATATATATTATTATATATATGTATATATATATATACATATATACATATATACATAAATACACATGGATATGGTTTGGGGTTTTTTTTCCTCAGTTATGCAAAGATTAGCAGATTCTAAGCAAGAAACATACTCCATGAAATGCTGAAATATTTAAGTCTGTGAAAAAATGCACGATCTGTAAACATATGAACATTCTTCAGACACTGACTATTCACATACTTAGAGCCGAACACAAGAATAAGCATGTAAATTTTCTGCTGCATCCAAATATGTAATTAAATTATAAGAGGCTAAAATGTACTATATAATTACAGTTAATTTTAAATAATCTTTGTTCTTTTGTGTTCTTCATAATTAATGCTTGAAGCTTTATGTACACAATGGAAATTAATCAGCCCGAAACCATCAGGTTTCGAAAAATGAGTATTTGATAAATTTCAGCAACCTGTTCAAGTCCGTTTACAAAAATATTGATGCACTGAAATTGAAATAGACATGATAAAGTCTACTAATTGTACGAAATAGGGCAACTCAGATTTTAGTTATCAGGCCAGAAGACTTCTGATACTGAGTCCTGTAGAGACAGTTATTAACCTAAGATAAATACAGGGGACAAAGTCATCTTTAAAGAAAGACCAAAGGATGAGTAAAAAGGAAGAAACAGCAGTTTCCTTTACTTTGGAACTGGACTACAATTTCTCTATAAATACATTTCAAACCTCTGTTTCTTAATTGCAGCAGGAAACTTCAACTGATCATCTCCTCAAAGAAACCTTTTTTTCCTTTGAAACTCTTATCCAATGCAGATCTAAGCTCAAAAGGCAACATAGTCTTTTTCCGTCTTAGGATTCTGAAGTGCTCCTTGTACTGTCTCTCCGTAAGCTTTGAACACTAACACCATTATCCAGAAAACACCCTTTACAGTCTTGAATCTTTCAATAAATAGATTTGGATTCTTGATGAGTTTCTGTTAAAGGCTCAGTTACTTTCCTACTTTTTCAAAGCCCTGCCCTATTTACACTGGACTGCTGTAATAAAACACATTATTTCATACAGGGCTGTACTTACACAGCCATTAGTGAAGTCTTTAGTTATTGTTCTTCCTTGCATAGGTTATCAGAGAGTCCCAGAGGACTGGGGTAATATACTTCACCATAAAAAGCCTCAAGAAGCCCCACTTCTTGAGTGAACTTCTTATGTGAACTGCAGGTTTGCAATTCTGTGAAGTCTTAGTATAAACAAAAAGAAGTTTTAATTTTTTTGAACTTTAAGATTATATTTCCCCAAGATTTTTGGGGGGATTAGATCTACAGTAGTAATCAAGATTTAATTGACAGTGTCACCCTGTATTACCACATCAATATACATTTCTTATTTCATATCCAAACTAGTATTGCCCCAAGTTGTTTAGTGTCTTGCAGATGTACCAGCTCAGGTCAGCTCTAGCTACAATGCACAAGGTAGAGATTCCCTGTGAAAGTTAAAAGTATTTTTGGAAATTGAATGCAAACAGCTGCTAAGTAAATTTTCAGTATCTTCCCATAAGCTACATCTTAAAAATATCACCTATTTAAAATACTGTAATTATGTTAAATATAGATCTGTGTATTACACCAGCTGTCTCATTTAGCTCGATGCAGAACTCTCTCTTTGAAAGCTACATAATGGATATACTGCTAGTGTCACTAACATTTAGTCAGCTCAATTCCTCTGAGGGTCTTAATAGTTAGCAAAAATATTTAAGAAAGGGAAACATATCCATCTGGTTCTATTTTAGTGAGCACTTAACAGCTCGTTTATACTGGCACTGCTATATTAAAGGAACAGACAACACACACCCCAGTTTCAAGAGCCCAAGCCACTGTTTGCTTGTTACTGTAACAGACAGTAAGAGCAGCCTTACAGCTAGGTAACATTACACCAAGCAAATTTCAGATTGCACAACCAATTCCTAGCTTTTGATGGCTTGTAATACCTGTACTAGAAAAAAAAAATCTGCCAGAAAACCTTACGTCTCGTATTTCAGAGAGGACTCTAAATAGTTTGTTTAGTTTCTTCACATCCTTACAAAACAATGTAGAAGCATAAGGAAAAGTTACAATTCATGAAGATTCCCCCTTTCTTCTGAAACTGAAGACCAAATGAGCTTTAAACCACTCACAGATGACTGATTTGATATATTACATAAGCCCCTACAAATGTAAAACAGCATCTAGAAACTAAAGGGTATTTGCTACCAATTGCTCCAGATTGGCACCTGTATTGTTCTAACAAGGTACTGCCACATTCTCTGAAATATATTTTACCACGTAGCAAGTGCAGCTTATTGTGAATCCTCTGCAGCTTTGCTTCCATTACCATGTGTGCACCACTGAGGTTTGTTTACCTGCCCTTTTCCCCCCAATCCCTGTTCTTCAAACTATTCTACTAATGGCTATCATCAGACCCACTAAAGAAAATAAATTGCTATGTCCTAACACATATGTATGTATATCTATACATATGTAAAACCAACAGTGACATCTATTCTTCTTCACCACTTACTTCCACCAACTCAAATGACTGGTGTCCAGCATCCACCTGGTTAAAACAATACATCCAGAAAAATTATAATGTCTTGAATGCACTTAAAGTAATTTCACAAATTTTTCTCCCTGTTAACTGACCTTAAAAGTTCAGCATGTTATTTTTCAAATGCCAAATACTCTTACAATTTCCATTCATTATGTATTTCATTTCACAGTATCTTCCAAAGCATGTAAAGAATAGAAGCCACAAAAAACCCCCAAGTACCCATGTAGTTACCTTTTAAAAATACACGATGGAAATTTCTCACCTGCATAAATCATGTGTTCATATAAAAAAAAAAAAAACACCCACCAAACCCCAAACCAAAAAACAAAACCACATACCCACACATAAATGTCTCCCTTTTCAAGGTAAAAATAGTAGCAATACAGGCTCAGATCAAATTCTTGCACACAATAATGGGACCGTTTTACGCTTTTCTACATAGAGAAAATAACCAAAAGGGCTATTCTGCAATACTTATTTATTCCAAAGTAAGAATTCCCTTCTCAAGTTAATTTAGCTATGAAAACAATGAGTATTTTATTCTCATATAGTGAAGACCAATGCACATTATCTGTTAAGAGATGAGGTGAGACTAATTAAAAACCCCAGCTATTTCAGGGAATTCAATGGTCAGGCTAACTCTGTTTTGACCAAAGTTTACTGTAAACTCAGTAACTAACCGTATACTGGGAAAATATGTCTACATAATGAAATAAGCTTGATACATTAAAATAAACATATTTTTATAAAATAAATTGTATCAACTCCCAAAAGAGTTTAAATGTTGCTTCAAACATACCAACAAAACAAGTTCCTATTTAGAGCTAGTAACATCTCTAAGCATATAGTGGATTCCAAGAGCTCAACTTATAATCGTAGGGATGAGAGCAAGAAAATTGACTAAACATTACAATGTCTGTCCTATTAAGCATTCTTCCACAAATAAAGTTACTGCAAATCACATATTCTGTCAAATATGATCAGATAAATGTGTAGTTATTTGATAATCTAACTCCCATAAATTTAATTCTGTGACATTGAAAACATGATACTTACCTTTCATGATTTGGCAACTGGTGCCTGGACTGAATAGCTTTGATTAATTCAACAAAAAACTCTGGTTTTATAATTGGTCGACCACAAATCAAAGCACATATAGTCTGAAAAGACAGAAAATATATATTTACTGTATGAAAAAAGTTCAGCTAGAATATTAGCTGAACATCAGCTTTTTAAGATCTTAGATGTCAAAAATGTCACACAAACAAATAGAACAATAATGAATTTTGCTGCGGAAAAACACGATAGTTTTGCTTCTAACAACCTAGCTTTTAATTGCTGTCTTGACCAAAGTTATGAAAATGTACAAGGCAACTGATGAACAGTCAGTAACAGTCTTCAAAAATTAGCTTTTTAAATTTTCTTTCCCTCCAACCTCCCACCAACACGCACCTCTTTCTAGACTTGGAAGAGTTGACTTCATAGCTTTGTAGAGGAAAAACTTGAGCAGGTCTAGAATTTAATTTGCATTTGTGGGAAAACTGCAAAGCAACACCATCAATATGCAAAAGCTCAACATACCTTAACAGTAACTTTTACTGATACCATTACAAGGTGAGTACACTCTTTTGTCCATTCATTCACTACAATGCCTCCAAGCTGCTGGATGGCTTGATTTAAAGCGGTTTTCTGAGCTACATCTAAACATGAGGAGCAGACAACCAAAGGTTCATACTCTACTCTGCAAAGAACAAGTAAAAGAGAATTGCTTTAGTTATTTCAGCCAATCATTATGATGAACAGAGCTGACTTAACTATCATGTCTGGGTGTTGGGGAAGTATGAAGTTTAAAAAAAAAAAAAAACCACCCATACTCTTACCTAGATCAAAGACTCTGCTTTAAAATTTCCTGAACAAAGTAAATACTGATTTTTATTCAGAAAAAATTACCAACATTTTGACTTGATGTCTGAAGTATTTCTAAGGACTTTTGGGTCTTTCATAGACATCACATAGAATTAGTGCCTCAAGAATACCGCAAGGTCAGGGAATATCAGAAGAAATTGAGTGTGCTTCCAAAGGCAAAAGTATGCTCAACAGGGCAGTCCACAAACAGGTTAGTATTTCAAAAATGTAAGTCTCAAAGAATGCCAGTTCAAGTAACTTTTTCCTAACACTGCCGTTACCCTTGACCACAACGCTGTTTATATTTGTAGATCTTCCATATGGAATTACAGAATATCAAATTCCATGACTTGATTTGGTTTAGTCTACAAAGCAGAAAGAAATTTCAATCATCTTTTTGGTACAACAGTCATGATGTATCTGGTCTCATGGCATGATTCCTGTACGACGTTTCAGGTATGTTTATCTCAAATATCAAAAATAATTCACTGTAGTAAGTGGAGCAGAATGCCATTTTTTCTATCAAATAATACCAGCAGCAGAGACAAAACCGAGTCAAATTTTAATGAACAAAACCAACTTGTGGTTGCTTTAATGTTGATTTTAATGGTCATTAGAATTTGTTCTATTTACCTGCCACTTTACTTCAAGGAGTGCTTCATACATTCAAACAGATAGCACTGGCTACCATGTTAAATTTGAAAAATTAGCAAGTTGGGTTCACTAAAGAGAATGCAGATATACATCACAGCAACAAGCATTCAATGGCTAGTGCCACACAAAGCATCCTCCAGCTACATCAGTTCTTTTCTTGTTACATTATCAACAGTTACCAAGGGCTCAGACAAGCGCTCTCCCTACCCTAAACTTTCCTCCCTTCTTTAGAACCATTTATGTTTTAGGATTTTGTTCTTTGCCAAAGATAGCCTGAAAACGCTCACTGTACACAACACAACATCTTCTAAAATGCCAATGCTTTACTATGAACAATTTTAATCTCTTAGTGTCAAACCAAATTATATTATAAAAATATGCAATGGAAAACTATTGCAGAAGCAGGTGTGGAACACAGGCAAGATACTACTCATCTCCTTTGCTTTCTAAAAATTCACCATTGCTGTACTGCTTGCTGAGTTGTATGATGTGCTAAAATACTCTTTCCAAAAACTGCAATTTTCTACTTGATATTTTATAATCACTTACCTAAACTTGCTCTCAAAGACTCCAAAGTTGATTCTGTCACCAGACTGCAGAGACACTGAAGTGCCATTGAGTTTTGATCCATTAACAAAGGTACCGTACTTAGATGTATCTGTTACTGTTAATACAGGGACTGAGAGAGACTGGCTCTGAAAATAAACATACATAAGCCATTACAGTTTATCAGAATGAGATAATTTTATCAGAAACAGGTTACTACCATTATGGATCAAAGTAGTAGATAAATAAGAAAAAGCCCACAAAATAGCATCCTAAATAAAGACTTTGGACAATGAGGCTGGCTACGTGTAATTATACGTCTTCTGGTTTTCACTGTGAAGGAAGGAGAGAAAATATACATATTTTTAGCTTCTGCGCTTCTTACACTCAGTCTTGAGTTTGGAGGCTGTGTAAGGTAATCATTCACTGGCCCAAAGCCTCTGCTAGTGCGATTTAGCAAGGCTGTGAGATTTATTATTGATGCTTTTACCTATCATTCAGCCCCAGCACAGGTGTCCAAGTCACTTTCCCTCACTTGCTTCCACGAGCACTGCTAGTCTTCCACAAGCTGCAGGGTATGGTGACACCAGCATGTCTTAAGAAGAGGTTAGACACTGTCGTATTTCCCAAATGGTTCACAAGCCAATGAGAACACTGTCAGCTTGTTTTTATGAAATTTTATCATGTAGTTATACACTATTTGCAGTATTAAAAGAACAAATAAATTTTACGTATCTCACTTCGAACTCTATATACAGTTACATAAATGAAATTCCTGCTGACTGGCTTCAAAATGTCCATAAACATTGCAACACATAAGTGATAGTAAACTGCTGCTTGTTAATTCTCCTTGGGACATTTTGATTTTCAGTTCCCTAAGCAACTACAGAATTAACAATGTGGAAGGAAACACGAACTAAACCTGCAGTAAGAAAACTGAAGCACTTTCTAAAACCAAGATCTAAAAAACTTGTCTATGTAATTAAATTTAATTGCATAATTTTCCTGCTGCGATTGTTTTCATACAAATTCCTAGTGAATCTTCACTCTGTGATAAAAGAGAGCTTGGACCAGTAGAATTAGGCCACTAAATCTCTCAACACAGGCAAGCAACCCTGAGGGGAAAAAAAAAAAAAGTCAAGATTAAGAAAAGACAGGTGATCAATGGTTCTACTCCAAGCATAAAACACCAGTGAGTGAAATGAGAGTATGTATGGTCATGGTAGACTGAATTATTCACGTAGAGTATTGATAATGCAGTAAAATGCCAGCTACTTACAGGGGTTGTTTCAGGACGACTTACTGTCAGAACTGCATGACTTCGACTGATGGACTGATCATCCTGAATTAAAATTGCACAGTTTTTGCGTCCGACAACATATTCTGTACCACTTAAAAGCCGATATAGCTCTCCTGAAAATAAACAACAGACAGAAAAATATAAATTTACAAAAAACTCCAAAAATACCCAAAGCACTTAGGAAACATCCAGAAGTTTGTAGCATATGTGAAACTTAACTTTGTCATGCATCATTTATTAGGCTGACTAGAAATTTGCATTTAGTAGACAAAAATCTCTTTCTTCCCCTCTCCCCTGCTTTGTCCATTATAAAAGGATACATTTTATGAAAAAGCATTTAAAAAAGTGGCAGCACACTTTTTTCAAGGACAATATATTTTTATTAATACTTTGCTTCATAACTTTTCTTTTGTGTTACTTCTTGAAGATCAAGCGTTACATATAGAAGAAAAAAAAAGAAAATATTATGATGTAGGATAGCTTTTCCAAAACACAAGTTTTAAGGGTAGATAATTTTTTGAGGGTACATAATTTATTTAAATAACTTATTAAGAGGTTCAGAGGAAAATGTCCTCCTAATGAATGTAAGATTTGCAACGCAAATCAAACTGATACTTAGCAAGTTCAGTCTGACCTATGCTTTAGTTCATTCTTGTCTGTCATCTAGACCACATGGTAGCTTTTCAGTGAATGGCTTGACTACATCCAGAAGGTGTGTGCTACCTACTGGTCAACAGAACCAGAAATGTTTCTTGATGTAAAAGAATGAGTAACTACAGATTAAGTTCTAGTTATCAGCCCTGGGCAAATAACTTTCCAAACATGAACTGCGCAGAAACTATCATCCTGAATACAACAATACTAGTGTTTCGGCTCTTGCTCAAGAGTTTTCCAGGAAGTAAGAGATAACTCAGTTCATTTCAATAGGATTAGGTACTGTTGCCACTAGGAGACAAACCAAACATTCAAAATTCACTCCCAAAGAATGAGGAAATAAAGAGCAGATGCAGTTGTGATAGGACTGCTCATTATACAGGAAAGAAAACATTTAGGTAAAGAAGAAATTTGGATATTATATGATACCTATTATGAAAGTTATCAATGTATCAAAGCTCCTATGGATAAGGAAACTGATGAAGAAAAGTACAGTGGCAATTCAGTTTCAAAACTCTGTATCCAAGAAACAACGTGGTGTCTTAGGTTCAACACTTGGGCCTTGAAACATCAACATAACATTTAGACATTTTTTCTGAAATATTCCACAATATTTAGACATCAGGAGAGATTCCTGAGGCTGACTTCTGCCTCAGAGCTCAACTCTTCAGGTATTTCAAAGCAGCGCTCACTGGCTGCAGCAGCACCTGAAGACATCCCACACGGGTTCGCAAAGCGAAAAGCCCTATTAGATTTAAGGGGAGCTGTGGCCTGCAGTGCCCAAGGGAAAACCGGAGGCTCAGCCGTGGACGAGCGCCCAGAGCGACGAGGACTTCTGTCCCCAGTGGTCCACACCGGACCAGCGCAGCTTCGCCCGAGGAGCACAGACAAGCAAGTCCGACTGGAGACCCCGGTGGAAGCCGAAACGCCGGCTCCTGGCGCCGACGCACCTCGGCATCCGAAGGTAACGGCCGGGCCGGCAGGTTCCGGCCTCACGAGCCGCCGCAAGACGCCAGCCCGAAGCCAGGCACCGGCCCCCGCCCCGGGGATCCGCGCAGACGCAGGCTGCGGCGGGGCAGGGCCGGCGGCCCGCGGTGCCCGGGCCCGGCCCGCCCGAGCGGCGGCGGGGTCTGGCGCTCCCTCACCTCTTCCTGCGGCGGGCACCAGCTTCCACATCCTGGAGGGCGGCGAGGGGCGCCTCAGTGGGGGGGGGGGGGCGCCGGGCCGCCTCAGCGGGGCGGGGGGCGGCTCTGTCCAGCGGCGCAAGGCCGGGAAGGGAAGAGAAAAGAAGAGAAAAACCCTCGCTCGCTGCTGCTGCCGCCGGGAGGCCGCGTCCCTGCGAGCGAGAGCCGCGCCAAGGCTGCAGCCGCGTGGTTGGAGGGGAAGGGAAAGGAGAGCACCGCCTACGGCGAGCCAGTGCAGCCGCGGCCCGGCGCGCATGCGCGGCGGCGCGGGCTCCCGCGCCTGCCCGGCGTCGGGGAGGTCCCTGGTCCGCTTGCGGCCTCCCCCGTTCCCCTGGCCTCGGTCCAGCACCGCGTTTCAACCCCCGGGAGCTGCCACCTGCCCTGTGACAGCTGAGGCCGGGGCTGACAGACCCAGGCTGAACTGAGGCGGGGCTCCTGGGCCCAGGGGCGGGGTGCAGGTGGGGGCCCCAGGTGAGGCTGGGCAGGACCGGTAAGGCCTGAGGAGCACCCCCCCACCCCAACAGTCGTGTCCCTCTGTCCTACCCTTCCGAGTGCGCTAATAGCCCTAACAAAATGCGTTGCATGTGGAACAGGAAATACAGAGATTCATCTCTTAACTGAAAGCAACTTTTGGCTAAAAAGAAGACATAAACTTACTAGAATTTTAGGTAAAAGAAAAAATGCCCGGGAGTTTGAAGGCTGTTTGGCAGGTTACCGAAGTCTTGCCAGTGTGTTACGTTGAATGTTCTGGAAAGGAACAGCAGAGGACAGGTAGGGAGAAGCCATACGTGCATGACTCCAGTCACACACATTTCAGGTATGGCTCAAAAATACCCATTTCTCCTTGTGCTACGCAGCTCACAAGGAGCAGGGTGTCAGATTCCTGATGTCCATAATCAGATCGGCCAGCAGTTGGAGAGCACATTTCTTCCTACTGGGCAATCGGTTTGCTTCTCAAATAATGAATATTGGTAATTGTTTGCCCTTTATCTTTGCAAAACAGCGAAAGCTTTTGGACGTATGTCCGCAGTTAGTTAAGAAGTTTTAGCATCAGAAAACCTGTGGAATTGAAATGGAGTGGAGGAACTCAGGATAACATTTTTCTAATAGGAAAAGATGAATTTAAAACATACAGAAATGTAAATATGAGCTGTCAGTCAGAAATGTTGTTTCTGTAGAATCATAATCTGTTTAACCTCCATGTGTTAGGACTTTAAGTATCCTTTGTCCTTAAATGTTCACATGCATACCTTTTTATATTTTCTCTCCTACGCTTCTCCTAAGATAAACGATCCCAGTCTCCTTAATCTCTTTTCTTGCAAATTTTCTTCATCTTCTTTGCTTTTTTAGTCCCTCATAATTTTGCAGTTTGAATCAGTTTTGAGCTAGGGTGACCAGAAATAGAGAGCGTATCCTAAATGAGACTATTTCTCAGCTTTACATAACTGTACTTAAGTATTCTCTGTATTGTTGTCATTACTCTATGTCTTATTTATCCTATTGACTTGACTTTTGTGATCATAACCTCATATGACAAATCATGCATAAGAAACTGTATGAATCCTGTAAAGCCCATTATAATGTTTATACTTTCAATTTCCCTGCATTTATCCCATTTTATTATATTTTCTGGTACCGTGTTTTCCCATTCATTTACCTTCTAGACTTCTTGAGTTCTTGCTGTCTCTCTTATCCTGACTGACCTAAATGTCTATCCTCTAATATTTGTTTGTTTTCTACTTGTTCCTTTTTTCAGTTCATAAATAAATGATTCAGCAGAGTCCCAAACTCAGAGACTATCAGAGCAGAAAGAGGCATTTCAGATATTCATATGGACTGCAGGCTTAACTTGCATATACCTGGTGAAACAGTACCACAGTTGACTAGGCCCTGCGAAACAGTACCTAAATATTGAGGTGATCTATCATTAAACTTTTGCCCTTAACAGAAATGTAGGTCTGCGTTATGTCCACGTTGATATTTTATCCTTGACCTAGGATTTTTTTTTTCTTAGTAGCCTTTTGTGTCAAAAGTCTCTTGGACTATTTTTAAACTTTGTCATCAGGTGCTATGCATTTCTTCTGACAAGGTAGTTTGAGTGGCAGAAACAGCATTGGCATACAAGTTTACAATGAGGACTCAGGTTTCTGCCGAGCTCTATGTTATGCCACTTGGACAAACCCTTGAAAGTCTAAATTATGCCTGCCAGCTCATATATATTCATTGCCTCTTAGGCATTTCTGTAAGAGATTATTGAGCGGTAATTGTATTTGCAGAAGACTAGTGCTAGTTAGACACTTTCAGATCATGCTTTTCTACGTGTTACGGTTTTTAATTACTTTTTCCCCTACAGGTGTTAGATTTACACTCTTATAATTTCTCATGTTGCTCTAGATGATTTTTTAAAAAACAGGTATTTCTGCACTTCAAACCTCCTGACATACTTTAAACCAGAGATTGGATGCTTTACTATTTCAGTTAAACTACTCCTAAACTCTTCCTAAACTTGTAAATAAGCATCATCCAAACTGAAGTAGGATTTTATAAAGTGGAGTAATAGCCTATTAAGCCAATTTATTTTTCTTGTAAAATGCAGGTAGTATGCCTTCAATTATATTTTTAGATCATGAGACATGGAAGTGTTATTGTGGTTTTTTAAATTTGTCTGCTTCCTAGTCTTGGAGACCACTTTCTTCTTATTACCAGAAAATAACGGGTCTGGTATAGGAATTCCACCTCATCAATGACAGTCGCTGGAAAACATTTTCTGAAATTCAGGTTGGTCATATCTTCTTGTTCACTTTTACCATGACAATACAACGATTCTTTCAGAGGTAGCTGTTTGGCACATTTGTATTTTCCCATGCATAAAAGGTTTGCTTTTGTAGTTTGTTTCCTCTTACTTGTTAGCTTCATTCCAGTGAAGCTTTCTAAATTCTGTAGTATTTGTTAAATTTAAAACATCTCTTGAACTATATTCACGCCTTTTCTCCAACTTTAATTTTTTTGTTCAGTGATTACGTATCTCTTGAGATTCGGTGTGTTTTGAATTAACTGATTTTAATGAAATGTTACTATCTAAACCTTACAGTGATTCTTGAACACCTACCAGGTATTTCACATACAAGCTTTAATGATATTGTGGCAACTACTGCGTAGTGGCGTGGCGCTTGCTTCAGTGGCTGCCAGACGGTATGCAGGACTAATAATGATATTGTGTACTCTGGAACTTACTGTACTAACAGAGCATCAACAATTTTTTTTCTCTAAATGTTGAACATTGAGCTATTTGACCATTTTTATACAGGGAGCTGATGACTAAGCCGTAGGATTTTAATTCTGATGCCTCTGAACTCCCATAGCAGTGTGTATTCAGTTTGCCCTAAGTTCTTAATTCAAAAGTTGATAGCATAGGCCCACTGACAGGTTTGTTGTCTTTCATGCCAAGTTTTCTAACTGCATAGATTCATCAGTGTGGTCGCTTCTCCTCAAAACTTGCAGCTTTATTGAATCTGTAGGTTCTTACAGCTACCGTGCTACTCCCTCAATCCCTTACGAGGGATTCCTTATGCCATTCCTTATGGCCAGATACGACTCTGCAGGCCTCTCTGCTTACTACCCATGCTGTGCAAAAGGGTGGGTTCCAATCATGATTGGGTAGCAATCCTTCCCGATCGGCCAGTCTATGTGCTCAACACATATAAATCAAATACCTTGTTTTCTCAACATAATCCCCTGTAGATTAACATGCTTTAGTGTTCACAGGCTGCTCAGGCCTTTCCTGAACTCCATCCACAGTGCTGAATTTGCAATGAGGACTCTTGGTCTTTCTGGTAAGCCTCGTTTCACAGCGGTCAGCAAGGTGAAAGGTGGTGGTGTGTGCGGCGGAGCCAGCGCGGAGCCTCTGTGCTGCTGCTGTCAGGGAGTGATCTGTGAATGTGCTCAGCACGATCTCAGCCCAAATCAGGCCGTGTGTTAGTCACCCCATTGGAAATCCCAATTAGCAGACTGCTGTACCACCGCTTTTCTTGTATTTCTTAAGCAACACCTCTCCCCCAAAAACACATGCCAAGAACTGGCAAGACCGCTTGAGAGGAGCCATGCTAAGGGTACAGAGGGCACATCAATTCCTGGTTTTAGATCCCACAAGGCAAAAAAAAAAAAAGTTGTTTAGTGTCCTTCGAATAGCATTGAGTAAATCATTTGCAATAAAAAACCCAACCCCGTGAAGCATATAAACTGAACCGAGCACAATGGAACTCGAGAATCCTCGCAGATGGAACTCGAGGCCCCGGGGCGGTGGCAGTGGCCGGGCGAGGCGCCCCTGGGGCGGGGGCGGCCGGCGGGGCCCAGCCCCTGACGCTGGCTGGGCCCTGATTTTGTGGTGCAACAACGGCCTCGGGGCTAGCCCCGCTGCCCGGGGACCGCGGGGAGGCCCGGCGACCGGACCGCCTCCCGCCCCGGGGCGGGCGCTGGCCCCGGCCACGGAGCAGGCGCACAGCCCGGCGCCCGTCACCCCGGCCCCTCGGCAGGGAAAGATGGCGGCGGCGGTGTGGCTGGGGCGGAACGGCGTCCGTGGCGGTGCCGCGGCCGGCTTCTTTGGCACCGGGCGGGTAAGGCGCTCCCTGCTCTAGTGGGGCCGAGGGCAGTCGGCCGGCGCCTCGGGGGTGCTCCGCGACCTCCTCCCCGCTCCCCCGGGGCTGCCCGGGCGCCCTTGTCCCGTCAGAGGGCGCGGCGGGTCTCCGCGGACAGTGCTGCCCGTCGGGCCGACGCCGCCCGGCCGCTCGCGGGCGCCTCCCCGCAGCCGCGGGGAGAGCCGTCTCGTCGTCGCCGAAGGAAGCAGTGTCGAGGGGCGACCCAGGCTTGAGTGAGGCTCCGGCTGCTGCGGTTTGGGGAAACAGCCAATGCACCTCCTGAGGGTGGGGACAAGCCCCGCTTCTCCTCAGCTCCCGGCGCAGCCCGCGCCGGCCCTGTCCGTCCCGGAGCCCTCGCAACGGTGCGGCCTGCGCTGCCCGGGACACGGCCCCCCGCCCCACCGCCCGGCAGTTCCCGTTTCGCTCCCATTTCAGTGCAGGCTGCGGAGGCTTTGGTGTCGCCCGTTGATCCCGATAGCCAAGTGGTGCAGTGCGATTTAGGTGAAGTGGTGTGAACGTTGCCGTCCAAGCAGTGCCGTGGCTGGTGTGCGTGGGTGTTGCTGGAGGCCGTTCCTAGTGGGTTGTGCCCAGGCACAGTGCTGCTTGCCGGTGACTGCTCGTGTGCTTCCGAGGGGGCCCTCCGCGGTGATTTCATGATTCACTTCCACCCCCTGAGTGAGGGTTGTTCCTTGGTTTGTTCATGTTTTGGGTTTTCGTGGGTTTGTTTTTGTGGTGTGGGTTTTTTGGTGGGATTCTTTTTTTTTTTAAAAAAAAAAAAGCTGTTTCCTGGCTTCTTTATACCTCAGTTTACACCTGAGGTTTAATTTAAAGCCTTGACTTTAAATAGTGAAATGATTAAATTGAGTGGATCCTGTCACGGAAGCCTCTTGTGCAAGCTAGTAATGAGATGATACCAGTCTTATGAAGAGACTGCTGAATTACACCAACTTTACTGGCTGCTCGATGTAGTTACAGTACTTTATTAGTCTTGGTGCAGTCTTCCTGCCTGCCCCTGCTGTGGCCTGCTCCCTCATCTTCCTCCTCCAAGCAGGAGGAAAGCTGCTTGCACGGTTTCTGTAGTGGTGAGCAAGAGGAGCGGGCTGTGTCTGTCACTGACAGACACCTACCTGATCAGGGAGACTCAGTACTGCGTAGGGATTATCTCCGGTTATCTCCTTACACTGGAGGAAGAGGGGGTCCAAATGCCATCTTGATTTGCAGCCTCTGCCATGAGCTGAAGCTCTCCAGAGGGAGCCCTTCTCTCTCCCTGCATACCTGAAGAGAGATGAGATGAGCAGGGAACTACTAAGAAAGACCCGAAAGAGAGTCTTCACACTCCCCTTTCCTGGAGGCTTAATAGTATTCTGGTACTCTGTGAAACGTGCAAATTTTATTTTTGTTGGGAGAATTAAAAAAAAATCGGTATTTTACAGACATTTGGTGGCAGATCTGAACTGTAAATTTTGTTATTTCACAAAAATGTTGTGACGTTCTTTGGATTTTCCATTTGGTCTGCTCGTGTTCCTTAGAACCACCTTTGGTTTATTTTTTTCTTTGTGAGAAGCCGTTGCACATAGCTGAAGAGTCCAAGTTCCAGAAAGAATCCCTGAAGTACGTATTTAATATAGATGCTGTGGGACTTGCTGCACTGCTTTACTTTTGTGATAATTCTAGCTTTAGTTTGAGCTTTACTTTCTTAATTTTGTTCTACACAGTGCCCACATCTCTTCTTCACTGTTAGTTTTTGTTTCATCTTTTCTTTGGAACATGAGCTCCATTAAATTGGCAGTGTAATTCCGTGATTATTCTCTCTGTTTTCACCTGTGGTACTCACTAAAACGTATTATCACACAGAAAGATTCACATGTGTACTTTCTCAGGCCATCTTTAAGCTTTGTGAAGCCCCCATCCCTGTGCATTATAGCTGTGACATGTACAGATTATTCAGCTACCACTAAAAATGCTGTCTCTTAATTTTAGTGTTGAAAATGTGAGTTAATAAATAGAACAATAAGTTGTAATATTTTTACCTTTTTAAAATAACCTTTCTTCTTTGTGTCAGCCTGTTGAACAGTTGCATGTTTTTATGAACATCACCATACAAGAGTAACCATTCAGTCTTCTTTCCTAAAATTATACTAGAATTTTTTGTATTCAAATAAACACATTAAAGGCTCGAGTACAAATTGGTATTAGAGAAAATAAATGTAACATATTCTTCTATTTTTTTGCACATGAAAAATAATCTAGTTTTGTCATACTTAGAAGTGTTTGCAGCTTTAGGTTAAGGTTACTTTTGTATTCTAAATAATTCGGGAATTTCTGAATTACTACTGTAATGCTGCTGTCCCAAAGCATTTAATTCAGTATTTAGGTTAGGGTTTGAGTTAGTTTAGTGTTTTAGGATGCTAGAAATACCCTCTTGGCTATTTTTGCTGCGACTTTCTTGGTGACATCACAAATTTCCCATTGCATTAATGGGATGTTTTCTTATCAACGTGGATCACTAGATGTAATACTGAATTTTCTTCTCTTTTCATGTATGTTTTAAACATGTACCAACCATGTGTCTTTTTGCAAGGACCAGTTCATTGAGAGCTAATTTGCTGTAAATGGTATTTCTATTGGGACAGAGTGTAATGCTGATAACCAAACCTTGCACAGTTTTGTCTGGGAGATGGCACTGGTTTGCTTAGCAGCTCCAGCAACAATTGGGACAGGTCTCATGGAGTTTGATTCTGCCCCATTCTCCAGGGAAGAAGAATGTTTTGTTGACTACAGTAGTAAAGGATCAAAGCCTTGAAGCTATGACTGAAGCTCTTGAGTTTGTAAATACATACACATGTAATCGCAAAATTACATGGATTTGTTAGGGCAAAACTGCTTATGCATAAAGTACAGCACATATATGAAACTGAAACCCAAATCCTGCTGGGAGTCTGTAATTAGTTGGTAATGGTTTTCCACACACTGTAGTAAAAGTGACAGACATAAGAATAACTAACTTTCAAAATAACAAAAAATCACAATTAAATATTTTTTTCAATAGTTCTCTAGTTGGAATGGAATGTCTAAAAATAGCTGAGGTCCTTTCCTAGTCTAGTGTTAGCATTTATGTGAAGGTCCGTGTATTTTAGTATAATACAATCCAATTCTTGCATTCAATTTATAAGGCAGTTATGGTTGTTACCTCCCTGTTGCAAGAAAATCTAATCTTGCATAACAGTCCTGTATACAGAAATGAGAAAAAACTAACTTTCTTCTTTTTTTTTGCAGTTTTTCAGCCGTGGGCCAAATGTGCTGCATCAAGAGAGCAATGCACCACAAGCTGCATTCTTTTCACCTCTTCAAAAAGTGATGTTGCCACCAAACACCTTTCAAGGGAAAGTGGCCTTTATAACTGGTGGAGGTACTGGGCTTGGCAAAGGGATGACAACAGCTTTGTCCAGTTTGGGTGCCAAGTGTGTTATAGCAAGCCGGTAAATATTAATGAAGATGTTTTAGAGCTTTCCTTTAGTACTGAATGCTGAATAGATCTGTTCACTTCTTCATAATGGATCTTGTTTTCTTCTTCATAAAATGGATAAATTTATTCTATTTACTCTATTTCAGTACAGTTTTAAATTATAATGTCATATTGTAAATACTAGAAACTTGCGGATCCATCTACAAGTGTCTAGTGTTGTAACCAGCTGTAGGAAGAAATAAACTAAATGCATTTCCATGAAATGCGACAGCAAAATAAACAACTCAAAATATTAGACATAAATTCAACTAAAGCCTACAAGAGAACACAAAATGGAAATGGCCGTTGTTGAACATTTTGAATGCATTATTGCAGGTGTTCTTGATACAGATTTGAATTGCAGTAAAGAATTAAAGCCATTCCTCTTAATTATTATGAAGAAGATGATCTTCATACAACACTACAGTAAAGACTAGAAAAACAACCTCATTTTTAATCAAAATAAACAAGTGTTGTGACATTTGTCCGAATAGTGGTTTAGATACTTAGTCTTAAATCTGAATATGCGTGTCCCTTCTAAAATACTAGCAGAGTAGTAGCTAACACTAAGTTTGTTATGATTACCTACTCAGAATGAAAATATTTTTTCTAGCTTACCATGTTTGATTAGCTTAAGATAGTCTCTTACTGCTTTGAAGTAGCAGTAACCAGAAATTACTTAGATTTAAATAGTTTTCTTTCAGAAAGTTAGTGACTAAATATAATTTTTATCTTAAAGCTCAATTTTCTTGAAAATCAGCAACACACATGCATGTGCACACATATTAAATGATATTTTAAGGTTTAGCTTGTATTTGCTTAGAAAAAAATAACCAGATTTTATTAATCTGAATTGTAATTGCATTTACTCAAAATTTAGTGACATTTAATATTTATTTTTAGGAAGCTCGATGTTTTGAAAGGAGCAGCAGAAGAAATTTCTTCTAAAACAGGGAATAAGGTAAATTTTTACAGAATTGTGGGTATGTTAGTTGTTATACTTTAAATGGTTATAGGATTTTTATGTATTTATGTGCTTCTGTGGGCTTGTTTAATTTATGAGCGGTATGGTTTTGAAGTCTTACAGCTACCTTTCCATTGTTATATAGGTTCATGCAATCCAGTGTGATGTGAGAGATCCAGTTTCAGTTAAGAATGCTGTTGCCGAAATAATCCAAGTGGCAGGACATCCTGATGTAAGTGTTCTAGTGAAAGAAAAAAACTTCAATCTTCATTACTGAAAATACTCTGCATAGTAGGTATGAAGAAAATGTCTATGGTAGAAAGTTAATAGAATCTGAAGAGACACTAGACAAAAAGTGGCCGTACTTCAGGATAAAGCTAACATTCAGTTAGACTGGTTACTCTATTCCTGTGGTTCTTAAAATAATTAGTGGATAAATAGACAAAACATTGTCCTTGCTCTAAGGACTAACAGTTTCTTTGTAAACAGTGGGACAATTATGATGGGATTCTTTGAATTAATTACGTGAACAGAATATTGCCCTTAAATCCTCCTGAAAAGGTCACTTACCTGTGTTGGTACTGACTTACACCTGTTGCTTATTAACAGAATGTTTCACAAATTAGAAACGGAGGTAACCATAGACGTCATCTTTGGTCTTTGCTTAGCTTATTAAAATACACAAAGAAGGTTCCAACTTGAAAACTAAGTTCTTGTAAAATCAAGAAAAAAAATTTCAGTCAAGCTGAGCATCTGTTTTTTAATAGTTTGGCACAAAATACAGAGCTCTTTATATCAGACTGTTGCTTGAGAAGGGTGGTCTGGTGGAGTCGACCAATGGTAGGCACCAAACTCTGATTTGATTGTGAGAGAAACTCAGATTGTGCTAGCTGATAGTGTGATGAGAGTGTTAACATCAATGTGAAGGATAGTCGGTGAGATTTAAACTGTTTACTGCAGATTTAAAATTGTCATCTGTGTATTGTAGACTCTTTGCATTCACCAATAGCTTCCTATAGACATGGAAGAGAACCTACTGAATTCTAAATGTGGTAAGAAGTGGAGAAACTGTTTCTCACAGCGGTATGCTATAACAGGGCTATAAATAAGACAGCTCACTGTCCTGATTTGTAGACAAGATACTCTGGATATTATTTGACTACTAGTTACTGCAGGTTTTGGCGAAGTACATCATGATCTTCAGGTTTTTAAGTGTATGCAGAGAGGGAGGAGACTTCTTCCTGTATATTACATTTTTAGTACACCAGTAATTTTCTGCAAAAATACTTCCCATGACTTGTTCTTTACAAGCATTTCCTTTCTTTTTAATTTCACATTCTGTGTGTTCAAGAGAGACTGCAGAGTAAATTGAATATTCACTTCTTTTTGTCTAGTTTTTCTCTTAGTGACGGGCATGACACATAAGTTTATGAATAAGTTTACCCAAGCCTGGGTATCACTGCCACTGTGCATGTGAGGTGAGATCTCAAAGACAGAAGTTAATGGCAGTATCATATTCCTTCTAGCTTTGTTTTGTTCATTCTGTCCCCAAGACTGTTACTCCCAATTAGAAACCAACAATTTCTTTTGTCGTATGGATTGTTTTGGCAGTCATATATATCTACATACCTCAAAGATCCTATCATGCAGTCCTTAGTTCACTAGTTTTATTATTGTGTCTTTGCTATATTTATTCAGTGATTCAAGTAACGTCCTCAGTATCTTGAGGTGTCTGGATTTTATTTTTTGTTTCTTCAAACTGTAGGGAGGCTTTTGAATTGTATTTGCCATCTATATGTATAATTTATGGCTGTTATATTTTATTTGTTTTACATTCATGCAATATGTGCTGTGCTCTGTTCTGTTACTGAAAATTCTAATGTCTTCATTTAGCCCAGAAGTTCTTCAGGACAAAGAGTTTGTTTTATGGGCAAACCTAGGTGCCATTCCATAAGTAATCAACATTTTATTGCTTCAGCACATTATATTATTATTAAATACACAAGATCTGGCCATGTGAATTTTGGTTTAAAAACTGCTCATGTGATGCTTAGTCCTCTTAAAAAACATATAGAACTTGACAGCTTGAAGGGCTAAGTGGATGATATATCAAAAGTATCCTCTGCCTAATTATTGTTTGTAGAAAGGCAGCAAGTGATGGATATACATCTATGTGAAAAAAGGTTTGTACTAGTTGCTTGCAGTTCACTAAATCATAGTATTCTCTTTGTCACGACTGATTAGACTTCTTGTTATGCAACAGTCAGCTAATCCAGACTTCAGTCATCAGATTACTTGAACTTTTTTTTTGCTTTTATTCCCATGCATCCATTGCATTAAATATGATATGTAACCTTGGAACTTGGTGGGGACAAACTTTTCTGTTAGGATGCCCTTGAGACACTATGGAAAATAGTGACTTAAATCCCCCTCTACATTGACAGTTCCTCAGTACTAGACTAGTAACTACAGCAGTTTGGAAAGCTCATTTTCTGTAACTGATACATATCTATGCTGCACGTGTTAAAATTTCTGATGGATTATTTTCTCTCCCCCCTCTGCCCCCGTACCACATTTGATGAGGATATTTTTACTTTTCTACCTGGAAACATTAAGAAGTTCCATGTAAATTCTTTGCTTTTCTCTCAGGAAGAGTTATTTTTAGTTAACTCTTAGGGTTTCCTTCATGTGTTTCAGGTTGTGATAAACAACGCAGCTGGAAACTTTGTTTCCCCTTCTGAACGACTTTCTGCTAATGCATGGAAAACGATAACTGATATTGTGCTTAATGGTACTGCTTTTGTAACTCTGGAAATCGGAAAGGAGCTCATTAAAGTACAAAAAGGTATCTCAAGATAAATGGTAACTAAACATTGTGACATAATATTATTACTTGCTTTCCGTGCCTTACTATTATTGTAGCCAGTTTTGAGAATTTGAAAAGACACAATTTTTAACACTCTGCATCTTTTCTAGAAAGAAACTACATTTTCCGTAAAGATGTACTTAAATACCACACAGTAGGGCTGGTTAGCAATTACTTCATTGTAGAATCTGCCCTTAAAATTGGACCCAGAGGCCACAAGGTTGAATGTAAAAATCTGATTGCAGAGTTTGTACTAGTTGTAAAACGTTTTTAACATTTAAAAAATAAGGCTTTGTTTAAAACATATGCTGTTATTTCTTTTGAGTCTTCTATATATATGTTGGCTTCATCCCCAACTCAGACTTACTGTATCATTACAGCAAACTATTGCGATAGTTTGCTTTATGGCCTTCCGGATGCATGCAGTGTCTCCCTATAGTAATGTGAAACATGGCTTTAAAAATGTCTTTTTCTCTGCTGCTGTTGAATGAAAAACTGCTTTTCTTGCTTTGACCCCCAAATTCGTCAAAATCCAGAAGTCATTCACCTTCATGTTGTCTCTCTTCCTCTCACTTCTAAGCTTCCAAAACACACAAATTTCTTTTGCATGCATTACTTGCATGCCTTCTTTCTAGGGAATTCCATCTGTCAGTAAGACTTATTTAAGGTTTTCTTTAAGACATGTTTTTGCAAGTAAATCAAATGTATGTTTGTTCTCTCATTCTCCACCTTCATTTTCTTTTTTTCTTGCTTGTTTTTTTAAGTTTGAGCAGAGACCTTAGTTTCTGAGGTGATGGAGACGCTACTCAATGCAAATATTTTAGAACAGTCTGAGGATGCCATACATTTGACAGTACTAGAACACTGGTACATTCTTTAGGTCTGCAGCATGACCTACATTGAATCTAATTTATTAAATAATAAAAGTGCTCTGCTTTTAGACTTTAAGTTTGTATTGGTATTTAAAAGTGATTTGTAATCTGCTAGTGCGTTGTTTATGCACTAAAGTTTTACAAAATGAGAGGAGCTAATTGGTTAGACATTGTCCATTTTAGGAATATAGGCTTTAGAAATAAAAATTGTGTATGAACTGAAGTGTACTTTAAACTTCAGAGCTGTAAATTTATCAGTCATTCTTGCTTCTGTGTTAAGTTCACCCAACTTTAGATAACTTCAAAGTTGTTCTGTGGTTTTTGCCTGTGTTGATTTTTCTTTTCAAAGTCTCCCACTGTAGACTTCTTCTTTGTAAGTAGGGTCCATGGTTTCTGGATATCTGTTGGCATTTCTGTCAGTGCTTGTTTGTGGTTCTCTTTAGTTTCTCTTGTGTAACATTGTAATGTTTTAACTGAGTCTCTACATCATCACATACATTTTATCAGTAACGTATGTTGTTTTAGAAATATCCCTTGGGTAGCTATTCTAATTAAATTATTTTTAAAATAGAGTAAGTAGAACAGTTATTTTAGTTACTGTGGCGTAAGTAATGAACTGTCGTCCCTTGTCCTCCGTTTCCCAGTTACAGTAAGTTCATGCTAGTCATTGATCAGACAATTAGAATTTGCAGGCTTCCATAAAAAAAAGATAAACAAACAGTTGCAGTTTCCATTATTTGTCTTAATAGTTTTTGCTGAATCTGTTATAAAATATAACATATAAAATAAGGTAGTCTTTTTATAATACAGTTTGTTGTGATAATAATGCGAAAAAGTTATGCAGGTTAACTTTGTCATAAACTCTGCTGCAGAAAAAGCTGCTGAAAGTTTCTTGAAAAAACCTCATTTTTTTTTCCGCATAAACTTTAACTCACGTCCTAAACTATGTCATTTTAAGATTATGCCAAACCTAATTGTTAATGCTGATTTGTTGGTTGGTTGGTTTGTTTGTTGTCCGTCCCCCCCCCCGCCAGGAATTGATGAAATTAGGGCAAATTACCTGGTTAGTGACTATTAGGCTAGGGCAGCTTCTATGAAAGACACTGTAAGATCTTAGGCCTTCACTCCAGTTAGACTGGTTTGCACACATAAATTAATTATCAGTAGAAGTCTGAGGCTTTAGACCTTTGGAGCCTAATCAATAGCTGTTTACACTTACATGGAACAACTCTTAACATTCATGGAAAAGAGGGAACTGAAATGAAAAGGCTTGAAAGCAAAGCTTCCAAGAGTAGGTTTTTAAAATATCTTTTTACAGCCCAGGGTGAAATGGCATCCCTAACACTTGAGCTGCAAACTTCTGTACCACTGAGGCTGCTTTTTACCTTAAGTCCAGAGTTTGATCTTCATGCATTTTTTGTTTGGTGGTGGGTTTTTTTTTTTTATAAATGTTTTTGCAACTTCCAGGAGCAGCATTCCTGGCTATTACAACAATTTATGCAGAGAGTGGTTCAGGATTTGTGTTGCCGAGCGCCTCTGCCAAAGCTGGTGTAGAAGCAATGAGCAAGTGAGTAATATAGCAAAATGTGTGTTCTGCTTTTCACATCCTTGAGATAGAGTAATAGGTCTATAAAAATGGAGCTAGTTGGTATAGTCCCCCTATTCCATGGTATTGTAAGAGAACATTCCAGCCTCCCGTATCCTAGCAAGAAAATAGTATGCTGACAGCTTCTTACAGAAGGAAGTATTAACTGCTATTATTGTGATAATTTTTATCACAAGGACAGGATAAGGACAAGTGGAACTACTTCTTTTGGCAATAGCAAGTTCTAAAGTTTGAATTACAGAGTTTTGATAGTCAGATTCTCTTGCATTCTCATAGGCGAACCAGTACTTAAAGACAGTTACTGGGGAACTGTTTGAGGTCTATGTGCCTTCCACTTTCTTTTGTGTCAGGAAAAGATGTGCTTGTATTTGGGTGGAGTATACTGTTGCTTCACCTATCTAGTTTCATAAAGAAATGCAATTCCTGTCACTATTTTAAATTAAAGTCTGCAGTTATACTTAATTCAGAACACTATCGTGATGTATCCGTGTTACTCAGCGAACAAAAAGATTTCTATCATTATTAACTATAGGGCAGTCCTTCATAGCAAGTAGATCCTCCTCTGCACTTTGGCAGAAGGAATTGAATAGTTTGGCAGCCTTTTAGTAACTAGAATTCTTTATTCAGAAAAAAATGAGGGAATGAGTGATGGTCTTGATTTCTGTTCTGTAGAGCTGTAACTGAAGTTTGTACTTTTCAGAGACTTTATGACCCAGCTAATTCATTCATTGTAGTAGATGATCTATCTGAACTACTGCTTATGCAGAGAAAACATTGCCATAAAGCAAAATTATTCTACTGGTCCCATTTTAGAATGTAACCTCTGTTTTGTGTTATTTCAAAACATCTAATGTGAGAGCTATGTTGAAAATGTTAGAAATGTATTCTTGTGGGATAGTCTAAATTACCAGAAAAGGTGGTGGCCTAACAGTTGTTTGTCAAGGAGTTTAGGTGCCAAAATCATCGGTATGATTTGTGAGGGAGAAAGAATTGCTCCTTAATGTTGCTTTATCTATGATGCATCCATTAAATCAATATTCCTCTGTTTGTGAATGTGATTTTTTTTTTTCTTCTCGGAAATGTTTTTGCTAAGAACAAAAAACCCCCTTAAGTAGAAATACCTGTTTCAGGAAAATCCCAGTATTTACACATTTGATTCAGTTTTAAAGATTTTTTTTTTTTTTTTCAGAATAGCATTATTAAAATATTATGTTTAAAATATTGATGCATTCTGTTAATGAATTTTTAGGTCTCTTGCGGCTGAATGGGGTAAATATGGCATGAGATTCAATGTGATTCAACCAGGTCCAATAAAAACAAAGGTACATAGCATGAAGTGAAACACAGCCTTGAATATGCTTTGTAGTACAGACTTAACTTTAAGATAGTCTAACCTTTTCTGTAACTGTTAAATTCAAGTATTATTTCCTTGGTAGTCAAGACTGTGCTGGAATATTGAACACACAACCTCTCAATAATTGTTTTGTAAAATAGAATTTCTTGAACTTCTGAAACCTGCCACTGCCCTTTTTACTACGCTAATGTAACTGAAACCTTTTTTTAGTGTTTCGAAGAAATATCAAAATATTCAATGTTGATTCTTATCAACTGTACCTACCTAGTTTGTCAAGTGAAGTGAATTCTTACACTTGGTGGAGTAAAAGTGCCTATTTCTGCCTGAGCTCCTAATTTTTAAACAAAACATCTCATCGATTCCAAAATTTCAGAATCTTTTTTAGGTATATGAGAACAGAACCTCACTAGTTTTGTTGAAAGGAAAAACTAAGTCAGCAAGGATATGTGAAGCTTTGATATGAGTGGAAAGGAGGACTGGAGGGTTTGAAGGAAGTAATCCACACCAGCTGGAACAAGAAGAAAAAAGAAAGCAGTCCTGCAAGAGGCGAGAGGAGGATCTGTTTCACATTGAATCAAAATATTACAATTATGAGCAGTAACAGCTAATAATGGTATTACTACTACCTGTAAAACGTTTCACAGTTGGTTTTGCTGTTGTTTTGGGGATAGGGGTGCAGGGTTGTTTCTTTTTTCTTTTTTCTTTTTTTTTTTTCCCCTTTTTTCTCTTGTCAGTATTAGATGCTACACTGGACAACTCGGTTTTACCTTTTTTTGCCTGTAAAGAAAGATAAGTGGCAGTATCAGCAGAGTTATAAGAATATTGAAACAATATTACAGGATCAGACGAAAAGTCCTCCAGGCCGTGTATCTGGTGAATTTTTAGGCAAGAGTGGAAGAAACACATTTAATGACATTTCTTCTTTGTCTCCAGCCTCTGGCAGTCTATGGCCCAGGGAGTTTGATACAGTTGATATCTCTTCATATTGTAATCATCTTGATGGATTTTTTTTCTTCCATTAGTTTGTCCTGTTCCTTTTTGAATCCATATAAACTTTTGGCATCCACTATATCACGTGGCAAGATCACTTTGATTTATAGAGTCTCATAATTTTTGACAAGTTAACTGCTTTAAATGTAAATATTGTTACCTCCTGTTAATGTTTCTGATTTAAATTAATAGCATATATCTGACTTGAGATACTGTGTGTTCTTAATAAAGTACTACATTTGTCGTACTGTTTCCAAGTTAAAATTCCCCTGAAAGCATAAAAAGGCAGAGTGATTTTACTTAAAACAGCATATTGCAAAATCAAGGCTTTCTGCCTTAGGGGCTACATCCATATCTTTAAAAAACACTGTTGTAAGTCACGATAGGAAAAGGAAAAAGCATACAAGCGCAATACTGTTTAACCTTATAAGCTGGCATTTAAAAACATGGCAATAGAAGACTTAAATGGCATGAGTACAGCCATGATTACATAAATTACAGTATGCTTTAAGTCTCATAACTTCAGTAGCTTAACATAAATGTTACTAATAGATTTCTCATTTTGCCTGAGGAGGTTGTTTCCTTGTGGAGGAGCCAGGAAGAACAAAAAACCTCTTCTGTTTCCCGTGCCATTCTAAGCTATTCAAATACTAAAACTTCCAGTGACTTAGTTGAGTTCTAGTCATTGGTGCAATTTAACTGAACTTGATTTTTTTTTTCTTTTCTTTTTCTTTTCTTTCAGATTTACTTACTGTGTGTCATGTATAATTTTTCTGTCACTTTCCTGCTCCTCTTCTCTCCTTGTTCCTCTCCCCTGTCCATGCAGCAATTTTGAGTCTTGCTTATTTTCTCAAATGTTTATCAAGGGTGTTTGGGAAACAAAGATTATTAACCCTTTTGTTTTTCATAGATAGATTGTGGGTAACTATCCTAAACACGTTAAATTCCAGCTTATCACCCTCAGTAGATGCATATCCGTGCAACAGGGATAAAATCTGTTTTCTGTTCCCTACTTCTGTTTCATCCTACTGACAAAGATGGTGTAGGCAGTTTACTCACAAATGTTAACTTCCGTATTGTTTATGCGGAGTCAAATCTCTGTCGGATTTTAATTTCTGATATAGTTATAACATTTTTTTTTTTTCCAAATGTTTCTCTTAATTCTCAGGGTGCTTTTAGCCGCCTTGACCCAACAGGCACATTTGAGAAGAAAATAATTGAGAGGATTCCTTGTGGCCGTCTGGGAACTATAGAAGAAATTGCAAATCTTGCTGCCTATTTCTGTAGTGACTACGCAAGCTGGGTTAATGGAGCAGTAAGTTTTTAGTTAATGTTGTTTATACAATTAACCTGATAATGGTTTTGCTGATGTTTTTTTTTAAAGCCCTGGTTTCAGAAATGAAACAAAAACTGTTACTTTGAAATTCTTTACAAGCATTATTACCCTTTTAATTGTAATGCATGGTAATTAGTACTTTTAAAAAGAACTTTTAAAAATGATTGAATTACATTATTTTGAACATGGGTTTTTGTGATCCAAATCAATAAAAATTACTTTCACAGTTCATAACAAAGGAATGCTACAGAAACCCCACTATTATTAAATACGTTGCTTATGCTTTTTCTAGGTAATTAGAATGGATGGTGGAGAATATGTTTCTATGGCAGGAGAATTCAATGATTTGAAGAAGGTATTAAATTCCTTACTTGCTATTTTACATTCAAACAAATACTTCGATGCGTAATTATTATATGGAGTTCCAATAAAATGGTCTTTTCTTTTATTAGGTTACCAAGGAGCAGTGGGATATTATGGAAGCAATGATTAGAAAAACAAAAGGCTCTTAAAAGTATGTAACTGTATGGTAGATATTTTTGGAAATGAACCACTACTTTTTCATGAATGTTTAGAAATAACCAGTTGAAAAATAGCCTTCAAAATCTTTTGTATGCTGATTTCAATAAACTATTTTCAAATTGTCATATTTTGACAATTGGAGCAGGTACAACCCTAAGGAACTGCAGTCTGTGGATAAGTCCAAGCCAGAGCAGAAACGACTTTGACTCTGTGTAAGCACTTCTCACCAATAATGAAAGCAACTCTGCATTATCAACACTGTTTTCAGCACAAATCCAAAACACAGCCCCGTACTAGCTACTATGAAGAAAATTAACTCCACCCCCATCAAAACCAGCACATTCTTCACCCTTTATTCCATACCATTTACATCATGCCAGTACATCCTCATTAACCACCACCCCCTTTCCCATCCTTTGATATAATATACAGATATCATTCCCTTAATCTATGGGCCACCCCTGTAAAAAGCCCATAAAATACCCACAGAATGTCCACTGAGTTCATTTAGTCCATGACTTTGGGCTCCATCTGTTATGGTGGTCACTCGGGACAGGAGAGATGGTGTGTTGCATGGAGTTACTGGGCACAAAAGCCAGCTCAGGTTGGCTTTTGCTAAATGTGTATCCCAGTGTTTGAAGGTCCCACCACCCATTGCTTTCAGTGTAGTCTTTAACAGTCCATTGTATCATTGGATTTTCGTGGAGGCTGGTGCATGATAGGGGACGTGATACACCCACTCAATGCCATGCTCTTTGGCCCAAGTGTCTATGAGGTTGTTTTGGAAATGAGTCCCGTGTTCTGACTCAATTCTTTCTGGGGTGCCATGTTGCCATAAGACTTGCTTCTCAAGGCCCAGCATGGTGTTCCGGGCGGTGGCATGGGGCACGGGATATGTTTCCAGCCATCCAGTGGTTGCTTCCACCATTGTAAGCACATGGTGCTTGCCTTGGCGGGTCTGTGGGAGTGTGATATAATCAACCTGCCAGGCCTCCCCATATTTATATTTCGGCCATCATCCTCCATACCAGCGAGGTTTTAGCCACTTGGCTTGCTTGATTGCAGCGCATGTTTCACACTTACGGATAACCTGTGCAATAGTGTCTATGGTCAAGTCCACCCCTCAGTCATGAGCCCATCTATATGTTGCGTCCCTTCCTTGATGGCCTGAGGTGTTATGGGCCCACCAAGTTAGGAATAATTCACCTTTATGTTGCCAGTCCAGACCCACCTGCGCCACTTCAATCCTAGCAGCCTGATCCATCTGCTGCTTGTTTTGATGTTCCTCAGTGGCCTGACTCTTGGGTATGTGGGAATCTATGTGACATACTTTTATAACCAGCTTCTCTAGCCGGGCAGCAATATCTTGCCACAATTTGGCAGCCCAGATGGGTTTGCCTTTGCGCTGCTGGTTGCTCTGCTTCCATTGCTGCAACCACCCCCACAGAGCATTTGCCACCATCCAGGAGTCGGTATAGAGGTAGAGCACTGGCCACTTTTCTCATTCAGCAATATCTAAAGCCAGCTGGATGGCTTTCACCTCTGCAAACTGACTCGATCCACCTTGTCCTTTGGCAGTTTCTGCGACTTGTTGTATAGGACTCTATACTCCAGCCTTCCACCTCCGATGCTTTCCCGCAATGCGACAGGACCCATCAGTGAACAGGGCATATCGCTTCTCATTTTCTGGTAGTTTATTATACAGTGGGGCCTCTTCAGCACGTGTCACCTCTTCCTCTGTCGACATTCCAAAATCTCTGCCTTCTGGCCAGTCCATGATCACCTCCAAGATTCCTGGGTGACTGAGGTTTCCCATTCGAGCCCGCTGTGTGATCAGTGTGACCCACTTACTCCACGCAGCATCAGTTGCATGATGTGTAGAGGGGATCGTCCCTTTGAACATCCAGCCCAGCACCGGCAGTCGGGGTGCCAGGAGGAGCTGGGCTTCAGTACCAACCACCTCCGAAGCAGCTTGAACCCCTTCATATGCTGCATCTCTTTTTCGGTTGGAGTATAGCGGGCCTCGGATCCTCTGTATCCCCAGCTCCAAAACCCCAGGGGCAGACCTCAAGTCTCCCCTGGTGCTCTCTGCCAGAGGCTCCAGGTAGGGCCATTCTCCCCGGCTGCGGTGTAGAGCACATCTTTTACATCTTGTCCTGCCCGAACTGGCCCAAGGGCTACTGCATGAACTATCTCCTGTTTAATTTGTTCAAAGGCTTGTCGTTGCTCAGGGCCCCGTTTAAAATCCTTCTTCCGGGTCACTTGATAGAGAGGGCTTACAATAGAACTGTAATTTGGAATATGCATTCTCCAAAAACCCACAATGCCTAAGAAAGCTTGTGTTTCCTTGTTTTCGCAATAATGAAAATATCCCTGCATTATCAACACTGTTTTCAGCACAAATCCGAAACACAGCCCCATACCAGCTACTATGAAGACAATTAACACTATCCCAGCCAAAACCAGCACAAACACGTATATTTTTCACATATACAATCTAATCTGTTGCCAATAGTGAGCAACAGTTGTTCATTGAAATTCTATTGTTCTTTAGATTATGTCTTATATAGCCATGCTATGGTCTACAATTAGCTTTTTTTTAGTATTTCAGAGGATTTTTTTGTTTCTCAGGTGTGTCTCTTAATATTTTAACTCCAATAGCATTTCAGGACTATCCTAACTGAATATAATTCTTAATTTGAGGAAAAACTAAGAAATTAAGTCCTAATCTTCACACTTCAGTAATAAATTCTAAACTTGCAAATAATGAAGTTTCAAGTTATCAGCAGGACTGCATTCACTGACATAGGATGTAACTTCTGTGGTTACTTACAAAATCTTGGAATACATAACCATCTTGGTCTCGTCTTTTGCTGACATTTCAGTCTGTTAATTATCTTATGCTGAACTTTAAAAATGGCATTTAAAGACTAGCAATGCCTTTCTAAGGAGCTCGCTCTTTGTCATGATTAAGTTAATTTTCTTGAAAATACAAAACTAAAAACTGTTTATTGTTAATGTGTGTGTGACTAGGGGAGTCTGTCCATAAAAAATGTTTTACTTAAGACTAGTAAAGGACATCAGTAAATCGGGACTGAAAGCTTTGAAACCTCATTGGTTTAGATTTACAGAAATCCCTAGGTTTCATTTGCATTCACAGACTGGTACTAAAGAAGCTTTAAGATGGCATTACCTCTGAATCTAGTCAGCTTATCCATCCCAAATAAGCAGGTGATGAAAAAAAAAACCCAAACCAACCAAGCAAAACCAAACCAATGTTTATTGCTGTCCCTCTTTTAGTATTGTTACGTTTTCCAGATTAGGGGGTTGCCAGTTGTTTGTGAGCTGTAGTATGATCAAGTATTTCTCTGCGGCCTTTAGTAGGGTATCCTCTGCAGATGGCTATCAATAAAAATAAGTTCCCACCGGTCTCTTGCATCCATGGGTGTGCACAACTTTTACTATAGGAAAGTTCGTCATGTGGTTGAAGTACTGGACTGAGACTGCAGATAACCATGTTCATTCTCCAACATTGTCACAGACTTTGTGTGACCTCAAGTTATTTCTGTTGCATCTGAACAGCAGGGCAGGTACACATTGCAGCATTCCCTCAGGAACCCGTCATCTGAAGCAGGGAGACTGGCACATTCCTTTTAGCTCAGAAAACATAGGTCCTGGGTGGGGCACAGGTGGAAAAGATCAAGAAACGAGGCACATTCCCAGTCTCAACATGAAGTTAGGATCAAGTCTATACTTGGCTTTGGGAGCTAGGAAGCACTGCTGGCTGCCACATATTCTTAATCCATATCTCTTCCCTGCATATAAAATAATAGTAACAATACTTTTTAATCTTGCATACTACTTTTTTTTTTTTATAATCCTATGTACTATTTAATGTATTTTTTAGACATTGAAAGCAGAGACATTTTTTTGGTGGGGGTAGGGTGAGATGGAAAAGGAAGGGCAGAGGAGAAAATGGGGATAAGCCTAGCCCAGCTACAATTATTTTTTTCCAGAGATTTCAGCAATAGGTACAGCACTGCTTAAATGTAATGCCTACTGACATAGTCAATGCCAGAAATCCTGTATGTGGCTTTAAACACACACCCACTATTCTTTGGCTCAACCACCACTGTAATACTGCTTTGCCTGTGTATGTCCTTTGCTTAGAAAGTAAACTTCTTGGAGCTCCGTTCAGAAATGTTTCTCTTCCATAGCAAAAGGCAGTGGGTTCCTATGCAAAAGTCTTCAAAGAATTTCAAGTGTTTTCGTAGTTTAAAATGAATACTGCTTCTTGACCTAAAATTAAAAAATGAAAAGATCTTTGTCTTTCCTTCATTGCTTTACTCATCAGAGAGATTCAGGCCAGCTTTGCATCTAGGAGAAACTCACTTTAATTCATAGTGAACCTTTCAGGACTGAAGCTCTTTTCTGAACCATCAGAGTTACTGGAACATGTCCTTTAAGGGTGGGTGTTTTTTGCTTTATTTGATAAGGCCAGAATACTGAAGGGAGGCCTCTTAAAGCCTGTCTTGTAAATAGATACTGGGTATTTATTCAATAACAGAACATGTATCACTTGCAGAAACAGGTATTGCTTCCAAAGTATCTTCTTCTACCTGTTTGCTGTCCATAGCTAAATGAATTATTACATATAAAGTGACAACAAAACATTTTTAAAGCATGTTATTCAGTGATAGAATCAGAAAGCACATTTTAAATTTTAATGAGCATCTATAATAAGAATAGAGTCTATTTTATGTTACCTATACCAATGACATTCATTTCAAACTATGCAAGTTAGTTGCTTTTAGATTCTGAACATTCTGTCTTGACAAGATGTATACAATGTGTTGATGCAGGTTTTAGAAATGGCATATAATGTTTTAAAGAGTTATATGTTACTGGATAGTTTATAAAATATTTCCTAATATATAGACTTAGTTAAGTAAAAAACTTAACTCTGATCTAGCCATTCATTTCTGCAGGAGAATGGAATAGTCTGGCTTGGATTCATTTCCTTCATTAAAAGAGCTGTTAGATTTGTTATGGATGGGAAAGGAACATTACTATGAAGAGATGAATCTTGAACATCTCAAATTTATGTTTTACCTAAATACAATTTAATTGTTTTTTACTAAAGTAGCAGCACATGACATCTGAACTCAGGAAAAGGACAAGAGAAAGTAGCCAGGCGGTGTCTGGCTTGGCTTGGAAATTCCAGAAGAACCTGTTCCTAAATGCCCACGAGGATGAGACTGTCCTGAAAGAGGCATAAAATATCCCTAAATCCCAAGAGGTGCCCAATCCATAAGTACGCTCTGCAGCTATGTACTGCGCACACTTACACAGACTGACATAAAGCATAGTCGTCGCAGCTACTTTATTCCAAACATAGCAAAAATGGTAGGAGATAGTATCCACATTAACCACAGTCTTATGCTGACACACTTGCCCTGAGATGGTTACATTCCTGACCCTACCTCAGCTTGCCAGTGAGCCACAATGTAAAGGGGAGCATGAAAAAATTGCAGCATAATAATTTTACAGAGATGAAGTTAGAGGGAGAAGAAAGTGGAGGAATGAGTCAGAAAAGGTGATGGTATACATTGGAGATTGCGAAAGGAGTCAGTTGGGTTGCAGAGGCAGTTTAATTTTCATGGATCACAAGGAAAACTTTGCTGGAATCCAAATACCTTTTAAAAAATGACTTTTGCATGACCCATCAGTCAAAGGTGTTATCACTTCCGTGGACTCAACTTGGAGACACTCACAAAGGAGGATCCATTGTCTGTTTTCAACTGAAAAGTACATCTTTTTTGCTTGCTTAAATCTTGAAATGATCCTTTTTATTTCAGCTGATGATTTAATGTCTTTGAACCTGACTGTTACAATTTCTTAGATTAATTCTGTGCTGTAAATGTGGTGTTCTATTGTAGTAGAGGCTTATAAACAAGTTACGAAAATCATTTGATTGCAAATGATTGAGATTAGTTGTATTACCTCTTCACTATGATACCAGAACTGCTGTCAATCTTTGGTTCTCCTATTTCTGGGAATTCCCTCCTCTTGAATATTTCAGTTACTGTTCAGAATATTGATATTATTTACCAGTTCAAGAATCTGCTTTACAAGCAGATGACACTATTTCAGGGAACTATGTGTTCCTGCCTGTCCATACCGGCTTCCAAGTTCATAGGCACGGGAACTGCTCATTTATCTTTACTTCTTTTCACATGCTGATAACACGTAAGTAAAGACACTGAACTGCAAGGAAATGTGTACCTTTGTCTAACTCCATGGAGTGTCTTGTCTTGTAGCTGCTAAACATGTAACCCCTCTTTAACTGAGGTAAAACCCCCAATCTTTTATGTGATAATTTAATATGCAGTAAAATAAAATGATCTTTGGGATTTTGGTGCATTGGCCTGCTTTTAATTGGTGCAGAACAACTTCAGTTGATTTCAGAGGGATTTGGAGGTGCTCAGCACTTCAGAAAATCAGGCCACATATATTTAGGTGCCTAAATATGGATTCTGAGCCTCCTTATAGACACAGTAAGTAGGTGTGGATTTCAGTATGCTTCCACAACCAGTGATTATAACCATGATTATGATGAGGGCTTAGTATAAATGCAGAAGATGCCAAATGGAAATTAATCAGAAAAAGCTAACGTTGTCTAATGAAACAAAGACTTAATCCTAGTTTAAGTGGAGTTTAGGAGCAGTGTGTGTGCATTTTCTGAGATGAGTTCATTTTACGTAAAAGTGCTGCTGGCTGTCAGCATCCAGATCCGTATTTGACATTTGCACATGGAATATGCTGTTTAGAAATTTCGTAAGCTCGTGTGGGTAATCTTTTCAAAGATGCATAACTAAGTTGTAAAGGGGGGATTAGACCGGTGCTACGAGCCGGTGCATGAACTGTTCAGGATAGAACAGCGCAGCAGTGAATGACAACCAGATCGCTCCCTTCAGGGCCCGTGTTCAATACGGATTAAATCGTCGGTGAAAATTAGCATGATGTTCTCCATAATGGGCAGCGGTTTGTATGACAGCTGCCAGCCGGGCGGTGTTAGTGACTTCGGATCCGGTGAGGCCCCTGAGCTGTACTGATGGGCTCTGTTATGGGCACAGCTGGAAGCAGGCACTCGCTCTGCCCGGCCTGGTACTGTCAGGGTTTTCGTCTGTCAGCAAACACTGCATTTATAATGCCGAAGGTTTTTGAAGGGCCTAATCGTTATTGTTCTTTTTTTTTTTTCTTTCAGTATTAGTAAAAGTTTGCTGGTTTGTGCTTTAAAATTAATAGAAAATCACCTTCTTAGATTTGAATACCAAGCACTGTGTTGAATTTTAATCTGTACACATTCAAACTAGAATGGGCTAAAATTTTTTACAGCATACTCGTTTGTAATTTGTAGGACAGTCTTTTTGAGTATTTATTACCTTTTGAGTATTTATTAGTATTTATTAGAGTTCTTATTTGAGTATTTATTTTAATAAAATAAGTATTTTTAGAAGTAAAACGCTTAATAGGTTCAGTAAAGTGGATCCCAGGTAGCTACATGTCAGTCAGTTTCTCTGTTTAGCAGGAATATGGCATACATGCACTACCTCATGTAATTAATTTTTGTGCATGCCACGATTTTACTTTCAATCTTTTTTTTGGTCGCCAGATGTCTACCAGAAGAAAGCAGCTTGCAGTCTTCCCTGTCACCACCTCTCTTATTATTCCAAGCCTCATTCTGCCCCAACCCTGACATTTTTAAGAGCTCTGCCCAGGAGTGTTTTAGAGATTCTAAAACCTGGAGTTTTTACAGCAGTTTTGACTTACCCATGTTTGCTACACTTTTTGCTTTGCACTGACATAGTAGACACCTTTGCTAGAACTGGGTTTTTAAATTGCTGTCTTTTAATGCAAGTTTTACTTATGAGAAGTAGCTGCAGGAAACATTCTGCCTTTGGGTGTCTGAGGGCTGCGTTCTGTGCCGTGCTCCGCAGCAGAGCCAGCCGGTGGGCAGCAGCAGCAGAAGGGTGGCTTCAGAACAGGTATGTGACAGGTAACTTTACTCATGTTCAGGAAGACAGATTCCCGTATCTGTGATGACTTTTTGTCAAAATACTTTAAATGCTTTATCTTCCACTGTAACGATTTTAGCAAACAGTCACATCGTGTTTTTACATACAAGTTTTTGGGTTTTTTCTTTACCTTTACACTTTTAAAATGTTAAAATAAGGCAAAATCCAGGGTTTCAAGTGCACAGTATGAACAATATCAATCATTTATTGTACTGATAGGCAGATTCACTGTTCCTTCACTTAACATACACAATTGCATTTCACATTGCATAAAGAAAAGAGGAGAACAAGCAGCTGAGAAGTTAAATCACTGTGCGTAGAGTGGGAGTAAAGCGGTGAGAATGAGCTAGCTTAATCTTACTTTACTTTTTGGTGGGTTTTTTTCAGCAAGACCCCATCCAGCACCACCTACTCCTTAACTTTCCAAGGCTCAGACTGGAGAGAGCCCAAGGCCATTAGGCCATTCCTGAAATGGTATTTAGTTGTCTGAGTTCACCTGAGGAGTTCAAGGATTCATTTCAGTGGGAGTTCAGTGACTATACTCTTGAAGGATCTGAGCCTCGGTGTTTGAGACACGTTTCAAATAAAATCCATTTGCTTCTGCTTGTTAAATAAGACACAGAGATGCATCCGAGAAGTTGTATATAGCTAATCTGCTAACCTGCTAAACAGTTGTACATGGAGGCAACACAGGCAAAGACACAGCCCAATTTCCTTCCTACACCAGTAGGTACATACTGGGAGCAATGGCCTGGACATTCATGGAATTGTCTGGCATAAAATGGGTGTAAAGCAAAAAGGGAGCCAGGCCAAAAAAATAAAGATGCAAGAAGTCAGGGCTGTTTCCATAGTATAGCTCCCATTTGAAAAATACCTCTCTAGCGTAATAAAAAGCAGAGCCCACCATGCAAGCTAAATTGGTATAAAATCTGTGCTAGATTGTACTGTTACTTTGTTTAGTGTTAAATTTTAATACAATTATTATAGGTTAGTAATTCAGTGTAAGATCCAAGGAGGCACATTTTTTTTTCAATAGTTGTTTTGTCCTTTACATGGTACAGAAAAAAGAATCCAGGAGATAGACAAACTAGACAACCACAATCTTAGGATATTAAATTTAATTATAGATTACACAGAATATGATGTAAAAACAGCAATTTACTAGAATAATTATAACCTGCAAAATGTGAAAATAGTTTAGAAAGTGGATTGTCATATTCTCTGACACAGCAATAGTCATGAAAGGTACACTTATAATATCATATGTTAATCTGTGTATTAACTATACTACCTGTCATTTAGCCAGGATTCCAAGACAGATTAAAGGCATTTATTTCTGAAGTGCCTATGTTTAAATTCAGTAAAGTTAAACAGCTAGATTGAAAACACTATATTTTTGTCAACTACTGCGTGGAGATCTATCCCGGATAAATGCTTTGTCTATATGCTATGAGTTCATAGTGAGAAGAGTAATTGAAAAACTGCAGAGAGCACAGACCTGTAAGTGGGTGGTTTGACAACTGAAAATATTTCTTAGTGCCTTGTTATATTTTGGGAACCAGACATGCCAACATCTCTTTCCCATTTCAGACCTAGATCATACTTAAACTGAATCCATGTTTTGCATTTAAAAAAACCCATGTAGTTGTAATGGGGAAAGGTATCTGTAGACCTTTTTGTTATGTAGTTCAACAAGAAATGTTGCAAGTGTCAAAGGATATGATGACCACAGCGATGTCAGCAGGTTTAATTTTTTTCCAGCCGTGTTTATGAAAGAAAAAAAGAACAAAACAAAACCAAAACCAACCCCGACATATTTTAGTTTCTTTTTGAATATACAGACTGGCCCAAACATAGACATTCTCTTTATCAATCTTATTGTTACAAAAACTGTACATTACAAACAGTATAGAAACAAACTGAAAGGAATGTGCCACACATCCTGGCTAATTTTCTATATGCAGTTTAAAAATACAGCCTACTCCCTTATAGTGCACAGTTATTGTGTAGATAGAGTACATCACTAGTTAAGTGGACATGATAGAAGAGTTCTAGTTTTCCTCAGCACAGAGAATAAGAGCCAGTTCTGCTCGGTAAAGCTTTCCTCCATCAGACAAGGCCATGATGCTTTTCTTGTATGTCGCAAGGTTGTTAATGTCTAATTCCTATTTAAAGAACAGATAATGCTTTATAATCCTGTTTAGTTACCGGCATGAACAAGTTCGCTTCCAATGGTAGAAAATGAGAAAAAATAAGGGTATTCTCAGCCTGTCTAACAGTAACACATTGCAAATGTTGTTTATGTATTTGTATGTTATCTATATTATAGCCGTATGTTAGATTGCTGATTGCTGATGTCTCAGAAGCAATCTTTTGACAGTGTCGCAATGTAATCCCAACTCCCCTAGTTCAGGATTTACACTGCTATGACTTCTGCCAAGATTTTTAGTTGTATTTTGACTTTAGGAATTATGACTTAGAAGCTCTATATTTATCTTAATTGGGTGCATTAAAGTGTCCTTAAAAGCCAAATTAAATCTAATCTCTAAGGGAAAAAAAACCCCTAGGATTACCTTTTTGTTCTTTTCACAGAGATCCTTCAGTAGTGCATCAAGTTCATGTTCATCTATATAACCATTGCCATCCTGAAAAATAACATTAAAGATAATTTGAAACATTTATTTTTCATTTCAGAGGTTATGGCTAGTTTTTCACAAGTTCAGAAAATAAGTGCTATCAAACTATGCAATTAATAAAAAGGTTTTTTGAAGACTTACTTGATCATACATCTCAAAGGCTTTATTGAATTCTTTTGCACACATTTTGACACCCTAAATGCCAAAAGGAAAAAAAACCTCCATTAATGACACCAGTTATGTGTGATGGTAAAACAGGTTACCTTAAGAATGTGAATATTCATACCTGAAATTTAATAAGAAAATTTTCCTGAACAGGGAGTAGTCTTTGGAGAGAAGAAACAAAGGTCAAAATATTTAACTGTTTCCATAACAGTGATTGGTACATGGTATTTGTTGTTAAAAGAGCCAGAAGACATACCTGGCCAGTTCAGTAAGCTCCAACTTTCCATCATTGTTTGCATCAAACATCCTGAGCTGAAAGGATATATAACTTTACATTACTAATCAAAATTAATCAACATAATGAAGAAAACTCTTCTTTGGAAAACTTAAATTCGATGAAATTTAGCCTTTATTTCATGCTGAAATGATGGCCCCAGGTTTTAATCTGTCACATTTGCTGTGTAATACATTTATTTAAGGTACTGAAGAAGTAATTTACAGGAATTAATTCTACTGCAAAAGCCTGATAAGAAACCAGATGAACAATTCTGATTAACCTACTGTAAGGTAGGTCTTAACCTGCCTACAGTGATGAATGTCCCATATGAGAAACACGCATGTAATTATTTATAAATGAGAGGAGTGTTGACATGATAACATTTTACTTTTGACTTCGTGTCATGATCTGAGAATAGCATCATTATTCTCTATTCATAAAGGTGAAACAACAGCTGGGTAAAGTCCAATAGAATCCAAGGCATTCAATTCCTTAGACAGAAAATAATAGACATTTCATTCAGTTGGCTGCTAGGTTCCGTTTCTGTGGTATATTGCAAGAAAAGTGTGAACAGATGCTGTAGATGATCACATTTTGTTGACAGTATGAAAATGGGAAATTAAATCTCTCCAAATAATTATAATTAAATTATAGGAATAAATATATTAATGTAATTTGACAAAATAAGTGAATACTATTTCTAATCATTTTTAATCACCCTATTGTATTAAAGCGCTTTCCTTTGAGGCCTTGAAAGGATGAGCTCCTGCTGCTTGAGAGGCACAAACAGCTTATATTCGTTATTAGAAATAGATGGAGATATTGCACCTGCGTGGGACTTCCTCTCCCAGTTTTTATATCTACGTAGTTCCATTTTTCCACTTTCAAGTATTATTTTGCCTTTGCTGTATGAAAGAGTCACAGAAGCAGCAAATTGTACAAAACATTGTTAGACATTGTACTGAAAACACCGCCACCCACACTCCATCCCATCACTTTCAATCACAGTAATTTTAGATGTAATTTTTAGATAAGAGGAAAAGCGACATCCTGTACCGAGATAAGTGTATAACCTTTTAAAGACAGAATTAATGCCATGAAAAAAGACCTAATTTCACTTGGTTAATGCACAATAAATGGCAAAGGAGACCAGAAGAGAGACCAATTCTGTAAACATTTATTTCTACATAACACCCTGGTTCCTTTTAACACTTCCTTTCCTTGTATAAAAGCATCTGCCTTGCATGCATTTCCCATGAAAGGAGATTTGCATTTGGGGGAGGTAAGCAGTGGCAGCTGTGAAGTCAACATATTTTGTATTTTGATGGGTTGTTAGTGGCTGGCTGTGCCTGCCTGCAGCTGCTCAGGACCGTATGTTTTCTGTTAGTCTTCTTTTCTAGTTTCTGAGGAGATTATGGGAGACCTGGCCTTATATATTTTTTTTTTCTTATTGCTGTTAATTGTTTGTCATTGTGTCTCTCTGCAGAGGCCAGAATTTAGAGCACGCTTTAAGATGAAGGTCCAAAAGCTCCCTGAATGAAAAGGATATGTGTTATCTTCACCGGTGAACAAACAGTGACAATTCTAGGTAAATGGTTTATACTGGTACCTCAAACCAGCAGACTTTTTCCAGGAGAAACACAAGTTTTGATCAGCTTTTGCAGGCCAGTTTGAAAGCTAGTGTGTTTACCTAGCACGTTTTTGATTGCTAAAAATATTTGAGGATGAAACCAAGCTGGTAAAACAAAAAATGTAGTGTTATGCATTTCCTGAAGACAAGAATTCTGAGTCTTTTTTTTTCCTTGAAATGTGCACTCAGAAGCTGGTACTGATCCCTGCCGTGGAGCACCATAGCTGTGGGGTGGAAGGAGTGCCCCAAGGACGGGCTGATTTAAGGCCAAGGAAGTGACAGTTTTCTTCTAGTGTTTATCTAAAACATCGGTTTCTCCTTCTTGAAGGGGGGAAGAAGGAAAGAGTGAGATGTTTGTAAATCTGATAAGAAGCCACCGTGCAGTGATGGCTTTTAAGACAAGAGGCAGACACTACAGCACTGTAAGAAGGCAAAACAGCAAGTAATCCCAAATTAATTTGATCTACACATAATAACGTAATTATGATAGGTAAAATTTTTCTCCTATGAACTGTGAAGACTTCAGTTTCACAACTAATGGCACAGGGAAGCATAACAGGGGAAAATAGTATGGTATGGTATGGTCTGGTCTGGTATTATACAAATACCAAGAAGATTCAAAATTCCTGAGCTTTTTCTTTTTTTTAAGCAGCACTGAAAACTGCCCATCAGAGCTCTGTAGCTGCAGAAGTACTTGCAGTGTTAGATGCCACAGTTGTCACTCTGTTGCAATGACAGAGGTAGCCTGATTAGGACCTGATGGGGCTCCAAGTCATTTGGAGCCTTCCAGTGGCTAAAGATAAACAGAGTTTGGATTGATCCAGTCTTGATGAAATATGCCTGTAAATAATCTTACCATTATTTCTGTGTATTCTGTTAGCTTTGAGTCTTCAATCTGCTTATTTGCTTTCTGTAATAAATCTTTCAAGAAGCTCTGTAAAAATAAATAGAACAGTAATAGGTGAATTTTTATCTACGGTATAAAATGCTTGACTTGCTAACTTCATATTAAAGTAATGGGAAATACTACTTTACTCCCACTTTAGTATTTACTGCTGAAGTTCCAAATAAGTATGAAAAGAAGTAGTAATTAACAGCTAAGAATATAACAGTTTCTTTTGATCAATTCAAGTATACTGCGCAGTTTTATTTGGAAAAAGTGACTCATAAAACTTTCTGCATTGTATGTCATTTGTTGTATTGTGAATTTGGAAAAAATAGTTTGGCTTTCAAGTATGCTGCTTCCTAATCAGCTCTATCAGTAAACTAAACTAATTAACCTTGAGTCTCCTTGAAAACTTGGATGCCTAATCACCTCTTGCAACATAGGAAAAATTTTACAGAAAAGATCAATGATTAATCAAGTTTTCTCCTTGCCTATGGCAGTGCTCGGTGCTAGAAGTGAATGTTAACCTATGTTGCTCCTTCCTACCTTGTATTTTAAATGTGTGCAGCCAGTTTCATTGGATTTTTTTGAATGAGAATTCGATATAGTATCACATGACTATAAACACCAGCCATTTTTACTTTAAAAAATAAGATTCTTTCCACCCATTCAGTGGTTTAAATTTCTGTACTAGATCTGTGACATTAGAAAAGAAGGACATTACAAGACCTGAGATGTCCGTGTGCCTGTCAATGCTCAATGAAGCACCTAATTACTATCATCAGTTGCAGTGTCATCTTTGTAGAATTTTGGGCCACAGTTCAAGATAGAAAATGGGGTAGCTTATAAGAAAATCTATTTGTACATAGATGACATTCTTGAACTTGAATGCAACCATGTCAATAGTCATATGACTAATACCCACTACAGTTCTTCCAGTTTGACCCACTCGGTGCTGGAAGGCCTTCGTGGTAGCTTGTATACAAAGAACATGACTGAAATGCTGTAAATGGATGTTACAGAGACATGTTTAATCTTGTGCGCTTGATGGAAAATAGAACTGGAAAGGGCATTAAAAGGCTGTCCAGTCCATCTCCATGCCTCAAGACAGGATCATCTATATCTAAACTTCCTGAGCTACTGTCTGAACTGAGCTGTTACCAAACCTTTCCTAAATACAGGCAGTGATGGAGAGTCTGCCTCCCCCTTAGACAACGTATTCCACTGCTGCTACTATTGTTAGAAAGTTTTCCCGATTTCCACCTTAAATTTCTCTTACAAAGTTGTAAGTGGGTGTACTCCTCCCATAGCAAATACTTACAATGTTTGGGCTTGTCAAGAAATACTGATCTAAAAATAAAACTGGACATTTATGTCTTATTTTCAACATGTTAAAATTGCTTGTTTCTCTGAGGCAGACAAAATCTTGCAGCACAACAGAGATGGGACCATTAGGGATCCAGTTAAAATGTCTTCATCCTTCATCTGGTCCTCAATCAGCCCTACCTTTTTAAGTCTATTTTAAATTATAGCAGCCAGCAACAGTCCTTAAGACATCGTCTAACAGCTAGAGAGTTCTCAAGTGCCACGTGTGGCCTCCTCCTGATCCTACCAGCTTTAGATACACCAACCTGCTGCAACCAGCCAGCAGAAGAATGGGCTCATCTGCCTGAGGGTTACCTTAAGGTAAATGTCACACAGACACCAAACTCAAAGAGGAAGGGAAAAGGAAAAAAAGATGTGAATTGTCTGATGTGGATTCCTCTTCTGAACAGACGAGCTGTAAGGATTTCAAACAGTTTGATCTCCTGGTGCTTTAGTTAATAAAGCTTACGTAGTTCTTCTTTAGAATACCACATATGGGCAAAATACTCCAAATTAGATGGGTAAACACTAGTAAGTCTTTCTCTTGCTATGAACTGTTTTGATTCCTCTGAATTTAAAGCTAATGTATCAAGTGCAATTGAAATTGGAATTGACTGTGGAAAATGGCACCTTTCTACACAGACTCTGCTGTATATGAGCATCTCTCCTATGAGGAAGAGCTGAGAGAGCTGGGACTGTTCAGCCTGGAGAAGGCTTGGGGGACCTCATCAATGTACATAGATACTTCAAGGGAGGGTGCAAAGAGGACGGAGCCAGGCTGGTGCCCAGTGACAGGACAAGAGGCAATGAGCACAAATGAAACACGGGAGGTTCCCTCTGAACACCAGGAAACACTTTTTCACTGTGAGGGTGACTGAGCGCTGGCACAGGTTGCCCAGAAAGGTTATGGAGCCTTTATCCTTGGAGGTATTCAGAAGCCATCTGGACATGGTCCTGGACAACTGGCTCTAGGTGGCCCTGCTTGAGCAGGAGGGTTGGACCTGATGACCTCCAGAGGTCCCTTCCAACCCCTCTGTGATTCTGTGACACTGTGATTCAGCATTTACAAATTTCTGTTAGTTTTATGACTCTAGTTTTAAGGTTTGTTAACTCTGCAAGGCTGAGATGGCTGATGGAATAATCTTGATTCTGCTCTTATTTGCATCAGCATATTAAAGCTGATACCAAAATCCCACCAAGTTCAGCAAGCAGGGGCAACACCACTCCAGTTGTGTTAGTCTAACAGTATTACAGTGGAAACTGTAGGGTTACGATACTTGAGAGAGCATGATCTGTCCAGCAGCATAGTGATTAATGGTAGTGGTGCCCTTAGGAAAAAACCCAACAAAACAGCCCTCCTCCCGAATATACCAAAAAAAAAGAACAACGTAGCAGAGGCCTATCTTGCCTTCTTAATCTTTCTGACTTCTAAGCTAGAGTACCCGCTACCTTGAGTCACTTGAGACAAACACTGATCTGAATTAAAACAGACTTTTAAAAACATTGATCAAATTAGATTTTCACTTTAAATAATTTACTGGTGATAAAAACATCAGCTAATCGTATTGCTTTTCGGTCATGTTTGAAATGCAAAAACATGCACGGGTGGGTATCTGAAGAAACAGCAGCACAGGCTGTAATCCAACGCCTGCTCTCATGTCACACGTACTCATAGGTATTGGTTTACCTTAAGTTCCTCAGAATCAATGAAGCCACTGTGGTCGCTGTCATATTTTCTCCATGTCTGCAATCAGAACGTGAATGCTTTAATGATATATTTATGGCAAGCGAGTCTTGAATGATTTTACAAAGGCAACTTTTCATACTGTACCTGCATGAAGTCTTCACTTGACTTTAGCTGCTGGCACCTGAAGAACAACAGGAAATTTTCTTCCGTCGGTAATATCTGAGCAAGCTGTAACAGAATTTAAGAAAGATTAAATTTTGATTCTTCGTTAGGCCAGCTGAGCCTGTAAAAGAGCATGGAAGTTTTTAAAAGAGTATGAAATTCTTTGTGCTCGTAGTGCCCTATTGTGGCCCCATAGGAAGCTTCATCTGTTAGCTGAAATGTTTGGAAGATGCCCTGAAAGGCTTCTGGCTTGCAGCTTTGCCATATTCATCAAGGTCAAACAGAACGGAGGTCTGAGAGAAGGGAGTGAGACAGCACTTTACCAAAGGGGAAAAAATTCATCCATGCAGAGTTAGGATCTCTGTTGAAAACCTTGGAATCAGCACGAAGGGAAAGCATAACGCAAGGATGTTTAGAGGATAAGTGTGAAGGACCATGAATTAAGAAAGTGAGGAAAATAGTCCACTCACAGATACCGAGGAAGAGGAGAGAGGAAGACTGACATGAAGAACATGTGTAAGGTAAACAGAAAAATATATGGAAAAGCCAGGAGAAAAAAAGTAAGTGGGGAGGGTAAGGGGATGGCAACCAGTGATCATTTGTCAGGCACAGAGATGTGTTCAAGAAGAGCTATAAATACCAGAAAGAAATCAAAAGGGCTTTTAGCCCTGCAAAATCAGGGGTGGTTCTTCCAATGCCTCTGCTCTACAAAAGGCTTTTTTAAAATCAGACATTATTGTACTGATTATTGAAAATGTTCATTTATGATAACTCAATTTTGGCAAGTAACAAATGTAGAAGATGAAGAGTATGCTGTATAATTTAATGTAAAATCATGATTTGTTTTTAACAAAAGCTCAATATTTTTTTCTGTCCTCAAAATGTATGAAATGTGTTTTGATTAAAGAAAACTTTTTACTTGAAGAATAGACCAGCTGTGCTTACTAGGAAGAGAAAATGGAGAAAGACAGATTTCTTAGCTGCATTCTTTTATGAAAAATGACATCTGCAGACTTCCTGGAGCCCCATCTTAAAATTTTGATTCAAATTTTTGTTTTCCTGCATTCATTTCATACTCTCAAATCCCTTGTTCTGTCTATTTCAGTGCTATTGCCTAATAGCTCAGGCTTTTTTATTGGATTCCAGTGGCACCGTAGGTGAGTTCAGCTCTCCCTTTCATGCTACAGGCACAAGAGTATGGAGACAGATCTCTCGTTCGTCTAAAATTATCTGTGCAAGGGATCAGTTATATTCTTTAATTGTTGGTACAACTCAAAAGACATATCAGAGCACTCTCCTTACAGAAATGGAGCAACTGATGACAGACTGTCAGGCCCAGCAGAGTGTTCTGAGTGCTTTTGCTAAATGGCTGAACACTAAACCCAATCAACTTAAACAATGTCTTTTTGTCAGCAGCTTTCGAAACCTACTCCATTATAAATAGCATATGCATGTGTGGGTAAGTACATGTTCATATGTACGCAATAGCTAAATGTGTGTAACTTAATACTGATTTATGGAAAAATGTCTTTATTTCTCCCATGACAGGGGAACTTCGATTTTTAGGGTAAATCAACATTCCTCCTCAACAACAAATGTTGAATGGAAGAACTGATTATAATAATAAGCAGAGTTTGGGGGAAGGGACTGATTATGACAATGAGGAAGGGTTTACACGTGTGGAAATTATAAATAAGATGTCATTCGTGGGACCTCTGTAGCTAACTCTGGTGAATTTTGCAAGGACACTGTAAAATAGTACAAGGTGCAAGGGTAAATGTAAAATAGTAACTTTCCAAAGAATCATTAACAGCTTACTAGCGGTACCAAACTGTATCAGAGGTACAGAATGTATTACCTCTGGAAGCAAATTACCTTATTTTAGGCTATACCTCTCACCCTTTGTAAGTCTTAGGGGAAAGCACAGGCTTTTATGTTACAAAGATGTAGTAGCTCAATATCCAGCATTAGCTCAGGCTTCTGCCAAAAAATAAGTCTTTTGTGTTTTCATAATAGAAACAATATAGCTAAAGAGAAGTCCAGTTCTCCAAGCTCGTGCATCAAATAGCATTAAATTGCTTTTTGTGGAAAACTCTGCATTACTAAGGGATGAGGAGATCACGTGGAAACTGGCTCGACTTCCCAGTCTCAGTTATACCACGACAGAGAGGAAAGATGGAAACCTGGTGCTACTTCTAATGAAGACTTCTGTGTGAGGACAAGCGTAAGGGGACTCCGTGAGCGTGTCTGAATAAGAGTGCCGATTGCTACAAGTTCGTGTATGGCAGCAATAGCAGTTTAGTGAGCGCTTCTGTGAGCTCTGCTGCTTTTATGAAGAATGTCGGCTATTTCTGCATCATGAGTAACAGAGGACAACCATAAAGCCTGAGACTCGCTTGACTCCTCTCTGCTCAGCTGCAGGCTGAGGTACGTCTTTATAGGTGACCTAGCAGAAAAAATACTCTCAGTACTTAAAACAATATCAGAACTATTTTCTAGAAATCATTCTCTGAGTAAATTCTGTTGATATTTAATGTTATTTAAAAGTCCTTTCACTTAATACAGTGAATTTGCTTTTTAAAATCCTATAATAGAGAATGGGAGTACAAAGAATATTTTAGGCTAATAAGTAGTTATTTTTACGGCAGCAGTAAGCTTCAAATAATTTGAATGTGGAATTACCGCAGCCCTGAGTTTTGAAACGTTGGGTTTCACATCCACATTTTAGTGAAAGTATTGGTCCGAATGAGTACAAAAGGTGAAAGAAAGGTCCCTTTTACACAAGACAAGCAAGTGGACAGGTCAGACTCTGCCTTTAGCTGGAGGGCACTGGATAAAAGCTAGTGAACTAACTGCAGCGTGCTTGCAAAGACAGAATCGACATTTAATCTGAGCTGAAAATCCACTCCTTCCTCTGTGAAGCCACCCGGACCTCCTCTTTATCTCAGTCAACAGACCTTTCCTGATAACTCATTATTCGCTAGGACATTTTCCATCAGATGCTGCAGTATTCATTATGATGGCTGGGAGTCTGCATGGCTTTACATAATTTCTTTTTAAACAACATTCATGTGCTTTTTCATAAAAACTATTTGATGTACTATGTAAATGGGAGCAATCTGGAATTACTGGACATTTTTCTTTATAAGGAATGAGAATCAAGTCTAACTACCAACTTTAATATCATACTGCTCTGCACGTACAACACACTTCATCTGAGTCCCATCAGCACTTTCCAAATCAAGCTTCATGCTGATGTAAGTGAAATAAAATATAGCTATTGGGTTAGGAAACTGCTGTATTAAGGGAGAAAGTCCCCTCAGTCACTGAACTGCGCACTGTCACTATTCAATGGCTTCCGTGGATGCTGAGCATGCTTGGCACTTCACTGGGGGTCGTGAGCATTGCACCGTATCAGGCCCTGTCGGATTTGCTCACCTTTACCCTTTAAGTCAATAGCAGAATCAGAAACAGAATTCGAAAGGTAAAGCTTCCAGTTATCTTTCCTAAGCGAAGAAACACAGTCCTTTTCAGGCACTGTCTACACATTCTTCTTGCATCCAATGCTTGCTATTACACGTATTCAAAAATACTAAATTAAATAGGATTCTTCAATACCAAATGAATAAGCATTTGTTAGTCCAAACCCAAACAATTCGTTAGTGCAGATAAACACTAGTTCTTTTTAGATGCAGAACTATTTGGTCAATGCTAGGTATTGTCAAAAGATGCATTTTTAAAAATCAATTATAGCTGCAAGTGAAACAAACTGTTCATATTTCCATGGTAGTTTAGTCGTAATTACATATGCATTTAAACAAGTATATGCAATTCAGACACATGATAGAGGAGAAAAGATACCCTGAAATGATCTATTATATCAGCAGTGATGCTTCCTATTGACTTTTACAGATTCTACTCAGTCCTCTATTTTAAAATTAGCTACTGACCCAAAGTTGGTCGCTGTAGAAATTTTGCAGACCTGGCTTGTTTCCAGCTGTTTCTTAATTAGCTCTCTAGGTCAGATTTCTTATTATCAGAAAAAAATATATAATAGCACTTAATAATAAAACCACAGTCTCACTGCACTCAGAGTGACATAAATAAGTTGTAGATTTAGGCTTGAAAAAGTGACTTCTCAAGCTGTAACCCAGCAAACTCTCCTTTTCGACTTGCAGTCTTGACTGAACAGTGAAAGCGAGAGAAAACACAATGGTTCCCCCCGTCCTGGCAAGTTGTCTGAATTATACAACTGTTGAGCGACTGTATCTGTAGAAGGCGTTGGTTATCTTTGCCCTCTTTAGAAAGTGGTAGTAAGGAATAGGGGAATTTTCTGCCTGAAGTTCTGTTAAAGTTCAAGAAAGGAATTCATAAGAAATCCTGATCTTTCACAAGCTGGATCACAGCTACTATTAAAATTTTGTTTAAATTTAACATGATTAATGTGCTCTCTTACCATATATGTATTTTTTTAGAATAGACTACATACAGTGATTGCCCAATTGTGTTCACTTGTGTGTTATCCTCACTAAAGGAGAGGTGACAGAGCATTAGTTCAAAATCATAGGTAGAAATAAATCACATTACCTTTCACAATTTAGATTTCTAAAATAGAGCTCTTACCTGCTTTGCAGGAAAACTAAATTGCTGTTGATGTTATTTGTACTGAATAAAACGTGCAAAGTTAAATGAAGTGTAGTGAAATGTCTGGAGAGGGGTAAGGAATACTTTACTTTTTGTTAATGAAAAAATCTCCTTAGTGAAAAAAATACTAAAGATCTTAACACAGAGGAAGACATTTTCTGTGTAACTAAAAATCCAAAATATTTACATATTATGCTCACATTGTTCTGTGCTAAATGTATTTTCTACAACTAAACATGTCAGTCTTTTTTTATAATGTAACCGTCTTACCTCAACTATTCCTATTTTTCCATCAGCAGTCTTCCCATATTGGTCCACAAAAGCTTTCATTTCGGGTGTCAAATCCTACGAAGTTACAATGAGAGAATCATTACTTTAAGATACAGAGAAACATATCTAAACTTACTTGAATATTCTATTAGCTGCCAAATAATGTACTACATTTAATGAAGTACTCACACCTACTGCAGCTAGATTCCTTAAGTTTAAATGAAATTGAGTAATTTTTTATCAGGAATAATGTCCTTGTGATAAATTTGACTTCCTAAGGAATTATATTATAGTCAGTGTGAATGATTGGCATCTAAATACTTAGAACTCCTCTTTTAGTTTACAGAGTGAAAAAATTATAAAGACAGATGTGTTGGAAGATGTGTATAACAGCTCCTTTGTTTAAGAGGATGACAGTGAAGTTCATAGGCAATTATTAGTCAATTTTCTCAGTTTTCATTTTTAAATTAGTAACATGAAGGCAGTGCAAAATCTTTCAAAATAAGGAACATTTCAGTATAATACATCTGAACACCAAAATAGCCTTTCTACGTCTTTGAGTTGATTTTTCCTGAACAATGCCTGCTATTTTAGCCCTAAAAGAACTCATCACGATACCATATTTTTCACTGTTTAGTATTTGCTTATCATAAAAACAGAGTCAAAATGTCACTGCTGAAATGTAGAGAGGCAGATTTAGGAGGGAGAAAACTTTGAGCAGCACCTTAAATCAGACAGAGTAGAGCCAGCATAATTGTTCTTCATATAAATTATGGTCCCTGCTATACGTCTGTTCTCTAAAGGCTATCCTCACTCTAGGCTACGGCAAAGGTGCCAGCCTTGGGGTGAATATCTAAATTTTTGGTTTCACGCTTCAACTTGACTTGCCTTGCTTTGATATGAGCTGCCATCCATCAACCTTCAATACTGATTAAACTCTTAACTTTCTTTGTATTTCTTATAGGTGTGAGCTAGTAAAACCACGCAGCAAGAATCAGGATTACAGTTATATTAAAATAATCAACAATTCTATGGTTATAGATGAAGATGTAGCAGGTTTTGGAAATTAAAGGTTTAGTTGCTATAATAGATCTAACTATATAGGATCTAAGTGATTCTCTCACTGGAGACACAGGGAATCTCAGCTGTACGAAGTCCATCGTAGTTTGTCCCAAATTTCAACTACCAAAGCCAACTAAAATGTCACTTCCTTGTAGCTGATACCATCATGGCCTAGTATCCTATTTCTGTCAAAGTCATCCACAGCAGGTTAGTAATTTGCCATGGCTTTAATTAGAGATGTGGTTATTAATACAATGCACTTCAATGTCACCTTTCATCTAATGATTCCAAAGTGGGGACAAGTTTGCTTAGCAGATAGAACAGAGAATTTAGACACCAGGATTTTAATTAGTCCTGGTTAAATATTTTACTAATCTTTCTGGTAGCAGCTCCGCAGTGCCAGACTGTGTCCAGCCGTTGAAGGAGGCACAGCCGATTGCAGGCTGAACAAAACAGGATGCTCATCCTCTAGTGCGTTATTCAGAAAGGGATTTTTCTTTTTGGTGTTCACTTCACCTGCTCTTGAGCTGCTTGATGAGTTATTCGAGTTACGTTATTCAAATAAATGTTCTCAGTCAAAAAAACTTGCCTAAATTTAACCAAGTCTAGTCCTAAACTTGATACAGATGCAGTGCTCAGTGTTTGAAATTAGAAACTAGCCCTTCGCATTGCTCAGTGTTTGAAATTAAGAAACTAGCCCTTCAGACCTCAGTCTCCCCTTTTAAAACTTGAGACACTTCTCCAACCAAGTGGAGCTGTAGGAAAAAAAATAGCTTTTTTTGATATTATTTGAAAATGTAAGGATAGATGGCACTACAGAAACACTTACGTGACTATATTCATAAACATCTATTAAATCACATATTTCTGTGGAGAAATACTGTCATTTTCTATATATGCAGAGAAAGTGAGAAACAGATGTGGAACAGCTCGGCTGAGATCCACCTATTGACTCTTTGTCAACCTCTGTGTCAGTCACTTATACCTCACAGTTTCTTTTGGCAATTGGCATACCTAAAGAGAGAAGGTATTGCATAAATGTGGGGCACGATAAATGGAAGCTATGCTTATATACTTATACAGCCTTTCTCTTTAAAAAAAGAGACAGTTCTTTCACCATGTCTGAAAGCATACCAGATCAAGTCGCTATCTATCTACCGTAATGCATGAAGCAAAACCACGTAGTGTTACCAAAGAAAAGCCCAAGCCCTAACACCTCCAAGTACACATCCACCCTTTGGGGCTAGCACGAATCGGGCTGCACACTACCGCTCCGTCTGAGAAAAGGCAACTGTGAAAGTACGGGCTTACTGAGTGGATTAATAAAAGGATTAGAATTAGAACATAATTAGAACAGTTCTGTAGTTGGGAAGAATATTGGGAAATGTTAAACCATCCTATTCAATGACAGAATCAATGTGATTCTTTAATGCATATGGCATGACTGATGTAAAATCCAGCTACGAAGAATGCATAATTGAATATTTCAAAAATAGTGAGCAGGAGAGTGACCTGAAATGCAGAAGTTAATGATGACAAAGAAGCTTTGGGGTGTTAAAAGAAGGACAGCCGAGGAAATGACATATAACCTACACTAGTTTCTCAATGTGTCCCTTCTGGCAAAAGAATAGAAATTCAAACCTACTGAATTAGTATCCCGTGAGACAAGACACGAACTAATGAGATGCTTGTTTGGCAAATGAGCCTTCAAATCCAAGAATCAGCTTAGATTTGAAACCTAAGATGACATATATCCATACTCCAGAAAAAGACTTCAGGGATGAAGGTAATATCTACCAAAGGCAGAGTCAATGGATCAAGTACTGAATTTGATGTTGCTACTGTAGGTTGCTCTTTTCAGCAGAACACTCCCAAAATAGGTTTGAATCAGAGAAATGGGAAAGGAAAACTTAATTAAACACCTGAGCATTTTTAAGATATAGTGTGAGATACAGGCAGAGGTGGTTTGTTTTTTTTTTAAAAGGCATAAATGATGAAAATTGTAGCCGATCAGAATAAGGCTTTTCTGTGTTACTTTGAGCAGGCTCTGTTTTTAAGAAGAGATGCACACTTACTTTGAGAGAGAAAAGAATCTGATCTTAAAATGATATTTTCTCCTTGAGCTTCTAATTAATTTTTTAACTACTGAATAATATATCAGCATTTCAACTAAGAATGTCATTCACACTAAATATACACAGGCTTTAAGATCTTCTTTCTAATGGACATACTTAAGTTTCCTGCACTTCAATATAGACGAGAGATTTGTTCTGTTGCAATACTTGAAAGATATTGAAGTTGTGTTTAATCTTTTCTGTAAAAAAAAAACCACACACAGATTTTTTTCCCTCTAAAAACCGCACTCCTTTCCCTATTTTCTGGGGTTTTTTTGAGTTGGTTTGGCTTTTAATTTTAGTTTAAACTTACTTACACTCATGAAAATGAGTGCCTACACCAACAGCTGTAAGAAGAATTAACTGGTACCAAGACTGCAGTAACATTAGAGGCATTGCTGGGAGACAGATTTTCAGATGCGTGAAGTTTACTCTCATAAAATTGGTAAGAAGATACAATTGTCCACAAAATAAATTAAGATGCACAATATTTTTTTTTTGCATTTACTTCTAAAATATACAGCAACTTTTAAAGCAAAGTTAATTATTGAAAAGCTATTGCTCAATTTGGGGCATTCTTATATGAAATAGCAATTTATTTCCCCCCTGCACACATGCCATCCAGTTAAATTATAGTTTTATTTTCTGTTACTTCAGAAGTCTTTTAGCATAGATTGATCTAAATTGATTTCATTAGGTTATATATTTGAGTTTGATGCTAAGTGGCCTACTTTAGAAACCAATTATTTTCAAGGAAATTTATTTCTTAAAAAGACTTACTTCTATTTTAATTCACATCTTTACATGGAATCTTTCATTTTTTTCTTTTTCTCTTTTTTCCTTTCTTTCTCTTTTTTTTTTTTTTTCCCACGTGGGTTAAGTTTGGAGGAAATTTATAATTAGTGCTTTAATAACTCATGCGCAGAATTGTTTTGACAGCATTGTCAAAAACTTTGCTGTCCCTCTGAACAATTCAAACTACCAGGATTTGGTACTCATACTCCCGGTGTTTAAAACTGGTGAAGGGCAAAAAGTGGTTAGCAATCATCTGCAGATCTATTTACTGACCACCAAGGGGCAGAAATGCATTTCAGCCCACATTGCCCATTAGGTACGGAATTAAAACAGAGTCAAACTAACTTGTAGTGCTGTTTCTTTCTTTCTTTTTTTTTTTTTTTTTCTTTTTGGTATCAGTACATAACTGGATCAGGTAAGATGAAATGCATGGGATAAGGTCCCATCCAAGACAAGAAGATACCGTCCATGCATTTCTTGACTTTTCTTTTTAAGCACTGTAAGAAGCATCAGCTCGTAGCCTGGCAAGATGTGAGCGGGACCCTGGCCTCACCTTTCCAAAGCAGACAATTTATTTCATTTGCAACCTGCTGATTTCTAACCGAGCTACTTCCCTTTGCCTGGTGAGGCAAGTGCATGAACCGTGTGATGGCAACAGAGACCAGAAGGGACCAGGGCACTGGAGTTTGCTCAAGAAAACTCTTCTTTCCCGGAGAAGATGGAAAAGTGGGGCGAAACATTAACCTACCAAGCCTGCCTTCTTCCGCGCCTGCTGCAGCTCCTGGATGAAGTTTTGTAGCTCCTTCCCATCCATGTACCCATTGCCTACAACAGAAAGAGTTACGGTTGCGGTCACTGCTCCCTCCAAACTCTCTCTGCTCTTCAGCGCTGGCAGGGACGTCTCCGACCCGTCTGCTCCCTCCCGACGGAGCGGCTCCCTGCACGCCTCGCCCGGCACCGACCCCAGCCCCTGACGGCTCCGGGGCGGCGGGCGCGGTGCGGGGCCGGGGCCGGGGCTGCTTTCGGGCGAGGGGCGGTGGGGTCCCCCCTGCCTCCCGCGGGCCTGCCCCCCTCCGCCCCCCGCGCCCCCGCCGCCCCGGGGGGAAAGTCACCGTCGGAGTCGTAGTGGTGCCAGATCTCGAAGAACTGGGCGGCCGAGATCTCCACGCCCTGCAGGTGGGTCTCCGCCGTCATGGTGGGGCGCGGGGGGCGCGGGGGGCGCGGGGGCGCGGGGCGGCGCGGCGGGGCGCTGTCCGCGGTGCTGACTCTCCCGCGGCCGGCGCGGCGACGGCGGCGGCGGCGACGGCGGCGGCGACGGCTCCGAGGGCTCCTCCCGCCGCCGCCCCGCCGAGGGCTATTTATGGGGCCGTCCCGGCCGGGCCACTCCCCCCGGCGCTGCCCTCCCTCTCCGCGGGCCCCGGCGCGGCCTCCCCGCCCTGCGCGGGGGGGCCGGGGTCTCCCGCCGGCGGCACCAAGGCTGGGGCCAGCCCGGCGGCACCCTGCCCGGCCCCCGCGGGCACAGTCGCCCCTAAGCGTGGGTCGGAGTGAGGGGTGTGCTGGTGCCGGGTGAAGGCCCCCGAGCAGAGGGAGCAGCGCTGGGTGACCCAGGAGTTGTTGAGGGTCCCTTGCTGTGGAAGAGTGTGCCCATGAGATGTGAGGGACAGAGGGTGAGCACAGTCTCCCAGTTTATTCATCGGGCTTCCATCTGGGAAAGGCTCCTGGATGTCAGAGCATGGCTAATAACACTGCAGGATGTCCTGCTACAGAAAAGTCATATGGGACACCATGTGGGGTGCAAGGAATCCGTTTTTCACTGCTCCATCCCCAAACCAGACCTGCCGATAGCTCCACACAGACTTAATCTCTGAAGTGCTGCAACCCTTTAAATCGATATTCCCACTAACATATCATGGGATATTGAGATACCCATATTGAGATAGCATGGGAACAGGCATGGTAAATTTAAATATACTGCCCTAGCAGGTAATTTCATCCCAACAGGTAAGTATGGAAGACTTCATTAGTAAGCTCACCCTTTCCCAGTGCAGAGGTGTGAGGGACACTACCACAGTCGCTTCTGACTGGGCAAGAATGTTTTTTGGTAGACCAGCTTTGGAGACTTGCCCTCCTATAGCAGTGGGTTGGTGGGAGGGGACAGGGCAGCTTACCAAAGATCTTTTTGTCAAAGGGTAACATGGTATTGTACTAGTAATAATGATTAAGTCCCTTTTGGGATGACTCATTTTAGTCATTAGGGTTACCTGGGTACCCTGAAGCACTGGAACTGCCTTTCTCCTTCCAGCAATATCCCTCAGATGCTACCTTGAGTTGGCATAGTTTGATGGCCAAGCTGATGGGCTGACAGGACATTGCCAAATGCAGCAGGTAGTATAGTAAGGATGGCAGATGAGAACAGCTGGGAAACCCGGGAATCTCCATGTGTTAAGTGATTGACATGAGCAACAGTAGGACAATAGTGTGTTAAGACTCACATATAGCACAAGGATATAAAAAAGATGGAATAATGCAGAACAGAAGACAGCAAAATGCCAAGAGGGATGGATAACCCAGCAGGATGAGAGGTGGATGCTTAGTTAAAGGCCGACATGTCCTGAGAGGGATTTCAGTAGATTGGGTGGCTGAAATCTTGTATGCATTATGGAACAAGATGTGGGCATAGCAATTAAGTAATCATGAGACCTTATACTTGACTCCCTCCATCTTTCCATTCTCCTGTTTCTCCACCTGTTATGTACAGCTTTCTCTCATTCTGTTGCTGCTGTTTGACTGTGAGTTCTTTAAGAGATACATCATGTAGGTCTGTGTTTTGCATGCTGCTGAACAAAGCAGCTAAGATGAAAGAAACAAGAATATGATCATTAATCCCTTCAGTTCAAAATATTTGCATTAGTGAAAAACGTTCAGCATAGTTTTACAGCCACAAATAGCATTATACACTTGCAAAAGGACTGAAGAAATTTTAAATATTTCCTTACAATCAGGCTCTGTGTTTCTCCATGTGAAAAAGAAATAAAATTCATGGCTGGGTCAATTTCCCATCTAGGAACTGTGTTTTCGGGCATGGCTTTTTCAGAGTACTAGACTTCAGTGGGAGCCAGATCCTGAAACTTCTGCAGTCTGCCTACATCTTGTCTTGAAAATAAAAATCTGAAACTAATGCATGAAGTAGGAATGACGACAAAGAAAAGAGAGAATTCATGAGGCTTTTTGTACTAGGAGCAAGTACACGGCAGGGCCCTGGCCTTGGCGAGCGGAAGCACGGTGACTGGAGCCTGGGATTATCCTTTGTGCTTGGAAAAGACAACAAGGTGCCAGTGACGCAAGGGCACTGGAAGGAGACAAAGGTAGAACTGGCATTTCCATCATTTTTAGATAGAAGAGATCTGTGCCAGTGAGGCAACTTCTTACATTTGCCAAGCGTATTGAATTACTCCGTTCAGTGCAGAATTTCAGCTTCCAGCAGCACGCACGAATGGAAACTGAGCACTGAACCTGTTTCAACAGTCCTCTGACTTGCATCTTATGTTGATTTGTTCCTTTCTGCGTACCATTTTTCAATGGCACATCAAATCTCGTGCTTTTTCCTTTTCCCTGGCCCAGAAGGCCGTAGCTGAATGGGAGAGAATTCAGCATTGTCTGGGGCCAGCCCAACCTTGCTCATCTGACTGCTCCGACTTTTCAATGAACAGGAGCTGTAATGTTTACATTTTCAGAAGTTCTTAGAATAGAATATTTTGCATAGGTCATATGTGGCCAGGAGGGTTTGAAAAAAACTCTCATAGGAACTTTCAAAATATGCTGCTTCTCCCCAGCGGGAACATGTATGATTGTGTGCAGGCAGGATACTTGGACACGCTGTCCTCTCCTTATGCTAATTTCTACAAAATCAGTATTGTCTACACAGCATTTATGTATCTTTGTACATTCTTTGTAAAACAGCCTATCGAGGTGAACGGGTTTGTATCTTCTCACTGCTGCACTTGAAGTGATCCTGTACAGGCATAAAAGTAGCAGACATTTCCATGCAAAAATAATCACTTATATAACTAACAGCACACCATATTTTCGTGATTAATGAATTACCAAGCCACCATTCATATTTAATCCAACTGGACTCTGCTTCTTATGCAAAACTAAATCGGCAACTGGTCATTTCAATTCCAAGAAGCTATTAATTTCCATTGAAAAATGAAGCACTGGAAAAGATTTAAAAATGCAGATATATACAGGATGTGATCCATAACCCAATGAAGTCCATGCAAATTTTTCCAGTGACTCTAGAGGGCTTTATACAAGGACAAGCTTCTTCATATTTTCAGAAATTATATGTATGGTGATATGCATATATACACATTGATTAATGAATTACTTCACTGAGAAGCCTAAGCCTTGTCATTCATTTTAGCTAGAGCTACTTGAAGTTCTCCTTACAAAAAATGAGCCAGATCCATATCTGGCAGAAGTCAGAAATGCTAGACTGAAGCCAGCTGGGAACTTGACCCAGAATCTAAGTGACTATGATTTTCTTTGAAAACATTTGTTGTTCATAGCTGTTCTTCAGATGCTTTTCATTAATAATTTTTTGTATGTGGGCTTTCTGAGACTTCCTGGTTCTGACTACCAGACGTCTGTCTTCACTCTGTGAAGAGCGTCTAGCTGTAATATCCCAAGGGTTTCTCAAGATGTGTGGAAACCAAATATGCCAATTATAATAGCAATCCAACCTAAAATATCCCCCAAATAAAAGCAAGAAATAACAGGGTAAGTAATTCTCAGTCAGAAAGTACCAATATTTCAGCATCATGTGAAGCATCACAAACTTGATTTTTATAAGCAGAGACCAAAAGAGACCCATATGTAAGAACTTTCAAATAAGAATGTCCTACATGAACAACACAAATGCTCCGCAGGGGCAACAGAAGTTATTTACTCAGTTATTCTCAGTCCACCATCAGAAGATACATCAAAGGCAGGGATCGTTGTGTCATCTCTCTTCTGAAAGGCCAGATTCATGTGTGATCCTGAGGTGTGGCTGGATTGCCTTTATCAACACCTTCTTTCCCATTTGACGCTTAGTGGTGATTAGCAGCACAGTCATTCCTGAGAGATGTAGAAGGAAATTCTGATCCTTGGCTATTGTTGCTCGCTATAGTCCTGCCTTCCTGTAGAGAACTGTTACAGTAAGAAGGATTTTGAAACAAGTGATTCCCTAGATTTTAATTATAACCTTTTCATGATTGTCGGATGTGGAGAAGGTCTCTCTTACACTCTTCTACACTCCTACATTAAAACACATATCTGAAAAGCATCACAGCTGGAAGGACGGATAAGGTTTTAACCATATTTTTAGACTTCAAGGTCTCTTAAGCAGATACAAAAAGCAGGCTTGCCCTTCATCTTGAGCCCAACCACGTAAGTATTAATTATTTTAAAGCCAATAGATACAGTCTTTCATAAGAGAAAAAGGATGTAGATGATGTTAATTCTGAACAAGGGCAAACACCTGTATCTGTACAGAGTCCTGCTAATATCACTCTTAATTGTGACAGACGCACAGATGAGATGATAGACAAGGGCTGGTGCTTTATAAATTGATCCTAGGAAACCAAAACCTTGGGAAGACATTTTTCAGGTAAATCTTTGATCCAGATACTCAAATAAGATCCCCAAGCTTACTCCTGACACATAAACCAGACAAAACAACTGGAACAGTGTTGGGCTGTGGCAGAATTTGCAGAAGTAGCACTGGGCTCTAGAAGGCAACTTCAAGTTGTGTGCAACTGCCAGCAAGTATGGCTGGCCGTGGGTGGAAGAATGTGTCTTTTCAAAATATTTGGATAATACTACAGAATAATTTATTGCTTACTTTTTCTTTATCTATGTTTCAATCAATATTTGTATTGTTTAAAAATGAAAAAGAAAATGCAGCATTGAAGTGCACACTCTATCTTAAGCTGGCCTTGGTTTACATAGTCATTATGGTAAACCACTATTTGCACAGGAAATATATTACGTAAATAGTGATTTACATGAGCCTTCATTGTTTTTCAAAGACAGCATTATATAGAAATATATTTGTCATGCACCAGACAGAATTGTCCAACCTAATTTTAAGGACATGAAATGTATTTTGTGAATTCAGATTGCAGCATATCCCAAGCCTTAACCTTCTGACAGGTGAAGCCAGGGCCTAATTCATCCCTTTTTTACCTATTTTATACCCTTACGGTCTCATCTATAGCTTTGCAAGGAGCAGCACACTGATGAGAAGGCAACGCTCAACAACAGATTGCTCAGTATTAGAAGGCCCAAAGTCCATGCAACCATGCTTTGCCATGTCTTCCCACCCTGTAAGATCCTTGGAGCCATCAGAACATTTCCTTCTTCACATTGCAGCTCCCTTCCGTAAAGGACCACATGGATGCCCAACACAGACCTCGCAGCTGGTGCTGACCTGGCACCTCCCTCTGGCCCAGCAATTCCCAAGGGCTGGGAGTGTGACAGCCTGTGGCTCCAGACATGGGGGAACAGCTTTTTTGTTTGAAGGAATCATAGAATCATAGAATCATAGAATTGTTCTGGTTGGAAGAGACCTCCAAGATCATTGGGTCCAACCATTAACCTATCACTACCAAGTCCCCCACTAAATCATATCCCTTAGGGCCTCATCTAAACGCCTTTTGAATACCCCCAGAGATGGGGACTCCACCACCTCCCTGGGCAGCCTGTTCCAATGCCTGACAACCCTTTCGGTAAAGAAATTTTTACGAATGTCCAGTCTAAACCTCCCCTGGCGCAACTTGAGGCCATTTCCTCTTGTTTTGTTGTCTGTTACTAGGGAGAAGAGACCGACCCCCATCTCTCTACAACCTCCTTTCAGGTAGTTGTAGAGAGCAATAAGGTCTCCCCTCAGCCTCCTTTTCTCCAGGCTAAACATCCCCAGTTCCCTCAGCCGCTCCTCATAGGACTTGTGTTCCAGACCCTTCACCAGCCTCGTTGCCCGTCTCTGGACACGCTCCAGCACCTCAATGTCTTTCTTGGAGTGAGGGGCCCAAAACTGAACACAGTACTCGAGGTGCGGCCTCACCAGGGCCGAGTCCAGGGGGACAATCACCTCCCTACTCCTGCTGGCCACACTATTTCTGATACAAGCCAGGATGCCGTTGGCCTTCTTGGCCACCTGGGCACACTGCTGGCTCATATTCAGCCGGCTGTCGACCAACACCCCCACGTCCTTTTCCGCCGGGCAGCTTTCCAGCCACTCCCCCCCAAGCCTGTAGCGTTGCCTGGGGTTGTTGTGACCCAAGTGCAGGACCCGGCACTTGGCCTTGTTGAACCTCATACAATTGGCCTCGGCCCATCGATCCAGCCTGTCCAGGTCCCTCTGTAGTGCCTGCCTGCCCTCCAGCAGATCAACACTCCCTCCCAATTTGGTGTCATCTGCAAACTTACTGAGGGTGCACTCGATCCCCTCGTCCAGATCATTGATAAAGATATTGAACAGGACTGGCCCCAGTACTGAGCCCTGGGGAACACCACTTGTGACCGGCCGCCAACCGGATTTAACTCCATTCACCACAACTCTTTGGGCCCGGCCATCCAGCCAGTTTCCTACCCAGCGCAGAGTACGCCCATCCAAGCCATGGGTAGCCAGCTTCTCCAAGAGAATGCTGTGGGAGACGGTGTCAAATCCAACAACATGTTAGTGCTACAGATGTGTGAAAGGCTGTACTGGGGTGTCAGTGTATCAGTGCCACCAGGCAAAGCGCCTGAGGTGGCTGGGATCTGTTTGATGCTGTGCAATACTATAGACCAACTAGGAAACCAAGAAGAAAGCAAGTGAAACCATGCAGCATTCTTGTATTTAGCTCCATCTTTTCCAAGATAATGCTTAACTGTGGTTTTTCTTGTATTTTGCAGGCAAATACCTGCCTAACTATGAGCTTTAGAAGAGCCTCAGGGATGACCTAACTCATACCAGGAGAAAGCATCTTGGGGATGACCTAACTGATGCCAGGAAAAACAGCTCCTCTCGCCCACCTGCCACTATCCCGTAATACCCTCACACTGGTGGGGTGTGAGGCGCTGTGAAGTTGCCGTTACCGCCAAAGCTGCCCCTGGCATGAGGAAATCTTCAGCTGTTGCCCTGAGCTCTGAATGGCACCGACTGAGTGGGGATAGGCTGCAGCTGGCTGGACTCAGTACTTTCTCCGAGAGTCTGATCCAAGGTTTATTACGATTTTCAGTGAGTTTCAGTGGGATTTTTAGTGGTTTATGTTGCTATATGCAGACCAGGTTTTTATTATCTTTCTACAGTTTGGATAATGTGTATTTGCATGCAATTCCAAGCAAATTCAGCACAGTTTAGTAGTCTAGCAAGTAGTTAACTGGAATGTTAGCGCTACTGGTGGTGGTTGCTTACTGAAGCTTTCAGAGACCCATCTTGTGAGACATCTTACTGGGAGACTACTGGAAATTTAGGATTCTGATTTACGAGGATTGTCTGTCTCTTGGGAGGATTTTAGAGCTCCTTTTGAGAATTTAGGACACTTTCGCTTTACCCTACCCACTCAGACTGTGTCTAGCTTACAGGGCAGGATGCATGCTTTGGCTGAGCGTTAGCTCCACAACGGGAGGAGAGCTGGGTGTGTGTCAGTGGTCCCTGTTCCCAGACTCCTCACTTCCTGAGCAATGACTTTTTTTTTTGGAAAGAAACTTGAGCTGACAGCTGAAAGGAAACTCCAGATTACGCCCACAGGTGCTGCAGTCCGGGTGAGTGGGGGACCAGCGCTGCGGGGTGCACCGTGGGGCATGCCTGCTCAGCAGCCCAGGAACATCCATGGGACATTATTCGGCTTGGAGGAAAAGCTGACTGTGTGTCCCAAACTTGGGGGTGCAGTTTAGGGGTGTGTTAGATGTGATGGGACCCAAGTGAAACGGTGTTGTGGGTCAATCCCCTGTGGACAGAATGGGAGCAAAATACTCCCCTCTGTTCTCCGTACATCCTCTTAACTGAACTTAATGCTCTTTAAGAAGAGCATGAATCACAAGAAACACAACCTGTGTCCTAGAGTAGTTATGCAAGATGAAAACATTCTGTTAATTTGTAACTAGGAAATGCAATGTTCTTTAGAAAGGTTGAATTAAAAATTTAAACTGGAGGTTTTTCTCATTTGAGCTCACAGCACAACCCTATCCTGTCTAATCTGTGTGCTGCAAGGGTCTACCACAACATAATAGTTGCTTGAAAAAGTATTCATTTTAGCAAAGTTACGGAATATGAAGGTGTTTAATAAGTAGCCTCAACCTTTTGTAAATAATGGAAAAACTTGTGTTATCTCATTCCAAATTCTTTTATTACAGTTATAGGTCAACCCATACAACTTCAAAGCCGTAAAATTAAAACGGTGAGAGTCTCAAAGTGTAATACGGAAAAAACAATAAATAAAGCAAACAATATTATAAGGTGAACAGGTTCATCTTTCAACTCTGCTGAACTCAAAACTAGCTCAGCAAAAATGAGTAAGTGCTGTTGTGACAAAGACCTCAGTCACTGCGTGCTGCTGCACAGCAATGTGAGTTCTTGGTAGGGGCAGAAATCTGTGTGATCAATGATCACTGCGACTGGAAGTCTACAGAAACAGGCGTGTACTCTATTTACTTTTTCCGTGCAAAATACCAACAACTGTAGTTCAGCTGTAAAGTCCATTCTTATGCACAGCTCTCACTGAAGATCAATGGCTGGTAATATCAAAGGAAGAATAACTCTTTCATATGCTATTTATCTCACAAATGATACAAGCTCTTTTGACATAGACTGCTGCATTCTTCTATTTATTTTTTTTTTTACTTTTCATATTTCCACCAGCTTATCTCCTTTCTTATCCACAGATTAAAAAATATGTGTGATTTTATCAAGAAAATAGAACATTACATTGGGAAGGCAGACTTGCTAACAGTATTTTCCATCCCTCTGATCTATTTAAAAGAAAAAAAGTTTAATGTTCTTTAAAAATTTAAATAATTTACTTTGTAGATGAGTTCAAGATCAGAAAAGAGAAATTTAGTAAGGAATCTCTTTATTAATTCTCCAAGGCATATCACTTCTGAAGAGAATTGACAGCTACTTCTAAGTAGCTCCTGGAAATGATTTCAGCATCTGATAAGCACAGTGGCTTCTTGGAAGCTTGTAAATGATACATTAAAAAGCATTTATTTTGTTTTATTTCAAAAGTCAGTCCATTCTACCTGCCTGCACTAGTGTTCAAGATCAGAAGCTTTCCGTCCAACAATTCATAACATAACCACTTATTGAAATTGTCCACGGTTTGCAGTAAAATTACGATGAGCAGGTTTGATATAAGAGCTGGATGCCTTTCTGAGCAAAGATCAGGGCCTGGCCTCGTGATCCTGGAAAGAAGTGACATTTACAACAGCCAGAGAATGGAAAATGTTAGCAAGTTAAAGCAAACAGAAGCTAAACATTAGGCTTTCACAACACAGCAGTGCAGTGTGTCCAACTTGTTATCAGTTTACAACTTTAGCCTCACAGCCCTCTTTCCAAACTCACAAAGTTCTTTGTTACTTCTCAGTCGAGACTGACCTGGATTGCAAGGCTGTTCCCACCGTGCCTCGTGCGATACCAGTGGTGTGGGAGCCAGCAGAATCATAGAATCATATAGGTTGGAAAAGACCTTTAAGATTATCGAGTCCAACTGTTAACCTAGCACTGCCAAGTCCACCACTAAACCATGTCCCTAATCACCACATCTACGCATCTTTTAAATACCTCCAGGGATGGTGACTCCACCACTTCCCTGGGCAGCCTGTTCTAGTGCTTGACAACCCTTTCAGTGAAGAAATTTTTCCAAATATCCAATCTAAACCTCCCCTGGCGCAACTTGAGGCCATTTCCTCTTGTCCTGTCATCTGCTACTTGGGAGAAGACATTGACACCCACCTCACTACAACCTCCTTTCAGGTAGTTGTAGAGAGCAACAAGGTCTCCCCTCAGCCTCCTTTTCTCCAGACTAAACAACCACAGTTCCCTCAGCCGCTCCTCATAGGACTTGTGCTCTAGACCCTTCACCAGCTTCGCTGCCCTTCTTTGGACACGCTCCAGCACTTCAATGTCTTTCTTGTAGTGAGGGGCCCAAAACTGAACACAGTACTCGAGGTGCGGCCTCACCAGGGCCGAGTCCAGGGGGACAATCACTTCCCTAGTCCTGCTGGCCACACTGTTTCTGATACAGGCCAGGATGCCATTGGCCTTCTTGGCCACCTGGGCACACTGCTGGCTCATATTCAGCCGGCCGTCAACCAACACCCCCAGGTCCTTTCCTGCAGGGCAGCTTTCCAGCCACTCCTCCCCAAGCCTGTAGCGTTGCCTGGGGTTGTTGTGACCCAAGTGCAGGACCCGGCTCTTGGCCTTGTTGAACCCCATACAATTGGCCTCAGCCCATCAATCCAGCCTGTCCAGATCCCTCTGTAGTGCCTTCCTATCCTCAAGCAGATCAACACTCCTGCCCAACTTGGTGTCCTCTGCAAACTTACTGAGGGTGCCCTCGATCCCTTCGACCAGATCATTGATAAAGATATTGAATAGAACTGGCCCCAATACTGAGCCCTGGGGAACACCACTTGTGACCAGCCGCCAACTGGATTGAATTCAATTCACCACCACTCTTTGGGCCTGACCGTCCAACCAGTTTTCTACCCAGTGAAGAGTACACCCATCCAAGCCATAAGCAGACAGTTTCTCCAGGAGGATGCTGTGGGAAATGGTGTCAAAGGCTTTACTAAAGCTCAGGTAGACAACATCCACAGCCTTTCCCTCATCTACTAAGTGGGTCACCTTGTCATAGAAGATCAGGTTAGTCAAGCAGGACCTGCCTTTCATAAACCCATGCTGACTGGGCCCGATCACCTCGTTGTCCTGTACATGCTGCATGATGGCACTCAAGATGATCTGCTCCATAACCTTCCCCAGCACCGAGGTCAGGCTGACAGGCCTGTAGTTCCCCAGATCCTCCTTCCGGCCCTTCTTGTAGATGGGCGTCACGTTTGCTAACCTCCAGTCAACTGGGACCTCCCCGGTTAGCCAGGGCTGCTGATAGATGATGGAAAGTGGCTTGGAGAGCACTTCTGCCAGCTCCCTCAATACCCTTGGGTGGATCCCATCTGCCCCCGTAGACTTGCAGTGGTGGCGTAGCAGGTTGCTAACCATTTCCCCTTGGATTATGGGGGCTTCATTCTGCTCCCTGTCCCTGTCTTCCAGCTCAGGGGGCTGGGTACCCAGACAACAACTGTTCTTGCTATTAAAGACAGAGGCAAAGAAGGCATTAAGTACCTCAGCCTTTTCCTCATCCTTTGTCACTATGTTTCCTCCCGCACCCAACAAAGGATGGAGATCCTCCTTAGCCCTCCTTTTGTTGCTAATATATTATAGAAACATTTTTTAATTGTCTTTTATGCAGTAGCGAGATTAAGTTCTAGTTGGGCCTTCTAATTTTCTCCCTGCATAACCTCACGACATCCTTGTAGTCCTCTTGAGTGGCCTGACCCTTCTTCCAAAGGTCATAAACTCTCCTTTTTTTCCTGTCCAGGAAGCCAGGCTGGTCTTCTTCCCTGCCGGCTCGTCTTTCGGCACATGGGAATGCCCTGCTGTGCGCCTTTAGGATTTCCTTCTTGAAGAATGTCCAGCCTTCCTGGACTCCTTTGCCCTTCAGGGCTGCCTCCCAAGGGACTCTGTCAACCAGGCTCCTAAACAGGCCAAAGTCTGCCCTCCGGAAGTCCAAGGTGGCAGTTCTGCTGACCCCCCTCCTTACTTCTCCAAGAATCGAAAGTTATCATTTCGTGATCGCTATGCCCAAGACAGCCTCCAGCCATCACATCACCCACAAGTCCTTCTCTGTTCACAAACAACAGGTCCAGCGAGGCACCTTCCCTAGTTGGCTCCCTCACCAGCTGTGTGAGGAAGTTGTCTTCCACACACTCCAGGAACCTCCTAGACTGTTTCCTCTCTGCTGTATTGTATTTCCAGCAGACATCTGGCAAGTTGAAGTCCCCCACGAGAACAAGGGCTAGCGATTGTGAGACTTCTCCCAGCTGCTTATAGACTATTTTGTCTGCCTCTTCATCCTGGTTGGGTGGTCTATAACAGACTCCCACCATGATATCTGCCTCGTTGGCCTTCCCCCTGATTCTTACTCATAAACACTCAACACTGTCGTCACCATCATCAAGCTCTAGACAATCAAAACACTCCCTAACATACAAGGCTACCCCATCACCTCTCCTTCCTTGCCTACCACTTCTGAAGAGTTTATAGCCATCCATTGCAGCACTCCGGTTGTGCAAGTCATCCCACCGTGTTTCTGTGATGGCAATTATATCATAGTTTTCCCACTGCACAATGGCTTCCAGCTCCTCCTGTTTGTTGCCCATGCTGCGGGCATCGGTGTAGATGCACTTCAGTTTTGACGCATGGCGTAGGCTGACTTAACCTTGGTGACACCTCCAAGATAGAGGAACCATCGTCCTTGTTATTGTTTGGTTCCACTTGCAGAGCCTCATAGCTATTATGCAAGGGCACCTGCGGAGGTGGGGTAGTCATAGAGGAGACGCGCCTGCTGCACCAGGCAGGAACTTGTCGCCATTGTCCCCTGTCCCTTAAGTCGCTGTGTCCAGCCAGGCGGAGAGAGGATGGGGAATCCTCCGTATCATGCATCCTGGCTGCCTATTGGGCCTGTCCCAGGGAAGGTAGGGTGCGATTCCAGTAGTCGATCTCTCTCTCGCACTCCCTGATACTCCTCAACCTACTCACCTCCTCACGGAGCTCTGTCACTAAGCGGAGGAGTTCCCCTACCTGGACGCACCTCCCAAAGGTGTCCTCGCTACTGCTGTCCAATTCTGGTGTAAGAGCAGGGCTCACCCTGCAGCCTGACACCTGGGCAGCAGTGTGTTCCCACCGGGGCTCTGTCTGGGAAGCTGCGTCAGTCGTGGTGGGTGCAGAGCTTAGAGAGGCCATGGCTTTCTGCCGGGTGGACACCATTGCTCCCTGGTCGAGCCGGCAGAGCTTCAGTGCCCTTCCTGCATGCCCTTCCACACAAACTGCTGCGCAAACGCCCTTGCTGACACACCATGCCCTGTTTGCCCGCCCCGGTCGCTGGCTCTCCCTAAGGGCTTCTTTTATACGTGTGGGGGGGCTTGGCTGCCATTGCTCCTGGCCCTGCGCGGGTCTCGTCTGCCGCTGCCGCATGAGCTGTGGGCTCCTGGCAGCTCTCAGCTCCCCTGGTTGGGGAAACCCCTCCGTGCACCAGTGCTGGAGTGCTCTGCTAGGGGTCAGGCTGGCACCGGCGCCGCTCGCCTCAGTGACTGAGTGCTAGTTTTGGTTACACCATGTTTAAATCTCCCACCATTACTCCTGGCCTCACCCAGGTCCTGTCAGTGAGAAGTTTAAGGGCTGTGCAGTCCAACCTGCTGCATTCTTTCTCATCAGTGAAAGAGCGTATTTAGTACCTGCCATGAAAATATTTTGGGGGGCTTGCTTTCTGTCCTCAGCTAAGGACTAGAAGTGGCTACCAGTGGCACTGCCAGTTTGGCCAGGTGGAAGCAATGTAAATCAGGAAAAGTTCATCCTATATTTAAGTAGCTATAAACTAAGCAAAGCAATGAAATGAAAAAGTACGTGTTGCGGACATACCGACTGATCAGGTTTTGCACTGAACCATGCAGGAAAAATGTGTCGTGAATACTTAAAATGACCACTGTCCTGTCAGGGCACAAACTTACTTGCCCAGCTGTTTTTCTCTCAGTTCTACCTAATTGCAACACGAGACTGACCTCAGCTCCAGGTTTCTAGTCCTCCATCTGTTTGTGAGAGAAGCATAGGGACACCCCCAGAAAGCCTCTTGTCTTCCACAGTTCCACCAGCAGGATTTTTTGCACAGGTTTCCCTTGTGATCCACCGCTAGCTGCAGTAGGGCTCTTCACCTGGAGCATGGAAATCCACATATTCAGGTGCCTGGTCTGGCTCCCGAGTGCCAGTTTGTTTGCAGTGAACCTATCCCAGTTTTGCTGGAAATGAGAATAATAGCCAGAGGTTCCCCACAACTTTTCAGCAATGCCTCACTGGCACCCAGTTGCTCAGTTTCAGAATGACTATTTTGAAATGCCTGTCCCTCTGCTTCTCATCACATCCCTACTCTTCCCACAACCTGGAGGAGGGTAAGGAGGAACTTGGCTCTGTGCCATGGAAAAGCATGGAAGGCAAAAGTGGCAGATAACAGCTGTCCCCTCAAACTGGGGTCCTCTGCAGCCTGAAACAAAACATGAATCTGTCGCCAGAATGTGCAGAGGAAAATCTCCTGGAAAGCTATAAAGAATTGAATAAACCAGCTGAGAAATAGAAAAACATGTGAGCTTAACACCAGCAACACTGCAGTCTGACAGAGCCTGTGTTAGACCTGAAGGAGGCCCTGAGAAGAGATTAACCTTCTCCCTCCACCTGTATGGGGGTGACTTTCTCCAGGCATACATATGAAGACAAACTGCTCCCATTTCAGTGCAGCCAGAGCTTCCGTAACTGCTCTTGAAGTCATTCTGCAAACTGAAGGACAAACATGCCAGAAAGTAAATATCTGTGCTGGCACCTAGACTAGCCCTGCTCCATTCATGTCCTGCAGTTGCCCTCTGGAGCTTATGCTCATCTAACCAAAAGCTTGCTCTGTGCGTACCCCACATACTTCAGAGCAGTCTTATTCTGATTTTCCGTTCAAAATTGCACTATTCTCTTTATTTCAGGAATATCCTGCCTGTCTTTTGGGCTGAGTCTTCCCCTCTTGTCTGTGATATTACCTAGGTTACACATAAGTGGAGGAATTAGGAATGGTTCGTATGGCTGCTCTTAAGATTTTGAAACACTTAGAGCCTTTACCTTTGAGAAAAGTTTGCTAACTTCAGCAAGCCTTTCCAGCGCTTTTCTAGAGACTTACAAGAACCCTTTTCACCATATATTTTCCACTGACGAACCAAGTTCATAGAGCAGGATTAATCTTTAATCTTTGTAATTAATGTTTCAAGTAACTTGAAGATGTATTATTGAATATTGCAAGCCACATTTCTTCCCTGGATGCCAGGGTGTGGCTTCTTTTAACTCAGAGCGACAATGAACATGTGTGTCTGGCTTGTTGATACTCTGCACGTTGGTATAAAAGCCATAGTACAAAGGACTTCTCTAGTTTCTTACACAGGACTCATATTCTTCCCTTTTGCTACCCATAAATCTTCAAGGTCATCTGTTCCTAAAACTAATGTACGAAGCAGATATACAATTCAAGAAAGTGGGAGGAGGCTTTGATTTCACAGGATGGCATAGTGGGCAGGCTGGATTCTTTAGGCGACAAAATCGGCGGAAGCTTTCTTAATGGTGACTTCTTCAAGGGGAGATCGTCGGTAATGACGATTCATGCTCTCGTCTCTCCACGTATTTAAAAGACAGTAAGGCACCAGCACTCAGCAACAGCATGCTCCTAAAATGTTGGCAGCCAGAAAGTATCTGGGACTGGCATGTGGAAGACATGGCCCTGGAAACCCCACCAGAGGTGACCGCCGTGGGGGAGCAGATGGCCTAAGTTCAAGCAGGATTTTTGCACCTATCCTTAGTGCAGAGCATAGGGAAAAGCTGCTTCAGTCTGGGAGGGGTCTGCAGACAGTCTTGAATGTTGTATGAAGGTCTTTAAACTTTGAGAAAAGGCCTTTTTCATTAACTAATATGGTTGCAATGTATCCAGACTCATAGCTTCTGGGATGTTATTTATCCTTCTCCTGTCAAATGGTCACAAAGTATGTATGTGGAAAAGGAAAAACATGCTTTTAGGAGGCAGCATGATGGATTCATTTGATCAAATTGGTCTGCTTGCTGGTTTTACGCACACAGGCAGCTCATACCACCTGGTGTGTGCGGCAACCTATACACATGGCCGTTTGTGTCCTGTGCCAGGGAGGAGCAGGCTGGGCCACTGGTGGCAGGAGCTGAAAGGACCAAGTAATGTTCACTTCTTCCCATCCCAGCGAGGAGGGTTGTTGCCGAGAAGCATGTCTTATATCATGAGAAAAACTAAAGAGTGTGGAACTTAATTTTTAAAAGTTTATTTAAAGAAGAAAGGGGTCCAAACTTGTTTATATAATAAGGAAATATCTTAAGACTGCTTCTGGATGAGCTACATTTTCTACCTGAATTCCAGCAAACTAAAAACCTCATTTCTTTGGTGTTAGAAACTTCTTAGAGAGGAAAAATTTTGGGCTTCTGAGTCCTGATGTTATGATACAGAAATCTTTGAAGGTCTCTCGAAGTTGATTGTATTTATTAATAATGTAAGCTAAATGAATGTCCAATGTGATTTTCTGTGCTTTGAACCAAAGTTGTTAGCAAATGCTAGAAAACAAGTAAAAATGTAACACTTTGCAGTTCAGTTTTTCACATGGGTCTTTCTTTCACCTAAGAGTAGGAAAGTCTGGCAAAAGAATAATATGAATTGTTTTGTCAGATTGCCTGATACACTCCAATTTAGAGATTTATATCAGGCTCCAAAGTCTCTATCTAGGCACCTATGAACACAGTGTATGACTTTCCAAAACTCAAGTGCACACAAATCCTATTAAAGCAATGGAAGCTGCAGATATGATCAAGGGGTAATGGTTTTAAACTAAAGGAGGGGAGATACAGGCTAGACATAAGGAAGAAGTTTTTCACAATGAGGGTGGTGAAACAGTGGAACAGGTTGCCTAGATTGGTGGTAGAAGCCCCATCCCTGGAAACATTCAAGGTCAGGCTGGATGGGGCTCTGGGCAACCTGATCTAGTTGAGGATGTCCCTGCTTATTGCAGGGGGGTTGGACTAGATGGCCTTTAAAGGTCCCTTCCAACCCAAACTATTCTATGGTTCTGTGATTCTATGATTCTATGATTCTATATTCACTATCACTTCATTAAGGCTTTTTCCTGCAGGCAGAAAAGATTATCATCATCATCAGTTTTAGGACCTTTTATGGTATATACTGTCGTTCAAGCTTGGGGAAGGTGAACTTCTTCCTAAATCTCCTAAGTGGAATAAAACAATTTTTTGATCGAGACCATAGCTAATTTATGTTTTCAACTGCAAGGGCCACCAAAACATGCACATAACTGGGCCCAAAGGGTCTTCAAATTTAGATATCTGATGTTTCATTTAACTCCACTGAGCTCAAGCTATTAGTTTGGAAAGTCTACAAATTCCCTGTCTCTACAATTCAGTGCAGGCTACATAATGATCAAGACATTATATCAAATTAGGGTCAAATCTTCCCATCACCAAAAGAGAGGAGATGAAATGAAGCGAATAGTCTAAGATAAAACTAGTTGGATCAGACATAGTTAACTTTAATTACTGGTGAAGATCTATTTTAAACTTAAGATTAACAAGTTTGTATTGCTGCAGGCATCACACTATCAGACTGGTTAACACCAGTTGTTCTCCCGGACATGCTCTCCAGATTAACCAGGCATGAAGTAACAGAACCTAAATATAGGTTTCTATTTTTGTTAGCAGGTGTTATCCTTACCAGGTAAAATTTCTCATTCCTTCCCTTGGTAGCATACAAGGTTTTTATACAGTCAATTGCTTTAAAGCAGAGACAAAGCAGTTAGGGAGTGTCACTTGTAAGTATTTTACGTTGGCATATAAAAGTATTTGGAATCGTGAAAGGGAATTTGGTGCAATCATTTTAGTAGTTCTCCTTGACAATGCTGACGTCTTTCTAATGCATTTAAGTACGTGGCATTTATAAAAACGGGAGTTAAATCTTTGCTCATGCAATGCTGTTAGCCGTCAGGGAGTGCTAGTCGGGGAGATGTACCTCTGCTTCAATCTCCATTATCAGCTTTTCTGGGTTTTTTTCATGCCCCTTTGGACCCAGGACCTTTTCTATGCAAACATTTGTGTATAATTCAGAATATTCTGGGTTTGGAAGGAGACGTCATTTTTTTTTTTTAGTTTATGAAAACAAAAAAGCCAACAAAAACCTTAAAATGTGTCAGTTTCTGTGGTTGTTAGAAAAGAAGAAAATTAAGTACTCCCTGGGTTTTTTTGCTCAGGGTTCTAATCAGGAGGAGGGTAAGGAGAGGAGTCCTTTAAGCTTTTAGCAGGCAATACCCTTGTTTTATCAGCTCCTGCAGCTTTGCCTCAGTAAGGCACTTTGTTGCCAGTACCAGGTCGCCATGCCCAAGAAATCTCACACGACTGGAAGGAGTCCCAAATACCGTTGCCCTAACAATCCCCCAGCTTGGCTCTGTATCACCCACACAAAGCAGCCCTAACGCCAGCTTAACTGGCTGCCAGGTGATCCGCAGCTCGGGGAGATCCACGGGCTGGCCAAAATCAGTTTGACAACTGTCGTGGCACCTCTGTGGACCAAGGTGGCTGGGTTAGGTGAGCAAACGACTCTCAGTAATTAGAGAAATCCTTCAGCAGCTCTAATGCCTGCTAGGACAAGTAGGGGAGGCTAGGAAAATGGTGAACCCCCAGGTCAGGCGGGCACAAAAGCCGCCTAAGTGCCCCCTCATTAAAGTGGCGAGCGGTGCCAGGAGGTCTCTGACTTAAAGCTATATTTGTGTTAATGGCTTGAAAACCTAGATTTGTTTATTGCATGGTAGTCCACATTTGCTCTTGGATTAGTGAGTAACCTGCCTGTAAATCGGTTGGCCAGTTTCTTGTTCCCACTTGTGCTAAAAAAGTGTGGATCTGGGAGGGAAGAAAAGAACTGCTCCTGCAGAGCAAAGATAATAATCTAATAAAGGAAGGGAATTCAGAAATAGAGATAGGTGGGAATCACTTCTATATTAGTTGCTATTATTTGTAATTTCCTGGCATTTACAGATTCAAGACCCGTAGGGTCAATATTCAAGATTTTGGCACCTGTGGTAAATATGCCTCCAAAATTGGTGCGTGTACCCCATTTCCCACAAATGCCATGTTTCCTCATTTGTATGTAGACAAAGCTTAGAAAGGCTTTGTTTTAAATGTGTCAGCACAACTGTTGCCTGCAGAGCAAGAGTCTGGCCTGGAAGGAAAGAATCCTGTTTTCTCCAGAGGGTTTTGAGTAAAGCCTGACATGCATTTGTACAGAGGATGGTGGTGTGCAGGTTTGCCCCAGTGTTTCCAAAGGTATCTCTTAAAGCCATCCAAGACACTATTTCATACTTAGTACACTTGGATAATATGAAATCCAAGAAAGGATTAACCAGTCTTCTATGATACATGACATAAAGTTCATTATTTACATAGTAGATAGAAATAGTTCCAGTATATTTGCTTAATACAGCGTTGAATTAAATTGTTAATTTATAAGTGAGCTTCTTGCTGGTGATCTGCATCTGACGAAGGACACAAGAGCTCTTGTCATGCTGGTTCTGCCTGCTCATAACTCCATTACTAGGGCTTGCGGGGTGACGGCCAGGTATGCCATAGATGTGACAAATTCTTATTATCCACAGGAATCTCTTGTCTTTCATTTCTTCTGCATAACCAAGGAATCTAGAAGTCACTTAGGTCTATGACTCACATTTGAAAATAAGATTATGAAGAGCACAGGTAAATTTTTCAAGGAATATTTTCCCATTTTCATGGGTGATTCAGAGCTAAATAACCAAGGAAGAAAAACAATGTTTTTATTGATATCTAGAGTGGACCATAAGGCAACCATCAAGCTGGGGCACATGGGTCCTCTGCCCCAAGCCCCCTTCTCCAGAGGCTGTCAGGCCTCCTGCTGAATGCCAGATCTTAGACTCTAGTGCTGCTTGTTTCAGCCTCAGGAAACCTGCTAGTGCAACCCTAGGTGCCACCATTCCTTTTTTCTGTCTCCCTCAAATCCCTCTTCCTTTAGTGAGGGGTACGTTGAGATGGGGAGAGGAGAACCATTCCCAGAAGAACTCCAGTTGCTCTGGACTCCAGTGAACTCCAATTGCTGTGGACCCTGGTGAAGCATCTCTCTTACTTCAGGATTTGTACCTCTCCCTGTGCTCTTCCTGCATCTCCAAAAGTGGAAAGAGCAGGTTCGCCCTCTCCTTTCTGCCCATGTACTCAGTTGCAGGGGTCAGTGCTCCAGCAGCAGGCGGTGGGTACTGCAGGCTGAGGCTCTCCTCCGTCCTCCCCTTGCAGCTGTTTGACACTGCATTGTGTAGCTACATGTCCCTTCGGCTGGAGAGAAGGAGCATTGTCCCAGCAGCTGGGCACTCACCTGCGCGAGAGGAGAGAGCAGAAGAGAGACCTGCTTTGCTGTCCTCGCTCCACTGCTGTTCAGGTAGTAACAGGAGGCAGGACCAAAACACAGGTGTCCCCTTGCCCAAAGGAGCGTCTAGAAAGTAATGCTTACCTTCTGGTCAATTAATATTTAATCATCCTATATAAAATGAGTGTCTACAACAGGTAAAATTGCAAGTGGGCTTTCTTCCTCCCCCTCCACTCCCCCAAGAACAAGCAATAACCCGAAAGTGAGAGCTTTCCTCCCCTGAAAAGTGTGAGGCACCATGGATTCGAATCCTCATGGGCAGAGCAGGAGGGTATAATCCCAGCTCCCACACCCCACTGAATACTTCACACAAACTGATGGGTAAAGACTGGGGTGTGGGAGCTTCCCTTTTTCTGGAATCAGGTGCCTGGCTTGCCTTGTGTTACAACAATCCTTGACAAATTTTTCAGGCGTATTTGAAAAACTGAATTCTGGGGCTGCCCCATTCTTAAGTCTTCTTTACGTTGTAAAAGAAGCCATACATATTCCAAGGAGAAATGCTTTAAAGTGCCCCATCATCGTACCATACAGCCAGCCTTTGGGGGCTGTGTTGTAAAGCCCTTGGCACCAGGGTGATCCCCATCAGGCTGAGCGCTTTGAAAATTTCCATTTGGGTTGTAAGAACCGCATGTCCCTGCCTTTCGGCCAGCTCCTAATTCTGGAAGCAAAGGTCAGAATACATGGCCAGAATATTTACTGATGCAATGGCTGGGTTTTACAAGGTCTGTGATGAGGACTGTTTTTAAGGAAAGTACTAGCCCATTAAAAATTGTATACTTACAGGCTGGAAAACTTAGACTTTTACTGTCTCAAAGTATTTTGTTGCCTAAGTAGTAGAATGATAAGACACATTGTTTACTTTTATGGTCAATAAAGTAAAGCCTGTTCTCAGGTGCAGTGCTCTTAAGTGGCTGCCAATCGCTAACATGAGACTTTAGACTGATTTTATCCTTCTGACATTCAATGGAACAAATATCCCGTAGTTGGCAGATAAGGATCACTCCAGGATCAGTTTCAGTTTGACACAGTTGTTTCAAAATTCACCTTGGGTATATTTTTTCCCTTCAACTTTATCTAAAAAACTGATCTGCCTGGCTAATGAATTAAAGGGGTCAAAGGAATCAGTGGTCCTTATTTGCATTCATTCAAATGTATGCATACCTGTTTTATCGCATAAGGAGTTACAGCTCTGGTATTCCTAAATACCTGACACAGAATGAACATAATTCAGTAAAAACATTCTGGTTTTCTTGTTATGAATTAGCATACACTGAATATAAGTATTTTTACGATTAAAAAGATTTATCATGTAAAAGTGATCTCCAGACGGGTAAAATGGCGCTATTGAAAGGAAGGATGATTGAATAGCTGAGGTCCTGCTGTTAGACATAGGACGTCTGGGCTCAGTGCTCTCTGAACTGACTCCGTGAATGGCTCTGGGAGCTCTTCGGAGCTCTGGTGCTTCAGTTTCCCACTCATGAATTTTCTTTCTTAGAGTAGTTTGGTGAAAATGAATACCTTAGAAGCTAAGGATGTCAGATCTTTCAGTTGTGCAATATGGTAAGAATAGAAGACCAATACAAAAGAAAAAAAAGATCAATCTCTTTTAAATGGAATAAAGAAATGTAGTGGGAAAACTGGAAGGGCTGACAAGGCTATTTTTGTTAAAGTCCATCTTGTTTTTCCATGACGTGCTAAGCTAGGTCTGGCTGTAATACAGAAGGATGCAAGAAACCTGATTTGAAAGCACATTGGGCTGTTTTCAAAACTGTGCATTCCCTAATCATTCTTGAGAACACTGGAAAACCACACTACGTTCTTCTGGAATTTATTTTATCTATTTAAAGTAATGCAGTTACTTGTCCAACTGCAGACTGAAGAGTCAAAAGACTCCTGACTATTCCTCTAATACTTGCTCAGAAGAAAAAGGCTCTGCGTTTAGGTCCCATTCCTGCTGAAACACACCTGCTTTCAATTGTAAGGGCACGGGATGTCAGCTGGCAGGACTTTATTAGTGTCAGTGAGATGGCTCGGGTGGGAAACAGAACTCTTCAGAGCAAGTCTCCTTTATGCAGAAGTAATGGAGGTGTCAGTGCCACACAGTTCAGGGCTGTGTGGAGAAACCTGAACTGTTTCTGCTTCTCCGGCTGGGACCATAGAAGCCAGGCAAGCTGCGTCAGCCAGCGCGGAGCGCTGCACTGACACGGCCCTGCTGCGACAAAACAGCTTCACTTGCAGTAGTTACTAAATGTGAAACCCTTTCGGCAATCCATTTTAATTCCTGGGTAGTTATAAAAATGTACTCCTCAGATCATCTGTGGTAGTCTTTTATTGAAAATTACTTGATATAAACCACATAGCGGCACTCAAGTGTCTCAGATGGGCATCCTCAACCACTAGCCAGAGAAAGTGTTTGTCCCCCTCTTCCATGCAGAAATGAATGGTGCTTACAGCAGGGAGGAGATGCCTTTTTTGCAGCCCACAAAGAAGTCTGTAGGTGGGTAGACAGGGCCCTCTCATGCTCGGAGTTCAACCCCATCTGGGCAAAAGCAGGAGCTAAATGCAGGTCTCTACATCTCAGATAGCTGCAAACACCGACAGGGGAAGCAGATCCCCATCAGAGCTTTCAATGAAAGGGCTGTTTTCTGATCAGTTCAGGAAAGAAACAAAGTTGGAGCAAGATTCAGGAATATTGTGGCACCAGCTCAGCATTAATCAATGCCCAGTGTAACGCCTAGAGTCAGAAGAAGATTGCCTGGTACAACATCAATGCCTCAAAGGTGGACCTTGGTGCTTACCTGCATGGGAAAAGATTTTAAGAGTCACAGATAGGGAGAATTTTGAGACTCCTTTTTCAGGGCTTTTCTGCTTTGCTGACTTAGGTGTCTTTACCCCGGAGCACCAGTTTTTGCACATCTCTTTCAGAAATGCTGCACTATTTCCAGCCTGTGTAAGCCAGGCAGGCGTCCTCCCTGGGGCTGTAGATCGGAGGACTGGAGGGTACCTGTCTAAAATCCCTTGTGTATCTATACCCCTGTTAGTATTAATAACAATAGTTCAAAACTGAAGGCATTCAAATCTTGTCTGTCTATAGAGAAAGAACTGAAACAAATATTTAATTTGATTTAACAGCAAAGCAGGAAGACATGTTTTACAGAGCTCCAAGAGTTTCCTATTGGATTTCTCTGTGCACCATGCCTTTAAATGTCTTCCTTCTTAATTGGTGAAGATTTAAGGTCAAGACTCCTCAAGCTCTTTTTATCTCTGTAACAAGTTGTGGTTTTAACAGGAGTCATTTTGGGGGTACTGAAGAAGGAAGAGGGAACATTGGACTCTGGGGACACATTTCCATAGGGTAATGCTATTGAGCTGCTTGATTTGTGCACATCATTGTGCCTCAGGATGAAAGCCAGGGAGGTGTTTGGAAAGCTACCTACTCACTCAAGTTATTTGATTGAAGTTTGCCATTACCTGCATGTGCACACAAAGTACTCATTTGTGTTTATAACTGCTCTGTGCAGATTTTTGGCAGATGTTGTGCTGTTACCCTGAAATATGGCTCTTTGTTCTCCTTAATGAGCAAGAGCTGTTAATACCATGCTGTGTTTCTGATGTCTTTTTGCTGGTCAGTACTCACTGCCCTCTTTGCTCCAGCAGAAGCAAGAACAGAAGCAGCGATAGCAGGCCACTCCACCTCCCGCTTATCTGATGTTACAGACTGGCAAAATGAAGAGATCTCTGGGAGGAAGAGCCATTTTCTTTTAATCAATTATTAACTGGCAAGTCACCCCGGTCAATCTTTGCTCAGCAGTTGAGGGAAACTTGTGAGCAGGTTTTTGAGCAGACCAGGCTTAGCTGAAACAAAGGAAAGAAAACAACAAAGTGAAAAACTTCAACAAAGTGAAAGGAAAATTGTATTCTGTGCAAGCCTACTGAAAAATTAAGCAGGTGGCAAACTGTAGAGAACATGAGAATGCGCCCACTTATATTTGTAGAAGTGCTCTTGTCCTAAGTATCAGAAAGCTCCTTAGAAACCTAGAAATACATACAGTGCACAGGGACTCTTTCATTTTCCCCATAGAAACAATAAGTGAATGAAAAGGTCATTCTTATGACAATACATGGTGGCACTGCAGTGAAGAATACTCTGTCTAGTAGCAGGTTATGTTAGCAAATATAACTACCTATTACCAGCTTGGCACAGTGTTGTTACTAGTGCGACTATTTTTACTGTGAGTGATACAGCACCTATAGCTAGTATATGTAGTCAAAACACTGATTATATCTTCATCACCACGCTACCTTTAAAATGGAGGAGCGCACAGATGCAGTACAGAAAGACATCTCTTGTTTAAACTCTCTTTTCCCTGGGAAAAAATGCAAAGCTACTCACTTGCTGCTTCTTTCCTCGCAATAAACCCCATCCGTTAATCTGCTAAAAAGAAAGATGTGTCCAGTTTAGTAGTCAAACTAGCTAGGTACTCTGACAAAGGTCACCGAAAGATATGTGTCATTAAAGGAAGCAGGGTCAAAGTTTTGGATTTGCAATGACATTGGGTGCTAAGCAAGCATGATCCAGATTAAGATTCATCATAGTAAGCGTCCCAGTTGACCTGCTGGAAAAATTCCCCTAAGTTCTCTGTGGAAGAGCTGATATGTGCTCTCTAGCTCTGATTCATGGGTAACATGACATACAATCCTGGCCACTTTTTAACAGCAGGAGGACTTTTTATGGCTCCACAATGATAGCTTTCTTGGAAGAAGCCCTCTGGGACCTCAGATTGCCAGCCCTCCTGCAAGTGTGTGCTGCAGAGTTTAAATGGGGACCTCATGTAAACAAATACCGAACATTTTTTAGAGGTAGTTAAATGTTCACAGAACACTAGATTCTCCAAAAATACAGCTGTGTATAATTTTTACAGTTATCTTCAAAAGAGAATTTACTATACAGTCACCAAGACGTACAGTTAATGAACAGTAAATTAATCAAAACATTCTTCCGATAATGTGCTTGTCTCCAACTTACATAAGCATTGCTTTCAGCAAAGAATTTGCTAATGAGTTTCCTGCCACACTAGGATTTATTCAACAGAGAAAAATGAGAGATGCACAGAGAGAACTGTGTGAGGGTGTGATGCTTCTAATTCATCAGAGCTGTTGAAATGGAGTCCTTCTCTGAGCAGTTCCAATGCGAAGCTGTCTCTTCTATACATAACAAATTTGCTTTATATGGTTTTATCTACTTTAATGCTTTATTTGGAGTCAGAAGTGTGTTTTGAAGCAAATTTCCCTACTCACACTTACCGTGCTTTGGTTCCCATCATGGAGCAGCTTTTGAAGACATGCGCTGGATTCCTTGTGCATGAAACTAAAGTGGAAAATGCTCTCTGATAGCATAGCTAATGCACTGCAGCCACAAACACGTATTCAGTCCATGGGACTGGACTAGAGTTATTCTGAAGAAAAAGGCAACGCAAAACCTAGATGGGTGCTGTGTGGATGTCAGGTTCTCAGACTATATAGATCTATAGATCTGCTCCTACTGATCCATGCTATTAGGTGATGCAGATGTAGGCTGCATCATCAGTGCCATATCGACTAAAGGGAATGGCAATGTGTTGCTTCTACCCTTGCTGAACAAAGATAGCAAAGCTGCTGCTCGTTCTTGTGTGTCACTTTGCATGTTTTCTTCTAATCCAGTTGTGTTCTACTCCTTTTCTGTGTTTAATCAACAGACTTGCTTAATGAAATGCAAAGGATAACATCTGGCAAACCCACTGAAGTAAAAAAAGGCTGCAAAGGTGCCACTGCAGACGACTTGAAATTCTTACACAGCAACCTTGGTTGACCCTGGCTACCTTATTAATCCTGGTGACATGCAAGTAGGAATAACATTTTTAGCCCTGGCCATGTTGAGTTCTCCAGACTGTGAAGTGTGCGCCTTTTATGTGCAGATGATCCAGGCAGTACAGGTGGACTCCAGCAGTACTACTTTTAGAGAGGAGAAATGGACTTGACGTAAGGAAAAGGCCCAAGCTAAGAGACTGGAGATATCATATACTGTGCAATTAATGGACCAAGAGACTGAATGCAGGATTCATAATAATAAAAGAATAAGGCTATTCTGTTACTAGAGTTCTGTAATTATTTTCTGTGTTAGTCCCTAATATGTGGGTCAAACCTTTTGTCTACTGAAGCTGATAAAAATATTCCATCTGGCATCAGCAGGACACAGCCAGGGCCCATTAGAAATGAACAGCTCCTCTGATGTGCATATACTGTCGCGTACATAAACTCTAACGCACTCACTACTTCCTTTGTGGAAATAATATACATATCTATACTATATTTGTATATCTCTGTATATCTGTATATAATTGAAAGTGAAACCAATATAGATTTCAGTGGTAGTAGTACCATGATCATTTAGTAGAAAAATCCTCAGAGTGTGTAATTCTTTGCAAGGAAAATTCTTCAGACTTTCTGTAGGATGGGCTCTGGCTAATACCACTCTGCAGCGCACTTATATGCCTAAGAAAACAGAGCGGGTTTTCAAACTGCAGATCGAGATGAAACAAGTGTCTCTTTTCAAGTTCATTTCACTTCCAAGCCATCTCAGTAATGCTACTAATGAATTTCTGTCTCTACGTATATGATATTTCTGAATGTCTATCACCAGGGTATCTAAATGTCATTATAAATTTAATGAACAGCTGCTGCCCATTAAAAGTAAGTGTAACTTCTATTGCTTAAATTAAACTAGTTTAAAGTAAAATGAGCATTTAGGTTAGGCAGGTGTTGCTGCTATTTATATCCAAAAGTCAAATTTCTCCTAAACCGAGGGCTACTTTCAAAATTGCACTTTTTCTGCCACTGTTATTTTACCAGAAAAAGCTCCATAAATTGGTATCTAAACTGCAGAGATGGTGAAAGAGGTGCCTACATCACAGTTCTGGTCATCTCTAAATGTGGGTATTCATGCCAGAGGATTGAATGATCTTCTTACATGAGGAACTTCTAGCATTTGCCTTCTATATTGCCAATTGATGATACTACGCTGAGGTTAATTGGGCCATTCAATCGTGTTCTGCCACTCTGTCGTTCCTTAAAGGACTTAGTAAGATTGCCTGCTAAAATTCTTATTATCTCTGTAACAAATCTTAGTTTTACTACTGCTGGTCTAAGAGCAGGGGAAAAGGATTACAGCAGCTCCACAGCAGAATCAATTAGTGTCTTCCATGCTTTTTTAATACTCAATTACCAGAGCTCACAGGGGTATCCAGAAACAAACCTGGTCACGGTAAATATACCAGGACAACTGTAAGCCCTCTGTGAGGTAATTAATAGCAGCTAAAAGGGTCAGGTTCGGTATATCTAGGACTGCTCTTCACAAGTGACTGAGCAAGGTCCAGCTCCCACTCGTGGAGCGGAGCCCTGCGCAGGCAGATCATCCCCCTGCTAGCTCCCTCTAATTGTAGGAAATCTGTTTATTAAGGCATAGAAAATGGACGTAATTGGAGGGAACTAGAGAAGCATATCACACATGCACAAATATTGATAGCATCTGCAAGTCAAGAGGAAATGATGTTGTAAATAAGCCATTTAACATCCTTCCTCTTCACTGCTGAGTATCTCGCATCACTCCACTTTAGACATCCACCCCACCCTCTCCTCAGCTTAGCTCTGCAAAGAGCAGCTCTGTGAAGGTCTTTTTGCCTGTCTCGGGTCCTTCAGGGAGCTTTTCCAATCCAGCAGTGAGCTGCTGCTCCTTAGTGATTCAGCCGCATGAAGATGCTGAGAAAGCAGGACTTGATAGTAGAGTCCACCGAGCAACGCTTTCCGCCCCATCTCCTCTCATCCGAAGGATTTCCTGCAGTGTTTCCTGACATGCAGCATTTCCCAGCCTGGGGAAGCGCAGTCAAGCCCAGGCCTGGTCATTTAGAAATAAATGGAGGGTAGGGGAAGGTGAAAGCTGAGCCCACAAACCCTTTTAGCTTTGTGGTAACTTCCCGAATGTCGCCGGAGGACGTGTTAGCCTGTGCCCGTCCCTGTCCCCAGGGAGGTGCCCGATGCCTGGGGCTGGGGCTGCCCCAGCTGCCCTGCTCCCTGGCTGGGGGGGGTGGGACGGGTCTGGGTGGCCTGGCCCTGCCCTGCCACCCCCATGGGGACCCCCCGAAGCCTCAAGGCCCGAGCAGCCCCTGACCTGCTGGAAGCTGTGTGAAAGGCTCCACTTTGACTGTGTGTCTGCAAACATTTCCAGGTTGTTTTCAGTACATAACTTTAATTATCAGAAACCTCAGAAGACTTTTAACACATCTGGCTGAGCAGATTTGCAAACAAATTTCCTCTGAAATTTGAATGGAGAGTCTAATTTTTCCATCATCTACCTGCAATGGTTGGAGCCTGCATGCTTTTTGACTGCACACCTGGTGTAGGATGCTTGGCAGAAGTCAGGTGGAAGAGCTCTTTTAGGTCCGGACTGGCTGAGGCTATCCCAGATGACAGCAGATCCAGCACAGCTGTCCTCTGCAGTTTCTCCAATGAGCACATGCCCATCGAATTCACCATTTTATTCAGACGGGGAAATGTAATCCTCCTCTTCAACAGTGCCGCTGCCTCCCCTTGTTTTTTCCTGCTCTGCGTATCGGGCTATTGCTGGCCTCATTAATACACTTATTCCTTCCTGCAGATCCTCTTTATGTTTGACCTAATATTTGCCACTTTTATTTTGAGGAGAAATAAATGCACTGGGTTTCTTTATCAGCCTGGTGAATTGTTGCTTTTGAGTAGTTTATACATGATGCTCCTGTAATTTCTTAGTCTACTGTGAAATTGTCTTTCTATCCTTATGAACTTTAAACTTGGCATTTACTGTATTGCAGGGGAGAGATGGTGGCTCTGAGACGGTGCCTGACGTCTGACCACGGTATAATAGAGAAGGTGCAGATCTCAGGAGGGCAGAAAAGAGTTCATGTGGCATGATGCCTGAAATGGAAAAAAGGAGGACTCAGTGGCCAGGAGATCTTTTCCAGCTCTGTGTTATTTTTGCGTTACTCTTTGCTGGATTAGGAGGATCATTTCAAAGGATGAGATACATAAGACAGGTAAGTAGGCTTCAGTACACTGCAGCCTTTATGTCAGCTGTTGTGTCAATCACTCTCTCACAGATTTTCTTTTTAATTGCAAGTAATTCAGTAACAGCTGGGTTTGGTTCCTCCTTTACATGTAAATTCAAGTGAATGATTCAATGATCAGTGACAGCAGTCAAGCGCCAGCAGTGTGTACCATATATTTTAACCCCAGGCCTTGCCAGGCAACAGAGGACTAGAAGCAGAAGTTAATTTACCGTATCCAAGCATCCTTCCGTGACGTGAGAAAAAAACCCAAATCTTTTACACATCCTGAAGCCATGAAAACACATGACTGTCCTAAAGCAAAAATTTTGAGGCATACTGCTGATGAATGAGACACTTTGATACATGACAAAGCCATGCTGAGGGAAGCCCTTGAGGTGCTGTTGTATGACCTGGAATGTGGGAGTTGGAGGTTTTGCCCAAGTTATTTGGGGAAACTGAGGGAGCTAGTCCAGAGTCTCTAACGCTCTTAAAATGACTCTGAGATATGCAAAAATCCTTTATTCACGTTTCCTCATTTCATGGCTAACATTGTGTAAATGGGTCTTTTCAGGAGGTTTCATGTGTGTCACCGCTCTGCTCTGGATGAAGAGCTTTTCCTTCAGCTGGCTGAGTTCGGAATATGAAGACCCTGAGCTCTATTCCAGATGCCATGTGCAGCAGGAATGACTTTTTCAATCATTATATAAATACAATGCATACATGTACAATACACTACAGTTCATTAGTCACACTGCAAAGAGTTTTCCTTCAATGGAAGTAGTCATGCAGATATATATCTTCTCCAGCCACTGAACTCATTGTTAGCATGACCTTGGCAACATTAATTGAACATCAAAGTGGAAGATCTCAGTGCCAACTGCAAAACTACTGGATATGTAAAAAAAAAAAAGAAAGATTTAATGAAAATGATAAGCAGCAGCTCTGTTCACTCCCTCCCCAACAGACGTACTCTCATGCTCCTAGCTGCCATCTGGTTTATTAATAGACTAAAGAGGGGCAAAATGCTATACAGAGTCACCTCTTCCATGAGGAACAGTTTGAAGAAGTACTTAATGGAGACAACTAACATGATGGATAGAACAACTGTTTTTTTACCTTCCTCATAGCAATAGGAAGTTTTCTTAATTACAGGGCACTGATTATGAGCAAAATGCTAGCCAAAGCATGGCTTCACCAAGGGCAAGTCCCACCTGACCAACCTAGTGGTCTTCTATGATGGAGTGACTACATCAGTGGACAAGGGAAGAGCTACAGACGTCACCTATCTGGACTTCTGTAAGGTCTTTGACATGGTCCCCCAGAACATCCTTCTCTCTAAATTGGAGAGATATGGTGGACTGTTCAGTGGATGAGGAACTGGTTGGATGGTTGCATCCAGAGATTAGTGGTCAATGGCTCAATGTCCAGATGGAGATCAGTGACAAGTGGTGTCCCTCAGGGGTCTGTATTGGGACCAGTACAGTTTAATATCTTCATCGATGACATAGTGGGATCGAGTGCACCCTCAGCAAGTTTGCAGATGGCACCAAGCTGAGTGGTGTGTTTGACACACCTGAGGGGCAGGATGCCATTCAGCGGGACCTGGACAAGCTCGAGAAGTGGGCCAGTGTAAATCTCGTGAGGTTCAACAAGGACAAATGCAAGGTCCTGCACCTGATTGGGGGCAACACCCAGTATTAATACAGGCTGGGGGATGTAGGGATCGAGAGCAGCCCTGCTGAGAAGGACTTGGGGGTCCTGGTGGATGAAAGGCTGGACATGAGCCAGCAGTGTGCGTTCACAGCCCAGAAGGCCAACCATATCCTGGGCTGCATCCAAAGAAGCCCGGCCAGCAGGTCAAGGGAGGTGATTCTGTCCCTCTACTCTGCTCTGGTGAGACCCCACCTGGAGTACTGCGTCCAGCTCTGGAGCCCTCAGCACAGGAAAGACATGGACCTGTTGGAACGGGTCCAGAGGAGGGCCACAAAAATGATCAGAGGGTTGGAGCACCTCTCCTATGAGGAAAGGCTGAGAGAGTTGAGGTTGTTTAGCCTGGAGAAGAGAAGGCTCTGGGGAGGTCTTATTGCAGCTTTTCAATACTTAAAGGGGGCTTGTAAGAAAGATGGGGACAGACTTTTCACAACAGGCCGGTTGTGATAGAACAAGGGGTAATGGTTTTAAACTCAAAGAGGGTAGATTCAAACTAGATATATGGAAGAAATGTTTTACAATGAGGGTGGTGAAACAGTGGAACAGGTTGCCCAGATTGGTGGTAGAAGCCCCATCCCTGGAAACATTCAAGGTCAGGCTGGATGGGGCTCTGGGCAACCTGATCTAGTTGAAGATGTCCCTGCTCATTGCAGGGGGGTTGGACTAGATGACCTTTAAAGGTCCCTTCCAACCCAAACTATTATATGATTCTATGATTCGAAGACTTCTGGGCAGCCTACTGAATCTTGTTTAGTGCCAACCTTGAGATGTTACAAATAAGTGTTAGGCAGTTCAGAGCATTAAATACATTTTACTGCCTCAGAATGTAATTGATTTTGTTTAGCACCAGAAAGGTTTGAAAAATATGGTGATTTTTTTCACATTGCAGCAGCTGCACTGGTGTGAAACATTAATCAATTCTGTATGATTTTTAATTAATGGTCTCCAGTCTCTAGAAGTGTACAATGGAAGTGGTTTTCATTTGCACTCTGCTACTGTATTTGTCTTTCTTTAAGAAAACATAGACAGTCTAAGTCAGGAACATTGATCAATATGAGAATTGGGCTCCGGAATTTTAAAAGCAAAATGGCCACTATTGTTATCTCAGTGGATCTGCAAAACCCTCAGTCAGGGAAGTGGCATCCAGAAATCCATGTCTCAAGCTTGATCCATTATGCATCCCACTTCAGAAAAGTTAAAAATTATAGGGAATTTAACAAGCACAAGATCCCCCCACATCCTCCCAGAAAAGTAGAATTGGGACAGTAAGGACGACACCATCAAGCAGAACGAAAGCTGTTAAAACAGCAGCAATCTGCTTAAAAAAAGCAATACAGTAAAATTATGAGTGCATGTAAATTGCTTCTTGCCGAGTACACAAGGCACTGGAAAGTCCTCTGTAAGGGATATTATGCTTTATCTTGGACGTGTGTATTGCTGCAATTAGGTAGTTTGCTCTTTAACTTGGAAGCATGAAGTGTCTGGACAGTAGTATTAGAGCTAGTTATATTCTCAATTCCCTGCTGCGCAGTCAGCAGGAATAATTTTACCATCCTCCTTTATGAGCCTTTGGAGCCATAAACACCTCCCCAGCTTTCCGTGCGGGGCTCTGTAACTGGATAAGCAGCGAGTCCATTAGCAATCTGGTTGCAGAGAAGGAGCTGTAGCAAGTGTACTCCTCCGGAAAACCATACGTCCGCCTTGTACTAGCTGGTGCCGCCCTCTAACAAGGACTGACAGCAATTTTCTGCTTCACCACCACCATGTGAGAAATTCAAGGGAAGCAAGAGAGGAGTAGAGATCAGACAAGCAGAATCAACCTACATTTTTCTTCCGCTTGAAACATATAGATATGTATATAATAAACCTTTTGTCCCTCAATAAGTGGTTCACACCCAGTTCTTGTTAGAAATACTTAAAACTGGCACAAGATGATGCTTGGATTTTGACTTCTGTGAGATGTTCATTTCCATGTGGATGGAGACTGACATTACAAACTCCATGACCATAGCTGACCCCAAATCTGACAGCCTCACCTGGAGCCCAGAGCTGTAACCAAACCTCTTAGAAAGAGGTGGCTCTTTCCGCGTCAGGGCTGATGGGAACTGGTGGGTCTGCCTGTACAGGGAGCTGACCCCGATGTTAATCTTCAGCGGTTAAGTGCAAGATGCTGGTTGTCTTCACCATTTTTTCATGAGTGTTAAATTCACTTGAAAATATGAACAGTGTCTTTGGAGGATCGAGTGTCTTCCATCTTCAGCTCTGCAGAATTTTCTGCTGCCTGACTGTGGGATGGTGTGATGAACTGTCATCTATGTGACAGGTTAATAGAAACAGATTTTTACAGGCATGAGACCCCCACAAGTGTGTGGTGGGAGGGAGCAGCGCATGGTTTTTTTATTGAACTTCTGGCAAGGCAGTGAGCTCATGATCTTAAATATACACCTTTTCATATTCATCGTTTAAATCTGACATGGCCCATTTCTATGGGAACATTAGCATGGAAACACACACCTTCACTGTGTGAATGTGCAGCTGGCTTCCTTGCAAGTACCACCTTTCTTTCTTCATTCCTACACCTCATGGGACCATGGAGAAGAATTGCTCAGCAGCAGGCATGAAGGGACAAGACAATTATTCCTCCTGTTCTGATGGACAAAAATGGTTGAACAATTTTCAAATCTAGCTGTTTAAATCCAGATTGCCTCTCCACACAGACAGTCTCTTGGAGGAGAGATATAGGAAAGCAGGAAGAATTTCACCATGAAAGGAAGAATTCCGAGTTCTACAGCTGGAAAAACAATGCACTCCAGCCACACATCCTCTCCATGGACCTCTAAGGAATGGTTTCTCCATCGGCCAGCAGCTAACAGAGCTCCCTGGGGTGTCTGCCATGTCAAACGGTGTCAGGAAATGTCACTGGACAGTAAAATTTTATTATCTATTATGCTAGACTGTTAAAACTGTCACCAGCACAGCTCGGGCTAGCTGGCACTCTTCCATACAATTCCCAAGCAATTTGGGGGTTAGTGCAAGCTAGGGACTATGGCCAATACACAATGTGTCTTGGAGGCTAAGGAAGTTTAGCGTCATGGCCACAGGCTGTTCAGTAATGGAGAAAATGTATAGCACTAGTGTAAACGTAGCTGGCTGGAGAGCAAGGCATCCCTCAGTCTCTGTTAGAGGATGGGTGGTAAAGCTTTAAATAACCGATGCTCTGGTCCTGTTGTAGTAAACTGTGTTCCTATTGCTGAAGAAATAGTGGTTTGGTTTTGGGAAGAGTGGTTGAAGCACTGAGTTTATCACTGGGAACAGTTTTTTAGAGGACTTTATGGGTGTTAAACTCAGCTGGCCAGAGGGTTCGTGCAGGTGAGACATGGGGACTGTGATCCCAAACATAAGGGGAAGGTGGAAGAATTCCTTCAGGGCGGGAAAAAGGCAAAGGCTGATACCAGAGAGGATGAGTAGGAGGCCAGAAAGGGGATGAAGGTGCAGGGACGTCTGGCTTTGGTGAAGCAGCAAGCACACCATGACTTGTTTGTTTTATGTTACCTCGTTTTCCACCACGTCTGCCTGATTAGCCCATCTGTTGGATCATCTGCACGACCCACAGAGACCGAGCAGTGCATGGGAGGCTACCCTCCTCTTCAGGAGTTTTCCACACCGTTGTTAGCACAGGCAGACCTTGATCCTGGGCAGCACACCAAGTGCAAGGTGTTAATGAACATAGCTAGACCCTTGCTTTGACCCTTCTTCCCCTCTTATGGGAAAATCCGTTCCCTGTGTTCATTTTCTCAACAAACCCTGCTAAAGAAGCAGCCGTGCGTTTCCTGGAAGAGGGGTATGGTATAGTGGAGCGAGACAGAAGAGGAATCTCTGTAGCCTGAAGTTCTTCCGGAAAAGGGGGTGAACGTCAATTTCAGCATGATGCAAATTCCAGCACCGACTCACTGGGAGCATTGCATGGATGAGACTTCGTAAAGCTATTATATCATAATACATACTTAAAGAAATTGAGTGGCATCTCATCTAAGCCTCTTGCACTGGAGTTTGCTAATTACTGAAGCTCTTTCTGAAGGTTTAGAAGGTTAGTGTGGTATTGCAAAGGGGTCCTCCTCCCAAATGTTCAGAATACAGACACTGACATCGCTAAGCCAAGGTGTGACATGGGCAGGCAGTACCAAAGGAACAAAGGGATGGGTCGGAGGTGACTGGAAATTACACTTGCACTGGGAGTTTTGTTTAGGATCTTATGTACAATCACAGAGTGTAAATGATACATGATTTTCTAAATTCTTATTAAGAAATAAATCATAAGGTGATTAAGACCACTTTGGAACAATAGAGTAAGAGTTGATTCAACAAATGAGACGTGTCTAGAGGCACAGAGCATGAATTTATGCATCCGACCAGTGCAACTAGATCCCTACTCCTTACCCACTCATTATTCTCTTTTCAGCAGGGGTCTCATGCTAAAAGGGATGACTGGTTTAAACACAGTATCAATGGGAAAAAATACAAGCTTAAACTCCCCTTTTTTGGCTCCAGCTTTGTTCTCAAGCTGAAGCACGTGCAATCAGGATGGGATGCAGGGTGAGACAATACGCTGGGGAATGCAATGTCTTATTAAGGGATTTGTCAGTAAAATACTATAACCTTCCACAATCTGCACACATTCACACAGTATAAAATAATTGTTACATCCTGAAAGTAAATCAGCACAATGAGATAGGGAAGCTGAGTCCCAAGTTATTCATGCCGCCTTCTTGATGTAAGATTTTGGGAGTCCAACAGCTGTTGGAGAAGATAACTCCCTGATTCCTTTTAATCTTCAGAGCTAAGGCTGACTTCCATCTCACCTTCTAACACAAAGTTTCACGCTGCACTACTAAGAAAGTTTTCAAGGTTTAAGTACAGGAAACTGGTGTGTTTGTATTTTATCTCCCCACCCTGATGTCTCTTTTCAGGGGAAAAAACAGCTGCAGTATTTACAGAGCAGTTACAGACACTGCAGGCATAGCATAATATCCAAAGTTTAGGTTAGCACCATCACCAGAATCATGGGGTGTGGGAAAGGTAGGGGAGAGGCATTATATATGCAAGGTAGTGCAACAGAAGAAGCCGTTCTGGCCAGGGGTCAAAGCTATATTGTTTCTCTTCCTAGTAAATCAGTGTTTTTTGGTTGGTGTTTTTTGGGTTTTTTTTAAATCACGGGAAAATCTTTGATTCTGGTCCCCTGGTGCTATGTGCAATGTTGGTTTTTTTTTCCAAAGCAGGAATGCAAAGGAGGGAATTATTTTGAGCTTCTGTTCTTTACTAATATAACACATCTTCTTCAAGGAGCTGTTTGGATACTAAATCTGTGGGTCTTACCTTCTAACCTGCTTACTTACCGAAAAGGATGAAGTCATTTGCCTAGAGTGTGGTGAATGCTTTTGGGCGAGGGTTAAAGCAAAGGATTTCCTCTGTCTTTCAAGTTTAGATCATTTTAAGACTTCCAGCCTGAAATTCTGAGATTACAAGTAGAGTTTTCCAGGTCTGTATGGGATGATTTTCTGTCTCACAAAACGGCTGCACAGCTGAACCGATAAGATTTAGGGGAAGCTGAAGCTTACAGAAGGCAAGGACTGTGCTCTTGGACCTGGAGAGCAAAGCCTGCTTGCTGCAAGTCCTAGCCTAGTAGTAGGACAGTTTGCAAATCAAATTGGCTCATGCCCTTGTTGACCCTGATATTATGATGATATGCACAGCATGAAACCTCTCTTATGAACAAGAACAGATATCATACAGTATGATAAATCCAATATTTTCCTGGAAGATAAGGAAACAGGAGATAATCATGATTGCCTCTATTCTTGTATTTCTCCCCTCATACAGGAAGAATAGCTCTTCAATATCTTTTCAGTTTTAATCAATAAATAAGATTTATTGAAAATATAAAAAATTAAAAAGATTTTTTTTTTAAATTATATGTCCCTCCTGTATTTCTTTGCACATGTGATCTCTCTTTTTACCTTGATCTTCAAACCTTTCTCCCTCTTTTTCACTTTTGTAAGGCTCCAAACAATCCTGCTAGTGTAAAATGGACCTGGTTTTCATGTACTCTGAGCCTTGTAATTAGGACTTTGAATGCTTTCCTTTTAGAGTAAGTGAATCAAATCTGACCCAGATTGGCCACAATCAGACGTTTCTATCTTCTAGAAGTTGTCCAGAGAGCAGTGTTAAATGCTCTCCATTTCTTTCCTGATGGAGAGTGTCTCAGCACAGAAGTGTCTGATGTTATAATTAGTTCTTTTGTTGGCAGATTCAATAGAAAGACCCAAGCCAGAAAGAATTAGAGACTGGACTACCTTAGCAGCAGTGATCCACTTATCTGTGGGATCCACAGTTAGCCCAGGGCTTTCCAGAAGAAGTAAATTAGGGGCTTTACTCAGATGTACTGAAGACTTAGGTGTCCATGTGGTATCTTGAATTCAAGGGCAGAACACCTGATATTCAACACTACCAGACCTGGTTTCTTTATGCAATGAAGAGAAATGGGAGCTGGATTCAGGCTGCCCTCTACAGCTATATAATATAAGTGTTTAGCATGAATTGGAGAGCTTACCATGGCCACGCAGCAGCGGGGCTCCCTATGCAGTCATGGGGCTCCCTAGGCGGTCAGGACAGACAGTGATCAGGAAGGTCAAAATAAAGCAACTGCGTTGTTCCTGGCGGTCCAGGCTGTCACTGAGCTGGATGTCACATAGTCTGCATGGCCCTGAAATGGAGTCTGCCTCTTGCCAGTGACTGAGGGCGCAGGTACTCGCTCTCCTTCAGGTCCTGCTGCACCCTGGCTGCTGCTGTGCTTGGTGCCAGGGCCTCTTGTCAGAGGAAATACTAGTGCTCCGCGTCCCCCTCCATGGAGAGGGTGTTTACTGAAGGTCACCTTTGTTCTTCAGTGCAGGCTTAGCTTAAGTTAATAACTTTGGCCATTTGGCCATCTCCACGAAGTATCTCAACTGTGTGCTCTGAATAAGCCTACCAGGCCGGGAAACTACATCGAAGTGATACAACACCGAACACTGGGCAACCCTAAATCATTGCATAGAGAAAAAGAAGTGTCGCTTTTCCTGGGAAGTTATTACTGCAATTCACTGTTAATCTCATGTTCAAAAAGTCCAAGTCCCTTCCTCAATGTCTTTGCAATCTCAATATTAGTGACATTATCAGAAGTCAGCAGTGAAAGCATTTTCCTCAAAGCAGCCGAAAATCCATCTCTTTCACGCCATACACAAAACACTGTTATCGCCCACGTTTGTGTACGATTGCAGAGGATGACAGAGCAGGGAGGTGCGGGTGGCATTCTTTGCCTGGTGTCACTCACTGGAGAGCTTGAATTTATCTTTTTTTCATGCTTCCTGATTTATCAAGATAAAGCTGACATCAGCTGTTGAAAAAGGCTCAAAACTGCTGTTCTTTGACAAAAAGTGAGTCATTCACGGCTAAGAGGAATACGATTATCTTTTGAAATTATTTCTCCAAACAATAAACTAGCACAGTAGCAATACTGATTTTTCTGTTCTGTGGTTTTGCCCTCTGTTCTTTGCTTTATTTCAACCTGCACAGCTCGGGGCTGATGAGGGAATATATCGAGCATTCACAACTCTTACAGAAGTCTGTGCGATTTGTGGAAATTCAGTGTGTCTTCAGCTTCGGTCCTGTTAAAGAACTTCAATAGGATGTGCAGAAAATCTCTTTTCTTTGCATAAGCCCCAGCTGACACATTTCACTCACCACCTGAGATGAGTCTTTAACAACTGTGCTTCATGTCGTGGATGCTTGACTTCATGCAGTAAGTTCAGGGTTTGGTTGTGTGTTTACCACAGACATGCTATAAGTAACCACACCTCAGTACTACGGTGAAATCTGGTCCCCTGGGTCCATTTAAAGCTTCAGTAAGAAAGACCATGGGTCTGTTTGCCTTGCAAGGTTATAAATACTTCTCTGCACATTTTGGGGGTGCTCTTATTACTCAGTCTTTTCAGTGTTTTTCACAGTGGTCCCTGCCTAAGTTCACAACAGGATAAAATACGCAGTGGAAGGGCCAAGCACAAGGCAGAGCAGATTTAAAATGTCTCTTTTCAGACATATGGGGAGGTAAGACCTAGGCATGTTACAGCATACTCCAGTAGCTATGTTAAATAAGATTAGATCTGCTCTGGTGAAGCTGTTTTCCTACTAAATTCAGTAGGAGTTTTTGTAGCTTCCCTAGCCTATGCTTAGAAAGTTCGTTTCAGTTTTATAAATAGCAATGATTTCAGATGAAATATTTATGCCTAAAACAAAGAATCTAACTTCATTGATGACACACAAAAGACTTTTTGCTTCCATGGCAAACCAGTAGAATAACTTAAATGAAATATTTGGGGGCTGGTTTATGTTTTCTGACATATTGAAATAAAATAAAAAATTCCTTACTTTTGAGTCTGCTGAACTTTAAGTTGGCTTCAGAATGATTTGCTGAGCCCGTGTGTTGGGAGAGTTCATTAACAAACAGGCTTCAAATGCCTTTTTTAAGTTTAGCTTTTTTTGTGTAGCTGAATTTATTTATTTTTTTAAATTCTTTAGGAATTCAAAAACTGTATTTTTGAGTAAATAAATTGTTCACCTAAAAAGTTCAGCTAGCTCTGTGTTAGCTGGTCTAACGCATTCACCACAGTGAGTTTTTGAATCACGTTCAGTATTTTTTAATGAGTGATAGACCAAGCCCTAAGGTTTGAATGCAAACCCATACCTTATGTCTTTAAAGGTTCTTATCTGGATGAGATTTGGTGTTACTACCATCGGACTCCACTGTGAAATGAAGCTATTACTGAACACAGAGTTCAATTGAGCATCTCTACGGATTTTCAATGTTACATCAGTATGAACAGAATTAAGCCAAAATTGGCTTTGCTGAGATCTGCCAGTTCTAAATAAAATTTGTAGCAGGAAAATTTCTGTTGCATACTGCATGAATTGATAAGTCAATAAACTGAATTAGCAAGAGACTCAATGTATAAAAAGATCAATGTCTCCTTGGTTCTTACCAGCTTCTCTTGGCAAGCCACTCTTCGTACTTAAATGCTTTTAACCTTCACTATAGCCCTTATATTTTCTGTGATATGATGCATACGGGATGAAGATATTTAAAATAGATAAGGTAGGATCTCAAGATTTGCTCTTATGATTGCCTTGTATGATGGGTAAGTAGGGAAGGAGAAGGACCAAATTTGACTAGATAAAATATCTTTGGGTAAAATTGCTAGCTAGAAAACTGACAGGGCTTTACTCAGATTACTCATTTAAGAAGGATCCAAGTTCAAGAAAATGATGAACAATTAATCTTCACTCTCCAAGCTGACAGACCGTGACTCTTATGAAGTCTACGAAGAGAGGCAGGTGGGACACCCAGGTTAGACCAGTGTGTTGTGGCAACTGGATCTTTTCATGGATGGTGCAGGAGGTCCAGGGATGACAACCATGGACACCAGGGAGCTTGGATCACTAAACATCAGTCTTAGATGACTTCTAATTGCTTAACTCCACCTCTGTATTTTGTATTTACTGAACATCTCATATGCAGCTACTTTAGGCACCACCCTCACCTTTGCTGCCCATCTGCAAAAGACATACAAATTATATTATTATACACTCCTCTCCAAATACCAGCTAGGATAAAGCTGCAAAAACCCAGGTCTGATAACCACCAGACTCTGAGTTCCTCCACCTTGTATTTGGACAAGAAATCTGCAGACAATACCAAAAATTTGAGTCACATATTGCAGATCTATATAGCCCAGCATCCTTCTCTGATGAAAACCAGTGCTGGGAAAAGTATACAGAAGGGACAGACGTGTCATATGTCCTCCAAGATCTCTTCAGCTTTCTGAAACTTGAGACTCAAGTATTTCCTGAACTAAGGAGTTTAACTACTCCCAGTGGGTTCCTCTTGTATTATCCATAAACCTATATTGTGTGGAAATAGATTCTAAAGTCTGGAGACTGCATCTGTCTCTTCACTAGGCATCAAGAGCAGCCTGCAGGTCATTCACATCGGCAATTAATTTAAAAACACCTACCCGTACAACTCCCAGTGAAACCAACTGCTATGTCCACAGTACGTGGGAGCAGTGACCTGCCTCCCCCCAGCTCCTGCACATGGAGCTGCCTTGAGGACAGCCTGCCTGAGAACACGGCACACGTTTGGGGACATGGGACCTGCTGGGACGTTTGAGTTCATTGGTGTGTTCTGGCTGCACGGGAAGCCAGCTTTGCAAACTTTCACCTTTGGTTTTCCATGTTTTCTTGGGGCAGCCATTAACACACAAATCTAGAAATATCACTGAAAGCTCGGTTCCTAAGTGCCTCATCCTAAATCTACCCTCTGCAAGGGATAGAAGGTGATTTTGCCTTTTCTACTTGCAGTACTATGGATAGATGTAATACTATTGATAAGGCACGCAGCTATTATAGTGACGGGAGAAGACAGAATGGAAATCCTAGATCCAAAACCAAATTAAAAACATACCAGCTTGAATCCCAGAGGCATTATGGATGCATTTGTGGCACTAATTGATTTGCCTCCTAAAGGAGGTAAAGTGTTTTACTATCTCATTTAGAGCTTTTTTGAGAGTTTCTGCACAATTCTTCCTTGTATATTGCAAAGAAACCTCATGATTCTCTGCAGCTTCAAAAAAAAACCCCAAAACTCTTGCATTTTCCGTTTCTCACAGACTGGTCTGGACATGTGTTTCATCAATGCTAGTGCTCCTGGGGTTAAAATACTGACAGTTTGTATTGCATTTTCCTGTTACCAAATAGCATTTTATAAAGATGAACACAATTCCCTTGAGTCTGTCCCCCCAGTGTCTGGTTCCTCGCCTCTGCATCATAAAATATTACAGTTTGGCCGTTACGGCTGTCTCTTACTGGTCTATTTTTGTGCAGGTTATTTGGGGACATCCCCAAGTCTTTGCTTTCTGTTACCCGATTTAGCCCCAGCTTTACCAGTGAAAATTCCAGGGAAGGATTTTTTTACACTTAGCAGCTTGTGACATAACTTAGAATTTTCATCAAGCCTAATTCAGAAGGAAATGCAAAATAAGCCAGTTACCAAACTTCTTCCATCTCTGAAGGTGTCTCATTTCACAAGAAGAGAGGGTTCTAACACGCCTAAAACTAGATTAGGAGACTTTGAGAGAATATCCAGAGTAGCAGTGATTCCTAGCAGACAGATTATCTCACTATAGGACAGTCAAAACCACACAGTTTTGTAAGTAATTTACAGATCACTCTGCTTTGGGAGGCTCTGAAGTCCTTTATGACTGAGTCTTTTAAGTATTTAACACTGACTATATTCAGTCAGTTTTGTAGGAGCACGCTCAGAGTTGTCAAACTGTCAAGGCCTCTCTCAGATCTATGGAAACAAACGAGACTGTGGGAAATAATAATCAAATATTGGCTCAAACAAACATTTAATGTGAAATAACAAAACACTGGCTGTCAATATTTAATGCAAGGACATGTAATTTTGGCTAGTGTCAGCAAAACAATGAGAAGGCACCGAACTACTGAGGAAAATTCGTTTAGCTAAATTTAGAACCTCCTCGAAATGACAGAAACTCCCATTAACTTCAATAGAGCCAAGATTTCATGCAGAGCTCCTAAATTTAGTACAGAACTTGAAACATTCATAATTAGCAAAATGGGAGTTCTGAAATGGTGGGGATGGCTTTATTTATTTGCCCACTAACACTTATTCCACTGTAATTTGAACAATCATTCATTAAAGGAATGGTTCATCTGTTTCCCAAGTTATTTTCTTAAATCTTGAGAAGATTTCTGAGGGAAGATTCCCCAAGTCTTGTATTGCTGATGAGATTTTAGCATGCTTCTTGAATCAATAAATGGTAAGCTTCCTTCAAAAATCTGTTTTGATTTTCAAACAGCTGACGATAGCCTGTTCCCTGCACCAAAGCAGAGAAAAAGACATACATTCTTTGTCAGTGTGAGAAAAATGTAGATCTACATTTTCATTCATTCATGTCTGGCTTCCACCCAAACACCAGAAGGGATTTCTTGTTTCCTCCATCAACTGTAAATCGGAACGAGCTTGTATCTTCTTCCTCTTGAAAAGGCAGCTGTCGGGCAAATGGTTTCACAAAAAATAATGCTTGTGCATACTCTGCAGTCAGCTTAGTCTGTACGTCCACAAACTGTGAATTGTGCAGAACTGGATCTCTATCAGCTGACCCTTTGCAGGCAGAACTCATAGCTTCAATTAAGAAAGCACGAACACTAAACCTGCTGACTGGCCTGTATGCAATTTCACCTCCTTTGAGGCTTTTTGGAGGGGAATGAATTCAATATGTAGGCTGTGAATGGGTTAGTGACTCTGCATTTCTGAGGTCAAGCCAAGTCTTGCCAAAGGCTGACTAGGTAACTGTGGTAACTTTGAGAAGCTTTTCCTGGAGCTTACTTCATTAACAAAATTTTGTTAGGAAATTTTGTGACTCTAATAGCAAGTACCTAAAATGCCCTCTCACCTACTCTAAACCTTATGCAGCCATGTAAATCTCAAGAGACTGCTCAAATGAAGGGTAAACTTACTTAGTTTGTAGATAGTGGTCTTTAATAGTAGATATGCGGTCTTCACGTATGACTATCAGCATTGCGTAAGTAGTGATTTCTATGAACTCTGTGCATACTTGCTGCTCTTACCACTGGCTGGATGTGAGCTGAGCCATTGGTAGCTGAACACGTATGAAATGCATCTCATATTCACACAAGTATCTAATCTTATTATTTACCATGCATGAGAATATACAAAGCAAAGAACAAACTCACTGGCTTGAACCAAAAGACTGCCCAGAGAGCTGTGTCTCCGGCAGCGGCCAGTAACGCAAAGCTTGAAGAATGTGTGTAAGAAACAGGCATGTTTGGCTGATGCTTCTCTTGGTATATCTTCCTGGCTGTTGCTCCTTAGTTTATTCTCCTTCCCTATCATAATTTCTCCATTTCCAGAAAAAAAGCTGTTTAGAGATTTCTGGAGTAGAAAGTTGCATGTGGACTACAGTATATTAATTCTCCAGCAACCTGTTGAGTTTCTGAGTGCCTCCATAACACCCTGTGGCAGAGTTCCACCGTTCAGCTATGTCGCACGTGAAGGAGAACTTCTTCGTATCTTCTGCGTGCTGCTTGATAACACCACCATTTTCTGAAAACCTGAAGCACTTGAAAAAAGTGCATCTCACCCTGATTCTCTATAACAAAGAAGGCATCTTTCCAGGAGGCTACTGATTGCCTACTGGCATACAATTTGAACAAGGTATTTTGTACCAAATCCATCCTCTTTCTAATTTAATGCCTGGCTTCCTCTAGGATACATCTAATTTGGGGATATCTTGTGCGAGCAAAATAGAGATTCATACAGAACCGTTTCATAAATAACTCACAGTTCCCTCCATCTCTGGTCACTACGCCTGCCTCCTTTGCCAGGGTGTTTGGAAGCTGCTGAATGATTGTTTCCTTTGCCATGGTAAGCTGAGAAGAAGAGGAGCCTCTAGCAAGGTCTGCCACATGCTGACTGGGAAAATGAGGCTTTCAGAAGTTCCCTTTGTCCTTCGCTTGCCACCCACCCACCCCGCTTTCCAGAGCACAGCAAGCATTTCTTTTTTTTTTGCTACAGTGATAAAGCAGGTTTTTGTCATTCTATCCTTCTCCATATGCTTCTTTTAGCAGAAAAATAATCCAGTAGCAGCAAGAAAGCTCTATTTGCGTGAGTGAGCTCCTTTCAGCAACCTGGCTGAAAGGATCTTTTCCCTTCTTCCCCAAATCTATTTATCCAACTGCTTAAGGAAATGTATGTTCTTAAGCAGAAGTTGGATAAGTTTGTTCTTTGTTTGTCTTCAGGGAGAGTCAAAAATCTTCAGTCTTTAGCAATCTTAAAACTTGCTAGGGAGTGATTTATTTTTCTAGTTATAGTTTCTGTGCATTAAATACAAAAAATGCATACTTTTGTTGCTGTTCCTCTTTTTCTAAAGAAACAAAGTTCCTTTAGTCACCTTAGGACACTTGCTCAAAAACAGATGCACAGTGTCACTAGTCACTTTTAACAATCTTAGTTTTGCGTTTGACAGCACATCCCATATGTGGGTGTTGAATACTTCTGAAGGCAGGTGAGAAGTGCCATTACAATACATTGCTGTGCAAAGCCAGAGTCATAGTAAGACAGCAAGCACCTCAGGCAGAGTCTCACTTTAATTTCCCAGCTGGGATGGATGTGTGGCCCTGCACAGGCTGAACCTTATGCAGGATGGTTCAGCAGTGCCTTCCATTTCAGGTGAATAGAAAGAGTCAGACTTGATGGTAGCACCTCTGCTCTATCTAACCATAGAAGCCTCCAACGCTCCTAGAATGCCTGGGGAGGGACCAAGCTGGAGATGATTTTAGGTCCAGCTTTTCCTCTTCTACAAACTTTGAGCGGGTGCCAAAGGAGCTGTGCCTTGTCCTTGTGGTTCGTGGCTTCCTGCTGTGACAGGTCCAAGCGCTCATCTGGCTTCTTGACCTGTAAAAGAGAGGGGAACAGTTTTCTCAGTCAGGGTTTTTGCAAGCCTTATATAACTTTTGCTGCAAGTGGTGTTTCCCTGAGACGCTGTGGTATTCACTGTGGTATGGACAGCCAGAGGAATTTGATTGTCTGTTTTTAAGGAAGCATCTGCCTACCTGACCCAAGACCCGAGGACAACATCTCCCATAGTTCAGGGTTACCAGTGAGCCTCAGAAGTGCCTTCTTGGGAAGTAACATGCGTGTTGGTAAAATCCCCCGCCAAGCTGAAAGGGCCACATTATTAACTGGGAATGGTCCCTAGCACATCCTGACCCCTGAATCATCCACAGGTGTTATCTTCAGAAGTGCTGTTCCTGCAGACCAAACCTGTGTTAGGCAGTTGCAGGGTGGACAGGCCCTATTTTTTTCTTAATCAGATTCCCCAAAAGCAGGTGATACAGTTCTGAAAGGAGCGGATAGAGGCACTGCTTAGCTCCTAGACCAGCGGCAAATGATTTAGCCCATACCAGGGATGCACAGGTCTAAATTCGAAAAGCTGATCTGCTTTGACTCAAAACTGGCAACACGTTTCAGACCTTGCACTTCTACCTGATGAAGAATCTGATACCTCTGCAAGTGCTGGTGCTCCTATTCTTGTAGATAGGGGGTAAAGGCATCACATGTCATGGCATCTTGTTACCTCTCCACAGTTACCATATACTTTGTCACCACGTCAGTGTCCTACTGCAGAGCAGAGTATTTCATCAGGGAATGCACCTGGAATTCCCACCCCTGTGAACGCAGAGGTCTGGGTGGAGCCTGGTGGACTAGGATACTCCTAAAATGAGTCACGTTTCCCCACATGAGGATTTACGTATCACAAGGGATTACATTGCAGCGATGAGTGCCTCAGATATGCTTATAAGGGTTAAAGATCCAATTGCACCTGCAGGGAGGGGTACACACAGTCTCTAAAGCTAGCGCTGCTTGCTGCCTTTAAGGAAAGATAGGCACAACGTTGCCCACTGCAGACCTGTGAACTTGGCTTACTTGGAGATCACTCAGTCTCTTGGTACATTTTGGAGAAACTGGAAATCTTTCAGGACAAAGCACGTGATGAGGAAAGCATTCTGAAACGCAGATGTGTACCCTACCTTTCTGAGACTCCAGCTGGCAAACTCAGCAGCTGCTGTCTTTCTCCCCGTTCCTTATGCTCTTGTGAATCCAGCCTGTGATTTCGGCCTGTTTCCTGGTGCCCCCCGAGGACTAGCTCCTCAGGTAGCTTCCACTACAAAGCCCTTTCCAACACATGCACTCCTTCTCCAACCAGGGACCAGCGACTTCCTTGATTTACAGAGTAATTCCTCCTTCCAATGTGCCTTCAGTATGATGGGATACTTCATATGCTTCCACTTGGGAAAAAACCAACCCCTCCAGCTGTCTTTTTTTCTGGAAGATTTCTGGCAAAATGTCCTCTGAAGTCCTCAATACTCTCCAGGCCCGAAGAAAACACATAAATGCAGTAGCTTTGTTCCTTTCCCTAGGAGTGGAAAATGTTCTGCTGCTGCCCATATATCACCCAGGAGCTCATTGCGCTGTGAGGTATGCTTAGACCTTGCCAAGGATGGAGAGTAGATGAACAGATTAACCGCTTTGTTTGGTCCTTGCTGAGACTTTTGGAGAATTACTCTTCTCTCAAATGCAATTTTTCATGCATAGTTTCTTTTTCTTACTCATTATGACCGAAAGGTTATAACAGAAATATTTTGAAGGTATTTGGACAGCCATGCTCTTCATGCAGAGCTGACAGTTTTACCAAGCCTGAACAGTGGAGATAAATTTTCTTCCCCAGCCCTCAGTAGGAACTGTGTTTTGGATAAAACCTTAAGTGGCTAATGATTTCTTGGACATATGGGTTTTTTTCTGAGGATCTAGAAGATCCATTTCCGGTCTTTGCATAGCTAGACAGTTTCTCTTAAATTCCATTGTCTCCACAGAACTTGTAACTTTCCAATTTTGAGATTCTGCTGCTGACCTATAATTACACTTTGGCTGAGGTTACACTTGAAGGTCACTGGGAAACTGTTCCTCATGTGCAATGCAAATGCATACCTATTAGGTAGTGTTAACTAGTAATCATTATATTAGCTCTTTTCTAGTTGTTCTGATGGTGGCATCTCACAGAATCACAGAATGGTTGAGGTTGGCAGGGACCTCTGGAGGTCATCCGGGCCAACCCCCCTGCTCGAGCAGGGCCATCTAGAGCCGGTTGCCCAGGACCTTGTCCAGATGGCTTTTGAATGTCTCCAAGGATGGAGACTCCACCACCTTTCTGGGCAACCTGTGCCAGCGCTCAGTCACCCTCACAGTAAAAAAGTGTTTCCTGATGTTCAGATGGATCCTCCTGTGTTTCAGTTTGTGCCCATTGCCTCTTGACTTTTTAGTTGTTCTGGCTGCAATTCAAACTGTCAAGCTCCTTATGTGAAGCCCCAGGGTGTTTTTGTCCTTCCTTTCTGAGAGACTTCCTGTAATCTTCCATATCTCTCCTTAATCCACTCTCCTTGTGGCTGAAGCTTCTCCAAAGTTAATTCTGAAGATGAAGAGTTTGTGGATTCACAACTTCCATCACATTTAAGGGCTAATGTGTTACTATCATCTTTCAACCAGGAGATTGTTCTTCTAACACATATTTACACCCAAAATGGAGCTCAAAGCATATGTTAGAACATGAGATTTCTTGAGTAATAGTCGCTTTAAAAGTTGGAGTGGAAATAACAGCTGTGACTGTTCCTATTTAAGAAAAGTCTTAATGGTGCTTGCCTTTGCATTTGATGCTCCAAGCAATAGATGTGCTTTTGTGCCTCGCTGAGCCCTGCTGTGCCTTGTTGAACCCCCTGCAGCTACTGTGCACTCCTCTGGGTTTGCAAACACTATGAGAAAAAGCAAGATCAGAAGACACTTAACATAGGGTCCATTTGGAGGGACAGAATTTCGCATTTATTTTCAACATTCAGACCTGACCCACGAGTTTGTGTACTTGTTTGTAAGGCACCTATCTATGCAAATTTCAGATCAGCGCAAGTAATCATTTGGGGGATGTAACAGGTTAATTTATTCCTGTGCATGTTTTATTTTGTTGCCATTTAAAGCCTTACATTATTCTTTTGCATTAAAACCATTATCAGATTTCTGGAGTTAATGAGCCAGAGAGACTAGAACATAGCAAATTTTCTTCCACTGAGTTGGAAAAATGTAGTCATTAAAAGAAAAGACATCACTTGTTATTCCATGAGTCTAAAAGGTTATTTATTTATTTATTTATGGAGAAAAGTGAGGAGAATGGCAGATAATTAGACCTGGAATGACATATCTCAGAAGGAACTGTACAAATTTTAGAGGTATGTGTTATTTGAAACATTGGCTGATGTTGTAAATGTCTCTGCTTTTAACATTTCCCCCAGCTCCTAAATGAGGTGAATGCTGAGTAAAGCATCGGGCCCTACCAGCAAGGTACAGGCTGCGATGCCAGACACGGTTTGGTGTCTGTTACATCTCTTTGCAACGTCACAGCTCTGCCATGGGCTGCCTGGCATTGCTTAACATCACCGGGGATTCGGGGGGAAACCTCTCCGGGCAGTTCTGCAGGGAAGTTACTGTTGGAATAGGGCATATGGCTTCTTGTGCAGCTGCTCGTTGCTAAGCTCAGTGGTAAGCATATAGTTAGCATGCATCTATGGACAGGTATGCAGGTGTAAGTACATCTTAATTGAACCCATTTACCCACAGCAAAGAGTATTTAATATGTTAACAAAAAAATACTATATCTTGATGACTAAACAGGCATTAGCAATGGAACAGACTAAAGAAACTAACCTTTTCAACACTATATCCAGTGATTATTCTCAAGGTAAAGCTATCCTTGCCAGCTGTTGCATTAGTTGCTTGAACTCAAGGTACCTGAAAATGCTGCAGAAATTTCTGGAAGGATGCAGAGTGTGCCAACACTGCCGCCTGCAGTGTGGTACTGAGATACCCAAGCTTTTCCTCATAAAAAACCCTCATTTTGGTTAAAGGACTGGGTTAAAGGCAGGTCTCTTGGCAACATGCCATTCCCTGCCATTTGGGGATGGGAACGATGGGTGAACCTGTGCCCCGTAGGTCCTGCAGGCAACCACGGGTATCTTCTGTGCAGGAGGTTGTCTTCACCCTGGAAGTGGCTCCAGTTGTCCATACTCGAAAGCAAGTCTGAATGAGGGAGTGTCAGTTAATGAGGGACTTAGTTAAACTACTGAAATGCCACTTGATTTGTATCTTCTTTAGATTTCCAAAGATTTAGTTTCTACATGATAAAGTGAAACCAAAACCCACAAAGATTTGTTTAAAAAGGGTAAGGTTCACTGTGAAAATATTGCTATTAAAGTCCCAAACATCCAAACTTTAAGAAGCACCAAAAAATGACATTTTATATGAAAATGGCACAAACTTCTCTGAGTCATTCTGTCTACTTGACAGCACCAGACTATAAAAACACTGAGCAAAATGAAAAATTACTTGAAAAAATTCAATTGTAATTGAAGAGCCATTTTAATTGAACAGATGTTGACCAAGTCTAATACATTCTTTACAGAGTAGGATCCTGAAATCAAGAAAGCCCCATTAATTTAGAGACATGAGTTCTATTTTGTACAACTAAGCACATCCCAGAGAGCAGAAGGATAAAAAGATTTAAAGCCTCATCTCCACCAAGCCTAACATCCAAAACATTTTTTAACAGTTTATTAAGCAAAACGGAGCTAATTTCTGCACATCTCTCCTTAGAAAGTAGTACTGCTGAGCTCATTATGCCTTCTCTCACATCAAAGATATGAAGAAATTAGCTCTGTTTGGGTCTTTTTCTGCTGCAGGGGCTTTTAGCTGGGCAACTGGGATTCAGTAGTGTTTTATTCATTTTAATACCTTACTCTTTAAATTTTAAAGGCATTTTAGTGAATCTGCTATTCCCCGGAACATTGTGGGAAACAGACAACAGACGTTCTAGTTATTTCTACTAAAGCCCTCTATTCAAATGGCTGTTAGCATCAGGGGGCTTAATTTCCTTGAAGCCACTCATAGTTCAAATAACCTCAAAAAAATAGGACCTTGTTCTCTGATTTACAGAAAAAGCATCTGAACTTGTATTCAAATTTGCAAGAATGCAAAGAATTTATTTACTCATGGATTTTCTGTCAGACATAAACTCCACCTTTCTGAGGCCAGATTTCAACTAATTGTATGAATGTATGAACTAAATAGTTCCTTAAAGCATTTAAAAAACAAATGCCCATACTAAACTTTAAATAAGATACCTCAGACTGGACCCAAGAGAGTAGTTTTCATTCAGTACTCATAACACTAATGTTAAGGCAAGACATACAATACATGATTCTTGGTGCGCAGTATATGTACGCATAAGCTAAAATGTTTCACTTCTTTCTCTTTATAGAGAAACAAGTGTTCTGCAAGTCACTGTTATTATTTAAAAAAAAAAAAATCCTACATTGTCATCAAAAAACTAGAGATAAATCTACTGTGTCAGTAATTAATGCCCACAGATGATTACAAGGATAAAGTATTTTTACCACAGTGGCTTGCATTTAGTAAATTACAAATAAGATGTTAACACGTAAAAAAGGAGGATTTTAAGAGACATTGGGAAAATGCAATTAAATCATTCATGCATGCATTCATGCTTTTGTGTATGCAAACAAACAGATCTACTCCCTGTTCTTTTTCATTAACACCTAAATTAATCCCAGAAACCCTCACGATCATGAATCTGTTGGTCATGGTTGTCCAGGTAGGAGCAGAGGTTGGTCATATTCTCAACCGATTTCATGAGCTCATTTTAACAGCCAGACCAACCTTCAAGGACAGTAATCAGATCAAACATGACCAAATAAACATTAGACCAAATAATAAAATACAACTTCTTTTAATGGTAGTAAGGCAATATTTACATAATTAGCAGTCCAAGATATCAAGATGATAAATTTTGCATACCAAGTTCCAAAGGTAAGGGGCACCTGTGGAGCTCAGTGGGGTTTGTTACCTTCTTATACATCCAATTTAGAGGCAGCTTGACCTATGTTATTAGCTGGTCAACTCAAATGATGATTCCTGTTTTCTTCAATATGATAACGCATCCCTTCTGTGGACTGTCCATCCATGTATATTTTTAGCTAAGTTGTCCTTCCTGTAGACTGTCCATTGGGGTATATTCTTCAGCCTGCAGACTGACATTCGTTCTACAAATGGTACTTTACTGATGTATTTCCAAATGTGGTTCAAGATAGCCTTACTATATTTTTGATCCCTCATAAATTCCTACTTTAGGGTTCCCAGATTTCTCAGGGTCCCTTAAACTTAAATTATATAGCACCAGTAAACAGTATATATCTAGATGTGTGTGTGCATACAGGTAGTAATTTTATATCTATGTATAATACCTTTCTAACTGCATGCTCTTAATGTATTAACACCTATCTCATTCTGACAATGTTAATGGTAGTTATCAAACTTCTTTACTTATATTTTCTCAATTCTCTTGAGGCTACGACATACCACAGCCCTCTGCCTAAGCTTCCTGCTGGCTTTGGTGGATCAGAAAAAGGAATGGACTAAAATGTCTGACCACTGATAAAGTCACACCTTTTTAACTTCAGTGCCAGCATCACTGCTTAAGAGAGAGGATGAGGAAGAGTGTTTGGTAAGGAAAGCCATCATGCTCTACTACATGAAAACAAGGGGTTGCTTTGCATGTATCTTGGAAACAAAGGAATTTTGATACAAGCAGAGTTAGGAAAAGGGAGATGATGGGTTTGGGCATTCAAAGGGTGCTTTGTAAACAAACACCACTGCCCAGATGGAAACGCACTGCTTTGTTATGTGGCTGTCTTGAGGCAAAGTTGGATTTTTGTGATCTGACATGGCAGTTGTGACACTTTGTTTATTAACTGCCATTGTTAATTATCATATAAACTACCATTGGTCCATTGTTTATTAATTGGCAATTTTTAAAAACAAATGGACAAGTCTGGCCTGCATTCACAGTTGGAGAATGTCTTGTCTATTTAATTAGTGGATTGAATGTCAAAGAAGAACTTGAATGTCTGAAAAGATGAGGAGCATTTTCTACCCACATTTTTTTGGTTATGGTGTACTCATGTGAATGGCTACAGAAAGGTGCCAGGCCACTGGTGATTCAGCCCCTTCATTAAATTCTTAGTTATGCCTGGGCATGGGTGATGCCTTCCACTTTGGAAAGAAATGGAGGATTGAGTCTCTGGCAACAGATTTCAGTTTCAAGCCTGAGGAATATGAAGAATTTCTGAAGGAGAGATATATTAAGTACAGGGATTCTTTCATTTATTATTCTCAGGCCTGTGGGGAAATAAAACATTTTAATTGTGTCTGAAAATTTGTTTGCAAACTGCTGACCCAGAAGGATAGCCCTGGAAATAATTTGTTATAGGCTTCTTGGTGAACTACTGCATGAGCTGGCATGCGTTAGAACTGCCCAGACGTCTTCTGCTGCTGGGAGGAGAATGCAGTTAGTTGCTGATATCCTCCAAAAACTAAAATCTGATACAAAGCTGTTGCAATATTCAGCACTAAGATCTATGAGAAACATAATTTGATGATATGGCAAGAAGTAAACAGCACAGGGAATGCCTCTGAGTGAGGTTGCAGGAACTGGTTCTTTGGGGATCAGCATGCTTTGTTATCCAGAACAATTATGTCAAACTGTGGATTCATGTAAGAAAAATCCCCAGGAGCAGGGTGGTGAAGGCAGCTTTACAGCTGCTGTGTGCTGATGGAGCAGGGAAAAACATCCTGGCCCTGGAATCATAATTCTGCATAGCTGAAATTCGTGTGTGGCTCTTTCGCAAGACTTTGTAAACACAGACTGGAAATAAATAAGTGTGCTCCTATGCTCTGACAAGAACTGTATAAGGAGGGACTGGGGAAATGTAAAAGCATTCTATTTTTCAGAAGATGAAATATATATTTGTTTTCTTCACATGAAAACATGGCAATATTCTGTAACAATAGGAAAGGCAGATGCTTACCCTTGGTTGTTTGATGGGCAGAAGTATAATGCCTTCTCATGTGCTCTGCAGCAAAGTCTCCACATACACAGAAGAAGACAGAAAACCTGTATAGGTCGAAGAGTCATCTTGTTTATGTGATAACATCTAAAAAGCTCTCTGTCGGCCATAGGTGAGAACATGTGCCCATACTTTGACAACTGTTGCTCGAGGTAGAGCAAGATGTTCTTATGACCTCCTGGGGAATACGGCAATGTCCTGCCAGTCCTGAGGGGGATGTGGTCTGTGCCTAGCCCAGTCCATTCTGTTGGTTGATCATGGAAGAACAGGGTCATGATGATCTCACTTCCCCACAGCTTTTCCTAAAGCTAGCTCCGGTGTCCGTGGTGCAGGAGCAGGGCCTGTAGTCCATAGAGGGTCTGGTCAAGGGGAACACCCCAGGAGGAGCTTCAGCAGAGTGCGGGAGGGCTCATTCTGCATTCCTTTCCTGGAGCACCTGCCCACGTGAAAGCTGTGCCTGGGTAGCCTGATTGACAATAAATTGAGTGCTAAGTGTTACCAGAATGGACTTCGGTTTTTTTAATAGAGTCACAGAGTTGTTTAGGTTGGAAGAGACCTTTAAGATCATCGAGTCCAACCATTAACCTAACACTACTAAGTCCACCACTAAACCATGTCCCTGAGCACCACATCTACACGTCTTTTAAATACCTCCAGGGATGGTGACTCCACCACTTCCCTGGGCAGCCTGTTCCAGTGCTTGACAACCCTTTCAGTGAAGAAATTTTTCCCAATATTCAAGCTAAACCTCCCCTGGCGCAACTTGAGGCTGTTTCCTCTTGTCCTTTTTGGCTTAAGCTGAGGCGCTGTGTAAATGGCAAACTTTAAATCTCACTTTCTCTTTTGCTGCTCTCTCTCCCGCCAGCAGTGCTCACCCTGTGTGCCATGCACCAGCTAACGGGGAGGATGGACGTGGCTCAGAAACCAACGTCACTAAAACCTGATGGCTAAAAATTTCGCAGTGGAGCTGGAGGGAGCAAGGCATTGTCCAACGAGGCACTGCAGATGGAGCAGGTACAGGTGATCGCAGTATGGCATGAAAGGCAGCTTCTCTGAGCAGTGGACTCCTCCATGTGCTCATTTCACTGTACTTGCTTGCCTACAAAGGACTCTTAGCCCTGAGATTTTAAGAAAAAAATTTCAAGCCCCCCCCAGGACTCCTAGCTCCATCAGAAAGCTTATGAGTGTTGCATGTCTCTGCAATTTGCACCTTTCAAACTTCCCTCTCTGCTGAAGTCTCAGCAGCAGCAAAGCTACTATGAAGAGAGCTCCTACATTTCCTGCTAAGCTGAAATGCTGTGAAAGAAATCTTCAATTTCGGTTTTAAAAGGAAATATCTGAACACACACACACACACACACACAAATGTCAGCTGAGCATTAATCTGCCTCTGAATTGCTTGTATGTGTGTGCTATATTATGGCATATGTAGCCCAGTGAAGGAGCCCAGCTCACAGAGCACTGTGGGATTGTGAGGTGCTTGTAACTACAAATCTCATGAAATACTGCTGTGGCTTAAAGAGAATGCAGGTCAATATTCAGTAAAGCCAAAATTAAGTACTTCAAAATGTCTGTGTTAATCTCATTCAGAAATGGGACATTTTCTTTTGCCTTATTCAGTACAAAATCAAATATTAACAAGTATTTACGCCATAAATTCTCACTTTTAAAAGCTCCAATGAGTATTAACACTCCCAACTATATGATTTCACTGGAAAATAAATCAATCCACTAGCAGATTTTACTATGACAAAATATACATTACAGCATCAGGCAGCCTGATTATTTAGTCCAAACTATAAGTCTGTGACCAGGAGCATCTTCTCCATCCGTAGCACGATGCGAGAGAGCCTGCAGTAGCGACGCGAGGGCGCAGGGGGAAGCCCCTGCAGAGCAGCGGGTACCGGATCTGGCCATCGTTCTGTGCAGTGGGTCTGGACAGAAATCTCAGATCCAGTAGCAGGGTCCAGCAGTCTGATTAGCTGTAAAAAGGGTTTTTATAAACTGATGAACAGAGTGGTATAACTTGGTTGCCTGCAGGAGCAGGTAAGTGGATCTGATGATGCAAGGGCTCTTGCGGGCCCATATGCCTATATTCCTGTTTCACCCGTGCATCCTGGAGTCATTCTCAATGCAGGGCTCCTATTCTGAGAAGGCTTCAGGACACCTCTCTAGGGACATAGCTCAAGGAGTGCTCTCAAGGGCCGTAGCTCCCCAAGTTTCCATGTAATCACACTGGTTCATACCAGTTACTTTCTCCTAATTCCACTGCTTTACATGAGCTATCTCCCTCCACTCTGCAGAGTTATCCCTTGTTTTGATTTTTGTCCTAAGACAGCATAAGCCTTTTTTCTAAAGAGATAATTTGCTCATTTTCCCCTGAGTTAGGATACAATTTCTTTACCTTCATCTACAACAGGTCCCAGGACAATTACTGGTAAAACACTCTGCCGCACCTACCATAGCTGGTTCCCGTGTAAAACACGTGGGTGTTACAGAATTAGACAAAAGAAAGTAAACCGGGGCAGTTTAGCTGATAATGCTGTTTCCTTGTAAGGTTATAGAACATAGCAATGTGTCCTAATGAGAGAAATCTCTCCTTTATCAAGGGAAAGCTATTTTTAACCGATTCTTTTAATTGACTTGCAGTAACTCCTTACATGGGCAGCAAATGTTGAATCATCTCAAAATGTTCTTCTCTGACTTCTTGCAAAAAAAAGGATCTGTTAAGAATATCTATCATTTTTGTATGCTAAAATCAAAACTAAAAAAGTGGATTTTTGGCTTTAGTTCTGACATGAGTCACTGTAGCATAGTATGACATTAAAAGGAAGTGGGGAAGGAAGAGTCTGTCCTTCTCTTTAATTTACTGTCCCTCTTGCTCTCTCTGTAAAGCTCTGTGTGTGGCTATGATGTGGAAAAGACAAAGGTGACTCAGGGTCCCAAAAGGGTCCAAGTGAAATGTGGATTATTTTTATAATTTCTGTCACCTCCGCTACCCTGATTTTGCTGCACGAGGGGCTATTTGTTTTATCGCTCCTTTTTGCGAAGGTTATGAATACATGAGAATCTCTATAAGCTGAAGTCTACCTGATCCTTACATGGGGATGCAAAGGGAGAGGATGCAATGGGAGAGGATACCTTCTCTCCCTTTCTGAGCGGCTCTTGCAAAGGCCAAACTTTGACCAAAGAAACTGTGGTCAAAGGAAGATACTCCCCACTCCTGCTCTGTTCCCTAATGCCCTACAGGGGATGTTTCCCGAGATGTTAGTGCCACCTGAGGGGAGACAGGCTCTCTTTAATCACATATGCCAGGTTACCAAACAAAGATGGCAGGTAGTAGGGCATGGGCTGTCTGCCTTTTGTATGTAGGTATACTTCTTGTATAGTGAGAGTTTCAGACATTGAAATGCTTCCAAGCATTTCCAAGAAGCAGAATGCCTCATGGTGCTCCCTCTGGGACAGGTTGTTCTACATTACCCTCTCTTTGAGCTGAGCCTTGAAGTTATACTTTAGCCCTATATGATCAAGAAAGAGTTTTTCTCTGCATAAATTTAATCTTGTGTTTGACTGATTTGAAGGTAGTGAGAAAGCTATTTTCTTCCCTATGCACAGAGGATTTACCTTGCAACCTACAACAGAGCAATTAGTGTTACAAAGAGTTAGGTGCATAAATTCAATCCCCTAGATAACAAGTACATATTAGCTGCATGGTTATGAATTAGGTGTGTTATATATATAGAAAGCCTGTCCTCTGGACAGTCACCAAATGTAGGAGCGATTCGTTCTCTCTGAAATGCTCAGATTAAAAAAATGAAGTCAAAGTAGGGTATCTCTGTCCATTTACAGTCCGGGAAGTCCTTGCATCTGATCTGACACAGGTTATTTTCAGATATCTTTTAGCAACAAAAGTAGACCTCTTTAATTATGATGTGACGTTGCAATATATGCTAGTTAGCAGAACTAACATCAGAGAACTGTGCTGAGCAATATCTGTTCTCTGCAGAGCAAAGCAGTAGTACGTAATCAACTTAAGAGCTCAAGTTCATTGACTTTCAGTAGGGCTCAGTTTCCTAAACCACTAAACCATGAGATCATTTTGGTGAGCCTGCATGGTGCTCTCACACCAGACACCTCCTCAAAGGGTTCCTGTGCAGTGTTTTTGGTGAGGCTTTCCATGCTGGAACTCAGCGTCACAGCCTCTCTCATGTTGCAAGACATAAAGCACCTTCCCCATGACCTGGAGAAATCCCTTGCTACACACCTGGAAGTAATAAGTTCCCTCCCTCTATCTTAAGCCATTCAGCACACCTTAGTGAGCAATATTTGGAAATGTTACCTGCATGCAGGCCGGCCCCCACGCCTCTTTGCTGGGATGCAGTGCATAGGACATGTTTGCTCATCATCCAACAGCAGGTGGGCCAGAGTCATGGTGTGCTGCGTGTCCTGCCATGGCTTCCCAAACTGCCTGCAGTCCGCTGTGTGTTCTTAATAACATTAAGGGTTCCAACCAATCCATGAAATTGAGATATTTAATAGGCTTTAAAATAAGTAGCTGGGATCTGCACCATGCTATGACATCCGTTGTATGTCTTGCATGACCAGCAGTGAGATGGACATGCACCATGGCGCACAGCTGCAGGAGCAGCCCCTGGAGCGCGCTGGTGCCTGAGCTGCCCCCGTACTCAGCTTACTCTGAAAGAGAGCCAGGGAGGGAACTGATATACAGTGAGTGTGAACCATCGGGGACTGTGGCAACCTCAGCTGTGGACTGCCACATTGCAGTATGTAATGTAATGTACGTGCTGTTACCACCAAATAGTTTATCTGCAATAAAATACTACGTGTCCTTATGAACATACCAGACAATGGAAAAATACTAAAACAAGAAGTAGTTTCCCCTCCCCTCCACATGGGCATTGTCCTTTCTTAATCTTATTCCCTCAACCAAAGTAGTTGTAATATCCAATGCATCCCAACATCTAGGACATGCTGACTAGTGCCTTCCCAGAAGGGACTGCATCCTTATCAGCTTCTTATACAACAAGGGCATAGCCTTTCTGCTGGTAAACTATGGACTTCTTTTTGCGTCTTTCTATTTTTTTCACTACCTTATCCCTAGAATTATCAGTCAGGTGGAGGTTTTGTTGTCTGAATTTTTAAAATTATTATTCTGTGGAATGTGCTCAAGAGTACCAACATTTTAATTGTCAAATATCAATACTTATGACATTTAGCTTATTGTTAAGTGTCAATGTCACATCATTGGCAATCATTAAGCCAAGATTAAATTTACTCTTTGCATAATTCTACTCTTTGCTGTCAAAGAGACAACATGCATACTGCATGTGTATGAAGTGCGACACTCGGCAGCAGGAAGAGCTCTCTCTCTCTTTTTTTCTTTTCATATGGACATATAACTCTTAAATTATTTACACCTACAAAACATTGGATTACAGGATTTACAATGATAACAGAAAATTTTCAGGCAAAATGAAATCTGAGCAAAGCCTTTTCTCAGTATTCTAAATCATTTAGATTGCAGAAAATATTTTTTTTTCCTAGAAAAGATTTCTGTACAGATAGAGGGGAATGGTGATTAGCTTTGCAATGATAATGAGACCAGTAGTTCAGTCCCTAAGGGTATGAAATGTTCATCTGCTTTTAGAGTACGGTGATTGCAGAAGAGTCATAAAATCTCCTAAATCTGTATATCCCAGTTAAGTCCACAGGTCTCTGTTTCTTGGTAAATATAGAACAACCTTTTAAAATCTCACTTCTGGTACCAGAACTCCTAGGATTCTCCAGCCAATACCACACCACGTCTCTCCAAATTATTTTTGCCTGAAGGAAAACTACAAACAGCCTTTTCCATCAGTGAAGTGTATTAACTGAAGACCACTGGAAATCTTTTCTGGATCTGACATCTGTTACAGAAATCTCACAGAATCACAGGGTGGCTGAGGTTGGAAAGGACCTCTGGAGGTCATCTGGGCCAACTCCCCCTACTGAAGCAGGGCAACCTAGAGCCAGTTGCGCAGGACTGTGCCCAGATGGCTTCTGAATATTTCCAAGGATGGAGACTACACAGCCTCTCTGGGCAACCCGTGACAGTGCTTGGTCACCCGCACAGTAAAAAAGTGTTTCCTGATGTTCAGAGGGAACCTCCTGTGTTTCAGCTTAGATGTTGTGTTTCAGTTTCAAACCTATCCTGAACATGCTCTGATTTGACAGCTTTATATTCTTGTTACAGCAGGGAAATGACAGATTTCTTGATCGTGCTGTCTCTCCTGCTGACAAGGAGGTGGGCTGTTTTATTGTTAGCACAGTGATGGTAACTCACAGGGCTGAAAAGGTTCTGTTGCTGTAGCATCTACCTTAGGCACTCACATGGCCTATTGTGAAGGTATCAGGATATCTCAACTTTTTACTATTCTAAACTTCAAAACATTTCTGTGGAATACGGAAATGTTGTTATCTTTATTTTGTAGCTGAGGAAGCCAGAGACAAGAGAAGGTAAGTAATTTGTCAATGGGTACCCATATGGGTAGCCACAGTAGAAGGCGGCACTGATCCCACTTCCCAGAGACTTCCCTGCAGCCCTTGCTCACAGGGAGGGTAAGGCTCTTCTCCTCACTCAATGGTGATGATGTCCTTCACCAAAAAAAGACTTTATATAGTGCTGGCTGGACAAAAACATTCCCTGATGTATCTCATCTGCTGTCATTGATGATGTATGTCATCATGGTTCACTGAGGACATACCTCAGATGAGTCTGGTTCGCAGACAGGAGTACTTATTTTAACAGGATAATATTTCATTCTGAATTCTGAAGTGAAAACAAAATGTTGGTGGTATTTACTTCTCATATTCAGAGTATTTGATCCAACATTCAAAGGGTTTTTTTTCTTATTTGTATGCATTTTATGGTTGCATAAAAAGACTAAACAAAATACCGATTCAGAAATAAATTCTTCCCATCAGATAGATTTCAGACTGGAAAAGCTGAAATGAAATATTCTGTTCTGTTTTCAGATAAAGAGAACCAGCATATTCAAATCCAGGGAGTACTAGCTCTGGGTATAGTGGAAAATTACAACTAGACTTCTGTTATGTCAAACTTCCACTGCCTTTACTAACTAAAAACTTAAAATATCAGCTTTTCTCCTGAAAATGGCTGTATGGTAGCAGAAATTGTGTAAAGGGATGTAACAGGCTCCCTCTGACTTAAGATCAGACAGCAGCCTGTAACCATAGCAGGCATTATGTGAGTTGGTTTTTTGACAAGAACATTCTTTCTACCAGCCTCCATCTCTACTTTATAAGAGAAAAAGGTGGCATTAGCAGTCATCTTCCTCTTTCTAGTTCCTAACAATAATGTTAGCCAAACTGTACTGCCTATTTGTCACCCCTAACCAGACAGCTCTCAGTGGAAACGAGTAAGGTAAAAGGGTTTTGGTGGTTTGGTTTCTTTTTCCTTCAGTACTCACGGGCCCGCTAACCTTTTTGCTGGGAATATGAGGCAAGTCAACTATTTCTCTAACTTCAGCTTTCATAGCCCAGCAGCTAGTCACTGGTTTTCAGCAGATTTTTGGTGGTGGTGGTGGTGGTCTAGATTTGTCTAGATGCTAGTTCTCCCCCTGGAAAGGTGCCTTTATAGTCTCTTTCTGTCATGATCAAGCTCCCTTTTGCACGTTGGCACCCAGATTCTCCTGGCGGATACATCCCTCGTGGAATTCTGAAGTGGCCAGCGCTCTGGGGCTTCAGTGAAAGTTGTGATATTAAAAACTTCTCAAGATCACGCATAAAATCAACAGTTTTGGCGTATTAGAAAGCATGTCTGAGTTAGATCTGTAAGTTGCATCGTTTTTATTAAGCCTTTAGAAACAGCCTGTTGACATTCTTAAGTGGATGTTTGTAAAACAAGTATTTTCTGCCTTGAAAACTAACTTTTCTTTAGGTAAACATATACCTAAAAATACACATGCATTACTTAATACACTTCTCAGCATTAAGTTTGTTCTATCCAGTGAAAAGTACAGTGCCAGTAATATGCAAAAAGATACTGGCATATCTTTAGGTTTTTGCTACAGGTGTAACATTCACAGATCTAGTCATAAACAGATTAAACAAAATGACAGGCTGGAATACAATTACCATTGAGGAAACAACTGCCCTGCCTTCACTTGTGAACTGCACGAGAGAGCTTTACACTCTCCTACATAAAAGGCAGCGTCAACTGCAGGATACAGTTTTGGATTGTTTTCTTGTTTTTGAACCCCACACAGGACAAACTAGTCCATTGATTTTGTATTTCTCCTGGCTTATCACCTATGTGATTTCTTGCCTCCACTCACTGGGATGAAAGCTTGCTACTTTCCTGGCTGGCTGTTTGAAGCAGAGGTTGCATCCGATAGCCCCGCTCTCGTCAGCCCGCGCAGTGGTCGGGCAGGTGGGGGCACGGCCAGCCCCCAGCACATCACCGAGTTCCTCTCGAACTGAGCAGGAGATCTCTGGAAAAGTGAGGTAGTGAAAGAAATGCGGCGAAAGCCTCCAACCAAGGCAAGCTTTGCTGCGTGTGCTAAAAGGTGGCCAGGAGAACTCCCTCTCCTTCACCACCGAGCCTCTTGCTGGTGTCCTGGGGAGCCAGGCTTCTGCCAGGGATGCAACACAAAAGCATATAGCAATACAGGACTGTGTAAAAGTGTATATAGATATATACTGTACTCCATCATGAGACATGGGTGCTTCTTTTCCTCCTACATATTCAGTATGCCCATACCCATGGTTGCAGCCATTCCCCTGAAAGGTTGTACATCATGAACGGAGTTCTGCTTTTCTAGCAGGCAGGTGAGTGTAACTTCCTTCCAAACGCTACGAAACACCACTTTGTACCACTCAGGCTAAATTGTTTTTTCTTTTGACATATCTCTGCTTTTGTCTTCTCACTCTCCACATGAGGTTTAAATCTGACCTGTCACTCTTTAATGTCCACTCTAATTTCACATCTCTCTACAACTCTTCTCATTTTCAGCTCTTTCTCTTGCAACTCTTATTCCTATCTTCAAGACGCCAAAGACTGCATCTTCCATGTCTTTCCCTGATGCTTCTCTTTTATGCCTACTACTGGAAGCTCTTATCCTCCACCAAATAGCCAGTATCTTTCTTATTAAGATCTCCTCTATCAGGCTCTTCAGTAACAATCCAAGAAACGAAACAGTCATTGCTTTCCTCTGTGCTTTGGTAATTTCTTGTTTTGATGGGGTAGAAGTTGAGTACCTTCTAATGTTAAGTTTATTTGCCTTGTGTTATGCTTTCTAGTGGATGAAACTGATAAAATAATTGAAGACAGCAGTAAATATTTACTTTCATGACTTCCTTGCAATCTACTTCTTGCCTTCTGAAAAGAAAGCTCTTGAAGTCCTCTGCGCTTTTGGTGGCACTGATGCTAACCCTCATGCTGCCTCTGAGACCTTCCTGCAGCTCGCCATCCTTCAGCATGCTAAGCTCACATTTCTACATCTCAAATAGCTACAATCTGCAACTATATATTAGCTCTCACTTTCTCTTGCTGCTCTCACCCTTGGTTGTCTCCCTATTGTCTCACACCTATCCACCTCATTTTAATGTCCCTTATGCTCATAATTCTATACCTAACCCATCAAGAAATCCTTCTCCCTTGAATTCGAAAGCCTACTCCTTGCTTTCTCTGCTGTGTTTTTTTCACTGGGACAAAGTACTGCCACCTTCTTCCCTGAATGTTTTAACTAAATTTGTTTCTCTTTGAGACCTTATACTATAAGTTCATTTCAAGCACAGTTTTAAAATACACAGTTGTATAGATGTGAAGCGTAATATAGATTAGGAGCTGAGGAAGTAATATATCCTTTGTTTCACAGAAGGGCTGTAAGCATTCAGAACTGAGTATATGTTGAGCACACAAGGTTTTGGGTTTTATTTTCATTAAAATGAAAGACATTATCTGTAGGCATGAGCAGGCATTCCTGCATAAGCAGTGGGAAATACCACTGACGCTGAACTATCTTTTGGGAGAAAAGATTAAAGACCTGCTGCTGGCATACCCCAGCTCCAAACAGCACTGTGCTTACTAAATAGACCCAAACTTGCTTATGTACATAAACAAGTCTATATACCAAGAGGGTCTGTATACAAACACAGAGATATATCAATGTTATGTGGCTATTGGTATGCAGGCACCTCTGAGATCTGATAGAAGGAAGATAATCTCAGAAAAATTGAAATAACAGTATATAAATTACATGAGAGAATAATAATTTAAGAATGGATTGTTCCAGCAGGGGAGGCATGCTATACATTAAGGAAGGTTTAGAAGGAGATAAGTGAACTTGATTAATGCACAACATTCTCTACCAATGGATTCCTGGCGAATATACAGGATCCCCAGCAGCTGCAACTTCAGGTGTACATGAAGGGTAGACCATGAAGCTGTCCTATAATCACCCAGGGGAGAGACCACCTGGACTGTGACTGCTAAGGGAGTTATTAGAGAAGCCACAAAGGCAGAAAACACGTTAATAAAAGACAGGTCTCATTCCTCCTTGCTTCTTTCTGCACCTCCATGCCTAGGTATATGCCCTGATGGGACATTATTCTGAGGCTACAATTTTGGACATCATAGGTGTTTTAAAGCTACTATGCCTTGGAGCAGCTGGTTAGAAAACCCACAAGCAGAGAAGCATGATTTGATGTAGTCCTAATAGGATCAGCTCACAGGTCCTAGTCTGAAGCATTATTAAACAAGTATCTTGTAATGCTGACTGCAATATACTCATTTTCAGCAGCCATGTAGAACTGAGAAAAGACCCCCAAAAGACAGGAGAAAAACTCTTAGCCCCACACTCCAGTATCTCTTAGCTTCAAACCCAGGAATGGCATAAAAATGATCTCTTCTCTTCAAAGGAAATGAAAAAGTCCTGGCAAGAGAATAAAATGATTGCAGGTGGCAGGGAGGTTGCATAAAAGCATTAGATTAGAAGCTCACGGTAAATATATTCCTATCCAAAAGAAGTTTAAAAGGTCAGGAAAGACTGTGTGGTCATGCAGCAGAGCAAGTATGTTTCTGAGAGTAAGGAGCTACCCCATAAAATGTGTAAGCAATCTCCAAAATTGAAAATTGGAAAAATCATATACTCTGGCATGCTGAATGTAAAACTATTGCAAGACAGACCAGAATGAGTTCGAGGAACAGCTAGTTTAAGACATGAATGTTAGTAACAAACCTTTTCCAGGCATATCAGAAATGGCATGTCTGTTTGTTAGAAAACTTGTAGGACCAAAGGGTAGTTGAGTTGTAAAAGGATTGCTCAAGGAAGATAAAGAAGTAGCAGAAAAGCTAAGTGCAATATTTGTATCAGCAGTGAGCATGGAAAGCCTGGCTCTAGTCTTACCCCTCAGCCTTTTTTTTACAGGAGACAGAGTAGGGGAACTGTCTCAGTCAGAACTGTCAGCAAAAGACATCTTAGGACAAGTTAAAAAAATTCAAAGAGCATTGTCAGTGCTGATAGCATTTGCCCAGTCAATCTTAGATAATTCCGATTTGAAATAGTCGTGCTCTCAGCTGTGGTGTATAACCTATCACTTAAATTGGCCTCAGTACAAAAGGAAAGGAAGATAGACAATACAACGCTAGTTTTTAATAAGGACTCCTGGGGAATCTGAGAAACTACAGACTAAGAAGTTGTACTTTTGTACTGGGCAGATTAGTAGAAACTCTAATAAATAACATAACTAGCAGTATACATGAATTAGTATGATTTAATAGAGGAGAATGAACATAAGTTTTGCAGGAAGAAGTAACGGGTCTCAAACCTGTTCCAGCACATGGAGGACTCATTAAACATTGGCTTATCGCTAAGTTAGTTTATTTACTGGGCTTGGATTTCAGAAAGGCTTTTAATAATATACCTTTCCAAAAGCTCTTAGAGAAAGTAGGTTGCTATAGGGTAAGAGGGAAGGCCCTCCGCAAGAGTAATAGCTAAAAGATAGGAAAGAGAACAGGAAGAAATGACCAGTCTTGAAAGGGCTGTGATGGGATCTGTACTGCTGGGTATATTCATACATGGCCAGGAAAGGGTTTACATATGTAAAACATAAGTATAAGTAAGTTTTCTGACTTTACGAAATTATTTAGGTGAGTTAAAAATAAAACTGATCACAAAAAGCTGCAGAATTATGTTGTGATACTGAACAACTGTTGACAGCTGCAAAGAAGTACACTTCAGAAAAATAACCCTGACATTAACTATTACTTAGTCAAAAGATGGATCTGAGATTTATTGTGGGTTGTTTTAGGAAAATGTCATCTCACTACTCACTATAATTCAAAATGAAAAGAGAAGATTAAGAACTATCAGGCAAGGAGTAGAGAGCCAGCCTTTAAATGTCATTATAATAACACATAAACTCAATCACATTCCTGCATTTTGGGTTTTGGTTGCCTCACCTCTAAGATACAGAAAAGACACAAAGAAGAGCAAGGAGAATGATCAGAGGTACGGCATGGCTGTCAAGCAAGATGAATTTAAACCGGCGCATACCAAATACAATTGTTCTGCAACAAGTCCGAAACAAGCAAGTCAAGCTTTGTCAAACCGCACACCAAATAAACTCATTGCCAAAAAACATTTTAGATACCAAGGCATAAATAAGTTTGAAAGCAGATTAGATGAAAATAGAAAAAAAACATCCATTAAAGCTTCACAATATAAAGATGCAGGTGCCATGTCTTGCTCAGGAAGCCTGTAATCTGCAGCTTTCTGTGTGCGGAGAAGGTAACTACAGTAATATTGCTTGTCGCCTTCTTATACTCAGTAAATAACCAGTACTTAGGATCAAGGTAGACACTCCTTGTCTGAAACCAGTTCAGGTGTTCTTATGTTTTCAGGTGTGCAGAGAATCAAACTGTGGAGGACACATCTCAGAAAAGGTTGTAACAAGGTTTTCTATGATGAAAAATGGTAACTCCCACTGAAATCCATGCAACATTTCTGGGAGCAGGAACTACTCAGTAGGTCTAACGTTGCCTGGCTGTCAAGTGACTTCACATGCTGTTATTTCAGGTGTCCAGTGAAAAGTTATTTAGGGATGCTTTTATACACAAGTAGTAACACACACTTGTGCAGACTACTCCTTCTAGAAACATAGCAGGACTTGGCTAACAGCGCATCACTCTTTTAACTATGTTCAGTCCATTGTAGTTAAACAGCTGCTGCCGTAATCCCTTCATGCAAATATTTGCTGCTTGACACTCCTGCTTGTCATTAAATACCACGATTGAGGAACATCTGCCACTAAACCTTCTTTTTCTTTTTTTTTTAAATGATCCAGTAGAAGACTTATCAACATTTATTTCTGTTGGCTTTTTAAAGCTCCTTCTGCTCGAGATCAGTGATTTGTTAAAGGAAAAAGAATTATGTCAGGCCTTCTGAATACCCACTTTATATATTCATAAACATTCCCAGCCCAAAACCAATCTGGATCATAATCAGTTTACTTCTTTACTCAGCCATGGACAATTATTTCAAATCTATAAATGTCAGCATTCTGTCTGATGATTAAAACTCTTGACGGATCTGAAAGTCTCAGCCACAAACTGCAACATGGAAGATATTGCAATGATTTATTTTTCTTCTCCTCGTTACACTGGCTTCAGTTTTCATCCTGTGGTTGAGTAGTTAACTTCACCCAGACCACAGGTTTTTCCCTTTCCCTTTGTTCTTTTATCCTCATTCACCGAGTTTCTCTCGCAGGCGTTTGCTCTTTGCAGGCAGCGGGGCACATCACTGAGTGCAGCTCTCGCTCGAGGAAAGCCTCCTACAGCGCGCAGTGATTCCCAGAGACTGGCGCACAAACCGGCACTGTTCCCAGGGGATCTCCTAAGTGCCCGTAGCTGTCCCGCAGAGCCGGGGCAGCTTATCACATTTTCAGTTAAAAGTTTGGTGATGAGAGAGCCCAGCAGTCTGTGAGAGATCTGGAGGGCTGAGGACAACTCACCGCAGAAGAGGGGAGCTGTGTGAGTGCCGTTGTTGGTCACCCTCTCAGGCGTCCCCCGTGACTGACACTGCAATTTTCTGACCTCAGTTTCAAAGTTCAGATCAAGGAATCAGGCCCAGGCTTAACTTTCTATTTCGTATTAGGCTTCTATAAATACACTGGCTTTGCAAACGTAAGCATTACAGTCACGCCAAATGCTTTCACAAAGAACAATATTATCTTCCGCTCTTTTTCAACTGTTAAAAATTATTTTCTTTTGTTTTGTTTCGTAAAGTAGCATATTTATTTTTAACATAACTACAGCAATGGAAGATCTTCATATTTATATAGCTCTGACCTTTCAGAAACATTTAATAATGAAAACATATGGAGCTCTAGCCTGGTTTCAGTGACTGCCCAGTGTTCATGCTTCCCTCCAGCGGAAGCGATGCCCAAGAGCCATCTATTTCCCTGCTAGGTGCAACACCTCCCTTGATACTGGGTTACTGACTTGGTGGGCCTTATTCTTCAAAATGTTTCATTATTTGCACTGCGTAGAGCAGTTGCATAAGGAACCAGTAAGAATGGCACCCGCTCACTTCCAGAGGGTCACGCCTTGTGCCTGGGGTACCTACTATGAGGTGACTGATGATGGGAGGGAATCAAACCTTTCACCCTTCTGCTGTGCCCTGGGCAGTGCTGGGACATCTGAGACACGGGCGGGTGGGATGAGGACCTCTTTCTCTGCCGCTCTTTGGAGAACTGAGTCCTCTCTGCCTTTCATCAGAAACATTATTTACCAGGAGATTTCAGCTAAATTCATATTCATCTATAGCTATTTGGGACAGACAGAGCAGTTTAAAAGGAAGGTGCTGTGGGGTTTGCTCTTTTCTGGAGGAGCATTTTGATGGCCAGCGCCTTGCTACAATCGCTGCAGCCGCTGCCGCACATCTTCCTTAGGGGACAGTCGTGAGAAGAGCAGGGTGTTGTTGCTCATTAGGCTGATGACTTTCCAAGGTAGGAAAGAGATCCCTCGGTGACCTGGCGCTGCAAATCCTCCGTCTAGAGCATGTTTCCGGATTACGGCCGAAGCAGGCAAAGCCCCGCTGTACAGGAGCCAGCATGGTTGATATCTTGGCTGTAGATTACAGGGTTATGCAACGAGTGAAGCAATCCTAGCTGGCAATATTTTTATGATGGGAACTAAAATTTGGCTCTTGCCGTGTGAAAGACTGCAATGTAATACAGTGGTGTGACTTTTGGTTGCTTAGCTCCGTATTGCTCTGTTTAGCAGAAGTGTATAAATAGCCGTGAACAAATAGCCTTTCAAAATTGTCACCAGCAAATTACCGATTCTCTGCCTCTTGCCATGAGAGCATTAAAAAGTATTTTAGATACTTATCAAAAAATAAATCCCTCTTTCGTGAGAGAAGAATAGAATTTTCTGAAGCGTTGATCTGTACTCTTACAAGTTTATTGAATATATTTAGCATATGAGTATTTATAGACATTCCATACATGCCTATAAACATGTTGTACAAAAGATATTTCAAACCTGAAATGTTTACGATACATGTAACACTTATGTTGAGCCTATAGGCAAATCATTTTTTAATGGAGGCAAAAAATTCTGCATTGATCTGTACCTCTCTCAACAGGGTACTGCCTCTTCACAAGGTAAATAGTTTCAAATGAAACCCTGGAGATTGCTAACACCATCCCCTTATATCTTCCTTAGAGAAAATGTGAAAACTATCCTTCTAATCTCATAGGTCTTAAAAATTAATGCCTGAAAATACCCACTGACAAGCGCATCGAAGGCTGGGGTCAGCCACCGTACTGCCTTTACTGGGCGTCTGACGGACCCGAAGACTTGAGGGCAGACAGACGGCAGTTTCGGTGGGGGGTAAATGGTTTGAACCGTGACCCTCCCACACGCCCCCAAGCCCTGAGTACTCCCTTGATCACTCAGAAGAGGCGTGAAAGAGGCAGTCCCCCAGACGTGCACACAGCTTGAACCCCGAATTATAAACAACAAAGATTTGCCACAAAGCTGTTCAGGGCGGTACTGATAAACCTTCTGTACTTTTGATTGTTTGTTAGAAATTGATTTGCCAGAGCCCTCACAAATCTTAAATAAGAATTTCCAGGATTTTTAAGACAAACAGAGCATGTGCAATTTATGAAAGAAAATGAACAAACTGGTTTAGTGTTGGTGACATCTCAAAAGGTGTTAGTTTCAAAAATAGGAACAGCATTTTTGTTGAACTCTAATTTCTGCAATCTGAGAGAAAAAGTTTTTAATTTGAAGACCTAGATACTGGATGAATTTATTGAGCAGTTTACAAAAAAAGAATCATTGTCATTATTTGTGGCTATATTTCCCGAGTGTCCCAGGGTGAAGCTGGTCCCAGGAATTTCTGTGATGGAGGAAATCATTTTTCAATGACATGTCCTGTGCTGGTGTTTTCTGTGCAGCCTCTGCGTCTATAAGTAAATTAGCAAGCTTTTTCTGTGACAGATAAGGATGTGAATGTGGGGAGGAGAAGGTGGTGGAGGTATGAAAAGGGTCTTTGAAGACCAAGAGAGCTATAGAGGATGTAAGGCCATTTCTCCCATCATGGGTCCCACGGAAAGTTTAAGCAAATTAGCAGCCCTCATAGAGGAGCAAAATGAAACTGTAAGAGAAGCTGAAGTGGGGTTGCCTCTGTGACTGTGTTCCTAGCAGAAATTGCTGCCTCACGTTGCCTACAAATTTTCTCATATTAGAAGAGGGCTGGAAATGAAGGTAGCATAACATCAGGCAAGTAGAAGCTCATACAGAAGCTTTTTCCATTCCACTGTCTCTGAGAAGAGCTTCCTTTAATTATATTATGGTAAACTCAGCATCAGGTCTTTCTCTTATGTTGTTTTGACAAGAGAAGGGAACTGGCACAAAGGCTGTATCTATATTAGTGAATTAATCAGCAACGGGAGAGCTCTGAGGCCATTGATGCCTGCCCTGGTCCTCAGCGTGACTTTGGCCTGGGCCAACCAGCACTTTCCGAAATACCTCCTGAGCCTGGCTTTGGTGTTAGCACAGGACCAGCCCTAAGAGAAAATGTGAAGTTGTTCCTGCACTTTTGTGTTCTCCAAACTATGACCCAAAACTATAGAATTTTTTTCTCTGCCTCTGGTTCTCTGCCTGCCTTTTTTATTTTTGATCACTGTCAGCAATTCTATTAAATAGCTAATATCCCCATAAGCATTCTGCAGATGCCAGAAAGAAATGAGCTATTAAATATCAGCCATTAGGGTATAATTCTGTCAGACGCTTTATTCCGGATTTGCTGCAAGTCTGGTGGGTAACTAGCCACAAAGTTATCCCTAAGTCCCATCTTACCAGTGCCTCTCAACAGCATCTTCCTTGGGGCATTGCGTTTTACTGCATTATCATCATTATTTCTTAAAAACTCCACTGAATTCTGTTTTCTTCTCTATTTCCTTCCTTCTCTTAAAGGCAAGTATTCCAGCTTTATTTAAAGCTTCTGATCAGAGCTCAAGCTGCTTGCAGAGGCCTCAGACACACTTGGATTAGACCCTTTGCAGCACCTGCGCGGAAGAAAGGGGAGCAGGCGGCGGCGGGCTCTGCAGGAGGGCTCTCAGCAGGAGCAACTGAGCACGGAGCAGCTGGTGGGGATGGCACCGCCTCATCTCCCTAAGCTGAAGCACCTCTGAGCACTCGCTTACTGACCTATTGCGTTTGACCTCTGGATATACTGCAGGTTACTATAGGAGGCCTGAGGATGTCTGTAGAACAGGGAGAGGACTTACCAAATACTTAGTCTATTTTTTGCCCTCAACCAGTAGGCCTGTGGCTAACAAGGTGTTATTAAACACAAGCTCTACAAATATTCAAATTAGTGAAATATACCTTGCCAGGAATTTATATATTGTGTTCTCAAGCCACCAAAATATTAAATAAATAACTTTTACAAAATTATGTTGTCAAAGCCTCACCAAATTCACACAAACAAAAACTCTCTGGCTTTGAACAGGACTAAACAACTTTACATTCTGTCTTATTCAGCAAGTAAATTCAATTTTGAAAGTAAAATAGGAGATGCTGACCAAAATCATATTCAGGTTAATTCTCCTTCAGGGATGCTATGGCATTGGTTGAAATCGGTGTGCTGAAGACAAAATGAGCCAGTTATTTCTGTATGTAAAGACCATCTCTGGTAACATCAGGCAGGCTGGGTACCTGTGCCATAGCTGTGAGGCTTTGCTGTCTCCGCCATGCGATACCACCTGACACCAGTTTCTCCCATGAGCAGGTTAGTCCGTAGCTGTTTACCGTGAGAACTGCAGCTCTGTCCTCGTCACAGAAAAGCAGTTCCTTGTCCCACAGACCACGATACTGCTGCTGTTCTCATGTATTGCTGTGGAGGTGTTTATTGACCAAGCCAAGTAAAAAGATAGTACCTGAAGAGTTACGATAACATGCTGCACTAATTACCAGACACCAGAATTTCAATCACCAGCACCTTTTTGATGCTTTTAATTGGAAATCTTATAATTAATCCACTCTTTTTAACACATTTCAATGAATATTGAACCAAAAAAAAAAAAGGTGAATACTCTCCGGTACAGTGCTGGTTGTGCGATGCTCATTCCTTAGGCTAGAAATCCAGGTGGTAGCAGCCATCAGTCTCCTCCCTTCCACAGCACAGAATCAAAGAGGAATTCAGCATGTGGTCCTGTGGGCAAACATGACGACCCGAAAGCCATATCATTCCATCCGGATGCAGTTTAAGACACTAAGATTAGGATTCACAAACAAACTCATAGGCGCTTACATCCCCATAACCGAGAGGACCTGTGACCCTAAAACCAGAATGGCAGCACCTGTGGTGCTGAGTAGTGGATGCCATCCCTGGGGTACGACAGGGTATGTATGACTCAAGTATCTTAGTGCAACATTGGGCAAGGAGTTTCTGAGACAGTGGTATTCAGAGAACACATTTGAAAACAATTTCCTGGAATTAATACTTAAAATTCATCTTTGATATGCACAAATAATATAGTTTCCTTTGAAGGAGTATCTGAAGTGCATGTAAGTGCCTGTGTGAATCCTGTCCTGTGTATATAAATCTATTCCTTAAAAATGTGTTTTGTTTTAAATCTTGACCTGAATTTTCAGGCTCCAGAACCAAGCTTCTCCTTTTATCCAAGACATAGTACAACAGTTTCTGGTCGCACAAATTCTTATCTGCTTAGAAACATACTGAAACCAAAGTCATCACACAAAGCAAGGTTAAACTAAGACAGCAATCTGTCTGGCAGGTGAAAGGCTGTGATGCTTTATTTACTAAGCCTTATAATCTTTTGACTTGCAGTCTGCTGCTGAAGAAGATTATGGAAGAACTACAGCCCGTATTCAACTGTTACAAGTCTATATTTGGTATCACATTGAACTCCTATAATAAAGGCTGAAAAAGATTGCCAAATATGAAAGATAACCAAGTAGGTTGATAGACAAGGAATAGAGGTGCATTTTGGAAGATGTGAAAAAAACAAGTTGTGCATTTATTAGTATCAACACAGACCCTTTCCTAGCTCTTTCCCATCATGGTTCAAAGCTCAGTGCCATGTCTGAGCTGTCTGAACTGAATTAAAATCAGAGGGTGCTGCACAAATGATTTAAATGCAGATTTTGATTTTCAAAATTTGATAACAGGACACTTTCAACAATCTGTTTTTATTCATTCATTAATAATTAACTTGATTGGTATACACACATGGGGTCTCCCTGGGCTGCTTCAGTAGCTCATTGACTGTCCTCAGGAGGCAGCCTGGGTGCCCTATTGCCACCGTGCAAATCAGAGTCATCAAAATATGCTTGTGGGAGAAGAGCCGAAAAGGTGGAAGTCTAGCCCACAATTTACATGCAATCTATTACACTTTTGGTAATAGCAAAGCGACAGCCCTTTAAAACCCAAAAAGACCATTCCTGTAACTGGATTATTGGTGTGGGCTCAGTATTTTGGAGTGGGCTGTGGCAGGCTGAGGTATAGAGAAAGGTGAATCACTGGTAGAGAGAGCTGAGTCAGCATTACCTGTAAAACAGCCCAGTTATAGGCTGACACATTTGTGGAGAAAAAGCACAGCTTTTTTAAAATTTATTTTTATTTTTAAGAGCATGAGCATGGTGGGCCCTCGGCTACTATTTCTAACCATGAGGAGGAACGGCTGACCATCTTCTACAAGATACAAAGGATGTTTCCTTACAGAAGCTGTAGCCGCATGTGCCTACATGTACTCTCAGTGTGTTCTGTGGGCTAGAAAGGAAACCCAGGGATAGGTTAGGAAAGGATTGTAGCAAACATTACTGGTGGTTGGGCAATATCTAGTGTTAGTCCTTAAAAAACGGTATTTTCCTCTCCTGCTCATATTTTCTCTGTAAATACACAAGTAAACAAATTATAACTGAAATAATTACAGAAACTAAAAAATGGAAAATTACTTAGGATTATTGTCAAACTGCAAAACTTGAGCCAACTACTCACATGGGTTTGAAGAACGATGATCATTTCATGAGGAATGTATCCAGTTAAAACTAATCCAAACAGCTTAAATACTCAGATATCACTTTGCTATCAGGAGTTTCACAAGGAGTTTTTGATCTGCAGTATAAAATGTTCTGAAATATTGATAAATAATTTAAAGCACACAAAAGCAAACTGCAAGCTGTACCATGGCGAGTTATAAAGGGAAAGGTAGTTAATTTGGAAAAAGTGTTGCATCAACCATTGTTTCCTAAGATTGCAGGAGAATCAAATAGATCACAAGTTCATAACAATGCATCTTCCCATCTTGATGCATCTGGAACATTGGTTTTAACAGCAGGGAGCCCCGTCAGAATAAATATCTGCTGCATGCACAAAAAAATGCACACTATCTAAACACACCTGTATAGGAATTCCTGCTTTATAACACTTTGGTTGAAGACTTATTTGCTCTTTTACTTGCAAGTAGCAGACAAGGGAATATTTGCCACTTCAACCAAGAGTGGCAGAAATTTAATTCCCTCATCTCGTTGTCCTATTCTCCACCCAATCTTGAGTGAAGTAGCAACCTTGGCTATGAAACCAAGGTACAGGATGGGAGGCGAGCTGAAGCCAGGCTGCCAGGCAGTGCCATCTAGGGGTAAGCCATCGGGACAGTGTCTTCTGCGTTACTCAAGCTAAAGAGACCAGACCTATAGGTGCTGTAGGATAAAATAAATCAGGGCTTGTATCCCCTAAAGCTGATCTGGATTTCCAGCTCTGTAAGATGGCCTAAAAAATTGCAAAATATCGCTTAGGTCCTTACAGCCTCATGTCTGTGACAATACCTCCGTGAAGTTCTAGAAAAGCCTCTGTAGCACTTCAGTGGGATTATTAATAATGATGCTGTTGTATGTTCTAAGTTCTTTGCTTTTTTTCTTTGTAATTCTGTCTCTGTAATAAAACTGTGCTTTGATTAATGCATCTGATAGATCAAAAAATTAAAAATTGATATTACTGGCCATACAGGTACAAAAACAATAAAATAAGAGATCTAGTAGGACATTCAGAAACTAAGTGATGGGAAAGATTCCAGACAGTCACCAGGGGTTCTCTGTCCGTCTGTTTATGTACTTGACTGCCTCAAAAATGGGTTCAGTATTTGGGGTAGGATCTGCTACGTTGTGGGGTGAAATGATAGACTTTCTAGTCATTTGGTCACGGCAGCAAGCAGGAGCCCAACACCTAGATGAGATTAATGGGGAGGCTGCAGCCCTTTTGGACACTCCGTTGCCTCTCCTGGAAAGGATACTCTTTGGCAAGACCCAAATCCAAGCAGCTCTGCTCAGACGTGATGTGGAGGAAGGTGGTAAAATATTAATTCTTCACAATGTGAAGCCTCTTTGGACAGCTGGGTGAGTGCTGTGGTGTGTGCTGGGAGAAGAAAAGTTATTGCAGTAATCAAGACTTGGTGCAGCTACCTACTCTGTTTCTTAATTTGCAACATAAATAACATGAAAGCTGCAAAGATGCTGATGTTTAATGCAAAGAATAACTTTTCTAGGGTCTACTCCAGCACAGCTATACAAGCCATAGCCAAAATAATGGTACTTTCTCTTGAGAAAGTGTGTCAAGATGCAGAAAAAAATCAATGCCCAAGGGACTCTTTGATCTTGACACGATAGAGAGGTTAGAGAAGGGAAATGTTGCAATCTCCTCTTTGTAACGATGAATTGAGGTAAGAAGAGATTAAATGAGTAGCCCAAGATTATATTGGAAAGTCTATGTCAGACACAGGAAACAAACTGAAATAAGAAAGCAAAACAAAATACAGTCTCGGCAGTTTGAAGAATTCAGACTAGAACCCAGGGGGCATTTTTTTAGCGAAGGTAAATTAAGCACTGGAATAGCTGACTGAGGTGGGTCTTGGATTCACTCTCACATCTGAATGCATCACACTCGGATGGGAAGTCTTTCACAGATGCTCTGGCTCCACAGGAAGCTACTGGCCAGATGCAAATATCACTCGATGATTTGCAGAGGCACGTAAGTCTCCACCTTCTGTTGCTCTCCATTTTGAGAAGGTCTCTGGCCTGTGCTGTGCAGGAGTACATGCCAGTTTATCATGATTGCCATATCTGACCTTAGCCTTTAGGAATCACGAGTCTCCTCTCTGTCGCAACATCTCTGGATGCCTCCTCCTAGAATATTAAACCTGCTAAAAATCAGTCTGTTACTAAGCAGCCTAATGATGGATTATGTACTTACTGCTGAAAATCTCGGTCAGTTCTTGCAGCAGACAGAAGTGACCCCAGCTACCCCTCACTTTACTTCTTGGGACTGATGCTACACTCTCCTGGCAGCGCTCCAGCCCTCATGTGAATGTGAGGGTTGCCTGTGATGCCAGATCAGAAGAACAGACTGACAGCTTTTGCAAATCCCTGCTTTGTACTGCCATAAACAACTACAGAAGATGCAGGGGAGCTTTGAATGGAATAGCTGATCTTCTGAAAAAAAACGAAGCGAGCTGTGGCACGGTGGTGCCCATGCTGCTCCTGCCATGGGTAGCACATGCCGCCACAGCACCGCTGCTGCCACCATGGGTCACCACCTTTTTTCACTCCAAAGCCTTGCTGGCTGGGAGGAAGTCCTGTCTTGGCATTACTGTGTGGAAATCTGTGGTCTGCGATACACAGAAGCTCAATGAGATTATCACAGCTGTCCCTGCCTGCGTTCAAGTCCATTATTCTAAGCCACTCTGTCCTCTCCCTTTCCCCGGCCTGGACTCCTGCATCACTTCCCAGAAGAGCAAGGCCTACCATGTGTAAGTAATAATCGTAACTCCAGCTTGTGTGTTTTGGTGACTTTTCACGATATAAAACTGTACTGAGTGATTGATTATAGATGTTAACTGTAATTCTATTATGCTTTTCAAATCATAGTAAACGCTGAGCAGCATAATATTATTGAATATACAATTATAGGTGGTGTTCTTTTTCTGCCTAGCTTCTGACTTAGGTAAGGAAAGGTGTAGGGAAAAATCAATGAAAACCATAAAGAGGTCTGTTTGAATTCAGAGACAGCCAGTTTGTGAGAGCAGCCAATCTTGGCTTCTGAAAGAATTCAACTTTGGAATACTTTTTTTTTTTTTTTTTGGTGTCAAACTGAGGAAATTTCCCCCAGAACAATCAAAAGAAGGAGCTTGAATTTGCATCCCCTCATCTGGGGCAAGGGTTCCCTGGCAGGTCCATAAGGGCTGGTGAACCATATGAAGAACACGTGCAGGGAAATGACACAAGAGCCGTGACCCAGCGCGATCCCTCCTGATGGCTCTTTGAAAGCTTGTGGTGAATTGCGGCAGCCTGAATCTTTAAACTTGAATTAACATCATTCTCACTTCCAGGTGATTGCCTACACTTCTGAAATGCATGTGAAGAGCTTCTCTCTCCTCTGCTAGGGCTAACACAAATTTAATAAGGAATGATAGCAACAAAAAAACACAAAAGAAGAAAAACTTCTGTTTAGGTTAAAGATGATGGTGGTGGGTCTCCTGGCAACATCCCAAGTCACTTGATGGGCTTACTGAAGGAACCTGACTCCTGTAGTGAGGAAAAAGAGATAAAATGAGGAAGAGGAAAAATGGTTACCTAAGGAAACGTTTGCATGTGTGCTGCTACAAGGCACCTGTCTCCAAGCATATATGGATATGTGGTCACAAGAAATGAGGCAGTGCCAAGCCTGCTCCAGTTCATCATTTGAAAGGAGAAAGTTGGTCAGGACTTGAACAATAATGATGGTCGCAAGGTACAGAGCAGGCTGTGCCTGTAGTCTGCTGGTACCTGCTTCTCTGGGTAGGAATGAGGAGGAAGGACAGTAGGTGTTTCACCTGATTGTGTATCGTTATCAACAGGTGTTGATTAATAGGTGTTTGTGGGTTTACACAAAGCTTAGATCAGCATCTCTCAAGAACTTATTTCAAAGAGATCCTTGTGATTGATCCTTTGCTAGCTTAGTCTTGAATTTTTAGCAATATTTGACTTGTAACATGCAGAAAAGATAACGTTATGAGCAGTTAGGTGTGTAGGAGAAGCGTGCATTTCAGGTTGGAGAATCTGTGGTACAATAATTGAAAAATGAAATCAAATCATTCTTAATGGGCTTGAGAACTCACTTGGTAAGAGGTTTGTTACGAATCCAAACTTAAGAGCTCTGAAGCTTTGACATAGTTTAGCAAGTCTTAAAGCTCAGCTCTCTCACCATAGTATTAGTCTTCTGAGTTTAGGTCTGTCTCTTTCAGGGAATGAGAAGATCACAGCTGGATAATGAAAGTATTAAAGGCCTTAACACAATAGCAAAAATAGGATTAGAGCAAGCATTAACACATTCAGCCAAAAAGTCCTAGCAGCCACGTGGGCATAGTAGAAAGGAGATCTTAACTTTTAAATCCTGCGTTTCGAGGTATGGCTAATCTGCAGGACTCAGGAAGATCTCCTCCCTGCCCCATCTCCCCCCAGCCATGTCCTGGCACCATGTAGAAGCAAGCCTGGATGTGCCTTGAACCCTCCAAATCATCCTCCTCAATCCCCATCGGTTGAAAATTCGGACAAAACTAAGTCAGGAGAGACATGCGCAGCCCTGCAGGCAGGATGAGCAGGAGGTGCGCAGCATGGGCAATACTGCCCTTCACATCTGCCACACATCTGCATCGCTGACGTGGGCAAGGGACAGGCAGTCACCTCTTGCATCTTTACATATTCCTCTAAGGTAGAGCTTCATTTCTAGCCTGATCACTGAGCGTTTAGAGTAATTTAAAGCTAAATAAGGCCATCCTGGCATATCAGGGCTAGGGGACGGTCTCCCTGCCCTAGTGATTGAGACAGCTTTGTCAGGGTTACAGGATCTGAAGAGCACAGGACAATGTCTTCTGCTGCAGTCCCTGTTCCCAAAAAGCCCTGAGTATTTCTGTCAGGCACTTCACTAAGCCATCTGCACACTGAATGTGCACACATCTCCGGCAGAAACACTCTTCGTGTTACAAAGGTGTGCTTAGGAATTGCACTAATACACGTGCCCTGTTTCTGTATAAAAGAAAGTCCTGTCACCACGTGGGAAAATGAGAATTTGTCTCCAGAAAGACAAATGATCCTGACATTCAGAGTCCGTCATTAAAAAATTTAAAAAATCCACGAAAGAGGTGATGGTATGATGACTGCTACCTCTGATCACCAGCTTCAGGACTGCATACTCGCTGGCAATGTCTCCATTGTAACACGGCCCAGAAGGAAAGAATTTCCAGAGCTCCTTCAATAAACAGAGATGCAGACATACCAGCTAACATATGTATTCGTTCTCACTTCTTGCTCTGACGTGGCATTTATGGAAAGAATTTGATCACAGTGGGATTGCACAGAGCTTCTGGCTATTTCAAACCTTGCACTCTAATGTTACAATACTGTATATATAATGAATAGTTTAGAAAGGAGAGTAGAAAATTCTTTCATTCCTGTCTTATAACACGAAGATCTAGAAGACACTTCATTAAATCATAGGAAGGGCACATTTAAAATTTATAGAAAATATATTGAGATATTTAGCTAAAAGATATATGTAGATATTTATGTATGTACGCATAAAAATTATCAGAGATAATCATATTATTTATAAACTTTATAGAATTGTGTGTTATATATTATAGAATATATAACATATACTACACAACATATATGTACATGTACTTCTCTATAAATTAAACCAAAGCCTGCCATGAGTTGAGCAAGATGTGACCTAATGATTCAGGTTTCCTCATACATACCTACTTTGATGTTTTGAACTCTGAAAAGTGAAGTCCAGAGCAGTGGCTGCTGCTGGATGCAGGACGCCAGTTTGTCTGGATCTTGTGCCTGGCTCAGGATTACCCTACCTTGCGTATTCTGGTGATGTGCAAAAGTACTGCATATAACGTCAAATTCAAGAAAAAGACCACGCCTTGGACATTGCAAAAATAGATGTAAAAAGAAATACTCAAAGTATTCTCAAGAACTTATATGTGAATATCTCTGGTAATAAGGTTCTGTGAACTATTTTCTGACATGGCATCGACATGGTTCTTGTGAACAGTGAGGCAGAGCAAGGGCTGCTTGTTCAGCCTACGTTGCTTTAGTGTTTTGGAAGCAACGAAACACTGGCCTAGCACAGTTCTGCTTTGAGCTATGTAACAGCTTTTGTCTAGAGAGCAAAAGCCAAATATGATTTTATTTAGTTATCAAAAGCATATTGTATTTATATATTGTACACAGAACATGGGCTAGAAATCTTCACTGCAAACATGAGTACATTATGTTAGATGGTGTCTAGCAGCCATAGTAAGAGCAAATCTATGCCCTATAGATCTTACATTTGAATAATAGATTTAAAAGCAAGAATGCATCATTGCAGCGAACTAGTCTGATACTATGCTTAATAAATGCTTGTCGTGTTTTAGCCCCAGCCAGACACTAAGCACCACACAGCTGCTCGCTCACTCCCCCCCCGCCCCGTGGGATAGGGGAGAGAATCGGAAGGGTGAAAGTGAGAAAACGCATGGGTTGAGATAAAGACAGTTTAAAGCAAAAGCCGCGCGCACAAGCAAAGCAAAGCAAGGAATTCATTCACTGCTTCCCATGGGCAGGCAGGTGTGCAGCCATCTCCAGGAAAGCAGGGCTCCATCACACGTAATGGTGACTTGGGAAGACAAACGCCATCACTCGGAACATCCCCCCCTTCCTTTTTCTTCCCCCAGCTTTATATGCTGAGCATGATGTCATATGGTATGGAATATCCCTTTGGTCAGCTGGGGTCAGCTGTCCCAGCTGTGTCCCCTCCCAACTTCTTGGGTGCTCCCAGCCCACTCGCTGGTGGGGTGGGGTGAGAAGCAGAAAGGCCTTGACTCTGTGTAAGCACTGCTCAGCAATAATGAAAACATCTCTGTATTATCAACACAGTTTTCAGCACAAATCCAAACCACAGCCCCATAGTAGCTACTGTGAAGAAAATTAACTCTATCCCAGGTGAAACCAGGACAATGCTGAAGATCCGCATCCCATAAGAGTGCACTTATCTCAGCACCAAACCCATAATTTCTGAATGAGCTATGGTATAACTTTTAGAAATATATTCAGCCCTGAATTAAGCCTTCCAATGATGGAGAACGCACCAGCTGTTAGTTGTCATCATAGACAGGAAAAACATAGACTTTGTTTCTAGACTTAGTTCATTTATATTTTACTTCTGATCACTGAATCTCACTGTATCTTGCTCTCCTGAACAGAAGACCTGTTTACTATCAAAGGTCTATTCCCCATATAGATATCTGCAGATGGAGAGCAAGTAACTTTATTTCTCTTGGATAAACATTGTAAGTCTCTCTCTCTCAGGTATGTGTGCCACCCAGGAAATAATTTTGCAACTCTTTTTTAAATACTTTCCATTTTCACTACAATCTCTACAATGTAGAGTCACCACAAGTGGACACCACATCAGTATTGGTCCTATCACTGGCATTGTATGAATGTGAAACCATCCACATCGTCTTCCGAGACATTGCCTGCTGGTAAAGTCAAGCGTTTCCTAGCTAGAGCCTCACATGGGGAGCTCCTGTTCAAGTGGTGTCCACCAGCACTGTAAGCAGGCAGAGCTAAAACTGGGCAGGTGGGAAGGGAAACAAGGCTAATGGGGAGTTGAAATTATTGCTCATAAACTATCACCAAGATCAGATTATGTCTTCTGAGTCCAAGTTTTCTGGTGTACCCACCAGCTACCACTTCTCAGATGAAAACTTGCACCACCAAGCTAATACACAGTTTGGCATGACAGACTGCTCTTTTCACTCCCACTGCCGGTGGAACAATGCTGGGGTTTTTTCCCTAAAAGACAGACCCTAAATTTATTCAAATAAGGTGTGCTCTAAATAGTCTGTGAGGCACTCTACAAGACCACTCAGACTTCCTATTGATCTATCCTATAATCTAACATTTCACATCCTAGTTTTGGAGGTATTTGTTGGACTCCTAGATTGTATGTGATAGGAAAAGAGGAGAAAATAGGTTTGGGATTGGGGTTTTTTTGTGTTGTCAGGGTATGAACAAGTAAAATGTAAACACTTCTTTCCCGTTTCTGTTCCCTGAGCAGAGCTGTGGGGACAGTCTTGCATATCTTTCTGTGATTTGGAGAAGATGAAAATAGCCATACCTCAAACTTTCTTCCTTTTCCTTTCTTAATCATATTCATCTCCGCTCTGCAGGCCTTTGAGACGTACAATGAATGCTGACACTGACTTTGTAACATACAAATTAACATTTGTCTGACATCCTGTTAATCTGCAATGATAATCAACTGGAGTCTTTTGATGTAGTAAGGGTTGAAGGGAGATTAGCACAGGGTGGACAACCCTTTTAATTGATTAAAATGATAAGCAGAGAAAGAGTGAGCTGCTTCCAAAATCCTACAGCTCAGTGGCCGGAGGAGTGTACACAGTATATTTTCTAAATCCCCCAGCGACTAAGCAGCTTTGACTAAGATCCCCCATGCACATTACTTCTCACTTTGGGAATACAAGAGGGTGTAGGTCTTGAATTTGCAGATCAAGAGGCATAATGGTGTCTACAGCAGTTTTGTGTTCTCCAATAAGGAAAGCGTCAGACAAAGCATATGTAACAGATCAGAAGATCAGACAGTTGCTGTAGGTTTGCATGTCAGAAAATCAGCTTTGGTTGCTCAGGTATCAGAGCAAAAAAGGATGATTTATTTGCATCTCTGTGTTTAAAATATGCACGCACTAGGGCAACCTTTTAAAATTATGTGCCAGGGAAAGTACGTTCTCATTAGCATCAGTGAGAATTACCCCTTTAGATTAACAATTATCCCTTTCAAAACTGTATGGTAAATTTTAGATGCACAAAGGAAAAAGAATTGCAGCCTGGTTTTAAAGACTTATATTTGCTTCCTGCTGAGCAGAAACATACAAAACCCCAGAAAAACTGCAAACCTAGCGTGGTGCAGACACTCCTGAGAAAACGGCTAGTGCACATCTTCAACATAAATCTATAGGAGGGAAAATTTAATTAGGGAGCACCCTGGTGGTCAATTAGTGAAAGGAAAAAGTTAAATCTGGATGTGTGCACAACTATGACAGCAGCCATAAAAGTTACTGCTCACACAGTTTTAGGACTGTTATTGTCCCGTGTGTCTCACTGACTGTTGCCATTTAGTGTGTACCTTCAGGAGCTGTTGGCAATATACAACTTATATACCACGGTGAAGAGGGAAGGACAAAACCCTAGACCGACAGATTGACAAACTTGGTGCTATTTTGTACTGTGGTGCGTGTGGTTGCTCCAGAAAGACAGGATCTGTTGCAGACTGAGTCACTGTGCTTTTCTACTTGCTCAGCTATCTGCTGTCCTTCTGGCTCAGTTCACACTGGGTGGGCTTTTTCCCTGTGGAATTTAGAAGCAAGGTCAGTGGGGAGGACTCCTTTGAGAAGTGCTACACAAATACACACCCCAAAGAGAGCCTGCAACTCAAAAATTACACAATGGGTAATTTTTACACAAAGGGTACACATAGTGAAGCATATGGGAACAATGAGAGCATCTGACAGAGAAACAAGCAAAAATCTTTGTTATTGTCAAGTATTTTGCTTTCTTTGAAGTAATCAACTCAAAGAAGAACTTAAAGGAGAGACGTGAAGGAAGAAAATTAAGTTGATCTGATGTATTTATGGGTGCCATGAGAGGGAGACCTAATAAGACCACACCCTGCCATTCTTGAGAGTCAACTGTGTGACATGACCAGAAAATGGGAGCTGCAGAAGAACGCATCTACAAAGCATCAGGCTAGGATGTTGAGCATGGGGAGCAGCTGTGAGCAGGCTGGGATTGCCTTTGCCAGTGTAGCTAGAGAAAAAGATATTGAATTAATCAGTCATGGACACCAAAAGGCTGGGGAAGAGTTACAGCCATGTGGGAGAGCCATGAAAGAGACTGAGAGCTCTAGAGAAAGAACCTCAGATACAGTCTGAACAGGAGAGTTAAGTGAGGGCCAAGGCAACTTCTCACCAGTAGCTGTGAGAAACAAGTAGGGTGAGTGGTGGTGTCTGTAGGGATCCCACAAGAAAATCACAAAAAAGGTGGAGAAAGGAAATTCAAAGGTCTCTCTCAGCTGTGTTGGCTTTGACAAGACATCTAGACATCTGGAGGGACATGCCAGAGACATAGGTGGAGTTTTTAATTGATGTACATTAAAACACTGGATCTGTAAACTATCTCAATTGAGAAAGCAGCTAAATTTGTGTAAGATCATAAAAATATGAAGACGGAAAAGACGAAAGACCAAAGTATGGAGCTCCGTGGGGATATTCCTCTCTAAAGCCGCAGTGAAGGAACCCCAACTGGTCAGCAAATTTCTAAACATGCCTGTAGGCATATTCCCCCAGGAACTTTATTCCAGGCTGTTTGTGCATGCCTTTAAGCAGCTGTATTCACACTGTTTGTGCAGCACACCTAAACCCTGTGCACAGCAACGTCTTTATGAACCTCTGAGTCAGTTCTCATTCCATTTCATGCACCTTTGACTTGCTCTCAGTGTAATAAGTTTGTCAGTCACCGGGGTTGGTATTCTCATTACTCTCTGCCTGTGCTGATCTTCTTGGCTGTCACTTCTCCATGGTATGCATAATCTGGATCATAATCAGTCTGTGTGGACTGCTATGGCAGTGAATGATGTGCTGTCTACCAGTGCTGTGAATGAGCATCTTTACACTGTATAAATTAACACGGGCTTGCTTTCATCAGTCTGCACTGAACACTAACCCATTCATATTGCGACATACATTTCAGACTACATACATATGGCACAGAATGGGCTTTAGTTTATAGCTCATCTGGTTTTTCGAGTAATGTTGAAATACAGGCTTTTCCTCACAAACGCGTTCTTCTCAAAAGAAGGAGTCAGGCTGTTGATAATGGTCTTAAGCAAACCATGTACTTCCTCCACTAATTAGATCAGTTGCCGTTTATCACAGCATTATTCATCCTTCAGACTATTTAGCAATTATTTTAGCCAATTGTTTTTTAATACATTTTCAGGTATTCATGGGATGCTATATCAAATGGGTAACTAAAATCTACCTACTTCATCTCCCACCTTTGCATAACCTACTAACTTTGTAACACTCTTAGAGCACCAGCTGTTCAATATCCAATTATGCTGTTTGTTGTTTATAATTCCATCATACTTACACATCCAGGTTTTTTTCTCTTAATATTTATTCCACTGATGACATCTAGACTTCATTTTGTCAATATCTGGTTTAACCAAGCCTTTAATACTTCATAATTGATCAAACTGCTGTCTTTAAATATTAGCATCCAGGTTGTCATTAATTTTATCTTATTTGCCAGTATGCCTCTATGATGCTTAAAATGTCTCCATTTATTATTTGTAAAAGCCTTTCTGACTTCTCCCAACTTTTTGGCTAGAATTACCTCACTGTATCTTTAATTTTTTTTTCCCTATAGATCTTTTCTCATTGTATATGCAGTTACCCAAGTGTCCCTTACCTAGTTTCATTGATACACTTCATAGTCAAGTTTCTTAACATTGGACATTGGCCTAACTCTCTAATGATTTTCATTAGGTCCCATATTCTTATTTGTGGTAACTTAGTGTCTGAGTCATCTTGATATTTGAATATAAAATGCCAAGTAGCTCTTGGCACTTCTTAGACCGTGTGCTGCCGAGACTAGGTAAGCACCGTGAGTGTGCTTTGCTCAATTATTTGTGTTCAATCCTAAGCTGACAACATGATTATTAATTACATTTTGCAGGATTTCAGTTCTCATGCTGCTAATTGGACTGGGATGCTCATGGCTGACCTTCTTTTCAGTCTTTTGCCCGCGATGGCGTGTCTGTTAAAAGACCACATCTGACCACTTGTGTAATTCAGTGTGTCTTGTTACTGCAGCTGCTTAATTAGGGGTCGTGTTTTCATAATAAACTACACAGTCAGAATTAATTTCTCAGAATTTCATTTACTGTGGGGAACTGGGATGGGGATTTTACTTGAATCATTTATGATTTCATCTCCTTGACAGATGTTCATAAATGTCTACACCTGAACTGGAAATATTGTTATATTCTTATTGCCTGCTTCCAGACACGATTCTTAATCTGCATGTACATCTCACAGAAGCCAATGGTTTTGATTTGTTTAAAATCTTCCCTTTTTTAATGGATGTCTAAATATTAAAGTGACCATTTGTTCTGCCTTCCCCCAAACTAGAAGCCCAGGGTTTCTTTCTTCTGAATTAACCATCACGTTGTTTACCATAAGATTTAGCTGTAGGTGAAAAATTCATTAGGTTCCCTCACTTTTGCAGCGGATTGCAAAGTTTGGCTGTTGCCTGTCTGTGACTGCAAGGCTCCAGGAATAGCTCAGGCTCTAGAGCTTTCCTATACGTCATCACCAGGACTCCACGAGCTATCAAGCATCATGAGTATCCCTGTGGGCTCCCTTTGAGATGCTGGGACAGAGAATGAACATTCAAATACACTGGCAGAAGAGGAGAAGCAAAAATTTAACATGACTGAAGCAAATATTAGCACCTCTTAAAACATGCCATTTTGTTTCATATGGCTTACCTTGCAGTAGAAACTATTGATTAAGGCAATGGGATTTCAGAAAATAAAGTTTCAGATAACGATGCAAAATATTTGGTATCCTGTTACTCTCATTTAATCCAGTGACTATCTAATGTAATATATATAGAAAAATCCAGGAGGAAGAGATCTTTGGACTCTATCACCTTGGCTGAATACCTCACCACTAGATAATACAGCCACACTTCATTTCTCTTGCTTTAGTAGCTGTGTAGTGGCTCTGCTTCAAGGGATATTACAGAAGGTGCCTTTTCTTGAAGTGACTGTGGTCAGCGTGCATGCTTTGGATTCAAATCCCTCCAACAGGGAAAATCCTAACTGAGTTTCCTTTGGCTAAGAGAAGTGCTCTATTCGTTTGGATACTGGCAAAGAAGAGATATTGGACCTGGTCCAGTAAACTTTTTAAATGAACATATTGGCCAATTTGAGCTATGCTTACGTAATTTTTACTGGATTAAACCTTAATCATCTCTCTGACTAACCTTTGGCTTTCACTGGTGCTTAGGAAGAAGAAAACCTCATAGATCTTCAGACCAAGAAGCTTCTAAAACATGTGGGAGGTGGTTTAGGCACCAGGGACTGAGATGAGTCTGGGATGACTTCATAGGTGCCTAGGGACTTTCAGGACTCTTGTGAGTCAGGCTCAGCTGTGAGTGAGAAGCCTTTCTTGTTCCCTAGCCTGGCAGAGTTGCCTAAACTCTGCCAAATTTAGGCAAAGTGTAGGTGTAGTGTGCGTCCTTACCCAAAGGAGACAATACAGCAAACTCGTATCATCTCCTGACTCACTCTGTGGACCTGACACAATTACGGAATTTATAGTGACACTCCCCTAAATTGAGGATGCTGGTGACCTGGAAAGGTTGAGGTTCTTGCATTGTTAGTCAACACTTCACTCAGAAAGCACTTGCATTCTTTAATTTCTAGCTAAGCTTTTTATGTAAATGTGACTAAGCAGTACGGCAGGGCAAGGAACCCTTTCTTTGGTCTCTAGAACAATATTTATAAGAACTAACATTGCTTTCATTTAAAATACTCTGACGACAAGACTAACCTTTATAGTAGCAATACATTATAATATGTTATGACCACAAATCCAGATAATCTATTAAATAAGGAAAAGCAGCAAAAACATTTAGAGATGAGCAGTAATTTCCAAGAGTAATTTATAATTGGAAAGCGTATGAGGTTTATTGAGCTGGATTGTTATTTTTGCCAGTGCCTGAGGGTGAGCAATTTCTGTGGGGTTTACTGTTGCTCTGCTTTCCTGCTCATGTATCTCACACTTACCAAGACAAAGAATAAACCTTCATTTTATGCCAGGGTCGTATTTTTGGGGCAAAATGTCTGTTACTTAATGGCCATTACTTACCCCACACCATATTCTTGATGAAGAGCTCTAAAGAGTTCCCATTTGTAAAGTGAGGTTCCCATGCTTTTTAGTTATCATGAACCCTGTTTCTGAATATGAGACTCCCTTCTGCTTTTATCTGTAGTAATAAGTTCTCCTTTTAAATGCTGTGACCCACTGACATTTTGTTTGCCATGTAATTCTCCATCACTACATCAGGACATCCCATTGTCTGAAGATGTGTCACAGATTATTTAGATGTTGCAAAGCAGATGGGCTGCTTTCTGAAAAATAGGACTCTCAAGCTTTAATTTTTTTATGTATTTTTTTTTCATTTTAAATCCAAATTAGGCCTCATTTCCCACAGACTCAAACATTTTATAGATGCTTTTAAAATTTGTTTTTTCATTGATACTGTCCCACACCACTAATTTCCACTTCCCCGATATCTTTTTTTCTATCTTTACTGAAAGAAAAGAAGAAAAATGTGTCTCCTGTTCCTCCACATCAGACTTGCTGACATTTTCACTAAAGGACTTTTTCTCTCTGTTATGTATGTGGTTGTATCAGGCGGCATGTACACATGCTGGCATCTGACATTTTTGGAGAGTTTTACCAACTATATATAGTAATCAAAAATGGAAACATTTTACCTGCCAGTATGTCTCCGAATGGCCCAGTCCGCCAAGGGCTCCCAGCCCAGTGAGTGCCCCTGTGGGCTCAGGAGTAACTGGGACATCAGTCCCTCCCTAGGAGAGAAGGAGAGACGGAACCATGTCAAGCAGGGGTGACAGTAGCTTTACTGTTACTCTTAGCAAGTTGGAAGGAGGATGGTGGTTATTAGCTATTTACTAACAACCTGGACACCAAACAGACCTGTCCATCTACAGAAAATGATTTCTCCATTCAGGCATTTCTTGCGACAAGGTGAAGAGGAAATTGCCCAGATCACTTCTCTCATGTCAGTCAGGCAAGCTCCTTGGCTCTCTCATGCTGTAGCTTTTGGGATGCTTATGGAGAACCCTTCGTGGGTGTGAAATCCAGCATGGGGACACACCAAAAGCCCATCTGAAAGTCAAGTAATTGCGTGATGGAGGTTGGCATCACAATCTGGAGACAAATATGCTCAGACTTTTCATAATAACCAAAATGCCTGGCTATACCCAGAAAGCTGGAGATACCGGTGATCATCCAGTCCAGAAAAGCATGGCTCTTCCTTCATTTTCCAAAAGAAATCAAATGGTAATGTTTTCCATTCAGTGCCATTTTTGCCATTCATTTGTCTTCAGATAAATATTTGCTTCCAACAATTTATGCCCTCTCTCCCAGTTTGGGTTTATAGTATATCTGAATTGGTTTCACATATGGCATTGCAGAGGGGTTTGATAGCCACAGATGGTGCATCTGCAAACATTTGAAATCTGCTTCACTATCCAAACCTTTAATACTTGTCAGTGTCCCAAAAAGAGTTAGTAAATGCCGGATGTAGCTATTCAGTCGTAATAAACACTAAAGGATATTGAGTTGAATGAGATGTTGGGAATTAAAAAATCAAAGAAACCTTATCCCCCGATTCTGTAGCTCCAGCAATAATATCAGGAGGAGAATCACCTCACAGCAGGTAAATTGAAGGAGAAGATTTTGTTGGCTTTTCTGAGCTTCACATTCATTTCCTTTGCTTGATTTCAGCCAGACCTCTGTAGCTAAATGACATTATTTCTACTTTATCATATTACGTTTTGCTGTCATTAAAAGAACACAGGGGAAGAATTTGCATAAGTATTGCCTAAAAATACCAAAGTCCATCCAAAAAGAAAAGAAAAAGTTGAATTATTAGGCAGACAAAATCAACTCATTTATTAGTGCACATATATGGAAATTTAAAATTACTTGTCCCGTTAGAAAAATCCAGATAATTTTTATTTTCTGTGTTACATGACTTCCGGTACCCAGCAGGACTCACCCTGGCTGAATCCTTCTGTTGTGGTTTAACCCCAGATGGTAACCGAATATCATGCAGCCGCTCGCTCACTCCCTCCCCTCCCCGGTGGGGTGGGGAGGAGGATTGGAGAGAAAGGAAAACTTGCGGGTTGAGATAAAAGCAGTTCACCAGGATAGCAAAGGAAAAATATAAAAACTAATATTATTATTAATAATAATAATAAAAATATAAGGATAATAGAATATATAAAATGAATGATGCACAATTTCTCAGCACCCGACGACCAATACAGCCCGTCCCGAGCAGCAGGCAGGGAGCAGGGGTATCCCCCCAGCTATCCCAGAACAGCAAGTTCCAGAGAGAGCGAGCGAGGGATCAAACAGCCAAACGAACAAATGAAAAGGCGTGAACAAAAAAAAAAAAAAAAGGGAAAAGAAGGGAACAAGAAGGGAACATGAAGAGAAGTGGCCCACCAGCCGACCCTCGCTTATACTGGGCCTGACGTCTATGGTATGGAATGCTCTCCTTGGCCAGTCTGGATCAACTATCCTGTCTCTACCCCTCCCAAGTTTTTGCACCTGCACATTAGAAGAACCTGGGAAACTGCAAAATGTCCTTGATCGTTTAGCAGCAACCAGCAACATCAGTGTGCTATCACCATTCTTCACACACTAAATCCAAAACACAGGAGCTGCTGGAAACAAAACTAGCTCCGTCCCAGCCTAAACCAGGACACCTTCACAGACAGAAACCTGTGGGCTGAGGTGGGGAGGAGGGAAGAGCAGAGATACAGCCAGCCCCTGCTTTAATACGACGTCAGCCCAAGCAGGTAGTTCAGCTGATGGCTGTGGCCCAGATCCCACCTACGTGGTGATACTGTCTGGCCTTTGCTTCAAAGGCAATTCTGTGTCTGCCTGTAAGTAAAAGTAGGAACAGGGAGAAACACTGTCCTCTGCACTCATGCAGACATTTTGAAATACAAAGTGCCATTAGCCCCATAATCTTATCAGCAGTCCTGGCCCACAGCTCTAAAAATTGCTGGGATGACTCCATAATAAAGAGTAGATGGCAAGGGGGAAAAAAAAAAAAAAAAGACATTATCCCCATTTTGCAAATGACAAATTGAAGTCCTGCGTACATGTGTGACTTGGCCAAAGGGACGCGGAAAAATCTGTGCCAGAGCTATGCTGTACTTCAGGTGAAGCGTGCCAAGCCCAGACTGGGTCCCCACACTGATTTATCCACAGTCTAAAGGCACTGAGGATCCAATAAGCTGTATAGAGGGAAGCTTCTAAGAACAAACATGTGGAAGGATAGAACAGGGTGGATAGTAAATGGAAAGTTGCTCCCACAGACAGGGTTATCTGGAAAAGTCCAGAGATAAGAAAGGAGATCAAGACAGAAAGTAAGGCTGAGCTTAAGAAAAGTGGAACAAAGGAGTCTTAGAAGTCAAGAGCAGACCCTGGGAGGGGAGGAAAGGGAAGCAGGATACAAGGATTTCGTAGATCTGCCACGGTTAGAGGAATGGGTAGGGAAACACAGTAAGTTTGGCAGCTGCAACTTTGCTGAAAAGGAAAGGAGGCAAAAGAAGGTAAAAGAAAGATGAGCCTGTTTCAAAGACTCAAAGAATGGCACTGATGAACGAAAAGGGTGCAATGGTGCCTTGATAGTGTGTGTAAGCATTTTGCAGTGAAAGAGCCAGCCAGATTTGTCATGAGTCTGGGTGTGAGAGGAGAAGGGAATGACTCCTAGAGCCATGGCCACGGCAAGATGGGCAGCAAGGAAAGGTCTGTAACTAAGTCAGTCATCATAGTCCCGGGCTGGGAGCTGCAGGGGACAGCCGTGGCCAGAGCGGGAGCGGTGAGCAGCGAGCTTCGAGCAGGCAGGAAGGGCAGAATAAACAGGCAGCGGCTCATGCTTCTCACAGGCATGGTCTTCCTTCCCAGCCATCGATAACAAGCAGTTTTAATCCCCAAACTTGACAGCTTTTCTACAATTTGCTTAAGAGTGAGTGTATTTGCCGAGGACTCACGCATCCACGTGTAGACCTTGCTTTCTAGACTTTAAATGGCTGTGCAAGGATCAGGACTTGGAGCATGAGTTACTGTGCAATCGAAAACAGCTCATTTTTGCAAGCAGGGGAATGAGAAGAGAGACCGAGTTTCTCTCTCACTGTACAAACTTTCAGATATACACAGTGCAGCTTCAAACCATAACTGTTCTAATGAGGAAAATGTGCAGTCAACTGAACGCTAGCTGTTTTGGACACTATTACTGTAAAAATAAATAATCAACCAACTTTATCTCTGAATAGAAAACTCTACAGTGGGAAGACTGGCTGAATAACTGACATGATTGCCGAGGAAGAGATGGAAATAACAGTTTACAGTTCAGAGGATCTCAATGGACAATCAGTGTAGTAAATTAGGATGTGGCTGAAATTATAGATATAGTAATTAAAATTAGCCATGAATAATAGAACATAGTTCCTCTAGAATAGAATAGAAAGTGCCGCTAGACAGAAACAGAATAATACTGTGCAAATGTACAGAAATTTTAATTTTTAAGAGAAGTTCAAATTGGCAAGAGATGTGTTCAGTATCTACCTCCACTGACACTTTTCACAAGCTTATAATGGGCAGCTGTAAATTATTGTTGGAGAGGAATTTAATTTAATCGCATCTCATCCTTATGAAAAGCACTTTCTAAAGCACATTTAAAGTCGATGCTAAGGTGTCTCTAAATTACCATTCAGACGGAGCCTATTCATTTCAGCTGGCCACAGTTTGACTGTACTCTCCTCTTTAGTCTATTGCTCTCTTTTAAATTGCAGAAACCATGTTATGAACAGAATAGCCATAAGCCCTGCTGTTCCAGCACAGCGGCTATTCACAACCAACGCTGGAGCTGCTTTTTACATAACAGGAGAAAATTACAAAACCAGAAAAAGTGGGGGGTTTTATTTGTTCTTTCTCTTTCCCTGCAAAACTCCTCTTGGAAGTCACTGCCGACAATGTGATGCAGAACGTAAGGCATTAGTTTGTTCTAGCAGAATGATTCCCACATTTTTAAAACCTTAAAGTGTAATGTGATTGTGCTGAATGAATACATTACTGCAAAGCTGGCCGAGAAGCCCATATGTCATTAGACTTCTACTAAATATATAGGTTCAGATTCAGTAGGCTCTACAAACACGTCTGATTTCAAGGTATGTGGACAGTATGAGTAAAGTCCTTTTTTTGCCAGATCTGATCTTAAGCAGTTCCTCTAATATCAATGCTGAACGTTCAGGCTTTCCAAGGGTAAAATTTTTCTGCTCGAATCACATGCATACACTTCGAAATTTTTTCCTTTCTCTTGTACAAATTCCAGTGATGTGATGGAGGATACCTGTGGCATCTCTGATGTTTTTTAGCTGATGGGAATCTCAACAGAAAATTTTGTCTTAGATGTGCATATGTTCACATTTGTAATGCAGTGGGGCTTTAGGAGAACAAGATGATACGAAACACCGGTATAAGTTATTCATTATCAAGATAATACCAACAAGATAGGAGCATTGAGTTGTTATACATTGGAAAACAGAAAAAAAAATGGCCATTACTTTGCAGACGACCTTTTAACTTTCTCCGGTATGCCCCTTTCCAGTCGCCACACTGCCATCCCTGTGAGCCTGGGACAGGCATCAAACCCTCTCTGAGGGTACCTGTGTAGGCACAGGAGTGCATGAGAATGCTGCGACACGTGCTAAGCCTGCTTATCAAGCCCAAGACACACAAAATTCTCCTATTTAATGATAAAAACTGCTTCATCATAAAAAAGAGAGTTGAACACATGGGTATACCTACCGTATGTACATTCTCATCACTCCCCCTCCCAAACCAAATTTTCACCACTCCCTGTCGCAAGTCAAATCAGAGGGTAGCCAAGATGTTGGGACTCTCCGAATTTCCTTTGTTCCAAGGGTACTTAACACTCACAAAGACTTAACTGAGGGTCATAAAACCCCGGTTGGGATGGGCTCCACTAAACCCCAGGGGAGACTCAGTGCTGGAGGAAATGATAGCAAATTTGAGTTTTGCTATAAAAGCATGATTACGCCTGCAATACCTCTTTTTATCTTTCTTTCTCTTGTACTACATGTATTCTGGCAAATCTTTGGATTCTCCAGCAGTTTGCTAATGATCTGTTATGTTATAAACAATCTTGGTTTGTTTTGTTGGATTTTTTTTATTTTTTATTGAGCTGTTTCTAATGATTCACAATTAATTATAACAGCTCTAAATTTTCAATTTAAAGTAGTTTAAATTATTGCCCAGGCTTTTCCCATAGGCAGAGGCATGCTAGTAGTACAGTACTGGTGAATCAGATTTAATAGGCATTTTGAAACAAGCATAGCTGCAATTACTCCCAGAGAATCCCTGCCAACTTTTTAATGGTTTATTTTTATTGTAAAAGCATCTTTTAAATACCTTTGTTTCTCCTGGGATGGAAATTATTGTTTTAGAGTGTTTCATGCCAAATTTGTACTTAGTATGTTACCTAGTAATCTATTTCTCATTACATAAAAATCACAAGTTACATTTCAATAAAATATAGAACCAATACAAGAGAACATGCTGGAATTAAAGGTATTTGTGCTTGCTATAACACATCCAGTAGTTATTATTTTTATGTTACTCCTGATATTTTAAAGTGCTATGCAAACATTAAGTGAATCATAAAACCTAAGAACTCATTATTGCTCTATCCTTATTTTATAGATGGGGAAAAAAGGGCACAGAAGTGCCCTGCCCATTGCAACAGGGCAGCAAAATTAGAACTCCTGTTCCCATCTCTCAGCTGACTCCTGAACGTGCTTTGTGAATGACAACCCATCTCGTGAGAAAACTGCCTTTGAATTTACTTCCGTGATAAGATTTGGACTTTTTCTTCCTTCTCAATGCACAGAAACAAGAGGTGTTTATGTTTTATTCATCATGTTGATAAATGTTGTACATCCAAATTTTGAACCATTCTTCCATTGCAGCTCGAAAACCCAATGAATGCTGAGCAGTGCCAGTCACCACGGGATAGCCATACCTGCATCTTTCATGAGACCACATATTATACATGTTAGACTGACTCTGAAAGCTTCAATTAGTGCATTTGAAGTCCAACCTCCAACATGAGCAACTGGCTGGAGTATTTATTTGCTTATACAGATGCCGCTGAAAACAAAGCAATAGACACAGTAGGAAATAAATTAGATATGTATATTTTTTCTACCCGATTAACAAGGTACAAGGAGAATTAAGCCCGAAAAAAAACATGTAAAATATTGATGGATAAAATGAGAACGTATTCATGACCACGTCTCGACCATAGGACATTATCTTACAGTAAAAATACTACTTAGCTGTGCTGAATGAGGCACAAGGCAAATATCTTTGAACTCGGTTGACTTTTTATTTTCGTTTGGTTATCTTTGTCATAGATAAACCGTGATCCACTGACACTTGATTCTGAATCTCATTCATTTTGTTAAATTCAGCTTTAGCAGTATGCTGGGCTGAGGCTCCAGTCATACCTTTAGTGGTGGTACCTCTCTTATTTGGTAAGAGTCGAGTGTGACATCAGTGATTATTACTATCACTATTTGCATTTTAGATATTAATGTATTTACCTACATCTCACTTTTGCAGACTGTGCCAGCTGTGGCTCTCCCAGTCTCAGAAGGGGTATCGCAGGAATAAGGAGGTACAAAGAAGGGCAACAAAAATGTTCCCCCAAGAAATCTGTTCCACAGCTCGATCTGTGGCACCAGTGATTATTACTGCCACTATTCACATCTTAAATACTTACATACTTACTTATATCTCACTTAAGCAAGTGTGGAGTCAGGTCATGTTTTAATATCTCCTTATCTTTGTGTTTGATTTGACCTAGCTAAGATTTCCAGACCCTACATTCAGCAAGCAGCCATCTGGAGCATGTCAGAGGACACGGAAGCAACAAAGAAGGTAAATGTCAAGTAAAAAAACTAAGAAGGTATGAATGATTTTCCATGCAGGCCTAGAAGGATGACACTGGAAGTGCTGATTTTTAGGAACACTCTTCTCTTCTGTAAAATAGCTATTGAAGTAATTATAGAATAATCTTTACTATATGACTTGTTAACACTATTAGAGATTACTATTTTTTCCTTCAGTGATCTGCATTCCCGTTAGATTGCTCCAGAAGTGCAAAATACATTTGTTTAGTCAGGAGGACTCCTGCTAATTGTTCGATGGCACTTGCTGTGCTGGAGAGATTTGATATTTATGTTGTTGCTCTGAATGCAATGCACTTCTGATTCATTTTAATGTTGTTTGGATAGCTGTGAAGAGAAATAAAATGGCACAATATTGTTTTCCTATGATGCTTTCAAAGTGACATAATTACTGCAAATATTGCCTGAGATACCCACTGTGACAATCAGGGGACTTAATTTTAGATGAAGCAATATGTATCTGAAGACTGAAAGCAAAATGGTGCGCTGCAAAGTGATGGAGGAAATATTGGAACAGAGATCACTGCTAAGCACCAGGTTATCCACCTACTCATTCCCAGCCAGAGGTTACACATTTTGAGACAACTGTCAATTTTTATGTCAGGTATACTATACATTGCCTTAATTCTGTAACTCTCCTTTACAAATAACAGCAGAGATATTTGTGTGCTAATTGATTACTGTTTCAATTCTTCACAGAAAACGCACTTGTTGTCGTGAACAATGTGCAGTTATTCCTTCAGAGACATCATTTGTAGGTTGATTGCCTTCTTAATGTTATGAAGCAGTCTTTCAATTAAAGAAAGAAATGAGAACTTTTATGCTGCTGCTTAATTTTACACCTCTCAGCATGAACGTGTGTCTTAGCGTCACTCTCCATTCAGAATAACCACTAATTTCCCCACACACATGCTTCACCTCTGAGGTTCACCTCAGAGCCCACTTCTCCAGAGGCAGACCTTGTTCTTCCCTTTATCCACGCTGGCCCACGTAGTATCAGGTCCATTCTTCACAGCCTTCCTTCTCCCTCATACAAATGGTCTCATCGGCCTTACAAAAGCAAAAGCTCGGTGTCTGGACCAGCTTGTAAAAGGGCAGCTTGCCTCCTAGCGTCGTGGGAGGAACTGTTGCCTTCACAACATCATTTGGTCCAAGGCAGAGGTGGGATTCCCACCTAGAGGCGGGAGGAGGTGAGCTATGCTCACGCTGTGTGAGTTAGCTTGGGGCCCATGCAGGACCCATGGCATAGCTTGGAGCGAACTCACGTGAGGTTTGTGCCGGAATTAGCAGTGCCCTCATAAACGTGGAAGTCTCCGGCACTCTCAGAAGAAATGCGCTAGCGTAGATGCAAAGGCTTGGTGGTGAAATACAGCTTTACATCTCGCTGTGCACTTGAGCGTGCCCTGTCACTTCGAGGTCCCCTAGCAATGCTCAGAGCTTCCTGGGGAGAAAGGGACGCGGAGCCCAGGAGGCAATTTTGTGAATTTCACGGAAATAACTGGGGGAAACTAAATGTTGAGGGTTTTTTTGACTACTTATGATTTTCATGATCCTTGGCAGCTCTGAACACAAACTAAAGATTTTGGACTCAGAGCATAGGATGGACGTATCCATTTTCTCTAGTATCCTGCCACCAAGCAGACAAAAGCAGATGCCTAGAGAAGAGGAAAAGAAAAGGTCAAAAATACAATATTTCCTTAGAATACTCTTCCGGCTCCAGGGACTCCTTGAGCCAGAGATGGGGTCTTTGTAATTAATAGCTCTGATGGGTTTTTTTCCTTTTGATTTTTTTTTTCAGTTATCTTTTGAACTCATATAGATGCTTTGCACCTGAAAAAAAACTATAGTTTACCTGCACCATGTGAAGAATAAATTCCTTTCATTTGCTCTGAGTTTGCCATCTGGTTACTTCTTCTGTTATCCTGTAGTTCTGGCTTTAGCAGAGACTGTGAGCAGCCATTCCCGATGCACTTCTCTGTGCATCTTTGTAAAATGTGCCACCTCTCCCTACTGCCCACTCCAATTTCTCTCTTTACGAAGCTAATGTTTACTTAGTTGCTCTTCCTATGGAAACTGTTCCACATTTTTAAAAATAGTTCCATGTTTTTGAACATCCCTGTCACCCTGCTCTCAATCTTTCCCAGTTACGCTCTGTATTTTTTGAGATTGGAGGATGAGAACTGCACACAACAGCTCAAGATATGGCTGAACCATGGATTTATACAGCTGGGTAATGAGATTCTCTGCTTGTTTCAAAGGCCACTCTGTCTTAAAACTGATTATCCAGCGTAGCCTTGCCAGCTCCTGTATGCATATTGTTTGGAGACCTGTAATTATGTAAGAGTCTCAGCTTGCATTTATGAGTTGCATAAACAAGTTTCTATCTTTTGTGACTAGAGAAAAGATCTGTAGGAAGTAAACCCTGTAACTTTGAAATCAGAAGCTATGAGAAAAACAAAGATGCATTATTTGCGGGGGAGGCTGGTTAAATTTCACTCCCTTAAACCTGATTTCATAATTTGAGGATATATGTAATATTTGTGTGCATTTTCTTAGTATTGCAGTATTTTGTACCACTTTTACGCAGATTGGATGAGCTATGCTGAATAAAACTGATTTCTCAGTGCGCAAGATATACTGCCATCCATAGATGGGATCCCCACCTCCTCACCCTAGCTCCATACCCGGCATGTCCCTATGTTTTGGCCAACCTGCTATTAAGAGATGTTCTTACACATGTGAACTCCCAAACTTGCCCAGGAACAGTTTGGGAGAGCAATGGTTGACCTGGGATGGCTCAGACGGGCTCTAGGACCTGCAGTCTAGGTTTTGGTGTCACAGCAGAATTTGGAAACAAGAGCAGGGATGATAATCCATCCACGTGACCCATTTTACTTCTGACAGTGGGATGTGGGCAGCCAGAGTCCTTCCTGAGAGCAAAAATCCAGTCCTGCTGATTTTTAAAATAAATTTCTGCCTCCCGCCTGTATTCTGAGGATTATGTCTGTTTGTTCTAGCTCATCAAAATTAAGGTCAGATAACGATGCTAAATAATACTGGACAAAAGAGCTTTTATCACATGTTGTAAACCTATGGAAGGAAACAGAATGGATGTAGGGAAAACAGATAAGCAAGGGTTAGATGTAGTGATAGGGAGGGAGCTGGTATTAAAGCAGGGTCCTTGTCAATAAATGCCAACCAATTTAGTCTGAAGTACTCTTGCTCAGCTGCATAAGGACCCTGCATGATAGATGTGAAATGAGAGTGCTAATGTAGCAGGTACTTATTCTACAGTCTTGTTCTTCTTCGTAGAACTGTAATTAGCTGCATGTCTTTTTCAAGCAGTTCTATTACTATTTTTATTTTTATTGACCCTTGAATCTTATCCAAACAGCCATAATGCTTTTCTGGACTACTTACCAGATGCTTAGAAAAAGCTAAATTAAAAGTAGATGTGCCATTCTATAACTAATTGAATAAATAATCTAGTATGTATGTGCAAATAAAATGTCAAGACAACAGCTCCTTTGATTAGCCTTATCCAAATGCAGTTTCCACTAGCTTTCCTTGGAAATGAAGTAGAAGGAACTATAAGGAGACATGCGTGTGCCTATATGTGCATGTGTATCTTCTTGTTTACATCTAGGAGGTTGAAAACTCTGAAAACAAACTCAAATTCAGTGTTACCATTCCCACTGGAATAATCCTGTCATCTTTCCAGAAAGTAATAGATGTTTGGTATCTCCTATACTCATATACCTTCTTGTGATGTTGCATTTTGAAGTAATCACCTTGAAAGATAATGGCCATTTGTAAAGAAAATAAGGTCATTGTAACCTGTAAGGGCAGAGATTCTGAATTTCCAAAGCAGCAATTGTGTTTATACTGATGTGAACTCCTATATACTGTGTTTATACAGGTGAACTCCTGGAAAATTACAGGTCCCATTTCCACTAGGTAGTTATGAAAGTTGCCTCAAAGCACAATGTCTATTTTCTGTGCAAAATTTTTCAGCTCCACTTTACCCTTCCATCTTCTGCTGGCCTCACTGACTCTGGAAGACTTTCTCCTTTCGATATGTTTTAAAAGCTGTATTACTTTTTTATATTCATTTAACAAATTGTTTCTGGAAATCTTTCCTGGCTCATCACATTGTGATTGTATACATATCAGAATTCATTACCTTTTGTAATTATTTGCGGTTTTCGAAGGGTGCTTTTTACCACCCAGTATCTTTATTTTGTCATCTGTGTTGTTTTTCTGCATGTGTTTGGTCTTTATGAAATCATAATTTTAAGAGTGTATATATGCTCTGAATCACCACTGCGGTCTCATTAAACATTCTTCACAGTTCCTTCAACTGTTTTTCTTCTCTTTACTATTCTTGGTAATTTTCTTTCAAGACGCGCTTTCATTTTTGTTCAGATCCCTTTTTTAACACATGCCCATGTCAGATTCTTTTGGTTTTGTCACTCCTACAAAGATGGTCACTATGATAAAGTGGGCCCAGTCTTCAGTTGCTACATCTTGAACCAGACCCTGTGCACTGCCTGGGAGTTTACCAAGAAGTGCTTGTCCTCTTGTAGACTTTCTGACTAGCTTCTTCATGGCTCCATCATCGATGATGTCTAAAAACATTGGGTTTTGTAGCTCATTTTAATATCTGTCTTCTGCTCTCACAATCTCTCTCATTTCCCTTACCGTTTTGTACTATGCTCGTTGCCACCATTTTGGTTGGGCGATCAGTAGGGTAGATATCATAATTTTCCTACTTAGGCAAAATACTTTTGAGTAGAGATTCAGATTTCCACAGAAGTCACCTTACTTGACTTGAATTCTTCTTCAGCATCACAATCCTTCATCAGTACAGCCTGCCCTGGCAACCTTATATGGTTTGCATCACAGAATTATACTTTCAGGTATTCACTTAATTATCTTCCATTCAACAAGCTCTTGAGCTGCCTGTTCTAGCAATACCATCGTTTAAAGCCAAGTATTCCGCTGCAACTTGTTCTTTGAAACAACATTTGTGAAGTTTCTTTTTAAGAGCAAAAAGCAAAACAGCACACACTGGGAAAAACAATAGAAATTATAACTGGTTTAAGTCCGATTTCTTCTCACAAGCTCTCTTCAGTGACCAATAAAAAATTCTGTTGGTGCTGTTAAAGCGGAGTTTAATTACGAGCAGGCTTACTGCCTGGAAGTTAGACAGCCTATAGACAACTCCTAAAGATAAGTGCATTGAAGCGCTGGCAGAGGTTAGCTGCCGAGCGTGCAGAGTCTCCACCGAAGACTTTTCAGACAGATAATACCTTGCACAAAGGATCTGGTTCTGCCTCAGTCCAGTAAGCTAAACCACATCATCTCTTCCAGCTTTACTTTCCTAACTGAAGTTAACTTAGTTAAGCTTCCTAACTAAGTTTCAAACTTGCATAGTCCAGGTAATTCTTCTGTATGCCACAAACACAGTCTGACACCGACAATGTTTAGATTTCCTCTGCTGTAAAATGAAGTCCTCAGGACATGCTGAGTCAACCGATTAAGCCCTTAAAAATAAAAACATTTAAAAGAAACACTCTTTGTAGTAGAACTTTTGACTCCCATATTTCCAATTATGGAATACTTTCAAACTACTTAATGTAAATATTATTTCAAATGGTACAATTTTATATCCCGCAATCTGTTACATACTAATTAAAATGAAGAGAGGAAATGTGAGAGACGCATAGACTGCTGAATTTAAAACAATAATTCAAGAAATTAATCCATTTTAATAGAAGTTGTTCATGAATTAAAGATGGATAATTAAAGCAAAGAAAATGGGGAATCTTAAATAGTCCTTTATTTGTGTTCAAGTGATGCCCTCACTGAAGTCTTGTGATGACACCTGGAACTAAGACATGAATTGTTATGAAGTTTATCGCCAGATTTAACTATGTAAATGTGAGTATTTTTCAGTGAGGTTCATACTAACTAGGAAAAGCAAGACTGAGCATAAACAACTCTAAGTTACCACACCTTCAGAGAATGTGCACTCACGTAAAGCCAGCACAATCTCAGGCAGCAACACTCTGACACCCTGCTTTGCTTTGCCTTAGAGAGGGGACAGTCCACAAAGAGGACACAAGCACCCAGCAGCGGGACGAAAAAGCATGCAGGGTGCTCTGGCCGTTCGCAGCGCCTCTATCCCCATCCCTCCCGGGTTCGGCTCATCTTGCGCCGAGATGCAGGCAGTCTCCATGGGAACCGGTATCTTCCCCTCTGCTGGAGCCCTGAGAGCCGAGATCGCTGGCTCTGCCGCTGCGAAGGACAGGAATGAGAAATTCTCCCTTCCAATATTCACTGTTTTTTCCAGTCCAATAGCAAGCTCTTAAAATGGGAATACGAAAAATACCATAATCTGTTAATTTTTCAGCTTGCGCAAGGGTAGCCAAGTACCTCACCTAGCTTTAGGAAGTGGTCAGTGCTTGAGTTAGCAATGGTCTTCCTTCCCCATTTCACTCTGCTATGAAAGATCATATGGCTGGACGCATATCTAGCTCTTTCTGAGCAAACCACTTTCACATGTCATCCAGTTTAGTCATCCAGAAGATGATAAGCACAGAAACTAAAGTTCTTGCCCAGAAAGAAGACTAGACATAAATACGGAGCAGGGAGGGAAGTGCTCTGGAGTTCTTCCCATTGATTTCAAATGACAAGAAAACATTTAGTGTGCAAGTATCAATCAGAGGGAGTATGCAGGAGTAGTCGTCCTTGACACAGTCTTGTCCCTTGAGTTGAATGCCTAATTCTTTTGCATATAGCTATGTTCACCTCATATCACTTATTCACAGATCTACCTGTGAAAATACATCCCTTTATTGTCATCATCCAGCGCTCCTGGAGGCTCGTCTCCAGGCAGGGTATATAATCCTCGAGCATAGCTCATGCTACTGGATGGCTCCCCCGCAGAACTTGAACACCAGCATGCGGGTGCACTGATTTACAATCACAAAACTTTGCACAGTGTATAGGTGCAATCTTCCAGTACAAAGTGTTGCTTTTATAGCATAACGATCTTGAGATCACACCACAAAAAGCTCTTCTATCAACAAATAAATTCCTCATAAAAAACATGCTTACTGTGTATTCATCCTCTTTCCAATGACACTGACTCTCAATAGCTATAAAGATTATAAGTAGCCTTCTTTTTAGCACAGTTTCACCTGATACCAAAATTAAAAAAAAAAAAAAAAAAAAAATCCCTATTCTTTCTGTTCAGGTTGGGATCCTTTTTTCACTTGCCATTAGAGATATTTACTTAATTAATCTAAGCTTACTGTCAAGCTGTGTTTAATTAATGCTGTAACCGACATTCCTGACTTTACCTCAGAATAAAGCACAAAAGGTCACAAAATTCAAGGTCTATATTCTACCATGTGCTTTTTCTTCATAATAGCCTTTATGATATAACAGGCAAGAGATTTTTCTCTCCGGTATCTGTAAACGTACATTGCAGTAACGTCTGTACTAAGCCGAAGCATTTGTGCTGCTGGAAGTTCTACATGGAGGGAAAGAAAACAAAAAATGTAAACAACAACTAAACAATATTTCTATCTCTGGCATAAAACATTCACTTTGCTAGCAAAATAAGCATGCATGTCACATAGACAGAAAATCTGAACAATATAATTCCTTCAGTTTTTACATTGTGTCTCGGAAATACATTCCTAGCAACGTGATTCTTCATTAATAACATTAAAACAGAGTTACTCATTAGTTACATCATGTTAAATATTTGAATACCGTGGTGAAGACAAATTATTTCTATGCAGCTATAAAATGAAGATCACAAAGGACTTCATTTACTGGTAACACTTTCCCTGAACTTTTAATTAGAACAACAGTGCAGGGTTACAAACGTGGTTCAGTCCTGGGAGATGTTCAGCAGCCAGAGCAGCATGTGGGTATCTTAAATAGCCTATTTTTCTTTCTGGACCATCCTGCTAAGTACTCAGCCCTGGTTCCAGACTGGTCCTTGGCAGGAGCGCTTGGAAGCACTGACTGGCTGCAGGCACGCAGGGAAGTACCTGTTAAACCTGTGTCACTCCTCCTCAATGGATGGGGTAGGCGCACAGCCTGTTAGACGGGTAGCCATTTGACGTACCCAAAGGTCACCAAAACTCAGTATTGGTGAATTCAGATAATTGCAAGGCAAATGACCAAGGAGCAGGAGCACAGGCTGCAGAAGGACTGAGTTTAGAAAAGACTCCAGGAAATGCCAATCATGCGTGGCCAAATGCCAGCTGATACTTCAACTCCATTTGAAGTTTGACTGTGAAGGCACTAATCCTTTTAATTACCAACCGTACTGCGCATGAAACACTTTACAAGATAACTACGTTCTAGGAACTGAGCCGCATGTACTGCAAAAGTTAACTTTTTTCCCTTGGGTAAAAAGGATTGTGTAACAGTAAAGGAGCTCCTGGCACTTGCTGAGGCTCTTTCCTGAAAGCACTAGCTTTTGTCTGAAGATTGAAGCCCTGATCCTGTAGAGACTGAAATGAAACCTCCTGAAGGCTGATGCTTCTTCTGGGCAGTCCTTGCAGGATTGCAGCACTGACTTGTTTTTCCTCTGTTGAAGTAACCTGCTGTGACCCATATTCAACCCACGTCTCACAGGACCACCCCAGATGCACCATTTCCTCCACTAAGAGTTACCGCCTCTGACTCAGTCGATGATACAGAAAGCTTCATCCTCTTGCAAGCAAATTACTTTAATTACTTTCTGCTGCTAACACTGGCAGCATGAGGTACCTGAGAGCAGATTTATCTGAGCCATGCCTAGTTAGACTTTTGCCTCCCAAGTGCAACACAAACTACAGTGGGGCAAAGGAAATGCCAGGGCTGCAAACACAAAAGCATCAGCTTCAGTCTGCAAGGGCTCACTTCCCCTACTCCTTTCTACTTCAAACAGCTTAGTGGAGATAATTGCTACTTGCAGACACCCTCCCTCGTAAACCCATTTTCCTACGACCCGTAGCATCCTGTTTCTTTCAGTGTTTGCAAAAAGGCTTTCAGTGATAAAAAAACCACCTGATGTATAACTTGCCTCAGACCCAAACTGCATAGAAGAAACCTACACTGTCAAAAAATAGAAATGTCAGTAAATGGTTCCCAGTCAATCGAACACAAGAAAATACGTAGGCTTTGCCTGGCAGTGCTGACTATGTGTATTTGCTCTCATTAGACCATGTTATTTTGCTGTTGTTTTCCCACTGTGAAAATTGCTATATGAATCCACAGTGGCTCTTCCAGCTGGAAATAATATATATTACTTTAAGTTTCTTGGGAGGAGCAATCATTTGTGATTTAGTCACACTGTGTCATTCCAGGGCAAGAAATATGATCTGACACTTTGTTTATAGTATAATGATGCAATAGAAATAAACCTGGTATGGTATAGAATTACCCTGATCTTGTAAAACTGATGTCCATCAGTACGTGATAGCCACCAGATATAAAACGGGGGGGGGAATTGGCCGAAAGACAGATGTTTGTACAAAACTCAGATTTGAAAACTTTCCCCTCTTTTTACAAATGACATGAATACAAAGGGAACCTCACTTATAGTCACAGATGACAGAGATTCTTCTTCACTGCAGGTGATTTTGTTGAAGAACTTTCATGTTACTTCCACCTTCAGCTAAGCTGTGTTTTCTCCGGCTGGCCTTTCACCTGAGCTCATAAAATAAGCCATAGGAAACCACAGCAAGAATGAGAAAGAAGGAAAGTAGACAAAACACCCCTGGTTTGGCAGAATATGGCACTGATGTTTTAGAAAGTACATTTTTTTCTAGAACTACTGTAGAAATTATCCTATAGACTCAGCTGATGTTAGGGAAAGGGCAGCGTGACCCTTTTTTGTTGATTCCATTTTCTGGATGAGATGTTACCACACAGCACCACTAAAACCTGATTCCCTGGCAGTTTTTTCCCTGAGTATACTAATGTTAATTTTTTAGCAAAGTTCAAGGTCAGGCAAGTAATGTTGTACATATGTGGGGTGAGATTGAGCTTACGAGCTCACGTTAAATTTCAGTGTCTGCATGTGCGCTGGATGTCGGAGCTCCTGCTACAGTGAATGAAACTCTTGTCACCAGCTGACGGGAGACCAGCGAGGGGTGCAGATGGTCACCCACTAAGTGTCCGTGGAAGGAGGAGCTGCATCACCTCCTGGGCTCCCCAGATCTCCACGAACTACAGTGAGCAATGAAGCACTGACTGTGCAGGCAAACACCCACCAGTAGGCACCTATGTTTTGGTATCGTAACGTGCTCAGTCAACCTCATGTCTGTGAGCTCAGTAGTGAGTGAACCAGTGAAGCAATTCCCAGAGGCGCTGTTTTCTGTCTACTTCTCACCTCGCTGTAGTCAGCTGAAAAATAGCGTGTCCAGCTAACTGTCTGAACTCTTCCACAGCCATGGGGAGAGAGGTGATTGCAGGCAGGGAAGCAGTTTTGCATTATGACACCTCTACTTTGGTGTAGTGAGTTACTTCTTGGAGGTGCTCATGTCTCTCCATCACCTCTAGAAGGATTCCCAGACAACTGGCTTTCACTATATACCAAAACTAAAGGCTAGCATGATGAAACTTGCCCTGCACCAGACTCTCTGAAGCAATATACTGACAATAGCTACAAGAACCTCACTGTAGCTGGTGGTAGAAGCATTAGTTCAGTGCAAGGAGATCTTTTAAGTCTCCAAAGCCAGCCCTGATGTGTCCATGGGGTGTGGGAAATATATCACTGTACTCATTTCTTGCTGATGGCTGTGTCAGGGGCTGATGGTTACAGGCACTGCTCCGGGAAACCAGCCTCACACAGAGAGGCTGAGGCTGTGAGCAGCACCGAGGCCTGTGGCATTCCCCTTTGGTTTCAGTAGATAAAGCTCCAGGCTGCTGAGGGCAACCTATGTGCGATGGACATGGCAGCATCTGAATGAAAGATATTACATATATTTGAAAGAACTTCACATATTGAAAGTGTGATAGGGATTATGGCTAGGATCTCATTAGTTACTGACCCCAGTTCACTCTGAAGTCAGCTCAATGGCCATGCTTATGTCAAAAGTATGATTTGAATCTGCTCCCTGCTCCTCTCTGATCCGAGTGGTGTCCAGGTACCATAGCCAGCAAACAGCGGATGGCAGCATTCGTCCTCCACGTGATGCTTCTACTTGCAACTCTAAATTTAAAAACTTATTTTGCTATATTCATAAAATGATAGAATGGTGTACAAGGGCTACTGAGACAAGGGAAATGTGGAAGGTTTCTTCTATCAGTTCTCTATATACAGACATTTACATAATGTAAATGGATAATGGTCCTTCATACAGAATACACTGATCAGTATATGAAACATAACTTGATGCTTCTCAAATGCTGCAAGCATATATAAATATAAAGAGGAAGTGTACAGACATATGCCGTCTAGATGTATATTACAGCTTTGAGATTGGCGGTTGTGTTAGCTGTATTTACTGCCTGTGAGCAGTCTTTCCTGTTAAGTATATTCATTGCATCTTATTCGAGCCAACATTGCTCAATATTCATTAAGCCTACAAATTAAATGTGAAGAATTAAAATTGGATAATCTCACTATCCTGCCATCTGTTCCTCAACTTGAAAGTAACAGAGCATCATGCTGTTTTTTTTTTTTCTCAAATATTCATTGCAGACAACAAACCTCTATAGAACCTCAGGCACACAAGCTTCAGGATGGTGCCCAAAATCAGACTGTTTTATTGCAAAAGCTTTGGAACCGTTGTAAATTCAGCAAGAACACAAAGAAGTGTTTTCTGCTAAACGCACCCGAAGCCGTGGTGGAAAGTGTCTGCACGGTACTGCCAAAACTGATGACTGGAAGGCGGCGGCTCCGCTCCTGCGGAAACCCGGGTGTTTGTGGGGCGGGCAGCGGGGGCAGGCAGCACAGGCAGGATGGGTTTTTGCGAACAAAGTGAGTACTAGCAAATTTGAAAAGGTGGTAATATAACATTAAGGTTATTTTGTTAAGTTGATGCAGCCAGAGTGATTCTTTTCGAACATTTTAATAGCTAGAAGTTTTCCTTAAGTTTCATGTAAGAATTTGGTTTAAAACTGAAGATACCCAAATATCATCTCGGTTACCTCAGTAAAAAACATTGATATTATTATTTAATAACTTTTTAGAACTAACTTCAAACTTTTGAACCTCAGTACAAGCCACTGATGTTAATATTTGGTATCACCTCATATTCCCAGAGATTGGAGGAATGGCTAAGGGAAAGGCATACTGCCCTTCTGTAGTGAATATCCAAAGGGATAATTAAAATGTGGGTAAAGTTAAAATACAGATAAAAATTTTCCTATCTAGAAGAGGTAAACCAGGCCATCAGTGTCATATGACACTATCCCTAGAGATCCATCGCCTGATGGGAAATTCAGCTCTGAAGAGAGGGCCGGTAAAAGTCTAATTTTAGTGCTGAAGTCATTTTTTTTTCCAGACAAAGAGTGAATCAAGGCTAAAGGGGCATAAAGGCCATCTTTGTGTTCTCCTTTTTGAGCTGTCATAGCTGCAGATCTGATTATTGCTGTAAAGGATCACCTTTGATAATTGCAGCAAAGGATCACCTTTCCTGGGGGGTGAATTCCATCCTAACGTAGAGGCTCCAGTCCTTGTCCCAGTGATACAAAAAGGTACAAGACGACTGCCAGGAAAGGTTAGTGACCCCTATTAAAACAAATAGACTATGCTGAGTACTTGGAATTCCCAGTAACTTTTGTTACTTTTTTTGTGGCTTCTGTTACAGCAGGATTCACTTTTTGATCTCTGCAAAATCTTCTTCTGAGCTCTATAAATCCTTAATATCATGATGATGACATAAGATTAACTGCAGTGAAGCCATGATGGAGCAATCTCAATTCCTGGGAAGCACCTGGGTAAGAAAGGTTAATAGGAACAGCTAAGGGAAGGCATACATGACACCGAGCAGTAGTAAAATACTGTTTCAGAGGTATATGTAGTAGAGAGTCTCTGCCTGGGTTCCCTGTTGACGTCTGCCTTTGCCTACCCATTCCTACAAAGGCAGTAAATTCTTGGGTGGCGAGTAATTACTGATTACATTTCATGTGCAGATTCACCCTCTCCCCTCCTCCAAAGAAACCTATCAATAATGTGTTCTTATATTATTTTCTAACAGTTACAAGAAATTTTCTGCCATACTGCAGATTTCCTTTAAAGCCACTATCTGTAGTAGTTTAAAGTAATTTTAATTCATGTCTGATGGATACTTAGATAATAGTGCAAAGATTTAGATCAGACGTAGTATCGCGTTGGTGTTTTAAAGAAGTTCAAAAGAAGTCTGCCCCATTAAAAGATTTACAAGGAGAATAAAAGGTCAAGGAACTTGTTCTTATTGCATCCCTGTAGTCTGAAGGTCTATTACACTCTGAAGTCTCAGGCAACTTAGAACAAAACCAAACCAAACTGTACAGCAGCTAATTGCACCTCAAGGCATTTTTTTAAAGGTTACAGCTGGTGCTGGACAGGACCTGGGAGATCTGATGAGATACCCCCCCCTCCCCATGCACCATGGGGATCGCAGGTGCTGAAGTTGAACTTTGCAAGTTGAACTGCAAACTGTTGAGCTTTTTATTCGTTACACAACAACAATAACAAGAAGAAATCTCCTGGGTGAAAAAGGGGTCCAAATAAACTTATTCACCAGTACATTTCAAATTCTGGGCTAAGGCACGTAAGTACATTGCTGTATATTTTGATAGCATCTAAAACAAGACAGGTAAGCTTATTCAAGGGAGTACAAATTACTGGCAGCATACACTGTGTTCTGACACATTTTATAACCTCGTGTGAGGCGTTCAGCCTACACATCACCAGCCACTTCTTGGAGCAAGATCTTGAGTAATGTAAGATCGATTGTTCCTGTGAGGAGAAGGATCATTCAAAATTGCACTGTCAGTTTGTAGTGTGCAGAGGACTGTTTATATGTGTGTGTGTCTGTGTGTCTGTCTGCCTATGTGGGGAATTTTGACTCCGCAGGAGTCTTACATTAAGATAACTATATATTTGCTCCAAACAACGCCATCCTGTGCAGCAGCAGACATGCTGAGATGCCAGAAGCAGTGATCCCAGTTATCAGCTACCCTGACCAGCCCTCTCCTAGACATTGCCAGCTCCACAACAGGGATGTTTGAGAGGATTGTATACCCACCCTGAGCTGCTGGCATTTTTGTGTCCATTCTTTAGCAAAGCTGAAATGCTATAATACACTGGGCTGTAAATACAGCAGCATGGATGCAGCCATGTGGTCTGCTCAGATGTCCCTTTGAGGGAAACCGAGACCTGCAGAGGAGAGGCAGCAGGAATGCGACAGAGGAAAGCACACACAAGCTGTATTACCAGCCCAGCCAAGTCTTGTTTGCCTGACACCCTAAACTTTTGCTGTGCAAGGGCTGGATGACACCATTGCGAACATGAGGGATTTGACTCATATGTTTCTGCAACACCATCCCCAAAGGAGTAATGTACAATCACCTCGGAGCTCTTAACTAGATCCAAGGACTCTCTGAGCTCTTGACTAGGAAGGAGCAGGAAATAGTTTCAGCATCCTGTCTGTTTCCCCCACACCACTTGGTATTTAAGATCAATAAACACAAATGTCCAATCCAACGTTTCTTACTGGTACCTTTCAGCTGCGCTCAGGCTTGATATTGCCAGATTGGCCCCAAAGGTTCCTGCTACAGCCCTTTCAAATCACTTGCCAAACAAGATGAATAGCTGCGTGGACGACCTGCAGAGCTGTGGAAAGCTAATCAATGCCTGCCTCATTCTCCAAATGCTTTATGTGCTTTCACAGGTAGTGTGAAAGTCAATATCCAAACAGGAGACCACTGCCACATGTTGTCATGCCCTTCTGAGCAATTGTTTTGATTTGCAGATGGCTTTTCCTTCCCCTGCTCTTTACAGCAAAGCAAGTCACATACTGTCAGGCTCTGCCCAGATGACATGATGCATCATGTTTCCTGTAGGCCCCCGTGGCTAAATCTAGAGAAAGCAGGCATTAAAAAATAACCAAATCCAGGGGAGGATATTGATAAATGAAGAGACACCAGCCTTAGTAGGTTAGGTAAGATCCCTGGATTTTAGTGGCAGGCAATTAGAAGGAAATGACCAATGGTGAAATTCATCTTACTTTAGTCCTCCAAAAGTCATTTGGTCTAAACTAGTTACTTGGGATGCAGCCTCAGCTAACAGAGAGACATGCGTCTTCAAAATGTGATCCATGCCTTCATCAGAACATGACTCAGATGGGAGAGAAGACTTACCTGTTGAACATACCCATTCTTCCATGTGGGCAGCAGCAGGCGTCTCTGACCGGCTGCCAAACTTCTAAAAAGTTAAAGGGTCCTTCCAGGACCCCCAGCAACTCAGGGAAGAGCATGTACACATTGATTTAGTGTAATAGCCTCTAAAGATGTAGGAGTTTAAGCTTCATTTCCAAGGATGGTTTAGGTAGCAAACCACATCATGGCCTTGTAAATCAAGGAACTAAGGCTCCTATATGTCTGTTGCCTCTGAAAGTGGGATCCAAGCTCCTAAATTGCTTGGTCCTTTGGGAAATCACAGCTACTTCTGCAAGACTTTGAAATTAATGGCCCTTGCACTACACTGCAGCAGCTTCAAACAATGTGTTGAATAATCTGATAATTTGAAAAGTTAACTGAAGGACGAGTTTTTGTTTTAACTGGAAATCCAACAAGGAATATATTTCCTGACCCAAACAGTTTCATAGTTTTCAGATAAATCTCTCAGTAGGGAATATCAAGTTATTCTCTATAATTTCAATTTTTGATGGAATAAAATGCCTTTTAAAATGGTAATGCTGTATGTGGTGAAGCACTTTTCCCCCCTTGTAACCTGCAGACAAGGATGGTGCTCTTAGCTCCTTCTTGCCTCCACAACAGGAGCCCTGTGCTCTGAAGCATTCATTTCTGAACTATGCAAGTCTGTATACCAGTCTGCGAAGTCAGACCCAGACTGAGGTTTGTGCAGCCCATTTCAGGATCCTTCTGCCTCTAAAGACATGGTGGGAATGAAGTTTTTAGACAGAGGCTGTACCTAAGCTTCCATCCTTTATGAATAAGGCTAATGTATACTACAGTTACGTAAGCGCCAGCAAGAAAGGTTGAAGAGCACTTGATCGCTAGGAGTTGTTGCCAGGTTTATGGATCTCAAGGTTTGCCAGGGTGTTTGTGGTTTGTGTTTTAATTTAGCAGCACTGAACAGTAAGTGCTTTCAACAGCTGCTTACTGAGAAAGCACATCTAGAGTGATGCACAAGGGCTAAATGTCGCACATCTTTCTGTACTTACAGAATTAAAATTTTGAAAATTATTTCAGAAACTGCAATCTGTCAGGACTTTCAAGTCCTACAATCAGAGACTAAAAAAAAAGAGGGAAAAAATTAGTAAAATACAAAAACAAAGGAAAAGTTAAATAATGATCATGCTGGCATATCCTGATCAGATGAGCCTGAATAGGGATATAATTAGAAATTGTACATAATTTCAAATACAAATGGAAAGAGGCCAGGATAAAAGAAGAAAACAGAGTAAGAGCAATTGCACTGTCACATGCTCTACCCACAATGCACCATATGGCCAACAGAGTAAGGACCCAGGAAAATACTAGAAGTGCTCGATCGCGTTGATGTACGTAATCAAAAATCTGTGGAAACACTATATCCTCACATTACCAAACCACGGTAGTCAACAATTCATGCAGCTGCTAGATCTTGGGAGATGAAATAGGTCATGAGGGATTAGGAATAATGGACAAAGAGTTTGTACGTGAAAGCATGGAGAACATACACAGGCTCTCCAAGGCTACAGATAGGAGCAAACTTAGTGAATAAACTTTCATACAGATCTACAGAAAAATAATTCTCCAAGGAGCAAAGATTCAAAATCTACAAGGAAAGATAGCACCAGGTATGTGCAAAGTGCACAAATACAAAACAGGAAATTAAAAGTAAAGGAGGACTTTTGGAGAAAACTTTTCTAATAGTTAATGCTCAATATATTGTATCGTTTGCAATAACTATGGCTAGGGAAATCATTATGCCAAAGTTTGCAGACAAGAAAAGCCAAGTGAAAAAGTACTATACCAAGGAAGCAAGCAGTAATCCACAGGAAGAATTGAAAAATAATGTAACACTAATTAAAAATAAATGGTTGGTAAGACCAGGTTGGCACTAGGTGCAAAGACAAAGCAACAGCATCCACACAAAAGCAAACTAAATGCCAGACATGTAATGTAGGTTACAGTCTCTTAGTGAACACACAAAGCTTCAACAAAGCAGCATCAAATTAAATGATATGAGAGCATGATCATTACCCTGCTAAGATGAGCTCAGCCAGAGCACAACAAGGAAAAGTATGCAGACTGGAGGATTTGACAGTACAAGCAACTCAGCAATCATGGCTTTCACCTAAAACAAATACATTCACGCACTCATTGACACTAAGCCTGGATGAATTGCTCACACCATAAACAAAGAGATTCATCCATCCAGACTGGCAGGCTGTGAGGCAGCATGTGGCACCATGGCACTGCTGCTGTCGCATGAACTCATTTGGAAATCCAGGCCAGGCCAGACACATCGGAGGAAAGCAAGCTATTTATGAAGTTGCTATTTAGCAACTGTGAGAACACAGGCTTTAGGGTAAAATAGTGAACTTCAGAAGAAGAAATGATATGTGCACTGTCTTGCATCTCTCTCTGCCCCCACCATACTTGAACATAATCAGCATCTAAAAGGTATTTAGAAAGTTTAAACTTATTTTTACTTTTCTTTATAACCTTTTAATTCATACTGATAACATATGTGGGAAAACACTTGACTGTTCCTGTTCTCCCAAAGCCATTATGTTTGAGAGACAATAAAACAGTAAGAACAGGCCAGCAGGGACAAAATCTGTGTGTTTTGTGGATCTAAGTGAAAGTTCATCATTAAAAAGGACACATTAACACTTTTTTTTTGTCCATTTGTTTGTCTTTGCGGCAATGCTGAACACTGGTGGTTGAAATGACTTCAGAGCCAGCTGAAGTGACCACCGCAGTGGGTCAGCCGAGCTGGCTACAGCAGTGGGTCAGTGCCAGCGTCCCAAGTTGTTTGGTTTGGATGGCTGTATTTTTAAAGCCCATGAAATATGAAATATAACTTACTTAGGGCCCCAGGCTGGGATATTCTTTTAAAAAACAACAACAACAACAAAAAAAACCCCAAAATCCAACATGAAAACCCACCTCAAATATTGTATAATAGAAGAGGAAGAGGAAAGATGACTGATGTACCCAAAGAGCCAAGAAGTCTCCAGCTGGTACCTATCCTTATACAAGATACATTAATTTTCCTTAGCTATTGATCTGCCATTACTTTCCATCTTTAGAATTCTGAAGTATCTTCTTGGGTTTTTGGGGGGTTTTTGTTTGTTTGGTTTTTTAACTGTTCATGGTCCTACAGTGCATTGTATAAAAGCCTTTAGATGTTGCCTGAATTCTAACTCTTGCAACAGTTGCTAGGTCATGTGCAATTACAAAAAAATAACAATAATAATTAAAAAATCCATGTTTTGGATAGATTCACTTTGCAAAACACAGCAATGTGAAAGATAAAACATTAGCTTTGGCCAGACTCAGTCCTGGAGTAAATTTGCGTGTTCAGCAATTGAACTGCTCTCAGGATCATTGAATCCACTGATGCCACAGCTTACTGTGGCCTGGGTACAATGTCCCTGAACACTTAGATGCCATTTCTGTGCGTTGTCCGCTACTTCTACTTTCAGAAAGCACTGTGCAAGCCAAGTGAAACATTGTTTTGAATGAAGGAAAGTCCCGATATAAGGGACTACCACACTGCATGTTGCCGCAAAGGCAGTTCTAGAGTGCACCTGCTGTACCAACAGCTCCCCGTAGCTCCCCAAGCCACAGGCAGAGGTAGGTGAATTTTTAGCGTCTTTGTTGTCTTCTTCCATCCCAGGTTCACAGCAAGCACCTTCCCTTCCTTTTTTTTCCCCAGTCTGGGGCATCCAAGATGAAAAGCTACTCCACACTATTGTTTTGCAGGTTTAAAGAGTTAATGCTTTTTCCCGTAGAGTATGTGTCCTTGCAACACAACTTCTCAAGGTGGAGCAAATGATGGTTACTGAAAATTATAGGAAGATACTAAGTAGATTTCTGGATCCTTTTTTCTAAATTGCCCATGGATAAAACTCTGCTGCTAAGTGAAAAGATTCACTTAGGAAAAGCATTTCATAATCATAGAATCATAGAATCATAGAATAGTTTGGGTTGGAAGGGACCTTTAAAGGCCATCTAGTCCAACCCCCCTGCCATGAGCAGGGACAACCTCACTAGATCAGGTTGCTCAGAGCCCCGTCCAGCCTGACCTTGAATGTTTCCAGGGATGGGGCTTCTACTACCTCTCTGGGCAACCTGTTCCAGTGCTTCACAACCCTCATTGTGAAAAACTTCTTCCTCCCCTCCTTTAGTTTAAAACCATTACCCCTTGTCCTGTCACAACAGGCCCTGCTAAAAAGGTTCTCCCCATTTTTCCTATAGGCCCCCTTCAAGTACTGAAAGGCTGCAATTAGGTCTCCCCGGAGCCTTCTCTTCTCCAGGCTGAACAGGCCCAACTCTCTCAGCCTGTCTTCATAGGAGAGGTGCTCCATTCCTCTGATCATCCTTGTGGCCCTCCTCTGGACCCGCTCCAGCAGGTCCACGTCCTTCTTATGTTGAGGGGCCCAGAGCTGGACGCAGTACTCCAGGTGGGGCCTCACCAGGGCAGAGTAGAGGGGCAGAATCACCTCCCTCGGCCTGCTGGCCACGCTTCTTTTGATGCAGCCCAGGATACGGTTGGCCTTCTGGGCTGCCAGTGCACATTGTTGGCTCATGTCCAGCCTTTCATCCACCAGCAATCCTTTGGGTAATGGTAACACAATATCCAGCTGACTTAAAAGGTCACATTTATGAGCATAAAGAATAACATAAATGCCCATGTGCACAGCTATGTCTCTACAATGAAACCCGCTTAGAGAAGTGAAATACAACGATTGGAATGAAAGTTGCAAATTTCATTGCAATCAAAGGGCATAAAAATTCCAGCTCAAGTTAAAGTGAACCTTCCTTCAGTCATGGCTAGATAAATAAATTGCATGTTTATCACCTTTCTAGTGATACTGCTGTCCTGAGAGGTAATAGTTCAGAATAGTGTCCTACCAAATGTACAAACAATGTGCTGATTACAAACAAGAAAGGTTAAAGGAACATCATTTCCCCACAAACATGAGAACAGGAAGTCCCAATTTCCCATTGTTCCCTAACAAAGAAAAAAATTGGCTATTACAGCCAGAGGAAAGTGGTATGTTTTGTGGAGGGAGGTTATTAGGGCACTTTACATATGCTTTATTTTTGTCTTCTCCTGCTTAAAATGTTTTTTTTTCACTTAGGAGATGGATTGAGCAGTTCTGGTTTGAGTCACCCTCTTTTCTCTCTTTTCAGTGAACAATTTATTCAGTGAACAATTTATTTTTCTCTGTTTCAGTGAACAATTTATTCACTGTTACCATGGAAATGATTTCATCTTTCCAATAGCAGGATTCCAGCCCTGCAGTCTTGGCTTTGTCAATATAGTGTCCAATCCCTTAATGTCACTGTTAGATGAGACTATTTACCTATGTCAAGAAAAAAAATCTTTAAGACAGTTTAGCCAAGCAAGGAAGCTAGGACTCCATCATTTCATTGCTGTGTGCTGCAAACAAAAGACCCACAGTTGTGACTCTCACTATTTATTGTGGAGTGAGTAAAGTTACTTCAGCCTCCTCCCAGGGCCCTGTCTTGTGAGCAGTTCTGTCTCTTCTGGAACAGGTAATGGACAGACACTGTTGTAGCACAAGGTTTCCCATTGGGGTTTTTTTTTTCCCAATCTCACAGCTTTTTCATACTTCCCCGATGGTCTTTTGGGAGAAAATAGACCTGGCATTCCTGAGTTTGTATCCCTACCTCTCCGCCGCTGTTGCTGGCAGACTTGCCAGGGGAAAGACATACTCTAATCCTCCCTTCTGCTGGAGCAGGGTTTGCTGTGTTTCACAAGGCAGACAAAGGGGCAGACAGAACATTCTCAGAACCAGCTGACGGAGAGTAGAAGCAGCACACATACACACACAAACACAAATAATCAGAGCCGCGTAAGAGAGTCATGATTTCCTTACAATTTCCTATGCTTCAGCTGTGACTCCCTTGCAAAACACCAGCCCCAGCCACTGCACTTGTGGAGAATAACAAATTAATTTCTCCCTTTGATGTTCACTAGCAGATTTTAAGAGTCTATTCAGCAGCTGGTGTAAGAGTCATTTAAAGTTCAATCTGGTTTTTGTTTGTTTGTTTGCAAGGATTGCATGTCCAACAGCAAAATATGAGAGTTCTCTTTCAAGCATAATAAACTTCAAGTATTTTGACGAGAATGTTCTACCCTGTCTTTGACTGTGCTTCAGACAGAAGTCTTCTGGGCTTCTCCTCCAACATGAGGCAGTAGTGCAGAGCAAAGCAGCCTCATCAGCTGTAGTGCCATTACTCCATTTTAAGCCACATCTCGAAGCTGACTCAGCATTCCTTTAAGTTTCTGGCCCATCTTCTTCAACCTTCTGGTTTGTTTTGTTCAAAACTCAACTGCTGGATGAAGTACATCCACCTTTCATTAAAAATCCCCTCATTGCCCATCTTTCTCAACACAGAGGCATAGGACAAGAGGAAACAACTTCAAGTGGCACCAGGGGAGGTTTAGGTTGGATATTAGGAAAAATTTCTTCACCAAAAGGGTTACCAAGCATTGGAACAGGCTGCCCAGGGAAGTGGTTGAGTCACCATCCCTGGGGATATTTAAAAGATGTGTAGATGTGGCACTTAGCGACATGGTTTAGTGGTGTACTTGGCAGTGTCAGGTTAACAGTTGGACTTGATGATCTTAAAGGTCTTTTCCAACCTAAATGACTCTATGATTCTAAAAGTTTCTTGTTAGAGCAGCCTCTACAGGGAGGGATAAATTACCTCATTGATTGAAGACTTAAAATTAGCAAGGCAGAGCTGATGAGTGTGAATGAATGTGTCCTTTTAATATTTTGGGGCTCTCTGTACATGGCATGTCATAATATTACATTAAATTTTCAGATGTCTTGTTGCCTTCTATGGCAAAAAATAGATAGTGAGAGAAGAGGGAAAACCATCAAAGATAAGAAATGTCTGGACAAAAAGACTATCTGTTCCAAGATGCTGCACATTTTGACTATGTCATTCCCTTTTTATTCAGGCTCAATGATAAGCGACTAGTGGAACACAATGTGGTGGTGTGCTGAGTTCTGGCTTGGCTGCCTCTGCCAGTGGCAATGACTGGGAGATGACAAATGGAGCTGATAGCTTTAGTGGTAATAAAGGTGACCCTGATGCTTCCTGTTGTATATTCAGCTGCTTAAGACTTCGCAGACTATTAATGGTTTGGGTGGAAGTTTTCCATGCTGTCTTTCTGCTTCTGGATGACCTCTTTCTTCTTTTAAGTTTCACCTAACACAGTCTGGCTATTTCTGATGGAGAAGCTTCGTGTTCGGCTCCTAACAAACCACAAAAAACAAAACTGGGAGGAGTGGCTAATGCACCAGCTGAGTGTGCTGCCATTCAGAGGGACCTGGACAGGCTGGAGAAATGGGCCGACAAGAATCTTATGAAGTTCAGTAAAAGGAAAGGCAAAGTTCTGCATCTGGGGAGGAGTAACCCCAGGCACCAGAACAGGCTGAGAGCTGACTGGCTGGGAAGCAGCTCTGCAGAGAAGGACCTGGGGGTCCTGGTGGACAGCAAGCCAACTGTGAGCCACCAACGTGCCCCTGCAGCAAAGATGGCCAACAGCATCCTGGGCTGCATTAGAAGGTGTGTTGCCAGCGGGTGGAGCGAGCTGATCTTTCTTTGTTCAGCACTGATGAGACACATCTGGAGTGCCAGGTTTAGTCCTGGTCTTCCCAGTACGAGAGACACGGACTTACTGAAGCAAGTCCAAAGAAAGGCCAGTAAGATGATTAAGGGAGTATCTTGCATACAAGAATAGGCTGAGAAAGCTGGGACTATTCAGCTGGGAAAAGAGAAGGTTCAGGGTAGATCTTGTTCATGTGTATACATATCTGATGTGAGGGAATGAAGAAGAGGGAATCAAACTATTCTTACTAGTGCCTACTGACATGACAAGAAACCAACAGGCACAAAACTGAAACATGAAATCCCATCTGAACACATGAAAACACGTATTTACTGTGAGAGATGTTGTGGAGTCTCCATTCATGAAGATATTCAAAACCCAGCTGGACATAGTTCTGGACAAACTGCTGTAGCTGATCCTGCTTGAGCACGGGGTTTGAACTAGATGATCCTGAGAGGCCTCTTCCAACCCCATCAAGTCTGTGAATGAAGAAATCTTGCCACTCCTTAACTGATCATTTCCAGCTTTGGAATAGAAATTTTAAATGTCTTTATAGAAGGAGTCTTCTGCTGTCAGTTGTCTTCCTGTTTTCACCAGAAACTTTCTAAATTCACAACACATTGAAGTTGCCAGGGATCAATAGAGCCTGGCTGGAATTTGATTAACAGGCAAATCCTGCAGGCACCTCCTGTAAGGAGCACAGCCACCTCTGGGCTGCAAGCACTGAATGCAGCTTACCCTACATTTGTCACTCGGGGCACTGTGGTGCTCAGGCACAGCGAACAGGCCTTCTTCAGGCTTGCAAGGCTCTAATTGCTGGTGCCCCGTATGGGAAGAAGAGGAAGAAGCCTAACTTGACTAAACAAAGTGATATATCCCTCACAGGGAAAAGATTGCAAGAGCCAGAAAATGAAGTGGAAAAAAATCCAGTGCAGAGGAATGAAAGAGAGTAACAAGGCTGTAGCCGAGGGAGATTTGGGGGGCATGGAACAGACTGCACCCAAATGCAGATGTAGAGGGAGACCAAGGGCCAACGTCACAGAAAACCTGAGCTACAGCATTTTGTGAGCTTAATGTGATTTAGCAACTAATTACTTTAACACTGTTTTGAAGCTAATGCACATCTTCCCCCCCCCCGTTATACACAGATGTGTACATGTGAATTTTCATCAGATGAACCCTCTTAAGATGCTTTGAAAAACCCAATCTTAATATATAAAGTGCTATAGGATCTTTTGAGATAAAATTCTCTAGAGTGTCCCATTCATCTCCTCTTCCTTACTTTGTGGAAGTACTTAGTCTTTATATAATATTCAGCCCTGATTACAGGGTGCAAGACTGGGTTTTTTTCTGTCTAAAGAACTAGTTATGAAAGAAGTCTAGGTTTGGGTTTTCAGCTTTTATGCACAGCAAACATGCAATTTTGTTACCGGTAGCAACAACCAGCTCAGAAAATGATTAGGCTTTTAAATGACTGGGTTTTGTGAAAAAAAGCATAAACAGGAAGGTGTGGGCTGTTTCTGGGGTTATAGAGACTGCACTAGAAAGAATTCAGGGAAGAGACAGAGTGAGTGAGACTCCTACACCGGTTTCCATGTGGACTCTGCTAAGTCAGAGGAATTCCTCCAAATGTATGAAATTTGAAAAATTTTAATTGAGTGTAAAACTTGGCCCCTGTTGTTTCTCGGGGCTAGAGTTGGATTTTATCAAACTAACTGATAACTCTTTTGCAATTTTCAAAGGTTAATTATATTGTTGAGCAATATTTTAATTTATTCTAATTTGTCTCATCTGGATTCGTTTGCCTAATAGTTTTGCATATCTTTACATTCATTACAGTCCATTAAGGTAAAACCTTTCAACAAATACTCATTTGTGGCCACTTTCACCACTTTCCGCTTGAACCTCATTCTTTTCCAAATGTCAAACTCTTTAAAAATCTTGACATGAAAGGTCACCTTTCTGTGAAAATAAGTCACTGTATTCAACATTTCAGCTCTGACATAGAATGACAAGTTATACAGAAGTCTCATCCCTTTCAAGAGGAATCTCAGGGAGAACTTAAAGTATTTTTGTTTCTTAAAATGACAGGTTTCCCACCAGTTTTTAGCACTACGCCTCTCACAAAAGCTAGTGTGTCTACTGACCATAGTTTTCATTTGAGATGATTTAACATGACCGAGTAACGGCCCAGAAAGAATGTAAAGGCATTTCTTGTGCTTTGGTGGAGCACCTTGCTGTTGCACAACGCAAAGCAGACCCACCAGTCTCACCAGTGCTCATTCATGACTCATGATAATGAAGAGTGTATATAACAGTTGAAAAGACTGTCAAAGATGCTTATGTAGGGGACATACTCAACCGTGTAAACTTGGACTGCTTTGCATTAACTTTCATAAACATTGTGAGAACAAGTCAAATATTTTATTTTGTTATTTGTTACGCACTGTGGTACTGCCTGCTTCCTCGGGTGTGCTTGTACTCTGCAAATATACAGTAAAAAGATATTCCTTGCCTTCTAAGCTTAGAAGAAACCCAACAGCAACAGGTTACAGCAAACAGACACATGGACACTAGGAAATAACTAGTTAAAACAACTCAGCAAAAAATGTTGTGGAAATAATGTATGTAATTTTTTTATAGGCACCATAGCAAATATGAGGTTGTGCATTCACCTGGGGCTGAAATGGCCATTTAGGGGAGCTGCTAATCATAGCTGTCAAGTGATAAAGACACTTTTTTAAAGTCCAGGTAAAATTAGAATACGAATGTTTATTGAGTTAGCTGCTATTTCCCAACTAAGCATGTGAAAAATATATGAAATGAAATGGCACTTATTATCATACAGTGCCTTATGCTATTCTCAGCTCTGTACCCTTCCACACAAGTTTTTAAGAGTCTCAGTAGTGGTACTTTTCTGCTTTTATTCTTGCATTGTCCTCGTGGCCCTGCACCTGGAAACCCCAATGCTGTTGTCAGGGCAAGTTCTCATGGGAAGCAACTACCACTTTGCCCCTCTTTTTCCTCACTCTTTACCTCTTGTTTTGTAGACCTTAGCTTATATTGGAGAAAACTAAAGTCTTGAATAACAAAGTATAGAGTAGTAATTTAAATATTCAATCAATATTATCCAATAATGTATGTGCACAGAAGTTTAACAAGTAGCCAATGTGCAAAATTTGCACCCAACTAGTACACTCCAGTCAGTGCTAATATCACCATAAGTGGAAACAATAGGGACTAAGAGTGGCTTACAATGAAAAGTATATAGTGTTAGGGAAAAAACATTACAAAAATCACCATTATCCTCATCATCTTCATCCTTACCACCTGCTGTGCTTGACAGCCCACCCCCCCAGCCACCTCCTCCCCAGAGGAGGACAGTCATCTGGGACTCCATCTCTGCTCTTCCTGGCTGGGCACAGGGAAGAATTTTCCCTCGTCCCTCCTCTTTTTCTCTCTGTGCCCCCTCTCTATTCCCCCTTATGCTTTTATTTTTCTCTAGAAGTAACTTGCACTGTTAGAGTGGACATATATCATCAGCTATGGACCCCACTAGTAAGTGTCTCTGAACATGAACCTGTCTCACTGTCCTTGTGCAACATCATCATTTTCTCAGCTTTACTGTCTACCTGTAGAAATACTGGGCTTGATCTGAGTTTTTAGTATCTTCTGCACTTTGATGTAAAGGTTGATTATCTGATAGAAGTTCCTGTAATGTACATTCTGTTATCATACCCTCTATACGTGAATCGATCAAATCAATTTCCATCTTTTCTACCTCATTTGCAGTGATCCATTAAAATCCTCCCCCTTCAATATCTTGTTGAAAATAGCCTTACTCTCACTTTTGGAAGATGCTGCCAATATCTGCATGGCATCAAAGTATGACAGTTGCAATTTATTTATCAGTACATTAGGTTTTAACCACAGCATGCCCTCTCATCACCCAAAAAACAATTGCAGACCAGAGTCTTATAACTATATCATTTCTATGAATAATACGTATAACTGAATTTAGTCCATCACTTGATATTATTCTGTCACATGAACGTCAAAGCAAAGGAGCTCTAAAGCAAACAAAAAGAAGAAAAATCATAGTCATAAGGTAAACGGTTCCAAGAGAGAAAGAGAATCACAGGTTGAACATTCATCGGAAAGCTTTTTTTACCAGGTACTAGGGAAAGTAATATGGCTTGTCAAGACCTGATACAAAAAGAATATTAAAGAGCTAATGGACTTCTCCTGGAGGGCAGATAAGAGAATTAGCCTGCAGGTCTGTTTGGGAAGAACAGACTGACTGAGGTGTAGGCTGTAAAGGATGGCCTAGGCAGCTGGATCAGTCCCCACTTTGAGATTAAGAAGTTTTCAGCATAAAACTTGGGCACATAGGCCTTACACTATCCTATTTCACACTGCTACATACCTTTGACTGAGCAAAGGAGAACTGTTTGAAGGAACTGCCTTGAATCATTTAACATGACTGAAAACTAAGATAATCTTTTCTCAGTAGTCAAATCATGGGACTCTGCCTTCAGACAGGTGAAGGAAGTGAAGCCCATCGCTGGGAAGATGCCTATGGCATGTGAGATACAGTTCACACTGTACCTGGGACAATACCTTACTCAGAAAAAGTCTGAAGAATTAAGTAGGCATGTTTTTATTGTAGCAACTCAGGGTACGTCATGGAATTACTACAGTTATTGTGCTAACCTTATTGCCGTGTTACCTCATAATCTGCAGTCTTGTGATCCTCATCAAACCTATGTGAGGTAGGGCTATAGGTTTATTTGGTCCATATTATAGGCCAAATTAGGAATCAAGGCTCCCAGTGAAATGAGCAGGGAGAGCTGCATGCCAATAGGATATGCTGATAGGTAAGAAGATGATGGAAAAGGTGTATTTGGCTCCTGATGAGGTTTGCATAGTCTCCAGAGCATGCTCCAGCCTAAGGAGGAAAAACATATTTTTCAGTATTTTCCTCCTTGAGGAAAAAAAATCATAGAATATTACAACAAGTGAAGTTGGAACAGGCCTCCAGAGGCCATCTCAACCAACAAATTTTGAAGAGCTCCAAGGACTGAAATTCCAACCTTAGTCCCTAATAGATTTCATAAGCTTATCACTCCTTGTTTGCTTCAGTTTCTGAGTTTCCCACAAGACAGGTGGAAAGCATCAATCTCTTGAAGTTCTTCATAACTCAGTACTGGCCAGTGAGTGTTGCGCATGACTCAAAATTTTCATTTGCCAACCTAGTCCTGGGGGTATTATAGGCAGAAAAATGTTTCAGTCTTCAAAAGTAAAAGAAGAAGAACAAGCTGAACTATTGGAAAAACCTCTGTGATATAAAAGCTCAACACAAAACTTGTCTGCATCAAGTTTTTTGAAATGTAAAATTCTAAACAAGCAAGTGATATTAGAAAAACTTGAACCATGAAACTGTGAAACATTGCGCTCTAATTAATCTCTCCTGATCACTTAACTTCCTCGTTTTTATTATTTTTCTTGTTCTATTTTTAAGATAATAATAACTTGTGAAAAGACTCCTTTCTACTGGGAAAATATAATTATGAACTTTCAGAAGGATTTTAAAATTCTGGGATTCACCCCTTTGAATTCACATTCAGAGAATAACATCATTATAGAATTTTGCTTTGAATGATCTTCATTTTCAAATGTTCTTTTTGTTTGCACTAGTCTTTTAAGTAAGCCATAATGTAAAAAGAAGCTAAACAATCTCAAACTTCTAAGGCAAGCAGGTTTTATCAGGGAAAAAGCAGCCGTAAATATTTTGTTTTCCTCTGACAATAATTTAGTTTGTTAGTTTGAATTTTTGAGAACTAGTCAATTATTTCAAGCCTGCTGCATTTTACAGTGCACTGCTGATGACATGTTGAAATTATGTCAAGGTCATTGTTTGTGACTGATGTTATCACTGTCTTTCTTTGGTTTATTACACTTTTTGTGAGCAGGAAATCCTGATGCTGCCAAGTCAAGTGCCTACTGAATTTCTAGAGATTCATGCTGCCACCCTCCTTAGGCAGAAAATAAATTGTTCTTTCACTGTTGCATCATCTGATTGACATACCTACATTGAATGGGCTCCTTTTTACCAAGACAATGAATCACATCTCTCTTGTCACATTTCATAAATTCCACACAGTTGCATTACAGCAATCTATAAGCATTGTGAAATTATGAATATGGCAAAAAGCAGCCATGGTTGGCCACTCTTTATAATGAAGGATGGAGTTTAAATTAATTCCGATGACTGTGATTATTTCCATGCTGGCATAAAAACTGTCACAATCTCTTTCTGCCTTTTTAATGGACACACTCTGAAATAAATATTTCAGTGAAGTAAGTTCCTTTCTGCTAATTTAAAACTTTTTTTTTTGGTAAAGTTGCGATTTGTATTTCAAATTATGCTACCTAAGAGAAAAGGTGCGCTATCTCTTTTTAATTATTATTTGGCATTGAACACGAACAGTTCTTTTTGTCTCCTTTAGAGGCCCAAGAGGAAGAGTTTTGTGTTTCAAGCACTTTTAGGAGAATCAAGTAGTCGAGTTTCCAGTTTTAGTTCTCTTGCAGGTGTTCCTGAGTGCGGAGAAATCTGGCAGCCTGTGGTTTGAAATACACTGCTCTGTATTAGATGCCTCAGCTCCTGAAATGTTGTAAAGGATAAGTAAGTTAGGTGTAAGGATCTGTATAAAGTCAGTACCTGGAATAAAAAGTTGCCAAAGCTGAATGAATGTTATGGTAGGGATTTTTCCATTATACAGGCTGAGTGGTTGGAATTTAGACACCGAGTGGAAGAAAATCTCAGTGATTACTGAATATCACTTGGTTTTCAATGTAAAAATAAATGGGAGCAAGGAAAAGCCTCCCCAGAACTGAAACTCTGGAAGGGAGGATAACATGAGAATGTTAAAAGAGCATTTCATCCTGAATCACAGACAATCAGTTCCAGAACAAAGAAAAGTCAGAAAGAATATGGCTTTGTTTCTACCAACATATGATTCCTCATTAGCTCTGTTTTTTCAGGAAGAGGTGACTATGAATCTCTATAACTGCTGCCAAAGACACCTGAGCTCCATGTAAAGAAGAAACACATGAGAGGGACACATTTGCACAGACTTCAAAAGGAAAGTGAAAATACACAAAGCTTGTAACTAGGCAAAGACTGGAGAGTTTAATTAGCTGTTTTGGAGAACCATTTGAGCTATTTGACTTTCTGAGAAGAGACCGGACCTGTTCAATGTAAGACCAAAAAGCTAGAGGGGATATGGAGGACCTCAAGAGAGTGATTAACCTTGGCATGGTAGTTACACAATGGTTACAGAAAATTACCCCTACAAAAAAGTAAGTAATTTTTCTAAGACTTAGCTCCTGGAAAGGACTCACTCAGAAAGGCACCAAGGCAGTGCTAGTAACAGCAGAACAGCAGAAACACACTGCTGGGGATGAGGGAGTAGACATGACCAAGGAACTTGGAGTTGTGTGGGAAAGGATCTATTGCATGACCAACAAAGCCAATGTCTGCATTAGCAAGTAGTGTGGCCCAACATAAATGGATCTGTTGAGGGAAACACTTTGTGTTGATAACCCAGTGCCCACATTGCATGTGTTTCAGGAGGTCTCTAACTTGGTCCCCTGGTCTGGACACCCATTAGCAGCTGTACTGAAACAGGTGCACACCCAGAGCTTATCTTCCGTTCTGGTTTTAGCCAGAAGGAATCGAGTTTCTGTCTTCCATGACTGCTCAGTGATGTGAAGCAAAACATGGGAAGCAGAAGAGGAGATTCACGTAAAAAGAACAGTCCTGATCTGAACTAAAATGCTAGTGTAGACACGCCTAGAGTTCATCTGCACACAGGCAGATAAAAGATCGTCAATGTCTGGGCAGGACTCTGCTCCCAGATCTGCACTGCATGCTTGCTTCTTCGAATCCGTTGGCCTGGCATGGAAGAAGCTCTCAGCAAGAAAAATGTCGGCATCATTTTTCCTTGCTGCCGTTGGTGGACAAAAGCGATCCTTTCCAGTGCTGCAAAAGCATTTCAACTGGACAAGCTCAGAGCAAATACGCAGTTTGGGCACTGGTTTATTCGGAGCCTAGATGCAGGGCTGACTGTCTGGTCTAGATTGTTCTTCATGTTGATTGTTAGTGTATGAATTGGTGGTTAGTGTGCAAACTGACACATGGCTCTTCAAAGTCAGAGAAAAATAATTTATTTCAATAGGCCACTGATTAGATGCGGCTGAGTCAGAAGGGTATGAGTCACCACTCAAATGACAAGTGTAAATTTAGTGCCTAGGGGAAGGGAGGAGGTTTTTAAAAGCAAACACATTGTTTGGAACTGAAGAAATTGAAGCCAGGTCTCCGCCACAGGATTTTGCTGGCATACCTGCATTGTCTAGAGGTGTAAGAAAATCGCCCACAGAGTTGACACTGCTCTATTGGCAAAATCCATGGTGAAGACACAGGGAGGCTTAAAGAAGAGTGTTTGTCACAAAGCTGTTGCTGTACAGGGAAAGGATATAGCTATGCTGATGAAAAGAAAAATGCCTTGGGGTAAGATTTTTTTCAATGCGTGTTTGGGGTGCTCCTGTCTCAACAGGCCTCTCAGAAAGCAGGAATCTCTATATCTAGTTTCAAGATCCTGAATGAAATTAGGCATAAGCTAGCTCTCAGCTACACAGCTTAAATGTTTGAAGACAAGAAGATCTAGGTGCTAGGGAATGTTGACCTTCAGCACCAGGGCTCAGGCATTAGTAGAGAGGGAGTTGTTAAAACTGATGTTTTGGAGCTCAGTGTCTCAGTTTCCTCTAAGTATTGTTTTAGGTGCCTACATTCTTTAACATCGTTTCAAGGAAATAGGAGAAAAGTGGTCCAGACAAAATTGTCAAAAGGTGACTTCGCAGTCAATGATTCCAGAGTAAATATTAGTAGATCACACCAAATTGGCACAGCATTTCAAGTGAGATCTAACAGGGCACTTGCCTGAGTTTCTAAGTGTCAATGAACATTTTGATTAATAGGTAGGTTGATGGAACAGAAGTTCTTACAACGTGTGCAGACATCAATGCACAAAGCAGACTCTAAATACCACTGAGGACAGGGTTAGAATTCAGGATAATTACTTGAGACTGGAAAAAAAGGGTTTGAAAACAATAAAAAAGAAAACAGTAAACAGCAAAGACCAACTCAGGGAAAGAAAAAGGCAACTGCACAAATATATCAAAAAAAAAAAAAAAAAAAAGAAGACCAAAAAAAAGACAGATGAGTGAAACAGTACCTTGGAGAAAAGGCATTAAAGTCTGTTGTGGACCACAAACTGTATGACAGGACTACAATGCAATGTTGTTACAAACAAAGCAAATCGCCATCCCAAATGAACAGGAGTGTCATCTGCAGAACTTATGAAGCAATTAATCTTTTTGTCTCCATATAGCTCGAGGCACTAAACTTTACGAGAGATGCAGTCACACTAAGAAGAATAACAGGAATGCTGAGAGACTTCAGAAAATGTGATCTATCCATCAATGCAGAGGTAATTCAGTTTATTTTTGGAATAAAAAAGAAGTATGTGAGAACATGATAAAAATTCCAATATTGAAACTATAGTTGAAAGGGTGGTGATATATGACTTTTCATTTCCAGGAAGTGAAAGAAAATAATAATAATTAATTTTCTGTAGGACAAGATATAGTTTAGATGTTACGGAATGTGTTCCTAACCACAAAGATCAATAAGCATCAATAAGCTACCTAAGCTGTGGCATCCTCATTACTGGAAGTTTTAAAGACCATCTCAGGAAACCTTTGTCAAGGAGCATGTCAGGGTTCTTGGTCCTCCTTAGAACAGGGACGTGGACTAGCTGTCCTGTGAAAGTAAGTTCCAACTTTGATATAAAAAAAATGAACCTGACTCAGAGGTAAGCAGCAAAAGCACAAGGGGCAACAAGCATGGGTTCCAACAAGGGAAATTCCAATTAGATGCAAGAAAAAGATTTTCTCCATGTGGGTAGTTCAACGCTGGAACAGGCTGCCCAGAGAGGCTGTGAAATCTCCAAGTTTGGAAATATTCAATGTTCTGCTGGACAAGGCCCTTGCTGCTGGTTTGACCAAGGATTTGGACAAATGACCTCCAGAGGTCCCATCCAAACTCAATTATTCTATGATCCTGTGATTCTATTGTTAAGGCTTATACATAGAAGGGAAATGTCATATCACCCTGGGTGTCAAATGTTTCTTTTAGTTCAGAGAAGGAAGACTGACAGTTTCCTATATTGGCATTAGCGATACATTATCTGCAGTCTGTCTGGGATCTTTTCTGTAAAATAAAAGAAGGTATTATCTGTAATTATCTTCAATCTACACGAACAAAAAAATTCTGCATTAGACTACGTTTCAGCTCCCCACCCATCCCCACCCCTTTCTCTTTAGATAACCAAATGTATTAATATTTTTAATCAGAGAAGAACACAGAAAAAAGCATTATGAAAAGCTGCCTTTGGAAAGTGATTGTACTGATTTGCTTTTGATCCCTGTCATCAAGTAATTAGCTTTAAAATTGCAATGTCAAAATGGCTGGGGGGAAAAAAAAAAAAAGCAGAGAAATTATCTTTTACTCCGTATTTTGGAGTAAAAGCTGGCCCCAGCCTTGAACTGAATTTGACTACATTACGATGAGGTAATTAGAAAGTCAGGAACCTCCTGTAATATAACTAAGTTCTCTCGTGTGTAGGATTAGCTGTTTCCTATATAGTTATTACAAAAGGTTCCTTGGACACATAACATGCTGTTTTCAATGAAGGATGAGAATTTTACTGTCTATCAGCTAGAACAAAAGTGTGGTCTTTGTTTGCTAAAGTTACTTTAGATTTATGCGAGTGTAGATGAAGATAGCATTTGGTCCACTGTCAATTGAAGCAAAGCCTTGGGTTAATTTCAGTTCTGACTATATGCACAGCAGGTCATAGGAGATGGATAGGTGGGTAGGCAGTCAGGTATGGTAGCAACAAGCTTCTAAATTTACCATAAGGTCTTCTGCAAACCTCTTACCAGTGAGTTGAGAATGGCATCAGTCATTGAGGAGGGTTGTCCATTTTCCCTTCACCGGGTCTGCAGACAGCCAGTTAATCTTATGTCAGTGTTGCTTTACAGGAGAGAAAAGTTACAAAATGAGGCTTGTAAAAGCCCTCAGGAACAGAGGGCTTTACCTATTAAACTGTCTTCATCTCAACCCAAGAGTTTTCTCACTTTTACCCTTCCAATTCTCTCCCTTATCCCACGGGGGAGGAGTGAGCGAGCAGCTGTGTGGTGCTGAGTTGCTGGCTGGGGTTAAACCACGATACTGCTTAATAGATCTCAGCCTTAGACAGCTATCTTGGAGTGCAGTGGCTCCATAGTTAATTCTTTCTCTCCAGAAACTCTAAAGGGAACCTAGAATAACTAGTTCAGAGTTAGACGTCCAACTTTTAGATGCTTACATTAGTATATATTAGATACCTGTACCAGTATACATCCTCGTCCTTAAGGTGATGTAACAGGGTCAGTATTGCACAGATAATCTGTTTGCAAGATTGTCCCTAGGAGGACGAGGTATAGTAGTAGTCTGAATTCTGTCTGCCTTTAAAGTATTGAAATCACGAGGTTGCCATACTTACTATGGGAACCAAACATGCAGTACTGTGGACACACTGAGATGGATATGGAAGCAACACAGGAAGCAACATAGGGCAGTTGGACTAGATGATGGCAGTTGGACTAGATAAGTGTTGTAAGTCCTTTCCAACTGAAATAGTCTATTCTGTTCTGTTCTGTTCTATTCTATTCTATTCTATTCTAAAGCCTGCTAAAGCAGAGGGTCCTGGTCCTGCTTCCTAATGCGAACACAGTAACACTAGTGACACCTTTCAAATCACACACTCCAACCTAAAGCACGTGAGTCATGTCCAGGACAATGTCACTGAATTAGATGCAGTGGCTTCAGTTCTCATGGTTCTTCTCCAAAGGCAGTCAAGACACTACACAGCATTTCACAGTAACAAATAAAAAACCTGATAGGATTCAATAAAGCGGCATTATAAATTATCCCAGCAACAGGAAAAAAAGACTTGAAAAAGAAACTAAGAAAGGTCACCCTAATGACTCTTTCAAAAGAGTTCTCAGGTGTTTTGGGGGTATACAGTTGAATGTCAGAAGAACCCTGAAGCTAAGGCAATAACATGCAGAGCTGAGATGTACTGATGGCTCTCCTAAAACGCAAGTGATGTCACCGGCCAGATCTCTTCTGAAGTTGCCACAAAACCTGCAGTTTAAGGAACGAAGGAGATCAAGTCATTCCTGAGTTAGGCTTGCTTGAACAGTAATCATCCGACCTGCTGAAGCTCTCATGTTGTACTTACATTTAGCTGAGTGTTTGGGACAAAATCCAGACTGCCAGATTAAGTGCATAAATCAGGTGTTGCAGTGCCCAAAGTGTATTCCTTTAGTAACAGAGCAGGGATCCAGACTACTCGCTTTAAGTACACAACTGCTCTACACAGCTCATGGCGGGACACTTCTTCTCTGACTAACAACCCAAAAAGCCTAGTTGTTGCTTAGAGTAATGCCTACAGTAGCCGTAGGAAACCCCACAGTCAGTCTGAACTTGACTTTAGGGGAATGCTAGAGGGTTGCAATGAGGTCTCTGATTAGTAGAGCAGTTAGACTACACAGAAAAAAAAAAAAGAAAAGGAGAGCCTAGAAGCCACAAGTCCTACTTCAAGGTTAAGGGCATGAACTAAGGGCATACAAGAGCGCAACAAAGAGCAATACCATTCCCAGTTTTCATGGGGTCTATCTTGCAACTCGCCTCAAGCACCTATCTGAATTCAAGGATGCCTATATGTCCCTCGTTTGAGGAAAACAGTGGGTAAGTGTTTTGAAATTTAGCTCACTGGGGCTTGGAAATCTAGAATTCGTCTAATTTGTACAGTGTGAATCTGACTGTCTGTTTTAATCGGTTCCTCACAGTCAGATTGCTCAGAGGTACTTTAGTGAGAACAGTCTGGGTCTAGTTAATTCTGTGAATTAGCTTTTCTGTTTGCCATGATGTATACTGGAGAGTAAAATCTCTTCAATCAACTGCAAAAAACTCTACCAGACACAAATGTGAGCACTGGAAAAAACAATAAAACCATGAGAAAATGTGAAAATTAATCTAATTTTCAGTTTATGATCTTCACATTTCTTACAAACATTGTCTCCTCAAGCTGCACAACAGCTCTCTGAAGAGAAGCAAGTCTCAAATGGAGACTATTTCACCTCTACTGAACCAAAGCTACTCTGTGGTAGGACACAGTGACCCCAGGAAACAGAAACCGATGCTATAGTCACTACAGACACAAGAAGATGGTTCTAGAAGGCAATCAGCTGAGCAGGAATTTGTGCATGTCACCTGTATCAGTGCTCTGCCATGCAGGGTAGCACTCTGCTTTTTTTAATAGGCAATGCTCCCGTGCATTTTATGACACTCAGAGGGCAGCATCTCCTACTGTGTTAAGAGGTTATGGTGGGGCCTTGACTCATTTCTTAATCAGAAGGAACATCACTGACTCAGTGGTGTCCCAGAGCAGACATTTCATCTTGACTATGTTTATCTTCAGAGAAGAGCACAAGGTGATCTGCTGTGAAGCCTTTTGCATAGGACTGTTATCACAAAAACAAAGGCAAACAAGAAAATTATGATGGTCTTTTAAGTCATAGGGCAGCACTAAGTAATAATGTCTTCCCCCATTTCAAGTTGAACCTGGTCCTACCTACATCACTGCAAAAAACATACTAGATAAAAGTGATATAACTTAGTCCTGTGTAATGTGAAAGAATTGCAATTAAAAACAAAGTCCTACCTCCTTCAAATACTGAAATTACTTGGCTGCCAAGGTGTTGGTTCCCATTGTTTCAAGGTTTCCTATTGCCGTGGTACCATCCACTGGGAAAGGTGCAACTTGTGTGTGGAGGTTAGACTTAATGTCTGTTCAAATGCCAAAATAGATGAAGAACTTCCACTCAGACAAAGAGGGACTTGGGAAAATAGGAAGCAGAAGAGTTAATTTTTTCAGGACTGGGGGGGTCAGTATTTTAAGGATGGGGATAGGCTCTCTGCCCTTTATCTTCACAAGTAGCAAATTTAACTCCATGAATTGATGACATTTATAATGAGACTTACTTACTACACATTAGGCTACATCTGTAATGACACTGTATATGCTAATGCACCTTGTAAGTCAAAACCAAGCAGCCCATAAATCCCAGCAGTTTTTACCACCCATAGGGTTAGAGGCTTTTGTCAAGTCCACCTTAGAGCCTGTCTCCTTTAATTGCTCAAAACTGACTGCTAGAGCCGCAGCACAATTATTGCTGGAAATAAACTATATTACACAGCGATTTCAGTTCATGATCGGTAGCCATGGTAACACCAAGCAATAAGAGTTAAAAAAGGAAATGGTCTTAAAGGGCAAAAATGTGCATCTTGAATCCAGGCAAGTGGGATAGTGAGGAGGTTTTGTTTCTTCAGAAGGAATTTTTTTTTTCTGCCCTAATTAATTTTTTAAGTTCTATTTTAAGGCACTTAACTTCTTCATTTGCCTCGCAGAAACTAACACTCGTATATTTTTTATTTTCAGTTGCATGCTCATTAAAGTCTTCATATTTAGCCGTCTATTGTTTGAAACACTCATATATCGGGGTCCATACTTCTGTGTGGCCAATGATATCAATAAAAAATCTCTTTCATCTGAGCTTTTGCTTTTAGCTTGTGATTTGTCGTTACGTGTTTATTTTGGTGAGCAGCGCAGGCTTGGTCCCCATTACTTTAAAGTGAGAAAAGCTACTGTAAGATAATGTGATTTTGGCGGCATGTTCAGTATTTCTCAAGCCCAATCCTGAGCTCCTTCACCTGTTTCACACCCTTTAAAGCTAGCCGCAGTCCCATGGCCTGTAATTGTTTTGAAATGTGGGTTTAGTTCTTTAAATCCTTTCAAAGCATTCAGGTCATCACTTCTTTTACTAGTTCAAATTGATAGTGCATTTTTTGCTGTGTGCAACATTGAAAGTCCAAGAAAATCAAATGGACAGACAGCTGCTTTTCAAAGGACTGCATAAATTAACTATAAACAAACATGCCAATCTGTTAGCTCTGTCAGTTTCTGTAATAGGAGACAGATATCATTAGCTTTCTTAGGCAATCATCATACAGAAGTCTAAATATTTGATTTTATTTTTTTTTCCTCTATCCAAAAGCCAGCTACACTGCCACAGAAGAAAATTACACTGGTCTGGCATGATTTGCTCTGAAGAAATCCAAGTCTGCTGCTGCTACCCATCCCCTAGTTACTTTTCCAAAGCTTCTAATTGCTTCATTTTCTGTTACATTTTTTTCCCAGGGATTGAAGTTAAACTAACTATAGAACAGTTTCTGTATGATCTCTTGGATCCTTTTTTCCTCCCTTCACTAAAATCCTGGTAAATAATCCATTCTCCCCAAGGGCACAGATTTGTTAATGGTTCCAAGAGGCTTCCTTCCTTCAGGTCTTCATGCATCTTAAGATAAAGTTTGTCAGACTCAGTTGAGTTGAAAACATTTAATTTACCTAATTTACTCTCTAATTTGTTCTTTCCATATTCCAGTCTGAGACCTTACCCCTTTGTTGTTGGCCATAGCTGTATTAGGTCACAGTTGAACTTTTTGGTGAAGACAGGCTCAAAAACACATATACAATTTGCCTTCTTGATGTCCTTTGTTAGTCACTTTTCCTGTCCATTAGCTAGCAGAAAAGTATGAGCTTTGTTCTTCTTCTTGCTTCTAATATACTGATTGAAGGTGCTGAGTATTTATCACCACTGATGTTTCCTCACAACTACATTTCACTTACGCTTAGTCCTTCTGATGTTGTTCCTACTTGCTCAGTTTGCCTTTTTATATCCATCCTTAGTGATCTGATCTACTTTCCACTTTCTCTATTCTCTCTTCTTGGGTTTGATGTCAATGAAGAGTTCACAGTTTAACTAACCTGATCTCTTACTATATTTTTTATCCTTCTGCATTGGGACAGTTTGTGCTTCTGCCTTTAGTAGTGTTTTCTTGAAGAACTGCCAGGCCTCCTTAATGCCTTTGAAAATCCATTGACATTTCGAGAAATGCTATGCGATCCCAAAGATGAACAATATACTCTTCAGTAGAGTTTTATGTTTCCTTCATAAAGGTGACACTAAGCCTGGATAAAAGGCTCAATCTACACAGCTTCAAAACAGGTGAGGCAAATAACCTCCTGTTAGGTGTCCCCATTAAACCCTTCCAAAAACATTCTTACCTAAAGAGGCTTGTAGGACACCTTCACCAATGAAGTTCCACTCTTAGAGAACTTAGAATTAGAGAAATAATTCAATGTCCTTCCAGGAAGAGAAAGAAAATTAAAGAGTAAGAAACAGTTTTTTTTCTAAAGATAGGCTGAAACTCACAATCTTTTACTTTTCCTTAGTCTTGGGTGGTGGTTGTATTGGTTTTTTCTAAATTTAATCTACCTAATGATAATCTACTGATCAGTTTATTAATTATTTTGTGCAGAACTGTATGAAATTTGGTTGGTTTCTTTTGTATTTGACATTGCTTCTTTTCTGTAAATGCTATGCTTAGGGTATAACTATTTGCTGTTAGATGACAGTGGCTCTTGTGCTGGTCATTATAACACTGTCACACTGGAAAACCAGTCACACCTTCTTAATTATGAATCTCTTGTTATATACAGTTACAACAAACATGTCACAGAATAGATTTTAACAAAACCTCTCTGCTTTACTATCTGATTTTGAGTATTCAGTACCTTAAGTGTTCACTTGAAATTCTTCACGTTACTGTATCCTACTCCTTCAACAGTAGTGATTAAAAGGAGATAATATTACAGTAGGCAGGATAGTCTTCGATTTCAGTCTCTAAATCAATCAATAGCTATCAGTCTAGATGATTTATGACTCCTTTCATTCTAGAACCCAATCATTCACATACATTAATGAATTTATTTTTACAGCACATTTCTAAATCACTATCATGCTCATAGGAAATTCAAGGAGGCCAATTGAACAGGGTATGGCAGAGTCATGAGCAGATTTAGAGTCTTTGCTGTGTTCTTTCTCAGACACCAAAAAAGTCCCCCATACACTGTAAAAATGTGGAACACTTCTTGAGGAAATGCATAGAAGCTATAGGGGATTACTCAAATGCGACTTTAAGCATTCAAATTCATAACATTTCTGCATGGAACCACTGAGGACTCAGAAGCACCCCCTGGAAGTTTCATTCAGAGGGGTGAGGATCTTAATTCTACTGCCCAGGTTTGATACCTGAAGTTAGACTGCCTGAATTCTTGGTTTGAAGGCAAGTTTGCAACCTACAGAGCTTTCCTTATTTGGAAAGCACTTTCCAGGATGCTGGATGTTAAGGATGCTTCACAGAAAAGCATTTTTGAAACCAGTTAGCTCTATCTAGTAAGTAACTTCAGTTATCCTAAAAAACATTACAGGGAACATTACAACGGCAAGACTATGAGAACACTACAAAAAAGCCACGTAGTAAACAGGCTTGAGTAGCAGAGCACGAACAAGAGCTGAGAGGTGTGAACACAGCAGACCTTTGCAGGCAATGGAAAGAAATTGGAACTTAACAGAGGAAGTAAGAGAAGTGAAGGTGAAGAGGTAACCAAATGTAAGAAGAATTTTTAAGCAGTGGTGTCTTGTGATTATACGGACAGATGGAAGAGAGAACTGCACTGAATTGAGAGAACAAGACCTATAGAAATTAGTAATGATCTAGGCAGATGTAGACTGGTAAAACTTGTTGGCAACAAACTATGTCTTTATTTTGTAACACTGGGCTTAGGAAACATGCAACTTTCCAGCTTGTAAGCAGACACCAAACCTCTACCTTGTTTGTGTTTTTAACTTGCTTACATCTTGATTATCTTTGGACTCTGAAACTTGGCTAAATGTTTTAGAGAAGGACTGCAAACCATTCACCAGCGGCATCAATACCTGGCTCACAAGACTGTCTGACAACAGAGCTTCCTCATACGTAATTGTACTATTTAATTCTGCAAAGTATCCTGGAATAGTTTATGTGAAAGATGTTTTATGTAAATAATTATATAAGTGACTTAACAGAGTCACTCCAGTAGTAGAGCAGGTCTGTTTTCGCAGGCAGACAACTCCCTGTAGACAGCGTATCTCCCAAGCCTACTTCTGGCTGTGTTTTGGAGGAAAGTTTCAGTGATCTTAGGGGATTTTTATCTGACAGGCAGCCTGCAAATGCTGCTGTAGTTCAGCTGTGCCAAAGAAACTATATAATATCTAGCTTGAAAATAAAGGTTGAGTACCTGGGGTAATCAATAGCAGAAGTTAGATTCCCCAATGCAAATCCATCAGCAAACTAAGACCAGGACTCATTGCTCCCTTAATTCCAAAACAGTCTGTGTTAGTGACATAAACGAAACCATAAATTCTAGAAACATAACCCTAAAACCATGGCTGTGTAAGTGAGAGGTAACTCTGTCTTTTCTGGTTGGTTGTGATAGGTTTTACTTTCTTTGGAGTAATTTTTGTCTTCCAATACATCCACATACCTCTTCAGACTCTTTCCTCCACACTTGATATGCAAAGCTGTGATTTGATTAAACCTTACAGAAAGTCAGACTTCAGTTGTGACAGCTGAAGGCACCGAGCCCTCTAAAGGAAGAAAGAAGCAGCCAGATTACAGTAGACCTGGAAGTCAGAAAGTCTGGGTGCCATTTCTCCTCCTGAATTGCTGCAATACTGCAAAGAATTAGAAACAATAATAAGACATTTCCCAGGCATGCTACCTAGGTTAAGTAAGTGGGGGTTTAAGATCATAGATCCATAGAATCATTTGGGTTGGAAGGGACATTTTAAAGTTCATCTAGTCCACCCCCCCTGCCATGGGCAGGGACCTCATCCACTAGATCAGGTTGCCCAGAGCCCCATCCAGCCTGGCCTTGAACACTTCCAGGGATGGGGCATCCACAACTTCTCTGGGCAACCTGTTCCAGTGCCTCACCACCCTCATAGAGAGGGTCAAAGAATGCCTTCCTTATCTCCAATCTAAACCTACCCTCTTTCAGTTTAAAACCATTGCCCCTTGCCCTGTCACTACAGAACATGGTAAAAAAGTCCCTCTCCACCTTTCTTATAAGCCCCCTTTATGTATTCAAAGGCTGCAATAAGGTCTCCCCAGAGCCTTCTCTTCTCCAGGCTGAACAACTCCGTCTCTCTTCTAAAGACACTTTAGAGTATCTCTTTGTATGCACAGTAAAGGTACAACATTTTGCATCAGGCCAGTAGCACCAAACCCCAAACCAAAAACCAGGTCCACTCTTCACTTTCAAGTGGCCTCCCACTTCATCTTGAGTTGTCAGCCCCAGCCATTACTCCATACTGCAGTGTGTGACAGGGGTAGCACTGGTCTGTGCTGGAAGACCTAACTTCCATCCGCAAAGCTGGAAGTGGCTTTTCAGGTGACATGGAGCACATCTACTGATGGATGTGGCCCTGTCCCTTCACCAGCAGTGGAGAGGGAAGCAGTAGGGAAGGAATGACAGCCTTCTCTTTTGTAGAACCAATGGGGTATATCAATGGGTGATCAACGAAGTGCTGTGTAACAACCACAGTTTTGTATAAGCAGGACTTTAGACTGATTCACTGACTGTCCCAACACTCTTTAACACCTTCGAGGAGAGAGACCCTGCCCGTTCCGAGACTAAGCAAGCAGAAAGAGGAGTGACAGGGTAGTGTGAAGTGGGAAACAGTGAGTTTGTGTAGCATTAAAAATCCTGTGGACTTAGGCAGTGGCAGAAGGAGGGGGGAAACAGAATTAGGGAGCATGGCTGTAGCACTGAAAACTATACATACTGAAGTGACAATATAGAAGTACAGTCTCAGGCAGTCTGACACAAGCACTGGGATCAGAGGGGCAGTTCTGCAAACCTGTTTTAATCCACCAGGATAGCCTTGTGATGCAGTGTGCACCATGAGCTGATAGCTTAGGAGGGACACCAGTGCAGACATCGTGATGGTTTATATCCTTCTACTAGGAAGCTACATTGCGGTGCCTGTGGAGAAGGAGGCCCAGGTCAAGACACGGATGACGGCACTCAGCAGAGGTGGCAGATCTCCCTCATGCTCCCCACTGCCTCAGGGCTCCATTTCAGCTTCTTGGCTGCTCTGGGACCTTGATGTGCCTCACCCATCTCATCAGGGGACCACAGGGACTCACCAGCCAGCTGGGACTTGCATGTTAGACCACAAAGAAGGACTGATGTTCAGCCCGTATGAATCAGTCATAGTAAGAGGGGAGGAAGAAGTAGGGCAGTGAGTGGCAGGATAATACAGGATAGCAATTTGTGAGTCTTGCACTCCACACATGAGACTTGACACCTCTGCAGCGGAGGTGTGCTGCTGCAGGAGGACCTGCAGTCGCACCTGTACACACAGCTCCCTGCAGACTTGGGCACACCAGGCTCAAAGGCACGTCCCACAAGTTACAGCAGGGCACTGATTCTGCTGCACACCATGTGTGTGGAGTCCTGAGGATGAGGTAGAGCAACATATTAGGTTCTTCTCTTTTCTGGACCAGAAAAGTGAATTTCATGCTTAAAGTGTGAGATCTGACAACCCCCTGCTAGTACCACGCCGCAGCTGCTGTCCTAGTCCCAGACAAAGCAACAAAATTTACCTTCATAGCCTCCTGGTCACTCAGATAATCCCCAGGCACTGCTTCGTTTTGTGTCATTTTGGAACAGAAAATGTTTTGAACTTAATCTGCAAAATGAAAAGTACAGTTCCTGCCCTGCTAATGCAAGTTTTTTTCATTTTGTGCCCTGGACTGAGAAAATACTTTGTGTTCTAGAGCAGAACAAAAGTAATAAATAAATCTACACATAAAATGTACCTTGTGTTTAAAGTGACAATCAGAAAATAATATACTGTGTTTCACCATATTGTGTTTCACTAGAAATTAGATGTTTCATTCTGATTTTGACTAACTTGAATGTGAAATACGAAGTGAAAACTTGATAAGGAAAAGTAATTTGAAAATAGAAAAGATCAACACTGAGTGTTAGACTGAATCAAAATGTTTTCTCCACAGTTTTCCTTTTAAGAAAACTTTTGTTAAGCACTTTTCAGTGTTTGGAGTGATAAACTGATTATAATGGACTCATTATAATGTTGCAACTTCAACAACACTTGTATTTTCTCCATTGGATGACTAACAGTCATTCTACAACATGCAGTGGAGTGCAGACAAGCTGATAAATCTTACTCCAGAGCGAGAAGCCATATTACTCCATTGCTTGCCTTGGGAATTTCTAACTTGGTCCCCGCTGCACCTCGTAGGCATGATCAAAATCTCACAGCGTGAGCTCTATGCTGAGTCTTCTAAGCTGCATTTCTCCCATATAGGGGGGACAAGCACTTGGTTACATGCCTAGCACACATTTGGACACCACAGGTAAGAAAGATTAATTATATCAAAAGTTGGGAGCAAGGAATTTAGAGGTTTAGAAGTTTTAGAGGTTTAAATCAGAGGTTTAGAGGAATGAAAAAGAAGAAAGTGTGAAAAGTAAAAAAATAGAGAAAATAGGTTTGAATTTTGCTTTCTAACTTATGGTGACAGGATGAATGTGGCCTCATAAAGGTAAAAAAGTGTATATATATGTGCACACAGAAAAGCATTTCACCATATATACGATGAAAATGGCAGTAGCATTTGGCTTTGTGAAAACAAAATTATAGCACTGTGCCTATATCAGCAGTGTCTTCTCTGAAGTGTAGGGTCATTTTGCCTTTAGGAACAAAGGAAAATCCTCTGATACTTGTTGAAAGTTTGCCCATTCAGCCAGGTCTGGAGTAGGAAGTCCAGCTGATTTCATTAAGGGCATGTGGTCTTTCAGACATAACTAAATGGACCGTGGAAATCTTCTCCAAGAAGGTAGACAGTTCAAAGCTCCTGTTTGAGACGTTTGGTATGGAAGATCATGGAGCAGTTGGGAGCTACAAGTAAGCCACAGCATCCTCTGGAGAGCAGGTCTGCTTTCAGTGAAGTAATCCTTCAGAGCTGACTAAATAGAAGCGCAGATCAACTGTGTATCATCTCCCTGTTCAAACCTCCAAAATTTACCTTGTGGCTGCCTCAAGTCAGTTTATTAGCAGTGCATCTGTACCTAAGCAGTCACTGGTATCCGTTGAAGCTTCTCTCTTCAACACTTTCATGACGGTTTTTGTATTAATCCACAGTTGAAAGAATTTTAATTATTACAGAAACAATACAGAGTAAACAACTTTCTTTGATTTATCCTTGACAGAAAATCTATCATGCCCTAAAGCTGAACACTGCACTTTTCTTCCCCTAATACAGGCATTTCCCCACCTTTTCATCAGTCACTGCACTGCTCTGGGCTTTGTTACAATATGAGGTCTATGGCACATTGCTGCTGTCCTTGCACGTGCTTAGATAGCTCCTATGATGCTCTAGGTTTGTCTTCACAAAACTCATACAAAACATACATTGAAAGCACATTATTAACTTTGCAAATCAGTTATTAAAAGCTGAGGAAATACCAGGATTAAAATTTGCCCCATTGTGCTCATGCCTACGTAACAGAATGTAATATGAACACATTCTCCTCTCCTCTCTTCCCCACTCCTCTCCTCTCTTCCTGAAACAGATGGATTTTCAAAAAAGCCTCAAGAGATGAGAGAGTCCAGTTATCCTCATATGATGAATGAAAGCATCCAGTTAGCCCAGTTATCCTATCCCAAAACCAACAAAGACGTGAGGCACAGAGATCAACTGACTCAGGGTACCCAGTTTAATATATCTCAAAGCTGCTACTACAACAAGTAAGAAAAATAGCATTTTTATACAGTATAGGTCCCTGTGTTTCTATTTGTAGCTTCAGCTCAACAGTAGTGCTGGCTGAAAGATCTTCAAAGCAGCTACTGCTCTGCCAAATCTTTCTTACATCCTGGTTCTGAGGCAGAGAGAAGCTAGAACTTCTTTTTTTTTCGCTTGCTCTAAACCCTTTTTTTCCCCCTGTAATCTAAATCACTAAAATAGCTGAAATATTTTGGCTGAAATTTAAAATAAAAGATAATCAATCTGAGCAGTCTCCCAACACAGGAAACTTCAACGCAGGGGAAAGTTTGGCTAAATTACAAGCATCTGAATGCAATCTTACAAAAAGAAGCATCAAGCAATGCTGACAATAGGTGGGGCTAGAAGCCTTCCCAGTAATCTGAAGGTGCTTACTTTTGGACACAGTTATGGAACCACAAAAGGGATCAATATTGCAGTGCAGGTATTGCAGCACAACCGTATTTTAACAACAGTTGTATTTGATGATCTTCAAGGTCTCTTCCAACCTAAACGATTCTATGATTCTACGGTTCTATTAGCTCTTCCTTCAAAATCATTTGTCTTGCTGGGGAGAAGAGCAGCACCATTACCCTATCACAAAATTTGTTACCCTGTGAGTAACAACAGGCAGCTAGTCAGTCAGTCAGTTAGGCAGCCAGAAGTGTTTCGTTCAGTAAGAGCTCTCTTCTCACTGTGAAGCAAAATTATGAAACAAATGGCAGTCTGCTGAAAAGTTCTGCTTTGCCTTGGGGCTCCCTGAGAAGCAGGTGAACAAAACAGACACACTCTTCCATTTAACCATAGCATCTTCCATTTGGCCGGCAAGCAAAGCTGTCCCAAGCAAAAAAGAAATGATGCCTCAGCAAATATAATAATGCCTCAGCATCTGCAAAATGGCATTTCTGACTGTGCAAAGTTCCTTCCAGAGGGATCGCAGATAAGGCAAGAAAGTCTCTCTTCTGAAATGGTACAGAAGACCACAAGTGAAGTTTCTAACTTTGCCAACACATGACTGTTGGCTTTCTCTTCTTGCATTTTATTCTATCTCTTCTTATAAAGAAACAGTTCTTTGAGGATGATTCAGGTTAGTCCCTCCACCCTTCCCCAGCTGGATATGTGATAAAATTAGAGTCATACATACAGAACTATTTCCTTTCTCTGCAAGACTCTGTTGCAGACCCTGATTGGTTCTCAGCCCAGGGCAGCCTCCTGGTTGCTTCAGTCTTTGAACATGTATAAAGGCTCATACAAAATAGAAGAACATATGATTTCATTTTATGTGAGTTCAGTCTCAAACAATTCAATAGATACCAGTTATAGAAACAGATGAGGCTGTTCTGTATATTCCAGTCCAACACTCCACCTATTGTAGTGTTACACAGGAACCAGACACAGCCATAATTAATTTTATTCCCATTCCCCTCCTGTTCCATATCCCTGTGGATAATCTTCCAAGTTCTCTTAGATCCACTAAAGAACAAAGAGCTTTCTAGGTCAGGTGCTGCAGTATCTCATGTGTAGACACTTAAAGTTCAAAGAAGGGAGCCTACCTTAGAGATTTTGGCACAGAACATGGTATAGTGGGAGAAAGCTGGCTCACAATAAGAGCTCAAACACCCAGTACCCTGAGCCAGAACAATGCTAATTCAAAATGACTGTGTAAAACCAGGATGATGTTAGGGACGATGGTGATACAGGCAAGTCCTGCAGTTCAAGGAAGGAACACTTCTGTCCATTTAATATTCACAGATGTGAATCCCTTCAAGAAGGGGTCAGTCCATTCCTTTCAAGAGCCAAAGTGAACTCAGTCAATTTTGAATATATTAAATATAGAAATATATATTATTAATATATATAAGTATATATAAAGAATATATTTTTAAAATGAGTGAGCTATCTATGGTTTTCTTTTATACAGTAGTCTGCTGGTTGTAGCAAACTTCCTGGAAAAGTGTAAGCCAGACTCATTTCCTTCCTCTCCCTGAGGGGATTTCAAGCTACAGTTTCACCATTCTATTTAAGCACCTTTGGCACCCAGACTGAAATTATTCTGCACTAGGAATAAAGCAAAGTCATCAGCCTTCCAACAAAGCTGTGTCAAAAACGTGCAGAACAGAATTCAGGATTTATTGTTTTCCATTGAAAGCGTGACCCTGTGCTTTCAGGGCCTGGGGACTCTCCAGGGAAGAGTTATCCAGTGCTATCTTATTTAAATATATCACCCTATTCTATTTCAGGTTTTTCTTCCTATGATACTTCCTCCTCTCTCACGCTGCTGTGTGTGTATGTGGTTTTTGTGGTTTGATTTTGTGGGGTTTTTTTGTAGCCTATAAAAGGCAACTCTTGCTTCCAAGAATTTTTCCCCTTAAGCACTGAAACTGCTATAAAAATGTAGACAAACAGATATTGCTAAAATGGTAGGTGTCGCTTGCACACAGTATAACAGAAGCTGTCTGACTCATTTTACTCCTTAATGTGTGTCTTACTAGCGCCAGTTATCATCAATAATGTGACCTGAATTGTGATAGAAAATGCCTTTAAAAGTCAAATACTTGTTATTGAATATTGTGTAACATGAAAACAGAATTAAGGCTACTGAAAAACAATGAAACCAACACCTTGATAAAGATTGTTTCTGCTTCACTGTTAGCTCAAGCTATAACTCGGGTTTTGCTTCAAAGCTGACTTTTGTTCACATACAAGAATCACTAGCATAAATTTGAAGGCTTGCTGGGCCCCCAGAAGTTGACTTATTGGAGCTGAGAGGGGCTGGAAACTTCTGAGATTCTCAGTTTTACTCCTCAGAGCGGTGGTAGGATGGATCACAAAAGTTTCTCAGGTTCCTTTGCAGTTCCTTTGTATAGACTTTTTTCTCCCCAGAATATGTCCAGTGGAGTAGCTCTGTTGCAATAGTAGTTGCTGTGAAGTGAAACTCATCTAAGAAAACATATCTACTTCTGCACTGCGTAATAAGAAAATAAATAATCAAAAGGGCATTTTAGTGAATAGGTGCCTGGAACAGCTGTCACACACAAATTATTTAATTTCTTAAGGACTCCTGAGCTGGTTTTGGCTCTGACAGAGTTAATTTTCTTCACAGTAGCTGGTATGGGGCTGTGTTTTGGATTTGTGCTGAAAACTGTGCTGATAACACAGGTATGTTTTCGTTATTCCTGAGGAGTGCTTACACAGAGCCAAGGCCTTTTCTGCTTCTCACCCCACCCCACCAGCGAGGAGGCTGGGGGCACAACACGAAGTTGGGAGGGGACACAGCCGGGACAGCTGACCCCAACTGACCAAAAGGATATCCCGTACCATATGACATCATGCTCAGCAATAAAAGCTGGAGGAAGAAGAAGGAAGGGGGGACATTCGGAGTGATGGCCTTTGTCTTCCCAAGTAACCGTTACGCGTGATGGAGCCCTGCTTTCCTGGAGATGGCTGCACACCTGCCTGCCGATGGGAAGTAGGGAATGAATTCCTTGGTTTGCTTTTCTTACGTGCATGGCTTTTGCTTTGCCTATTAAGCTGTCTTCATCTCAATCCACAAGTTTTCTCACTTTTACCCTTCCGATTCTCTCCCCTATCCCACTGGGGAGAGTGAGTGAGCGGCTGTGTGGTGCTTAGCTGCCGGCTGGGGTTAAACCATGACAGCTCCTCACACAGAAAAGGCTTGCTACAAGGATGAACTACAGTATTTTCTGATTTTTAATGTATTTCTTATGTGCTGAAAGATGAGCTGAACAGAGAGCTTTGGCTGGAACTCAGGAAAAAAAGGAGAGTTTATGACCTTTGGAAGAAGAGGCAGGCAACTCGGGAGGACTACAAGGATGTCATGAGGTTATGCAGGGAGAAAGTTACAAGGGCCAAAGCTCAATTAGAACTTAATCTGGCTACTGCCATAAAAGACAATAAAAAATGTTTCTATAAATATATTAGCAACAAAAGGAGGGCGAAGGAGAATCTCCATCCTTTGTTGGATACGAGGGGAAACATAGTGACAAAGGGTGAGGAAAAGGCTGAGGTACTTAATGCTTCCTTTGCCTCAGTCTTTAACAGTAAGACCAGTTGTACTCCGGGTACCCAGCCCCCTGAGCTGGAAGACAGGGACGGGCAGCAGAATGAAGCCCCGATAATCCAAGGGGAAATGATTAGCGACCTGCTACACCACTTAGACACACACAAGTCTATGGGGCCAGATGGGATCCACCCAAGGGTATTGAGGGAGCTGGCGGATGTGCTCACCGAGCCACTTTCCACCATTTATCAGCAGCCCTGGCTAACCGGGGAGGTCCCAGTTGACTGGAGGTTAGTAAATGTGACACCCATCTACAAGAAGGGCCGGAAGGAGGATCCGGGGAACTACAGGCCTGTCAGCCTGACCTTGGGGACAGGGAAGGTTTTGGAGCAGATCATCTTGAGTGCCATCACACAGCACATACAGGACAACCAGGTGACCAGGCCCAGTCAGCATGGGTTTATGAAAGGCAGGTCCTGCTTGACTAACCTGATCTCCTTCTATGACAAGGTGACCCACTTAGTAGATGAGGGAAAGGCTGTGGATGTTGTCTAGCTGGACTTTAGTAAAGCCTTTGACACCATTTCCCACAGCATCCTCCTGGAGAAACTGGCTGCTCATGGCTTGGACAGGTGTACTCTTCACTGGGTAAAAAACTGGCTGGATGGTTGGGCCCAAAGGGTTGTGGTGAAGGGAGTTAAATGCAGTTGGCGGCCAGTCACAGGTGGTGTTCCCCAGGGCTCAGTATTGGGGCCAGTTCTGTTTAATATCTTTATCAATGATCTGGATGAGGGGATCGAGGGCACCCTCAGTAAGTTTGCAGAGGACATGAAGTTGGGCGGGAGTGTTGATCTGACTGAGGGTAGGAAGGCTCCACAGCGGGACCTGGACAAGCTGGATCAATGGGCCGAGGCCAATTGTATGAGGTTCAACAAGGCCAAGTGCCAGGTCACGCACTTGGGTCACAACAACCCCATGTAACACTACAGGCTTGGGGAGGAGTGGCTGAGAAGCTGCCTGGCTGAAAAGGACCTGGGGGTGTTGGTCAACAGCCGGCTGAATATGAGCCAGCAGTGTGCCCAGGTGGCCAAGAATCATAGAATCATAGAATACCACGTTGGAAGGGACCTCAAGGATCATCTGGTCTAACCTTTCTTGGCAAAAGCATGGTCTGGACAAGATGGCCCAGCACCCTGTCCAATCAAATCTTAAATGTGTCCAATGTTGGGGAATTCACCACTTCCCTGGGGAGATTATTCCAATGACTGATTGTTCTCATTGTGAAAAATTGTCCTCTTGTGTCCAATCATAATCTCCGCAGGAGTAACTTGTACCCATTACCCCTCATCTTTTCCATGTGACTGCTTGTAAAAAGGGAGTCTTTGTAGCCACCTGTCCTGGTTCCAGCTGGGATAGGGTTAATTTTCACCAGAAGCTGGCCACGGGGCTATCCTATACCACGTGGCCGTCACGCTCACTATGGGGGATGGCGCCAAGGGGGGATTGCTGCTCGGGAGCGGGCTGGGTGTCGGGCTCCTGTCGGTGAGCGACCTGCACTGTGAAGCACCGCTAAGTACACTCTGTTATTGTTATTGTTGGGGTTTGTTTCTTTTCTTTTCCTTTGCTGTCCTGTTAAACTGTTGTTATTCTAACCTATGAGTTTTGCCTTTCTTTTTCCCCCATTCTCTCCCCATCTCACTGGGAGGGGAGGAGTGAGCAAGCAGCCATGTGGTGCTCAGCTGCCAGTTGGGGCTAAACCACACCACCACCCTTTAAATACTGGAACATGGTGATAAGGTCTCCCCTAAGACTTCTCTTCTCAAGACTGAACAAACCCAGTTCTCTCAGCCTTTCCTCATATGGCAGGCTTCCCAGTCCTTTGATCAACTTTGTGGCCCTTCTCTGGACCCTCTCCAGCCTGTCCACATTTTCTTTGCATAGTGGGGACCAAAACTGAACACAGAATTCCAGGTGTGGCCTGACAAGCGCTGAGCAGAGTGGGATAATGACTTCTTTCTCTCTGCTGGTGATGCCCTTGTTGATGCAACCCAACGTCCTGTTGGCTTTCTTTGCTGCAGCAGCAGCAGCAGCACGCTGTTCACTCATATTGAGTTTGTTGTCCACCAGGACCCCCAGGTCCCTTTCCACAGAGCTGCTCCCCAGCCGGGTAGATCCCAGCCTGTGCTGCACTCCTGGATTATGTTTTCCGGGGTGCAACCCCTTACATTTGTCTTTGTTGAACTTCATGAAGTCCAATAGCATCCTGGCTTGTATCAGAAACAGTGTGGCCATCAGGAGTAGGGAAGTGATTGTCCCCCTGGACTCGGCACTGGTGAGGTTGCACCTCGAATACTGTGTTCAGTTTTGGGCCCCTCACTCCAAGAAAGACATTGAGGTGCTGGAGTGTGTCCAAAGACCTTCTCGCTCTCTACAACTACCTGAAAGGGGGTTGTAGCGAGGTGGGGGTCGGTCTCTTCTCCCAAGTAACAAGCGATAGGAAAAGAGGAAACGGCCCCAAGTTGCGCCAGAGGAGGTTTAGCTTGGATACTGGGAAAAATTCCTTCACTGAAAGGGTTGTCAAGCACTGGAACAGGCTGCCCAGGGAAGTGGTGGAGTCACCATCCCTGGAGGTATTTACAAGATGTGTAGACGTGGCACTTAAGGACGTGGTTGAGTGGTGGACTTAGCAGTGCTAGGTTAACGGTTGGACTTGATGATCTTAAAGGTCTTTTCCAACCTAAACAATTCTATGATTCTTATTTCTTTATTTTGGATTATTCTTTTTAGGTGTTATTTTGGATTATTCTTTTTAGATGTTATTATAAAAAGGGAAGTTTATTGACAGGCAGCGTTAAAAATAATTGGGCAATATGTAATTTATGCAGCTAAAGAACTAAAAATATGTATTACCTTGGCTGCTTTCATTTCTCATCAATTCTCATAGCAGTAGTTTATTTTACTCTCTAAATACATAAATAGAACTGTAATAAAATCACTCTGAACTCTTCAGTTAGCAGCAATTAGGGTAGTTCTCCGGAGTTAAAAAGTGGTGCTGTACATATGTATGTCACTCTAAAAAATGGAAATAAGGTATGGAATATAAAAACAGAAATCTTGCTATGAGAAACAAGTTGTAACTCCAGTTAGGGTCAATGACTGCAGACACAAATATCACAAAAGCAAAATTAGCTACACTTTCAACATACGCTGCGAGTAAGAAAGTCAGAAATAGTATTCTTTCAGAGCAGAATGGGAGAATAAGGTAAGATAATGCAGAAAAGGTGAAATAAGCTATGAGATCTGGTGTGCTAAAGAAAGCTCAGGAAATACAAAAATACATACAGCATATTCCTGGTTACTGTTAATTTGATCTGATCTTTTCCTAAGGATTGTGGTCATAGATCTCTTTGGCATGTGAAGACCCACTGACTTGGGACTGACTCCGCATAATCTGTAGTGTAAAAGCTGGTGAAAAACCATCTAGCATCACATTAGTTAACTGAAATCTATTCTCTTAAAACACATTTTTCAACCTTTTATCAGATACTCCCAACAGTGATTCCATATCAAAAGCCTCACTGCCAAGAATTTTGTTCGCTGTTGTTAATAGAAAGCAAAAGTTACTGTTGTGAAATGTTGGATAATTCATGATACTCCCACACTTCACTTGAAGTATTCCTTGTTTCTCCCAGAGATGTAAGAAGAACGCAACATGTATTCTTATATGTAGTAAAACTGGTGTTTTGAATTTACTTATTTTTCTTATGTTTTTCAACCCATCATTCTTTTTTATCTTTCAAGCATCAAGGGAAAACAAGCAAACTATTGTTTTCCTTACAAACCATCGCTGTGTTGTATTTTTTGAAAAGACATTGCTCACACATAGAAATCAGACTAGATTCTGATCGTTAGCTGCATTGCTGTCAATCTGCAGGAGCTCCACTGTCTGCTGGTTACAAATAATCACCCTCTGGTTTCAGAATGTGTGGCAGAGCATTAAATTCCTGTTGTCAAATCATCTCCCACGGACCACAGTTTTAAGGACATAATAACAAATTTTGGGGAAATTTAAAACAGGCATTATGGTCCGCCTTGGTAATTCTCTTCCCACACATCCAAGGGCACCATTTAATTGTTTCCAGAACAAGCAAGTGGGCTTTAACTTCTGCAACTTCACCTCAGACAGCAGGTCATTCTTCATATTTCTACTGTTTTCCAGTATAATGATTAATTTTGCATTTCCAAGTAAATTTATTGGCCCCTTCCCGCCCCCTACCCCTTTTTCATAACTGCAGCCTTTTCAAAGTGATTCACTTTTGCTCATCCAACAGAAGTTTGCAATGTCTTGTTTATCATCTCTTGTCCTAGCCGAGGATGTGAGCTCTTTAGAGCTATGCTTATTCCTGTATTTGGAAACCACTTTGTCCACTGTAGCAAAATCAAAACTCATACAAAGAAATACTTTTACCCACAGTAAGTGCATAACCCGTGAAACTTGCACCTGAAGGAAGTTGCTCAAGACAGCAATTTAACTGAATTTGAAAGGAGCTTGAACGTTTTGTATTGCTAACAGACACAGTTTTAATAGCTCATGCCAATGCACTTCTGGAAGAAATATTAACCTTCATGATGCAGACCTTAAACCAAACTCTTAACTCTTCTGTATCAGGACAAAGCAGAATTTACTACCTCTGTTTATGACAAAGCTTGTACATATTCCTTTGAAGCCTCTATGACTGACCATTCTTCAAGGGACAACACCAGATTAATTGCACCTTACAGCAATTACATTGCCTTGTATGGCAACTTGTCTGTTCTTTAATAACATCACCTGTCTTCACAGGGAAAAAACCCTCTCAAATTGCTCCTGATATTCTTCCCTGAAGAACCGCACAATCTAGGAAAGTGTGCATTGGTAGAAATAGTACGATTAGCCCCAAAAGCTAATATTCTGGTTTTTTGTCAGAACTCCATTTCACAGAGCAGTTTAAGGTGCAAAGCCACAGAGTATTTTGAAGAAAGAAGGTGGAAAATAGATAATTTAGTGTCACCTTTCCCTCTCCATTTGGATATCAAACACATTACTTCAGGACAGAATAACATATTTTGAGCAGAAGTTCTTAGGTTTAAGGAGGAAAAAATAGGCCTACTTGAAATGTAAAGACCTGTTTCAGGGAGATGTCAGAAATCAGATTAAAGGACACTCCACCAGGGATATATGAGCTTTGCTCTATGACCACAGACATAGTTCCCTTTGATTAACTTTGTCAGGAAGCCTAGAGTGGCCTAATCACAATACTAATAGCTCTTAAGTTAAGAAGCCAGTAAGACACATGCAAATTGTCAATGAGAAATTGCTTGGTCCAGAAAAACTTTCCAAGTACCTGAGCAACCCCATTGGCAGGAAAATTCAGCAGGTGTTTAATGGCAAAAACCTGAAAATGGCAAGTGTGTGAAATAAAAATAATGCTTTGATGAAATAGTCTTGTTTTATATTAATAAATAATGTAAAAACGAGAAACCAAACCAGTTGCAATTATAGTGTCACAAATCAAATTTCTCGCCTCAATACTTTAAAAAATGAAGTTTCCTGATATTTCCAGATTAGCTACACAAGTGTCTGCATCCTTGCCTTGATTGAGATAGGAGTGCTTTCCACAGGTCACCAAATGGTCATAGGACAGCCAAGAGAAGACTGGTACACGACCAGGACACAGGGAGCACATGCACTGGGTCCCCAGAACTCAGAATTGTTGCTTGACCTACTACATTTAGCCATCTGACAAAAAAGTGCATTATTTCCTTCCATTTTTATCATAGTAACACAGTGCAAACAGTTTAATAGATCAAAAGTTATAAAGCTCAAACCTACTAAGATCGTTCTCCAAGAAAAAGACACGAGAAAAAAACCCTGCAAACCCTTTTTACTACTATCAGGACTGTATTCTAGCTAACATATTAATGGAAACACTAAAAAAAAGTATTTGCCCATGCTAATAGAATAAGGGCTTACAATGCTTCAATTTATCAATGGATATTAATCAATGGATTTAGATAAACCACGAGGAAAAACTTTCCAGTTGTTGGGATGGTCAAACACTGGAATTATTGCTTGCAGAGCCTGTGGAATCTCCATCACCAATATTTTTAACAAAATGTTGCACAACCATCTGCCTGCCACTGGTTCATAGATAACTGAACTGTCCTTGGGGAAGAAAGATGGGATAGATCATCTTTTGAGGCTCTTTGTATCTCTGGATTTGTAGTGTTCCAGAATCACTCAGGAGCTTTGGTTCTTCTCTGAATAACTGAAATTTACAGTAAAGAAGGTATAAATTCATCTCTATTCTGATCTTTAGAGCCCCTCTGTTAAGATAAGAAAGTAAAAATGCTATCAAAGTGCTTATGACCTTATGTTGACTTTTACTAAAAGAAATAAGATCAATGATTTAAATTATGTTTGAGATTTCCAAATAGATACAAAATTTAGTGTACACTGTATGAACAATTAGGTCATTATTTAAATTGTTGCCAAAAAAACCCCAAACTCCAACATGTTGCTACAAAACTGAGCCAGGTGGACAGATGGGAATAATATTATTAAATACTTTATTGCCAGAGGTCATGTAACCAACAGCCAATAAAAGGAAAACCTTGAAGAGATAAGAGACAAAGACATTTCAGTTAGGAAACAGCATGCTCTGCAGGTGGTGTAGGTAGACATATTGCTTCTTAATTAAATCAAATCATTATTTATTTTCTTGATTTGATACAATCAGAAATTATTCTTGCTAACTTTTGAAGACCATTTGTTTAAAATCCCAAAGAGTTATCCGAGATTAACATAATAACATCCAAAGCGGACGACAATCAAGAACTCTGAAAATGAGATGAAAGTGACTTTTTCTTTTAATATAAACATTTTGTCTATTATTTACCCTTGTAGATGTGTTGTGTGCAAGAAGTGTGAGCCTCAACCATCGTTTTTTGTGCCTACTGGACATTTCAGATCTCACTCCTAATTGAAGTAATAGGCTGAAGAAGGGAATCCAACAGTAATAAACTCACCTGTATTTTGCCAATCCACACAAAATTTCAGCAGTTGTTTTCCAATATTTTAAATATTTTCTCAGATGCTGAAATACATTCATTTTATAATAAAATAATAAATAAAACAAAATATACAACTGCACATTTTTAAAACTGTTATGAAATACTTTTACAGATGCTACTGATAGTGAATCCCATAGTTGGGTATGTTATTTTTTTCACCTGATTTTCTTCTCATTGTAAGCCTGTCAAATTTTAACTGTTCAGATTCAAAAGTTTTATATCAGGTCCTGCCTCAGGCTGGATTTTGTTGGAAAAGTTTCCATTAAAAGGACTGAATCATTGCTGTAGCTAGAAGAAATGTTATGTTTATGCTACAAGTTTTTTAAAATTCACGACTCTTTACTGAAAAGATCAAGCTGCTTTGTACATTGAAGCACTTACTTGACATTTGACAAGAATCCTCCTGGTGTCAGGGATGTGCCCTTTTTTAACCCCATGAAAATCCACCCAAATTTGACCAAATGAGAAGATTTTGAAAAATCTCAGTATGGTCAGTAGAGATTTGTTACATGCTGGCAGTTTCAAGAGACACCATCTGCTCTAAGTATGTTTCATCCTTTCTCAGCTTCTACAAGCCAACCAGACATGCCATGCACCATTCCCACAGAGCGACTGTGTGTCGTGCCTTAGGGGGTGTGATGTGTGCGGGAGCAAAAGCATTTACCTGCAAGTGCTCTTCTTGTCTACCAAGGACTGTTGGATGGAACAGAATCCAATATTATACCGAGCCAACTATGAGTTGCACAATCTCTTTCTCCCTGCTAGAACAAGTTGAAAGTAAAAATCAGGCCCAAGACTCACAGTCCTTTTGATTAGTTTGACTTTATCCTTTGGTCTATGTATTTTGTGCCACTGGAGCAATGAATATGCAATGCCTTGTTTTGAAAGAGGGGTTCTAGTAACTTACTCAGTCCTGGCCATAGTTCCCCAGAGAAAGCTTATAGGTGCCTCCCATAGTTGAGACTGTCAAGGTAACATGGCAAAACAGGTAGCGAAGCCACAACTAGTCACTGAAAAGATAGTGTGTGTATTCTGCTGCAGCTGCGCCTAGGATTCTGCAAAAGAGATAAAGACAATAAAGAAATAAACTAAAACATTAGGAATCACCTGATTTGAAGTTTACCTTTGGAATTTTATTCTGCTTCACTTTCTTCATGTATTGCGGCATTAAGCCAGACAGTGTTCCTATGCAATTCCATATACCCCCTTCCTAAACGACGGATCTGGAATGAATGAGCATTCATTTATGTTAAACTCTATAAACGTCTAGTAAATATAGGGTGAGAATTAGAAGGTTTGCAGAAAGGGAACAAAAAGAGTTGTGATAGTCTTGTAGATGTAGGTTAGACCAGAGATGGTCAAAGAATGGCCAATAAGCCAAATCCAGCCTGCCATCACAGTGCATTTACCGTTTTGGCCCATTTGCTCCATGCTGCCTTCTCTTTCAAAAGGCTCAGGAAGCACTCAAAGGGGAACATATCTAATCGAATGGGAGGCAATGTTCGCAGGTCTATGATGAATGTTTTGGTCATAGCATAGGCACATGTCTGGTGACATCATGAGTGTGTAATAGGAGGTTATTTCGTCCTTCTACCCTGAGCATCCTGAATATTGGTAATTTATATAACTGCCATCATGAAAAAGTAGATTCTGTTTCTATCATTGCCAACAGAGCTCACATCACAGCTTGTCTAACCACATAAGCCAAACTTTCTGTAGAATGTCACTTGATATTTCTGAGATCTAATTTGTAGAAGAGTAAATGGTTGTCATTGCACCTACAATTTTGACTTAATATTCATGTTAGCTGTACAGTACTGAGAATGAATTAGAATAATATATGTTCTCTCTGTTTCAGTCCATAAGCCACTGCAAAACAAATAACTTGGAGTTAAAGTGAGGTTCTCAGGACCATAAAGCTGCTAAACTAAAACAGTGAACTGGCCCAATGATTCAGACACATTTGTTCAATACAGTATTAGGACAATACTAACTTCTGTAGCCTAGTATTATTTTGCTTATGATTTTTATTTTAATTTGTTATTAACTTATGACTAATACATAATTTATGTATAGTATTATATTCCTCAGCTTGCACAGAGGCCTATAAAGTTTGACTTTTAACATAAAGCAAATTTGGTCCTAAATACCCTTTCCACTCTTTTAAGTGGAATAATCATATTTTGGTGGAAGTGAAAGGAAACTGAATAACTGCACCTCAGTATCTTTTGGTACTGTATCTTTTGGTGAGAAGATGATCTGGCCAGATCATCAGTTTGCCTTTGGTTTTTCTCCAGCCATAAGGAGAATTCTGTTCCTGAACATGAACCATAATAACAAAACCCCAACATTTTCAGGACTAGTGTCCTGTATCTAAAAATCAGTAAAGGATGGTTTGTCTCACCTGCCCTCTAGGCCTGTAGTGCGTTCTCCTTCTAGGGGAACAATGTAACAGAAATTCTGGAAGAGCTGGTGTAAGCTCTGGGTTCCTTATCCTGTCACAGGAGCTCTCATGGGGAAAAGATAATTTGGTCTTACCACAAACTATTTTCAGGAACAATACTTTTTCATTTTTAAAGCACAGAGCAGTTGAACAGAAAAAACCTAACTACAGTGAAACAAAAGCTTCCATTTCTTTCTTCAGTCTTACAGGCACTCAAGGAAGTCTTTAGTGGTCCTATTGGACTTCAGCAGTACTACACAATTAAGTAAAATTAGTAATTATGTAATTTATTGCAGTCAGGCCTGTGGCTGCAATTAACTGTGGCTTGTATTAATTAGATTAAAGATTTTTCTAAATCACAGCCTATCTATAAAAGATTTACTTGTATAGCTACTTAAGTTAATGTGCCTTTCTGGAGGAGGAGGTGCTTTCTACTTTATTTTGAAGAGTTACAGCAGTTAAAGCCCTCATGCAGTTTTAGAGATAACATCTATTTGTATTTACCTCCCAGTGCGTGAACAGTCATACCAGTGTGACAACTTTACATGGTTCACACTGCATAAAACTTAGCAGAACTGTGCAGCTTCCAATACCCCAGCCTTGCTGACACAGTACAGCTTCAGTTAAGACAAGCCTTATCAGACTGGTCACACCACCTTCGTCACTAGGCTTGCTTCTTCCCTGCTAACACCTTTCTCGAAATTTTTTTCTCCCAATGTAGCAGCCAGCCTTCCATAATCTGCAATAGTCATCCTGGGCCTGAGGAAAACCATTTTCTGAACTAAAACTTGTGATCACTACTGCTTTCTGCAGGTACTGATGCCCTCGCTAAAAGTTTGACCCTTTCCTTTCCTCCTGTTTCCCCTAGTGCCCTCAATGGAATTCAGCTTAGGTGTTTAGTGACATGATAGTTTTGTTCTTTAAGGCAGAAAGAAAAGATAAAACTCCCTCTGATCAGCTTGCTAGCATTGTCCTTCTAGTCTCTGGAAGCTTTCACAAGGGACTTTCACATGGTTTTAATAAATTGTATGACTAAAGCAAACTACAGAAGGAGACACAGCTCCCATTTTGAAGTCCAGGGTCATTTTGGGCATCAACCAGTTCTCACTCACTTTCCACCTTTTCAAGAAGTCATTGCAATATCTTCCAGTCTAGACCCTCTCTCTTTTGAGTAGGGGCATAAACTATGTTGGGAGTGAGGAGTTAAGGATATAAAATAGTTCTGTTTGTTAAAAGAAGCTCTTAGGACCAGGATAAATTTCATTTAAATGAAATGTTTAAAGTTAGAGATAAGATTCAGATCTCTTACATGTCTACATGTCAGTATTTACATGTAAGCTATCTAGTGGAAATCTAGTCAATATAGTCAATAGAGCCTGGAGATTGATTTGACTTATCCTAAAGTAGATATCACAGGCCTGGTTCAGTTGTTGATGCACAGGCAACTAGAGACACTTCAGGTGCCCCAGGCTTTCCTGCCTGGCCTCCTGCCACAGGGCCAAGGCCACTGCATGGGGCTGGCTGGCAGGACCAAGGGAGCAACCCTTCTAGGGTAGTATTTGGGCATCAGATGGGAGACCTGGGGCACTTCACATGGCACTGGGAGCTCAGATGCAGGGCAGGGAAATGAATTGAGCTCTACATGTCTAAGTGTCTGAGTTAGTCACTGTAGGAATCTCCTTATCATCAGTGGAGACAAACAGGCAGCTTCAGATGGAAATACATCCGACCTATTTTAGGATTAGAAAAGCTGACCTCTGGAGATCTCAATTTCTCCCTATTGACCCTGAAGAGAGCCTAAATGTGACTAGGTCAGACTGAGACATCTAACTCCTAGGCGTCAAAGGAGGGATTCAGCTATCTCAGCAGGGGTGTCTACAACCCCAATTTGATGCTACCAGGTATGCCATTTGGCTTCCAACTGCCCCCTCAGAAGTGTGAAGGCCTCCCATAAGTCCTGCATAACATTTCCTAAGCTGTGCAGGTGTCCTGGGTATGCTAGGGCATGCAATGGCACCGTGTGGCTCTGTTCACACTCCCCTAAAGTTAGGTAACATGATTCCCATTCTAAGCGTACAGACTTACTTCAATTTTAAACATATTTTTGTCTTTCTCCTATAAAATAATTTTTGCCTTGCAGCCTTTCTTCTTTAAATCATTGAGAGGTCACTAACATATTTTTACATCAATAATAAAAACTAGTTCCATGCAGCTCTGCTTATACAATCCCCATTTTTGTTTGATCATATGAAAATGGAAGACATACATATATAAATCTTAGACGTAGACACCTCTTACTTTCATACAACTATTTCTAACTTCAGTATTATTCTGATGCCTGGAGTGCCCCAGCTTAACACACTGACAGCTTTGTAAGCTATTTCTTCTGTTCTGAGAGGATTTCCAATTTTTTGATTGTTTGGTTAAGAATCACAGATGCTCATCACACATATGAAAACCTAAAAACTACCCTTGATATCAGTCTGAGATGAGATGACCCACTTTGCAGCTCTTCCATCATTCAAAAACCAAATCCTCACCTGAAGTTCTTCTCAATCTTTGTTGAGGTTCTTTTTTCCCTCTTTTTCTTTATCATTCTCCCACTTGTACCAAACTGAGTCAGTTAATTATCTGCCTAGCTGACAAAAAGCTAGACCATAATATTCTGCTCATGAGTTAACGCTTTCCAGGTTTTATGTTACTTGTGCACTCCTTTAAAAATATTGTGTGGGATATGAATGGGATAAGGTCTACAACAACACAGAAAATTTGGTATGCAGTACAGCAATAGTTTACAAATATTTTAAACCATTCATGAAACAGCTAAAACTATATAAAGTGTATCATTAACATACTTGTTCTCTAAAGGTAATAAACTCCTGAGGGCAGGATTTTGCAAAACTAGGAATTTTTCTGAACACCTGGAACTGCACAAATACCACCACCAACCAGAGCACGCACAGGTTCATGTTTTATACCTGCATACACATTACTGAAATCAGGGTAAATTCATGTAAGTGTTTCTACTCACTGGAAAAATAAACAAGTAATAGCAAAGGGTGATGTCATAAAAATCACTCGAGGATAATTTTGAAACGGCTATCTCGAAATATTATCAAAGTACAGAAACAGTTAGTTTGCAATGACACAGCATGGAAGCAATGAAATGAAGTGTATGATATATACAAATATGAAAATTAAAATGTAGAAAATTTTGAGACTGGGTTATTTGTATGATAATTGAAAACAAGAACCATGCTACCAGATACCAACATGCGAATAAAATGGCATAATTCATTTTATATCTTATTGTTAGTATTCTTAAATTACCAGTCTAAGTTAAGGAGTGCTCCTCTGCAGGTGCCAAAGCAAGAATTTTCTTTCTGCGTCCAGTCAGAGGGGCCACCCCACCCACCCCTGTCCTGCCCGGGCCAGCGCCACCATTCCGCAGGAGGCAGCGAGGCCAGCCCTGCCTGGAGGCCTCTCCTCAGCCCCTGGCCTGGCCCTGCCACTGCCAGGGCAACGCCTCACCCAGTCCCAGGCCTCCTTCTGTTCTGATTGGCTGCCAGCACCCCCTCTCATGCCACCTGGCTTCTAATTGGCTGATTGATGTCAGCACATCCATGACCAGCCAATCAGTGTGGCAGCAGAGGCCCTGCAGGAGAAGCAGCATGGTGCTGCAGCAGCCATGATGCCTGCCTGCCTCTGAGGGGCTGGCAGTGGCATGGGGGCTTCCTTGGGCTTTGCTGGGGGAGCAACTAGCAACACCCCAACTAGCAATGAGAGAAAGTATTTTGAGCAGTAACAGTGGCTTTAAACAATCATTAACAGACTGACTTCCTAAAAACACTTTGGCTGCTTTGGGTCATTTCTTTTATCTCACTTTAATGTGTAATCTTTATCTCAAAATGGACCCCAGTTCAGAGAAATGAAACATTGACATGAAAATGCTTGCCGTCTCTTTGTGCCTTCCAATATGACAGATTTCTGAATAACTGTCAAGCAGGACAAATAAGAGTCAAAAGAGCTCTCAATACCAATTTCACCGCTATCACACTTCCTAAATGCACACACACACATCCATATGATTTCCATTTATAATTGTGAACGTACTTTTTCAAACATATTTTCCACATATTCAACAGAATAAAAAGGAGTGCTGCAAGGAACCACCACAGGTGCAAGGGACAGCTTGTATGTGTTAAGACAGAAGGTGGAAGATTAGCTAATGTGAAGGTTGAAGACTAAGGATTTGCTGATAGAAAAAAAATAATATTTTGCCTGGGAATTGAAGGATTTAGAGCAGAGCCAGAATGTTGACTACTCCAGCTTTAATCATTAAAGAAAATCTTATTCCTTCCACTGTCCTCTAGATCTAGTTGCATTATTGGCATTTTCTTAGAATTTAGGATGAATGTAGAGTCTCCAATCTATTTATTGTGGTTTGCATGTAGAACTGTCTTTGCTTTGCATGAAAGGTTCTGTCCTTCAGTAGGGATTACATTTTTATTCTCAAAGTACACAAAAGATTATTTCAGTGTGGTAGTGTCAGAATAATTTTGGATCACTGTCCTCCTTTGCTCTCATTCATAAATACTCCATCTCTTTTCCCCACACATATTCTGGCAAAGCTTTAGACCTCAGAAACAGGTTAAAACACATTGACATTGGGGGATGGAATTACAGTAACATGGAAACCATAGTTCCACCTGTAAATGGAGAGTCTGTTTTATGTGGGCTCACTAAGGCAGACGTAGGAACATCACAAGTGTTCATGTGAGCTATGTATATTGCTTTCCCACCCACACAGCCGCAGAAGGTAGCCTTCAGTGGAAATGCATGGAAACTGCCTAAATGAATATGAAGTCATTGAGAAATATTTTCAATTCACAGAAGAAATTCTGATCCCTGTAATGAATCAAGCCCTGTAACTGCTATGATCTGTTTAACTATGATCATTCATACCCCTAATAATCCTCCAATTTCTGAAGTCCGTAGCTCTCTGAGGTTCTCTCTAGGAGGCTGTCCTCTTTGAAGTTTGAATCTTGCCCAGAGTAATCTGCTATTTTATTTGGTAAGTAGATAAAAAACCAGACATACAACAACAGGATGAGGATGAAATTACAACTTCTTACTTATGAAATGCTGATATCACCACCTCTTTTTGTCTTTCACAACGTTATAGATTGAGGTTGAAAGGTGAAATTCATCTTGAAACAGGCACTCTGAAGGACTTTGTTATGGAAGAATCCATTATTTCAGTTAAAAATAATATAAAGAACATGTATGTCTTATATCCACATTTTAGCTAAGCTCACATGAGCATGCACATAGTTTAGCTGAACAATAGAATCAACATCCTCAAGGGTATTTAGGTATCTAGCTCCATACCTTTGAGCATTTGGGACTGAGCTTTTTAATTCTTTAAATTACCAACCTGTAAATAGGATCACTTTCAAAACATGTCAGGTTAAATTTCTATTCTTGGTACGCAGCTTATGATAAGAATTAAGGGAGGTCCCAAGTTTTGTTCCCACACTTTGCAGGAAATGTCTTTCAAAATGATCTCTCTTGCTGTAAATTTAGTGGTGACCTTTATCCATAAAAGAGTATGATCACAGTTTCTAAGCACCCCCCATGGATCCATATTTTCTTTGGTGATCTAGATTTGCAGCTCGCTCTTTCTGTATCTCTGCAGAATACCTTGGGTCTGTTCCTCTGAATAATTCCCAGCTCTTCACTGAGCTTATAGTGTAGCTTCTCTTACAGGCTGTTTTTTGCTGAGGTCTTTCCCCATTATCATCCCAGCATACACCATTTTTTTTTTTTCACAAGACACTGGATGCTTGTAATCATTTAGATTCAGCACACTGATATTTTAAGGTGTTTCTGTAAATGCATCAGCCAGGAATTCCTTCCATCCTGCATAGGTAATGATCACTTGATCACACTTTATTCTCTCACAGTTTCTGCAACAAGAACAACGGATGAAAAGGAATTCTTTATCATGTTTTTGGCAGAGTTTCTCAATATTTTATATAGCTTCTTAGTTACCAATATGGTTTTCAAGAACAGTGAAAAGATCAGCTCTTACTGATATAGATCTGCTTTCCAGCTCACTTCTTAGTCACCCATTTTACGTACAGCTGTGCTAACAGCCATTGCAACTAATTCAAAAGACTGTTTCCCTCAGGGAGCATATTCACTGCCATACTGCTCTTCAGACACTTTCCTGTGGTCTCATATCTCACAAGAAGATGCTGAAATATTATTGAACATTCCTGAAGTAAATAGAACTGAATTCATTCTCAGTTGTTCTCTGGGCCTACATTCATTCTTCTGTGGTTGTTTCCACTGCTACAATGGATAGCTGAGCTTTTGGGGAAATTGGTGAGGAAAGAGGCTTTGGTTTGGTTTGGTTTGGTTTGGTTTGGTTTGGTTTGGTTGCACCTGACGTTTAAGAACCAGCAAGAAATAGAAAGTAAATGGCTCAAGAGACAGTGAGAAAAGGAACTCTCTTTTGCTAGGTTGCTTCTTTAAATGTTCAATGCTGAGAAAATGTTGCTGTTTGCTAGAAAGGGAGCAAATAAAAATGCAAATACACATCCTCTAAATATTCCTACTATCCCCCAACAAGGGCTGCTACTTTCAGAGTCTTAGAAGACGACCTATGTCACAGATAAAGTTTAAGCTTTTGGGTCATTACTGTGATATAGGTCCCTTTCTGAAGAGTATCCGAAGGAGGCATGCCACACCTTCCACAAGGAGGGTACAGGGTGTTGCTCCTATGCTTCTCACTGGCCAGACCAGAGCAGCAGTCATAGCTCTATTTCCCTTCTGCTGCTCCTCCCCTCATGAAAGGCCATTGCTAAAGTAGGACAGAAGGTTGTGTTCTAAGATGACCTCACCAACATGAATTTGCAAAGGACTCTTTGCCTAGCATAGACAAGGAAAGTCACATTTCTAAACACATTATCTTATCACAGACAATCCTCTGGATCTGAAGAAGGGTACTGGAAATAGACTGCAGGAACTTCAAGCTAGCAGTAAGAGAAAATCAGCCTACTTCAGAAATGTTTTAAATGAAATATGTCAAATTAGGCACTGACAGGACAGGAAGATGGCACACTTGCAGCCATTTATGACATTTTTTTGCCTTTAATGGGAGCAAACAGCTGCAGTGATCCTGCTAGCACTCTGCTTTTAGTTTGAAAGAGAATAGCTATGCTTGATGCTGTTGGGTTTCAGTTTAGAGCAAATGAGTCATTGCTACAGCCAAAGATAATGGCTGAACTGAGAGGATATTTCATACGAACTCTTTTTCGCAGAATTCACTGAGTCCCTGATATGACAAAACTCACGTCTAGCACATAGAATCATAGAATAGTTTGGGTTGGAAGGGACCTTTTAAAGGTCATCTAGTCCAACCCCCCTGCAATGTGCAGGGACATCCTCAACTAGATCAGGTTGCCCAGAGCCCCATCCAGCCTGACCTTGAACGTTTCCAGGGATGGGGCATCTACCACCTCTTTGGGCAACCTGTTCCAGTGTTTCACCACCCTCATTGTGAAAAACTTCTTCCTCGTGTCTAGTCTAAATCTCCCCTCCTTTAGTTTAAAACCATTACCCTTTGTTCTACGTCCTCCCTGCCTTGATGGAAGATGATTTTAATCTTGAATAATAACCTGTAACAGATTATCTTTTCCACTGAGATTAAGTGAACCACCAACTGATAACACTTAATATTGCTAAGCTTTAAAGGGTGAGAAGAATTTATGTTCCAGCCTTCTTTTCTCTTAAACTTCTTGTATCACCACCATTGAGGAGTGTTCCCTCTTGGACACTCACCAGCCTGATGGACCAGCATCTGGACATGACTCCTTTAGGCTTCACTTTTATGCTCGAGTAGGTTGCATATGCACCCAAAACCCCTCGAAGACCAGGGAACTTTTGCCACTGGTATCCCCTCACTCTCCCTGTTCACACTCACTCTCCCTTTACTCCGTACCAAAGGGCCTGCAACCTCTCCACTTCTTCTAGCCTTCAGTCTTCCCTGGAGTCTGAGGAATCTAACTCACTGTCTACAAGTTTAACTTAGCTATCTGCTTTTCTAGTTGCAGTATCCAGTTCATGGGTTTTTTTGGAGCTGGTGTATCAGCATACATCAGAGATTTCAGTCACAGTGCAGTTCAGCAGACAGTAGGAAATTTACCTGCATCTCTCCCTTTGCTTCTTCTCTCCTTTGCTGTGGGAAACGTTTTCATTATTTGACCTAGCAGTTCTGGAGGAAGTTCTGATTAAAAGGAGACACAGGCAGTGGTTTGACCACACCCTTCACTGCGTTATACAAATATCCAAAGGCCTACACGTTCACAAGTGATAAGAAGGATATTGCAAAACTAGCCCAATGCAAGGCACCTGGTAGATTTTGGAAACCTCCATCCCATCTGCTCTCAAGCAGTCATCTCATGTACCAAGGAGTGAATATGCATACTTACTCATTCATTATTCCTCTCCATGACTACAAATGAAGATAAGCTTCTATCTGTTCTTACAGCAGCTGTTCTGCCCACAAATCCAGAAGGCCTAGTGCTTTATCTATTTCACAAAAAGTGAAAACACGTTGCTGATTTTATTTTCCTAGAGTTTTTCTCTTGCAGGTTAGGCCAGGGAAGATAGACTGGATATCTCAGCATTGTATTTCCACCTTCTCCTAGCCTCCCCTATCCTGGTGCATTCCCTGTTCACCACATGTTTCTCCCTGCCTAGGCCCATAGGACAAAGAGCAGTCACAGAGAAGTTCTTGGGATCCATCATTGCAGAGCACCTTATGGAAGGCGCTGAAGGCCAGTGAGAAGCCTAGTTTGTATGGTCTCTGTTCTCTGAAGGGTCACAATACGCCATGGTTGAGCACAGCTTAAAAGAGGGGAACATAATACCTCTGGCTATCCTGCAATTGCCTCAGCCCTACCTTTTGGCTTTCCTCTCATATCCTGAGGATTTAAAAGCCTTGGGGAAACTAGTGGAAGGAACAGAGAAATCCATTGCCCCAGATGAAGCTATTTATACACCAAGTTTATAAATTCAGTCAGAAACCAGAAGACTTCCCAGCAAGATCCCCAAATTTTCACAGGATTTGCACAGTGTGTGTTTCAACATAACATTACCATCTTTTCTCTGTGCAGCTCTTGAGATCACTTGCAGCAAAGATGGGCTCAGCAATCCAGAAAAAAGAGACTTGCAGATGTTAATGAATGTAGAATTCATCTAGAGACAGAAAAATATCCTAGAGCAATTTAAAGGATAACGTCATTCAGAAAATGGCCTTGCAGTACCATCATTGACCTTTTTGGCAAAGGATGGCCATTTCTTCAAGTCTGGTATTTCTCAGACCTCAGCTTGTTGGCAGACCATACTGTTTCTGACTTAGTCAATCCACTTTTACAGTTTCTTTGTTTAGAGATATAGAGTATTTTTTCTTTTTGCCATTGCATATTAACATTTAGAGCTTGTCTGTCTGTTGGCCTGGAGGTCTCCCTCAGCATCATTTAATCTTTGTTATCATTGCAGTGGAGTGGAGTGGAGAAGAGAGAAGGTCTATGTGGACCATAACGCTTGTGACTTTTCAAAGAAAGACTGATGCTTTTGTATCTCGTGTAAGAGATATTAAAAACAGCTTAGTCAATGAAACTGCACAAACTGTGTACCAGACAGTTGGTCCATCCTTTCTATTTCAACTTATTTCACCACATGAGAAGTAGGAAACCCTCAAATATGGTCAGCCCAAGAATGAGTAATCACCTTTGCTAACAAATGTTACTTTACCAACTAAGTTAAGGAAAAAGATAGAATCAATTTTGTTACAGAAATGTACCAATGAGGAGACAGGCCTGACCAATGTCCACTGCTCTCCAGAAAAGTCAAGAGGATCTGTGAATACCAACTAGCAAAGTCATTTCAGGGTCTTTAGATGAAAGATGTGCCCCACAGTCATCCCATTGCTGCTGTGGACCCATAGAAACTCAAGCTTTTTTCTTCTACTCCATTTATAGAAAATAAGCAAAGACTATGCTTCTCCAAGCATGATTTACATTTGCCATAGCATTAAATAAACATCTGCCCACTCACTTTGCTCCATTTCAGCTGCAGTGATATACTTTGTACCATGGAGCTCAGGCCGCTTGAAGTCCCTAGACAACCAAGTGCTGGCGTAAGTATTGCTTGGAATTTAAGCTAGCGACCAAAGGCTGAGCATCTCTTAGCTTTACCCCTGCAGCAAGTGATCTCTCAGCCAGCAAACTTCCTCTACTTCACCAAAATACTTCTGCCAATGACCAGGTCCTCTAGGACAAAGCTTGAAGCTATCACAATCAGCATGGGTTTAGTAGATATAAATTCACTTGTTTAGGTTTATTATTATTATTATTATTATTATTATTGTTTTATTATTTTATTTTATTTTATTTTATTTTATTTTATTTTATTTTATTTTATGGTAGCTTGTATTTTTATAAGCCTCCATAACTTCTACCTTCAGGAATAGTTTTTGTCTCTGCCCTTTCAATATATGTGTTTTCCTGCTACAGCTACCCATGATTACCTCACTGCAAAAATTACTTACAATTATGTGGCACATCACAGCCTTGCTTTCAGCTTTTTCACTAAAGGATTTCAAGGACCAGAGTGGTTCCTAAGATAATTCAAGTGAGCCATGATCTTCCCTTCTCTTGTCTTCAGGGTATGTGTCTAGAGGCAGCAAAAAGGAAGCTCTGAAAACTTTCCCAATGAAAAACCCCCACCTCGGTCCCTTCTACGTACCTAAAGGCTAATTACTGCAACTGTGATATTCAGGCATTCTCAAAATAATTTCTTTCTGACACACACTCTGCTGACGTACAATAAAAGCTTTTAAAAATATCTCCCTTCACCTTTCATACTCATTCACATAGAAAACCCAGCTTGTTGAATTTCTAAATGTTAATTCACAGCTCTTCATTCACCATATTTATAATCTTTTTTCCTACATTAGTAGCTGTTATGTAATTTTCTGTAGTTTAAATGCCAGCTTCACTTACCTATCTGCATACATAGTTGCTGAGATTTCTTGAATATCTTCATGAAAATGTAGAAAAGAGAAAGGCTTGCTCAGACTATTCAAAGTGTATAGACAGACTTCAGTAACCATGAAGTTCTTAAAGTATAAGGGAAAGCAAGCTGGTTTTGCAAATGGAAACAAAAAAAAATCATGCAGTTTTATGTCAGTTATCTCAAAAACATGTACAGATTACAATTAATTTCAAATTTGCCCTGTGTTCATTAAACACTCAGGCAGTTCAAGTCTATTCAGAAAAGAAAAAAGGCAGGAAACTTCAGAAAGAGAATACATATGTTTCTGAAATCAGGGTTTCCTTAACGTATTTTTAATCATTACTCTTATAAATGGAAGGACCTGTTAATCTAAATCCCATTTCAACTGACTTAGGGAGACATGCGTAGACACTAGCAGTTAGATGATTTCATAGCAGTGGGATTCAATAGCTTAAAGATGTAGAGTTTGTGAGGAGTAAATATTCATTCTTAGGAAAGGGCATTGATGACCTGAGGGTAAAACATTCACTGATATTCTAATCAGAAATCATTTGAAATAGAGTATCATACTGAGGTCCATTCACAGCCGGATCCCTGTTATTGTAGCCGCTAGGTAAGCAAACAAGATGAAAAATGCCTAAATGAGTCTTTGGGTAGGAATTAGATTGATATCATCCACTTATAGCATAGAAAGAAAAATTAAAAAAAAAAATTCACATGCAGGGAGGAGAATAAAGTAAAATAAACAGCAATGTGGCTTCTATTTCCCTTCCTAAAACTTGCCAGATTTTAGGAATTGCGTGTGTACTTTTGTACCTTGCACAATTTTATCCTCTCTCTTCTTCCTCTCCAGATTCTTTTTATACTTTAAGTAAGTCAAAGCATTGGCAACAAACTGTACTATTAACTCAAAGGTAGATACATGGTCTGGCAGACTTGAAGCTGGGATAATGAAAGGGTCAAGCTCCCTGACTGCCACCATACGTCCAAGCCAAGTCAGCTCATACCTAACTCTGAATGGCCTGAGGCCAGCAGCAACCTAAGTTTCTACCAGGACACCCCCAAGGTGCTCACATTCCTAGTTTTGGCAGAACTGCCAGCTTTTGGAGCAGTGATTCTACAATACGCAGGCTCTGTCAGGACCTATCACTTTCATTGTACCAGCAGGGCCTAATTAAGTTGCTGTTCTCAAGAGCGTTGTCACCAGATTGCCATTTGCTCCAATAAAAGGGGAAGGAGAAGAAAGTAAAAGCAGAGTAACGGAGTAGGACTGTTGCTACAGATCGTTACCAAAGCAACGGTCAAAGGCAGGATCTCTATTTCCTAACTTTTTTCACAATAACTGTTCCACATAACCAGACCTCTTCATATGGGTGATGGCTGAAGCACTGAAGACCATTGCTGAGCAATAATTCACACCTACAGACAGTTCTGCCAATCCAGGAAACGTTTCTTTGAAAGTGAGTACAATTAAACCATATTTCTGTGTTCACTTGTTTGCATTTTTTAATCACTGTGCTCGACTGATGGACAGAGCACTCCCCCTTTCTGTTCCCACCCACAAATGAAGGCAAGACCTAACTCTTCTTCCACCTCAAACTGCATGCTCCTCAGGACAAAAAGCTCTTTGAAGACTTTAGGGCAGATAAATTACTGGTGGTTCTGACAGCTCTGTCAATATCAGTTTTCATTGGTTTGCCAAGATGGTCACCACTTCACTGAAGCATTATAAAACATGCAAAGTCATCCACTCAAAACCTTTAACAACACAACATGGTCTGGAAAAGGCTCTGCAGGAGAGTTTCTTAGGCTGCAGCCTCTGCAGGGGCTCAAGGATGCCCATAGCCTTGGACTTCCTCTGGTCCTCCTGTTCCATTTGACCCTTCTCCCATTGCTTTTCCCCCACTGCTTTAGCTGAAATGACTCCACGCTTCCTGATCCAGTCACCTTTTCATAGCTACATTCTCCAGTCTTGTCCTTTGGCCCAACAGCAAATGTCCTTTCCCTTGAGTACACCGCAAAGTCTTTTCCTCCCTAATTAAGAGGTTTCTAAATTGGGATGATGGAGGTGGGTGGGAGCCAGGATATTGTAAACTACACAGGGAAAGAAGTATGAAAACTAATCTATACATACATAAGTAATACGCTGCAGCTACAATATTTCATCAATTCTATGTTCATTATATATGACTAAAAATAAAATTTAATTCCATTGAGTCATGACCAAGGAAATAAACAGGAGATTTTCACCCCTTTCTGTTTACAAGTGTTCGTCTCATGACATTGGGATGTTGCCCTCTTTCACTTGTCTTCCTGCAACACCAACTACCCTTAGTCCCAATTGGTCATGGGCAGGACTCTATGAGAAATTCAGAGCAAAGCTAGGAGCAAGAACTTGACTGCAGTTCCTTAACAAAAGTAAAGCAGAAATATAAAAGGCATTAGCTCTTTTTATGAGAGCTAGGACTGCTGTGGAATGCAGGCCAATTAAATAGACATGCCAATTTGTACTAACGTCTTCTTTATCTGGTGCTTCTACCTTGCAAGAATACTGGGGCTGGATGGTATTAATGTGCACTACAGCAGTTTCCTGCAGTTACTTTACCTAACACACAGTCTTGGCAGCGTTGTCATTTCAATTTTTCATACTTTCTCTTTCTCCTTATAGAGCTTCAATCACCTGTCAAATAATAATCCTAGATATCAAACCACTTAGCTTATCTATTTTATTATTTTTTAAATCTGGGTAGGTTGAACTGCCCTATAAGCTCCCAAATTTGCTTAGGCGTTTAAGTACTACTCTCTCTTATCTTCAGACTAGTTTTGGAGCCGAAGGCGATAAGTTTTTTTGTACATCTATTTGCTCTATTACAAGTTTTAGGTTTTTTTCTTTGGGAAAGGCTTATTTTGGCATGCCAAACTGAAAAGATTTTAATGGAATGAGGAATGAAAAATGACCTGTTAAGGACATGCCTACCGTGCAGACAGTTAAAGAATTAAAGTTCAGCTTGTTAAAAATATATTCTGACAGACATTTTCTGGCTGTAAATACTGATTTGATTTAATAACAACACTCTGTGGGGACCTGTCAAAATTGTTGATGGAAAACAGGCAGGGAGGCCGATGTGACCTGCCTTGCCTTCCAGGCTCCTTAGCTCTCAGGATGGACGGCTCTTGGGTCACCAGGCTCACTGGGAAGGGAGAGGTCAAAAGTGCTGACCAGCTGCCCGGCTTCCTGGGCTCCTTCTCTGGCCAAGAGTCAGTTCCCTGACCACAGTATTTTTCAAAAATGCCATTTTACATTAGTTCTCCTAAGGAAAAATTCTAAGAACTTTCCATTTCACAGAATATTTCACATTTCTAAACTGTTGTTCCAAATCAAAATGGTAAATAAATTGCAAATGGAAAAGCTTCCCTGTGCGTCTAGTCACACACAGTTCATCGGACCAGTAATGTAATAAAATGGTGGTTCTACCCCTGAAGTCTGGAAGACACATTATTTTCTGCATGCTGTTTCTGCTGCCTTGAGTGATTAAGTTGGGCCATGCTGCAGCTAGTAAGAACGTGACCATTGGCTTGTAACAGAGCTGGGACCTTACCTCTTTATGTAGCTAAAACATTAGCTTCATAGCATAGCTCCAGCCACACACAGGCCACTAAAGAGACCTTCTGTGTAAGGCTTGCCGTTGATTCTCGTGATCAGCCAGTGGCAATTCTTCTGATTACTTCAGTGAATGTTGAGAATTATACAGGAAAGTGGAGAAAAATGGTTAAATGTCTGGAAAAGATTTACATGGGAAAAGAACGAAGCTCAAAATGCATACAGCTTAGCTAAGCAGTGACTCAGAGGGATCTGATTGCCATCCACAAATATTTCAGAGAGGTTAAACACATGGTTGGGGAGGAACTACTCAGGATAACAAGGGAAAGGAAGCAATATGATTGCAGACAATTTGGATTGAACTGCAGGCATATCTTCTCAATAGCATGACTGGTTAGACTGTGGAACAATTTGCAAGTGAGGCGGTGGTCGTCTCAGCATTTTGGCCATTTACTGCCAGATGGGGAAAACACGTGGTGATGAATAATCCTATTGTAGAAGTAGATGGACTTCACAGAGTTTTCATAAGCTTTTTCTATTCTGCTTTCAAGATTCTGGGATGTCAGGATGAGAACAGTAGAAGCAGATGAAAAAGGTAGAGACAGGTAAAATTGTACTGCTGTTTGCTGCTTTAAGAAAGTACTATCTCTAAGTAACCAGAGTTATTTTCATTTTTCATTCTATATCATTTTAAAATGCTCTTTTTAAAATGATCCTATTATTTCACTCCCTTCACTCTGAAATTTCCTTACTTTAATAGCACTGAATTAAAATGGAACTAAAAGAAGCATAAACCATCTGCATTTCTTCTTGCTTGAAACTAAATAGCAACCATTATGCCAAACAAATAATATTTAAATAGGCTTACAGAATGCTGTAGTTACACCAACACTAAAAAAATATATATGCACATTTTCATTCTTTTCTGTCCTTGGGTAATGACAACATTAATAACTTACATTTATATGGGACTTTTCTGAAGGGAGACCAATTGCTGCACAAACTATTTTCACAGACAGCATACAAAACACTTTTCACTCATAAGTGTTAGGCAGTCAGCTAAAGGCTGAAGAGAGCATAGCGTTAGAGCTCTGGGTTTATACAGCTTGGAGAGAAGGATGCCTCCAGATGAAATAGCAGCATCACGTAGGCCAGGGCTGAGCACATTTCTTACATCAGTAATGACTTTTGGGAACAAGGGTGGCATGAACAGCATCGCCATCTCAGCTTTGCAGGAACGAATGAGAGATTTTGAAATGCAATGTGTGCTTTATTAAGTATGAGGAAAGGATAAGATCAAATTTGTACCACCTAAAGACAGAAAGGAAAATACTGCCCCAACCTTAGGATTTGAAAATACCTGTTTGAAAATGAATTTGAAATACTGGATTTAAATTGCTTGAAGAGTGTTTTCTAGAGAGTGTGGTAATGCATAGCATAGTAAAGGATGTCATACTTAGACAGAGGCATAATTTCTAACTCAATCAAGATACGTGTCCTGACATATTTACATTACCTAAAAGTTGGCCTGTGTAATGCAGCAGAAAGAAAAACCACAATTGCACCAGCGTTCCAACTTTGTAAACCAGCATGTTCCATATGCTCTTCTTTAACTACCCATACCTTTTCCAAGCCCCGCACCAACCCAAAACTGAGCTACAGCAGAACACAGTGAATGGCCATTAAGTTCTAGATATTAAGAAACTGTAAATTTTATTCATGCACTGACATCTCTCTCCAAGAGTCTGGTATCCTTAGCTATCAAAGGCTTTCAAAAGCACCTACCTTTAAGCTTGGAAAATGTTTGGAAGACAAAATGTGCTTACAGCTTAGCACTTATGTAAATGAGAGAAAATCAGGGCAGAAACTGTCATGTCGTATAATTTACGTTAATTGCAATTCACGCTGTTGGATAAGTGCTTAATATTAAACAATTGAGCAAAGATAGGTGAGACCAGTAGAACAGGTTTCCTGGAATAAATGATCTCCCAGGAAGAGAGTGAAGGAGATATGCTCTGTCCCAGGCTTTTTGTCTCAGCACTTATGGAGTACAGAGCAAAACAAAAGAGGTCATGAAACAGAATGAGGACAGAGGTGCTGAAAAAAACACTGAGCATCCCTACAACGTGCAAAAACACAGTGACTGAGGGGTCAGGGGAGAGACAGAAGAGCAGAAATGAGGTGCAGGTGAAGTACAGCTCAATCAAGCTTCAGCTGATTGTCCAAAGAGGCACCCACTGTGGACAAAACAGCACCTGGGCAGATTGCTGCTGAGAGGTAAGTGCAAAGCTAGAAACCAGGGTAAAGAGATGGTTACAATAATAAACTGAGAGGATGAAGGGCTGGACAAAGATTTTAGGAGTAAACTCAGAAAGGTTGCAACTATATTAGCCCGGATTCCAGGCTTCCTTCAACATAAAGGGACCTTCACTTTTCATAGGATGCACTTAAAAAGCAAAAGCTTTTTATATTTTTCTAGCCACACTGCTCTCCCCCAGTGGAGCTCTTAAACATGAACTTCTGAGTCCTAGATCCATCAGCCCCTACACAAAGCTGGCTCCTGATGCAGGGAAACTCTTGTTAGGGAAACAATTTACAACCTCATGTTACTGGCAGAACTGATTTGGAATAGTTTCCATGCCTTATTCCTTGCCTTGCCCACAGCTCAGGCTCTCCCTGTGATGTCTCCTCAGCAGCAGCCCCAGCGCATCGCTGCACACATCAGGCAGCAGCCGCCCTGTGAGGATCCGACTGTCTGAGAGCAAATCAGTCAGGTCAGGTTGCCCAATGGGCTTGGCTTTCTATAGGGCCATGCTACACCTATGCCTGGAGCATCATTTAGATGTAAGGCATTTGATATTTTAAGATTTCAAAAGATCAGGCTTAGTGATGTTATAGAAAAGTGGAGAGAGAAAAGCTGAAGTTTGCCAAAGGCAAACACAAAATAACAGAGAAAAGAGGAGCATCAACATTGCATCAAACTTTATATTGGCTAAAATCTTCAGTGTAACTCCATTTACTTCAGTGACTCCAGAGTGCATTTGGCCCACTGCATAGATAATGGTCTACACTCTGGCTCTTGTATTTCTACCATGTACTTGGATAAAAGGAGTCTGTCTAGCTTTCCGCCCACTCCTCCTGAGGGAAAGGTGTTTTATTATAACAGGAGCAACATGCAGTGGGGTCTGCTCTGTACCTCTCACCAACAAAAGCCAAAGATGACTGTGACCCTCTGAGATTTCATACTTTGCAATCAACCAAATGCGAAAAGGGCTGGAACACCTCAGCCATGAAAAAGAAGAGTAGAAACCTATCTGTCTTATGCCTTTGTTGCACATAGCTTTTCATTTTAGGCCTTCTTTAATCCAATATAGCAGCCTATAAAATACATCTCCATTCTACCGTCTCTTTTAAGGGAAGTCTCTTGATGATTTTTTGTTCTCTATTTCTGCTCAATCGGATTGTATCATATTTTTTCTCTTCACATTTTCTCTCCTCCTTAGGCTTTCAAGCTCATTTCTCTTTTACTCTGTCTACACCCATCAATCCCTTTTCTTCCACCTATCCAATGATGTCTCAAATTGTCTCTTTGAAATAAACACTGAACTCGAGTCTTTTCAAGTCCTCAGGTCTATAAAAATCTGTACAAATTCACTCCCTGGTCATGGGTGCAGTTTGTGTTACCAATTCACTTTGTAAAAAATTCAAAGATGTATAAAAATTAGTTTTAATGCTAAATATTAGTGTATTTTTGTGGAATGCCTAAAGCAAAGCAAAATCTGAATGCCAACAAACCTGAGAAAAATTATAGAATTATCTTTGAGAGCAGCCCTGTGGAGAAGGACTTGAGGGTAATGGTGGATGAAAAATTGGACCTGAGCTGGAAATGTGTGATTGCAGGCCAGAAAGCCAATCGTATGCTAGGCTGCATCAAAATAAGCATGGCCAGCAGGTCAAGGGAGGTGATTCTGCCCCTCTGCTCCACTCTTGTGAGACCCCACCAGGAGTACTGCGTCCAGCTCTGGGGTCCCCAGCGCAAGAAAGACATGGATCTGTTAGAGCGGTCCAGACGAGGGCCATGAAAATGCTCAGAGGGCTGGAGCACCTCTCCTATGAAGAAAAACTGAGGGAGTTGGGCTTGTTCAGCCTGGAGAAGAGAAGGCTCCGGGGAGACCTTATTGTGGCCTTTCAATATATAAAGGGAGCTTATAAGAAAGACGAAGACTTCTTACTGAGGCCTGCAGTAACAGGACGAGCGACAACAGTTCTAAACTGAAAGAGGGTAGGTTTAGATTGGAGATAAGGAAGACATTCTTTATGATGAGGGTGGTGAAACACTGGCACAGGTTGCCCAGAGAAGTTGTGGATGCCCCAACATTGGAATTGTTCAAGGTCAGCCTGGACAGGGCTTTGAGCAACCTGATCTAGTGAAAGATGTCCCTGCCCACAGGATTGGGTTGGACTAGATGATCTTTAAAGGTTCCTTCCAACCCAAACCATCCTATGATTCTTTAATTATTTAATTTCTTAGATCAGTAAATACTGTCCACATTCCTTCCATTCAGAATAAAAGGTGACCTTCTTCAAACTCCCCGATCAACACTATTGAAGGCAAAGACGGGAAATCAGTTTCAATCACAGTTGCTTGGTTTCAGTGTTTTTCAAGAATTTGGCTTCCCTACCAAGTAAAGATATCTGCTGACAGTACAGTAAACACTATTAAATACCTTAAAGAATGTGGTTTCTACTAATTCCTTTCTTAAACTGGGTAGCCATCTTGTGTTAAAAAGTATAGCTTAACCCCTTTTGGGGAGTCTCACAAACAGATTTATAGAAGATGCATGTGAGAAAATGTGGACCATTGGTATGTATAGCAGTAACAGTATAGAATAAAAGCATCTCCACTGTTATTAAGCTGAGGTGTCCCCATTTATCAGTTGTGATTTATACAGAACTGTCAGACATTTAGGGATTCCTGACTGATATCAATTTCAAATGCCTGGGTCAACCGTTACCTGATTTTTACTTAGTTTTCCATCTGAATGCCTATACTAGTACAAGTAAAGTCAGAAAGTGGCCACTAGGGTTTCTCCTTCAGTTAGCAGAACCAAAGCTGCAGTCAGAAAGTGGAACTCAAGTTAAAAAAAAAAAAAAAAAAGAACAAAATTGTCTTAATTTCTTACTGACGCTCATAAGAAGAATCAATTTTCTGGAATGATAATTTAGGTAAAGGCCCCTTCTATTGCAACTGCAGCTCACTCCTTTTTTCCCCTGTGTTAATTAAATCATATGCAAAGCATAATATGCCAGACAAACTTCCATTGCATTAAAAGTTCAGAAACATGGTTTATTTTGTATAATAAATGCATCAGAAAAATCATTCTATATTCATCACAGATGGTTATGCCCCACTAAAATATTAAGTCAACCTTTTGGCAGGCCATGCTTCCTGAGTTTCAATGTGTATTGTGGCTTGAGCTCTGGAGGCGCGTTAGCAGTGTCTCTCCCCACAGACTGACGAAAAATGGGTGGGTTTTTTCTTATCTGGAGTATAACAGGCATTAGCAGTCAAACAGATTCTTTGAATTTAATTAACTGAAAGCCCTACAGTAAAGGAGAGTAACTTCCAGTTGACCCAACGTAAGAACAGCCTTCTTCATGAGCATTTGAGATAAAGCCTTGGTGTTCATGCAAATTACTATCTGAATAATAAAAATGTTTTATGCATATGTGTGATCGAGCAAGTGAAAACTGGGAGTAGTAAACTCCAAAACAAAACCTCAAAACAACTTCATTGTAAAGCTGTTACAGCTTGTTTTGGATACACAGAGTTGAAGATTTCCATTAAAAAGCAAGATGCATCGTTCCCCTGCAGCCATTCTGAACACACTGGCTGGGGTTTTTTGGTTTGCTTTTCTTCTTTTGTTTGAGCTAGACCCAAAATCACAACCTTTTAATCTGAAAAATAATCTTCAGAGAATGTGTGGGTTTGTTAAAAATAGTGTCAACATGACAATGTGGGAAAGGATAATCTGTCTCTGTGCATAAATATTTGGCATAACAGTCCTATATGGTGAAGGCTGGTGCAATTGGGCAAGGGGAGATGGAGGGGAGGATATAAGCAAGAATTTCACTCAGAACCTTCCTTTTTTTCCTTTCAAACTGAATGCAAACCGAAGCATCCTGAAAATACTGAGATATGTAGATATTTTCAGACTTCTGAAAGAGCAGAATTAGCAGTGCCAGACCATGAAGGGCAGTTCTTAAATGATTTCTAGTCATTTCAAGTGAAAACATTAGAAATGTGGGGTGTGAAGCAATCCGAGATCATAAGATGTTCCAACATTGTTGTGTCTTAATTTTCCACACTCAAATATTCTTAAGCTTGTTTAAAACCTTTTTTGCCCCGCATTGGTGAATGTATCCCTTGTTACTGAAAAGAATCCTTCCTCAATAATTTCAGCTTCTGCCGAGTGAGATCTCAATCTTGCAACATGTACGTGGATAAATGCAGAGACACTTGGGTTTCACTAAACCCCATGCTTCTGTTGGCCCAAGTCATGATTAAGTGGTGTCCTTGACTCTGTGCTGTGATAACAGAGTATCTGGATCATTTTTCTGCCAAATACATGTTTGAATGGAGGAAAACCAAACATCATAATGTAAAGGTTTGCACCAACTTCTTGGACTGTTTTAAAAACTAATTTCTGAAATTGGCCATTATCTGAATATTCAGAAACACCAAAGACTTTGCGTATTAAATTCAGCATGGCTATTTCAAAATTATCAAATCCACTTTAGATTTTGTTAATTGTTTTCACGTTCACTGTAAGAAATCTACACTTCTTTCAGTGAGGGTGTAATTGGCATAAAACTGTTGCCTTTTGACTGACATTTAGCTCAAAGTCTTTCTGGATAGAACAGAACAGAACAAAACAGAACAGAACAAAACAGAACAGAACAGAACAGAATAGAACAGAATAGAACAGAACAGAACAGAACAGAACAGAATAGACTAGACTAGACTAGACTATTTCAGTTGGAAGGGACCTATAATGATCATCTAGTCCAACTGCCTGACCACTTCAGGGCTGGCCAAGTTAAAGCATGTTATTAAGGGCATTGTCCAAACGCCTCTTAAACACTGACAGGCTTGAGGCATCAACCACCTCTCTAGGAAGCCTGTTCCAGCGTTTGACCACCCTCTCGGTAAAGAAATGCTTCCTAATGTCCAGTCTAAACCTCCCGTGGTGCAGCTTTGAACCATTCCCAAGTGTGCTGTCACTGGGTACCAGGGAGAAGAGCTCAGCACCTCCCTCTCCACTTCCCCTCCTCAGGAAGCTGTACAGAGCAATGAGGTCACGCCTCAGCCTCCTGTTCTCCAAACTAGACAAAATCCCTAGCTGCTCCTCACAGGACATTCCTTCCGGCCCTTTCACCAGCTTCGTTGCCCTCCTCTGGATGCATTCAAGGTCCTTCACATTCTTCTTAAATTGTGGGGCCCAGAGCTGCACACAGTGCTCAAGATGGGACTGCACCAACGCTGAATACAGCAGGATAATCACCTCTTTTGACTGGCTGGTGATGCTGTGTTTGATGCACCCCAGGATGTGGTTTGCCCTCTTGGCTGCCGGGGCACACTGCTGACTCATATTGAGCCTGCTGTCGACCAGCACCCCCAGATCCCTTTCTGCAGGGCTGCTCTCCAGCCACCCCTCTCCCAATTTATACTTGTGCCTGGCATTACTCCACCCCAGGTGCAGAATCCGTCATTTGGACTTGTTAAATTTCATCCCATTAATCATAGCCCCATGCTCCAGTCTATCTAGATCCCTCTCCCCCAAGAGAGTCATCAGCACCTCTCAGTTTGGTATCATCAACAAACTTGCTAATGGTGCATTCAACTCCTGTATCCAGATCATTGATAAATATGTTGAACAGAACTGGCCCTATAGTTGAGCCCTGAGGAACACCGCTTGTGACAGGTCGCCAGCCAGAGGTAGCCCCGTTCTCCACAACACTTTGAGCTCTGCCCTTCAGCCAGTGTTTCACTCAGTGCACCATGAAGCCGCTCATCCCACAGTTGGACAACTTGTCCAGAAGGATGCTGTGAGGGACAGTATCAAAAGCCTTACTAAAATCCAGAAAAACTCCATCCACTGCCTTCCCTTCATCCACTATGCATAAGACAGCTTCAGTAGGAGCAAATGAAAAGTACTTCCCCCCCTGTGGTGGGTTGACCCTGGCTGGATGTCAGGTGCCCACCAAAGCTGCTCTATCACTCCCCTCCTCAGCTGGACAGGGGAGAGAAAATATAACAAAAGGCTCGAGATAAGAACAGGGAGATCCCTCACCAATTACTGTCATGGGCAAAACAGACTCAACTTGGGGAAATTAGTTTAATTTATTACAAATCAAATCAGAGTAGGATAATGAGGAATAAAACCAAATCTTAAGAATACCTTCCCTCCGTCCCTCCCTTCTTCCTGGGCTTAACTTTACTGCTGAATTCTCTACTTCCTCCCCCGAGTGGTGCAGGGGGACGGGGAATGGGGGTTGTGGTCATTCATCACACGTTGTCTCTGCCGCTCCTTCCTCTGCAGGGGGAAGACTTCTCACACTTCTTCCCCTGCTCCAGTGTGGGGTCCCTCCCACGGGAGACAGTCCTCCATGGGCTTCTCCAACGTGAGTCCTTCCCACGGGCGGCAGTTCTTCACGAACTGCGCCAGCGTGGGTCCTTTCCATGGGGTGCAGTCCTTCAGGAACAGACTGCTCCAGCGTGGGTCCCCCACGGGGTCACAAGTCCTGCCAGCAAACCTGCTCCAGCGTGGGCTTCTCTCTCCATGGGGCCACGGGTCCTGCCAGAAGCCTGCTCCAGCCTGGGCTTCCCACAGGGTCACAGCCTCCTTCGGGCATCCACCTGCCCCGGCGTGGGGTCCTCCACGGGCTGCAGGTGGATATCTGCTCCACTGTGGACCTCCATGGGCTGCAGGGGGACAGCCTGCCTCACCATGGTCTTCCCCACGGGCTGCAGGGGAATCTCTGCTCTGGTGCCTGGAGCACCTCCTCCCCCTCCTTCTTCACTGACCTTGGTGTCTGCAGGGTTGTTGCGCTCACATCTTCTCACTCCTCTCTCTGGCTGCAGTTGCTGTTCTGCAAGTTTTTTTCCCCTTCTTAACTATGTTATCCCAGAGGTGCTACCACTGTCGCTGGTGGGCTCAGCCTTGGCCGGCGGCGGGTCCGTCTTGGAGCCGGCTGGCATTGGCTCTGTCGGACATGGGGGAAGCTTCTGGCAGCTTCTCACAGAAGCCACCCCTGTGCCCCCCCCGCTACCAAAACCTTGCCATGCAAACCCAATACACTCCCACCTCTGTCAGCTCCTCTTCACTGATGAGGAACTCAGGCTCTCTGGTTTCCTGGGAAGAAGCAAAGGTCCTCTGTAATACAATAAGGATAAGGCTTCCTGAAAAGAAGGACCTGCAAAAAAAAAAAAAGGGAAAAACCCCTGACAACAACAAAAAACCCCAAGCATTCAGTGATTTGCATTGAATGCTTTTAAAGGCTTGTGGCAAGACCTCCATGTACCATATTCTTAATTGGTTTTTTTTTTCCAATCAAACTTTGGAAAGCCAGTCCTGTGTGATGTAGCTGACTTTAATGCTAACTAAAAAAAAAAAAAAAAAAACCAATAAAAGGCAATATCATTTGCACCTCAAAATGCAAAATGAAAAACATTTTCCTCTGCAAAACATAAAGATGACATTTCAAACTAGTTGCTATGACTACCACAACACAGTTAAAGATATCTCCTTTAAAATGTCATCATCCTGCCATCGTGTGCCAATTTGAGGTACTGCTCACAAAGCCTGTATTTAGTATTGAAATTATGATTCAGTTTTAAAACTTGGACATTTCTATCACTAGAAAAATACATGTTGCAATATAAACATCAGGTTTTAATCACTTGAAATTATTAATATGCTATGATGCTGAATGAGAATGATTAATGTGTATATATCTATAAATGTGATGTAATGACTGTTTTTGCTTCAGAGGCAATTTTACTTCAGAGCCAATGCTCTATAATATAAAACAGTTAGGAAACCAACAGCTAACTTGATTACACTGGTAACGTTAACTTTTTACTTGAAGAAAAATGAGTAATTTCAGTCTTGGGCTTTCCTCCTTTGTCCCAGGCTCATTCAATTCCAGATTGTGCAGAAAATCACTCATCTTGCACCCCGTTGCTTTACTAAATCAGCTGTATTAATTAGGTATGCCGCATCAGATTACCCAGTCTTAGCAGCCTGCATGCAGCACAAGATGGGAAAAGGAGGGAAAGCTGCTTTTTGTTCTGTTTAGGCTACAGAAACCAAAATCTCTTTCAAAGTCTGGGTGCATACCCAGCCAGCTCCCAGCTCTGTGTCACAGCAGTATGTGGGCACACACCAACGTCTCCCTCCTCTTCCACAGGGAGATCCGCAAGCACATACCCTTTAATCCTAGTAAGTAAGCACAGACACAATGTGGTGGGGTTTTTTTTCCCCTTTTGCACTACTGAACAGCCGTAGGACCTCACTTGTTTGAAGTAACAACCCCTCAGCTTCTATTCCAGCCTCGAGGTTGAAACACTGATCAAAACCATTTCAAGCCACATAAATGAGGAGGTAGCAGCCTCTTTTCTCATCCACTTCTTTAGTGCTAGACCATGTTGAGTTTGCATCACCCTCCTAACCCCCCTTGCTGACAGATGCCAGTTTGCTGTGTAAATGCAGGGCTAGAAGAGAGAAACAATACATTGCCAGCTGGCCAACATGAAAGAGAATTCACACAGCACTGATCTGTACTCCTGAGCCACTGAATATATCAGTTTAACCATGTAAATTTAAAAAAAATCGAAATGGCTGAAATAGCTCAGGACCCCCAGGAAGAATGCATTCACAACTTCCATAAAACCTCAGACTCAGAAGATGGGATTGAAAATAAATCACTGAAACTCTCTCGCCAGCTGTTACAGATGAAGCAAAACATTCCCTAAAAAAGTTATTTAAAATCTCCACAAGGAACCTGAAATATCCCTGCTCCAGCTGAGGCAGGTTATATCTGTTAACTATCCATGTATACACTTACCCAGTAAGATAACTCAGAAATGGGAAGCTATGCTGCCTCCAGAGCAGAGCAACTCAATATTGCCTGGGCTGATAAAATGTTTTACATCTGTTGCTGTCCTACCATTGCACACATTTAGGTCCTTCCAATGGCAGCCAGCCACTGGCAAGCTCTGTACAAAGTTGTCTCATCAAAAGCAGTTCCGTTTCTTTATTTAATCTTCTACCCTATTTCCCCTTATGATCAGAAATGAGATTAAAGGCTGCCACTGAGAGCAGAGTTGTCAGAGGCAACCAGCGCATCTAGCCCTCCCCCTCTCTGACAAACTGATGGATTTTGGTGTCTCTGCTCTCTCACCAAAGACCTAATCCTGCAGATAGTTACTCACACAAATAGTCCCATTGATTGCAGTGGAAGTAGGTTTGCAGAATGCCCTCCTTCTGCTCTGCACATGCTGTAGCCATTACTCAGCTGCTCGAGCAGCTGATGAGAAATGAATGTAACTGGACTTTCAGGGCAAAAGTCCAATGTGTCTACAAGGGTAGTAGCTGCACGTCTCCTCTGCAAGGGCTAACAATTCACTCTTCAAAAGCATTTTTCCTCGACCATTTTATCTGCTTATGTTTTACTTCAAGGAAATCTAAATTTGTGATCTGGTCAAAACCAAAACCTGTACTAAGGACTATTCTTCTGGGCCCAGGCTAACAGGACCTGGCAGGCTAGTTTAACCTTCTTGTTCAATTTGTGGCAGCAGAGATACCTACGCCTCCTAATCTTGGAATAGTACCAAACATATGTAATTAACTCAGCATTGCTTCCTGCCACTGGTTATTGCATTTGGACGCTGCAAATTTTCCCCCCGCACCTCGATGCCCATTTTGCAACAGGAGCTGTCATCTGTGATGAGCATTTCCACTGCCTTGCAGCACAGGAGGGCTCTCTCCTACCTCGGGCCGTTAGATTTAAGCAATAGCCAAATAAATAATGATAAGGTTTCCTGTATTCATAATGTGTTGTACCATGGAGTAACTTGATACAATGACAAGGGCATAATAGGATTTTAGAGGACAGATGAGAGGAAAGAAGGCAACCCAGCACTCGTGTCTGATCTGCCCTGCAGGCCTGTGCTGCTCACGGGGCGAGCCCAGAGTAGGTGAGTGACCACCTCCTCTCTACAGCCGTGTATTTGGGTCCATTTAGGTAAAGAATCTGTGCTAAACCAAAAATGACTCAGTGGGCTGTTATACAACGAGCCAGCTTTGTTCACAGATATTAGCTATACCAATAAATCTGAGTCATGACTTGATTACAGTGCTGATAACAAGGTGGGTGGTAAAGAGAGAACTCTTACAGGTTTGAAAAATAGGACTGGTAGGGATCTCAAAAGGCCATCTAGACTAGGCTCTTCCCCAGCCCAAAGCAAGATCAGTTACATGGATACAGTTTTTAGATGACATCCATCCTACCAGTTGTTTGTCAAGCTTGTTCTCAAAAAACTTCGCTAGTGATGGGGACTATGCATCATCCCAGGAAAACTATTCAGTGCTTCCCTGCTCTTACTTTCTTATTTTCAGGAGTTATTTTGTACTGTCTGAAAAATGTCTGCAACTTTATTGGTTGTTTATCTCTTTTCTGTGTTCTGCTTTGGTATATTACCATTTAATTCATAAAATGAGTAGTGTTGCCCCTTATTTGAAGGCATTTCAGGGGTACATTTCTACTCTCCGCAATTCTGGATCAAATTCATTGCGTTCAGCAGAATAACTCTCACAGTGCCTGTGAGTGGAGACCCTTACACTGTGCAGTGCCTCGCTGTTGGAGCACGCATCATGCGTCATTACCTTCTTTGATGTTTAGAACTAATATTGTCCAAAACCTTCCCTTAAGCGTTCACATGTACATTTTCTGATGTGCACCCATGTGTAAAAAAAAGTCATGACACTGAAGAACATGCATCTGCAAATATCTGTTTGCTTGTGCAAAGTGAGAGGTAGGGAATTTCCTCCATAGGTCTGCAAATAAACCTTGCAAGCTGCAAGCTGAACGGGCCTTTACACTTTTTAGCACGTGCTGTATCATTCATGCATTGACGTGAAATCCTTTTATGAGCCAAAGACCAGCTCACTTCACCCCACACTTCCAGTCCTATACTTCACAAAGTGTCTGGCACTTAAACATTGTGCTTGTACACACTATTTGTGCAGAGGGGTTATAGGAACAAGCTGAAGCATTGGACCACACAGTTTATCTATTAGCCCAGTCCCTGGCTCTGTATTGAGCTGATTCAACAAACTTCCTTCAAGATGCATCTGTTATAGAGGGCCTAGCCCTAAACAAGCCAAACACACCTCACTTTTTATCAGCTGGCCTTGGGGTAATGGCCCTAACTTATTCAGCTGAATTCCCTCATCCTCTCTGAAACTTCCCATCATACAACCAAAGCCAGAGAAAAACACACACGTCTGGACACACTGCGCTAACCCTGTCCTCAAACAGATCCCAAACAGATCCAGTCAACAAAAGCCACTCACAAACATATTGAGCTGGAGCCAGTGTTCTGGACTGAGCAGAGCCCGGCTTCAGGCCAAGACACGGTAGAACCTCCATCCTCAACCCTTGCTTTCTCTGAGAGCATTTAGTATTGCTGACTGTAGTGTATTACTGCTCAAGAGAGGGGGCAGGTGGCTCAGGAAATACTTCAAAATGCGTTCAGGCTAGGAATGGAAGAAGTTGAAGTCATCCTCAGAGGGGTCCTGAAGAGCTGTGGTGGGAAGTTACAGCTTCACCAACAGACCCAGGCCATTCTCATGCAATATCTAAATGAGGAAATAGAGGCAAGGTGGATGCAAACATCAGTATTTGCAAACTTCTCCCTGTCCTTCACCACATACGACAATACCTTTCATTGGCTTGGCTGGAAAAGATCAATTCATAGATGATTAACAGCTAGTTAAATCTGAGGGAGGGTATTATCTCTAGTGGGGGAGGGGCGGGGGGTGGGGGGGGCATTCAGTCGTCCAGGGCCTGAGATAATAAAATATCCTTCATGGTTCCCAGCATGCTAACATTCTGTGCAATCACACTGTCACTGGCTGTGGGTTACGGGGTGAACTGCATTCAGATGGGAAACAGAACTTTCTTACAACGAACTTCAAAAAAAACCCCAAATTAGTCTGGAAGCTTTGGAGAGCATTAACCCATACCAATAAAATTGTCTACAGACTTGACCTTTCTCTTGACATCTGCTAAAGAATTGGAAAATAATTTCCCATAGGCGTGATCCAAGATTGAGAAAGTAGCTTGAAGGGAAATTTTGTTTCCATTTTGCTGGAAATTTTCAAATATCTGTCAGGAAACCAGCCTCAGCTCCATGCCTTCTCCCAGCCCACAGTCAGCCGTTTCAACCCCCATCGTCCAAGCCCTCCCAGTGAGCCTAGCAGCAACATGAGCATCTTTTGTTCTGTCTACACCGATACATCCTTACTGTAGGAACTCCAAAATACTGCCAAATTTCAGTTGAATGAAAAACATTCAGGTATTTGGATTTTCATCCTGAGTGATAACACAGAAAAAAGTCACCTGAAAATTCAGAATTTGAGCTGAAATGTGAAGCTGTTATTTCAGATGCAGTTATGGAATACACATTAGCATTTGTTGCTTTTGCAAGGTGACAGATTAGTTTTGTTGCGAGTTAGCCTTTACTCCAGAGATATGTCATTCTGCGAGATAATAAACTATATTTAAGTCAACCTCACGATTTCCCCTGTAGCTAAAATTCAACTGGGAGGGGGGGAGAGGAAAGACTACCTTAGCTCTATGGCAAATCATTAACACTTCCCATTAAGTTTACCAAGGAACAAAAAACATTATTGTGACCTGTGTGTATGAAATTACCAAACTTTTTAATACTGGCATCATTCTCTGTTTCTCTGCAGCTAACTGAACAACTGCACCCCTACTGTCTGACCTGCTGTCTAACTCTTATTTGATTTTCTGCTGATTCTGTGCTATATTTCCCCTTTCTACATTACATGTAGTTTGAGGCCTTTGTTTCTGGTATGAGATTTAAATACCGTTTTGTTGTCACTCTTGCATGAGGCTGATGCATGCTGACTGCTGCTCTTTGTTGCTTCAGTCCTCACAGCAGTTTACATTGCTTTAGTTTGCTAAACCAGGAAACATTAATTTGGGCAGCCTGGTCAATGACTCTCTTTTGCTATTACTATTTGTTAACTAACTAACTCCTCTGTTTATGGCAATTTTTTCCTCAAATTAGCTGGTAGGAAACTTTGTACCTTTAGAGGAACAAAGGAGCAAACAAATCTGCCTTAGCTTCATCGAAGAGTTGGAAGAGACCTGTCAGATCATCAAATTAATCACCTGATAAGTCTGGGACTATTGCCTCTATTTCTGTCCCAGCTGTCAGCAACCTAAACAACAGGAAGCAATTTTATTTGATTGCAGATTTGGCTTTTAGCTGCTGCTCCGCAAGCAGGCTGTGACTCTGGGCGGGTTGAACCACGTTCCTGAGCACTGTGGGTTTGCAGGCAGAAGCCAATGCTTTAACTACCTGTCTCTGTCATTGCAGCGTGCTGAGCAGAGCCAGGGGACAGTATACTTCTTGGATGAACTTCACAAATACCAAATGCGTCTTTTTGGGTTAGGAGAGATGATCCCACAGCACTTTACACTTTCTGCATTAATCATTTTTTTATTCCTTGTTTTGAGTACAACCCACATTTGAGATTCAGCAGGTTGGGAAGCAGAGAGGGAAGGCAATACTTGCAGGGCGTGAATTCTTGAGAATCAAAGATAGTTGTGCCAGATGGTCACAAACTGTAAAGCCAGAAGTCTGCTTGGTGACAAGGTGATTACTCCCTGCAGCTATGGCCTATGTACACCTGAAGTTGTCTCTGCATTCAAGAAGAAAAGAGGATGCACATTTGAAGGAATACTCGGGTGTAAGACTTTTCATTCATCTCCACTGAAAGAAAAGCAATTTAAAGGGAACACAGAATTCCCTTTGTAGCCCACAAACTGTGGGCAAACAATAAAAAACTGCTGATGTCGTGCTGTGGTTTATGTAACAGTCAGGCACTCTACATGGTAAAATTGGCCTACCATTGCACATGTATTTACATACCTGCAAGAAGTTAGAGAAGCTCACTTTTCTGATTTACCCATATAATTTTTTTTTTTTTTGCCTAGAAGATGGGATAATGTACTTACATAAAAATAATTCAAAAGCCAAACCACTGAATGAGCCCACTGCGTCCCACACCTGAATACGCTGTGTAGAACATGCACAGCAGTTCAGAGAGCAGCACCATGGAGTTACACCAAAGAGGAATGTGGTCTGCTACACCACCAGCATCTTACTAACCTTTACTACCATAGCATCTCTGGTGCTTAGAGTGTAACACGGATAAGGTGTAAAAACTCTTACAAGCATTAAGAAAATATGAGGAAATTATTGATTTTGTGAAAACACCGTTTCCCAGCCATTCTTCAAGATTTACTGCAAATCTAGCTTCTCCTGTTGCTAGGATTATTTCTTTTACAGTATTTGACATAAAGAATAATTTATCAGAATAATAATATGCATACATGAACTCAGTTGTATAACTCAGCATGTACTGAGCATTATCCTTTGTTGTGCTAATGGGGATTTTGGCTTCCTTCTATTTTCGTTGTCAAGTCACCCTGCTAAGAGACAGTCACAGCAGTCATTTACAGAGAGTGACTAAGTTACACAGCAGTATGGATCAAGATGCAAAGGATCCTATCTAGTGACAGCTGCAAGGGGAATTTCTGTAAGCTGAATGCAATCAGTGAATAGAAACATAGCCAGCAATTCGAGCAATAATGTTACAGTGTCTCTGTGATTTACGGTGACCTATTTTACTGCTGATCATAGTCGCTAAGGGCAGCAGCTCTGATGATATGATGGCACTGATGCTGTCACCTGGCATTTCCCAGCCTCAGGGTGCTCCTGGAGTGCTTTTCACACCAGCGCAGAGCGCGTCTGCAGGTCTCTGTGTGGGTTTTGGACACATCTCTTGCTTTGTCCTTGGTGGAGAAAAGCCAGTTTCAACACTAATGCTTCCATGATAAGCTACACAAAGATTTGGTGAACATTGTAAGTGATAGTCTGCCCGTGCCTGTCTGAGAGGTGGTGACCAGGACATGCTGTCCAGGTGATGCTCAGTACCTTCTGGCTTCCCTCTCTGGAGCTGTTTTGCCCTAGACCTTGAAAGTCTGCCTTCAGCATGGAAAGGGGTTGAGCTTCGTTCTGACAGCAGGATAATTACTGTGCAGTAGTTAGACTGCTGCAAAGTCCCAGTGGCACCAAGGGCACCACAGTCTTTTTGCCAGGTTGATAGATAATGTCAATACAAGTGAGAGGGAGCTACGCCACTGCCCCAACTTTAGGTGAGTCAGATAGGTACCTAGTCTAGGAGGCTGGTCTTCAACTCTTAATAAAGAGAGAGGCAAACCTTTCCAGTATGCAATTCAGAAGAGGAGCCAAAATTAAATGCATGAAAGCACGTATGTCCCTGCCAGCGGTTCACTTCGTGGAGAAGTCTACAGTATTTTACCTTCACTGGCATCTTCGTGTCTGAGGTAACACTGAGTCATTCTGAGGGGATGCTGGCCTTTTATGGGAATTAAATGAGTCCCTTGTTATAGCAAGCCCTTGTTATAACAGCATCCCCCAATTGCTCGATGCATTACATTGCCCTAACGTCTGTACATTCACTCCAAAAACAGCCTAATCCGCCTGGCATCCAAATATACAAGTCTCCAGATGTAGTACTTCCACTCATATACTCCAGTATTCATAACTATATATATGGGATGAATATTCAAAAGTGTAATCTTGGCATGCCCCAGACTAGTTCAGGAATGACAAATATAACTTTTGATCACACTCTGTTCATGTGGAAAAGTTCGAACAGCTGCCGCTATTTCAGTTCTCACAGACAGGGAGTTAAATTACCTACAAATAGACACAGCAAGTGTAACCCAGAAGGCAGACAGCGCTGGGAGCTGCGCTGGTGTGACCTACCTCCCCGCAGACACAGGGGCTTGCAAGGGGATACCTGGAAGACAAGCTATAAAGCTGCCCTCTGTCGTGCTTACGTTAGGGGAACCCCCTCCCTTTCACCCCCTGCCCCTTCAGAGCTGGAACCAAGGTTTCTGGAGCACCTTCATGCTCTTTGGGGGTTGGGTTTTTGTTTGTTTGTTTTATGCATCTTTAAAGACTAAAGAAGCGGTGATGAAAATCTTATCCAAGGAGTTTACTGACCATAAAAAGAACTCAAGGACAGCACACGGTGAAATAGATAAACCTTGCTGTTTTGAAGTATGACTCATACGGGTGGTTAAAGAGAGGGAAAGCAAAACACATTCATCTTAACATTTAGAGTTTGATTCTGTTCCCCCAATTTCCGTGACAAATCTCCTGGTCCTACCTCATCAGCTGTAAATATGCACCTGTATAACAACAGTAGCTAAACTCCGTCTGCTGGGCAAAGAAGTTAATATTCTTCCTCAGAGTCAGCCAGTTCATTTTTAATGGTATATGTGGGATAATTTTTTTTCCCAAAAAGTAATTTCTTTTGTTAGCAAGAATGTGGAGATAAGCTCTTAGAAATACCTGCACAAACCTATCTTCTGACTTCTGCCTTTTTCCATTTTCCTACTAGCTACTCTTCAGGCAGTCAGCAAAAACATCACAGGACTAACACAGCCAGCAACTCTATAGGCAATGCAAAATGAATTGCAATGTAGGAACAGCAGAAAAACCTGACAAAGGAAGTAGATAGGATGCTGGAAAAAAATTAAATCAGGCAACAGTTCTTAGCAAAGAGCAAATTTTAAAAACAAAATAGTATTCTGTGAGAAAAAAAAGGACAAGACTTTTTGGAGAAATGAAAGAAAAATTATTTGCTCAAAAATAATTTAAGTCTTGGAGAAATGATTAATCATTAATAGAGAGTTGGAAAGTAAAGATGGAAGAAACCTAAGAGGTCATCTAGCCTATTTCCCTGATACTCCAGTATTTCAAACTGTCTGAGCTCTTTCAGCACAAGAATTGCTTTTGAGATGTACTTCCAAGACTTTCTCTGCTATAGATGTTCATGCAAAACACATGAACAGAATCAAAGAGATGTCCTAAACTAAGCTGAACATTTCATTCCAGGTGAGATTTAACTTGTTGTAGAATACATTCCATCAGGTGGGTCAGAATGAATATAGCAATTAAGCAAAGCAATATTTAGTCCAATTTTACACCTCAATTGTAATATTGTTGTGCTAATTTCTGTCAATTTGTACGATCCAACATGGACTGCTAGACAGTGTCCTTCAGCTTCTCACTTTTGTTGATCACTGAAAGAGCTTGATTGCGAAGGTAAGAAGACACGTTTGTCACTATACAGTTCCCATTTTTCCTTATTTCTTTGAGCTGACAGCAGGTAACTCTACTTGGAAAAATGAATAGGAATACAATTCATAGAAATGTCAACCAGGTATTGCTTCAGCACATTTCTCTAGCATCAGTGTTAAACACCATGCATTGTAAATGTTCTTATTCAACTCACTGGACTGTGAAACTAGTTTGAAAGCAAACCTTGAAATTTTGCTTACAAAACCTTCACACTTATGAATTTAATTCACTATCTCTTTCTGGAAACAACAAATGTACATTAAAGTTCTGAAACAATGGCAAGTGCAGAGGAAATGAAAAAATGACAAAATAATTCTTATTGACAGCTTCCTATCTGTCCTAATTCTCTGCTCATTTTAGGCCTATTTTTCCATTTTTGGGGGATTAATATTTAGAAAATAACTTTAAGCTTTAATTCCACAGAATATATAGGCAGCACAAGCAGTTATTCTGTCAGGGAAGATATCAATTATTAGTTTAAAGTGTAACATTGCCCATATTTATTCATGCGGCAGAAAAGAGAATGTAGCTACCTAAATACCTGCATAAATACAAATCAGCAGAGACATGAAATTTAAAAAAAGTATGCAGAGTCTAAAGAGGAAGATACTGTTTTGTTTTGCCTGTTGTTTTCCACTCTTTAATCAAATAATGGATTCCAGAAATCTGTATTAGGTTCTGATCCTGCAAACACTTACAATATGTTTTATTTTGGCTGGGTGCCTTGTCCCACTGATTAGTTAATTTAGTTCTGTGTATGATGAAATTGCACAATAGGGAATCCATCTTGTCCAGCGCTCATCTTACTGTTCTCTCAGGCTTTGATACCGAGGTGGGACAAAACCAAGTGCAACGTGCAGTTTTAAGTCAGCACGTTCCCACTGGAGTTCGAGAAAGAAAAGACTTTTGCTCTCCTGAGTGAAAGCTAAAGTACTTTAAAAACTCATACTCATACTCCTATTTAGAGCCCCCAAAGACTTATTCCAGAAGATGAGAAAAGAAGCTATCAGGTCCCCTATCTCTCTGGGTGTCCTGAATTGACCACTATACCACAAACCATGAGGAAAATGTATAACACACCTGCAAAGTTCTCTTACAGACTGGAACTGCTTTTACAAGTTGCACGGTCTTTAGTTTAAAGAAATTGGACCAGAACGATCAGATAAAAATAGATCTGTACTAACATCTTGATTCCAGAAGTGCCAGGAGGCAACGAGCTGGAACAATGTTTTTTCACTCTGTGACATCCAAGAACAATTCTAAAGGATGCATGACCTTTAATTAAGAGAAGGCAATTTATGTTTAAATTCACGACATGGAGGTCCAAAAATTTTCAGTCTGAAAATCAAAAGACTGAAAATCACTACTCTGAAAATGTCCAAGCAAAAAATGTATCAATTATAGATTCAGATTTTGACAGAAACAGTGGATCTCTGAATCACTACATGAAAAAAGTTCATGTTTTGACTTAAACCTCACTCCAAAAGTCAAACCAATGTCCATATATGAATAATTTTTTCTCTTAACTTGTCTGACTTACACAGATACAAATGTCTTTGTCATTGAGCTGCCTAATCCCCTGTCTGCTTAAATCTGTCATAGTTTCCTCTTGAGCCTTCTTGATTTAGACTTCCAAAGGGTTATTCTAAGAGGTGATAAAAGAAACTGTCATATTCCCCATCCTTATTTGTCCCTTAGATGATGACCAGTACATTGCAGCATTGAGAAAACTGTGTAACACCAGATTGCTTTGATCTGTAGGCAGAGCGAAAAAGTAAATCAAACAAGCTTTGTGATTTCTTTTGCCCCTTCATTGTCATGAATTTATGGAATACATTATGAGTGTTCAAACTTTTACCTACGCAGAATATTAAGAAAGATTGTATTGGTTTTGTCTGGGATGGAGTTAATTTTCTTCATAGTAGCTTGTATGGTGCTGTGTTTTGGATTTGTGATAAAAACAGTGTTGATATAGCGCAGGGATGTTTTAGCTATGGCTGAGCAGTGCTCACACAGCGTCAAGGTCTTTTCTGTGTCTCACACTGACCCCACCAGCGAGGAGGCTGGGGGTGGGCCAGAGGTTGGGAGGGGACACAGCTGAGACAGCTGACCCCAACTGACCAAAGGGATATTCCATACCATAGGACAAAGCTGGGGGAAGAAGAAGGAAGGGGGGACGTTTGGAGTGATGGCGTTTGTCTTCCCAAGTAAGCGTTATGCGAGCCCTGCTTTCCTGGAGATGGCTGCACACCTGCCTGCCGATGAGAAGCAGTGAATAAACTCCTTATTTTGCTTTGCTTATGTGCACAGTTTTTGCTTTACCTATTAAACTCTCTTTATCTCAGCCCATGAGTTTTCTCACTTTTACCCTTCTGATTCTCACCCCCATCCCACTGCAGGGGGAGTGAGTGAGCGCCTGGATGGGGCTTGGCTGCCTTCTGGCGTTAAACCATGACAAATACTCATGTTGCAATAACGCTCGAGCTCTTTCTTCCCCATCCTGGTTAAGAAAAGATACTCCATCCCATATACGTAAAGGTATTCCAGCTCCTGACTCAGAGTACAGTTGAGTCAGATGTAGGAAACTAGATACCTTTTAAGATCTGAGCCTTGGGCTCTTACTACTTTATATACAAAACAAGAAAATCTACTGAGGACACCGGACATTTTCTTAATCGGCATTTTGGTTTCAAAACTTTTTAAATTAATACCAGCAAGATGGAAACACTTGTTTTGATCTCCAGGTGCAATCATTTAAAAAACCTATCCCTTCTCCCAAGCATTTGGCATATCCATACTAAAAAATACTGTCAGATATTTTGACATTAAAGCCACCCAAAGACAGAAACAGTACTTTGTTTCGCTGCTCCTTGCCAGACAATCTTTGACATTTATCCTAAAAGCACTGTAATAGCCTTGCTGAAATCGTGCTGACTGGAGAATGCAAGCGGTGAAGCTGTACTTGCCGGAGCCGCACAACAGCTGAACAGAAGAGATTCAGAACAGCAAAAAGCAATTACAAAGTTGCATCCTGAAGTAAAAGACCAAAGTCACATGCCTAAAGACTAAACTTGAGAAAAAGTTAAGTCACTGACATGGAGAAAATGTGAAATGTCCAAAGCAGGGCATTGGATTTCTGCACTGTGTAAAAATATTCATGGATAACATTTTTGAGGGAGTAAATCTCATGAGCTTGAAATTAAGATCTGATACATTGCTTTAATCCACAGTGAAAGTTATCTCATGCTTTTAAAAGTAACAAACATAAGTCATATGTTAACATAAGATAATGAAGAGGCTTGATATTGATTTAACCTACACCAGTTTGAATCAGAAGTGCTAAAAGTGACCTTAAAAAAACCAAAAAACCCCACCACCACCACCAAAAAAAACCCCAGAATCGGAAATATTGTTGACTTCACTGGGAAAGGCTCTCACAATACTATCCAGAACAGTATCCAATCTACAGTTAAGATTAAAAAAAAAAAAAAAATCCAGGCCTAACCTAGGTCTGTAAGCGGACATAAATGGTGAGTTTAGATGCAATACCACCTTGCTAGAGGACAGAAAAAGTGCTGTAGTTTGGAAAAAAAAAAATGAAGCTGACAGTAACAAAAATTATATGTCTACTGGTAAATATCAAACAGCGCCAAGAAAAATTCCCAGGCACAAGAACTCAATTTTCTGTATGTTTAACTATTAGAAAAGTCCCTAACATTATTTTGACCTGGACCAACTAGCACCTTCACAAACAACTTACGGGCACATGTTGGGAGTTAGCTCCCATCGTGGCTATTCCCTGCGGGCAGCTTGGATGCAATCACCCTGGTTTTGGAGGTTAAGCTAGTTTAACAGTTGGACGTCGGCTATTCTGTGCCAGTTGGTCTTAGTGCTGGAGAACATTCCCAGACATGTTTAGTTTATGAATACCGACATAGCCAAATATTCCAGGTTGTAGGCACCTGAAGCTAAAATTATTACAAGAATGTGACCTGCAGAGCTTTAGGAGCAGTTGATAAACAGCAGCATATGAACTGATAAGCTGTCCAACTGATGGAGGAGTCCTGAGAGACTCTACAAAGTGTTTTCTCATGCAAGAACAACTTCCTTGAAAACCCTACATTTAGCTACAATATTTATTTTGTAACTCCAGCTAAAAGGCAATAGACTAAGACTGTATCGTTGGAAATAGAAGGGGAAAATAAAAAGTCTCCTAATGATCAGAAAAGAAGTTTAGTACTTATCACATGGAGAAAAAGCATTACAATCCTCTTGAAAGTGCTTAGAAAAATACATTTTTTTGTTAAATAATTATGTTACTATTGCTACTCCCCTCGTTACATTTGAGAGCTTTTGTTCCATGTGTGCTTAACTCTTGGGCAATTTCTATCCCTGAGTGAATGAAAAGTCTGAGTACACAAAACAGCTGGTTGCCAAGCCAGCAATATATCTATCTGCACTAGCAAAGTTTCAGGACAGCTTGCTATGTTAGGGACACAGGCCTATTTAGAGTAGAGACTAGTGAAACATAAATAGCACAACACATTTACTTAGAACATTAAAGAGTTCCTGCTTGTGATGATGGCAGAGACTAGTATTTTCTTTTTGCTTGCTGAAGGCTATTAACAGAAAAAACAGGGTTCGGGAATGTAGGTACAAATTAGGTTGAATCAATCGGATTAAAGAGGAAACAGGACCAGTTCTACTTTCTGTGGCACATTTACCCTGTACTGTCATCAGGTGAGCCCAGAAACATGATCTCATGTCTTTGATGTTGATTAGAAAGTTTACTCTGCAGCTCTCGAAGCTCCAGACAGCACAGGATGGGATTCATTGGATGTGGGTTATGCCTGGCATATATCTCCATAGGATCCTTCCATAGTCCTGCAGGGAGCTGGGGAGGAATGAGAATAGTTCAGGGACTGCTTCGTTTCATCCTGAAGTAGACACCTTTTATACGATCAGATGAATTGTACTTTAATTTCCACTGACTCTGCTGGGAACTAAAACAACCAGACACTTAAAGTTAGGTGAGCTCAACCAGAGTAACTGTTTTGAGGGTGATTGATTGCAGTGAACACTCACGGAAGACATACCTATACACGAGCACAACCGAGTTCAGTGCAACAAGTCAGATACCAGAGCATGCTTTGTGCTGCCCAGAAACAACATAAGGGTGAGGCGTATCCCTTCTTAGCACAGACTTGGTTTAACTGGTACTAACTTAAAGGCCCTAACCTGCTGTCAGAAAAGGTGTTTGACTGGTAGATCGATAATCCTGGGGGCTTCAGGGTACTCTATCAATCAATGTGGGCACTGGAAGATGCAGGAACCTAAAGCAGTTTCAGACATTTGGAAAACAAAATTATTCACAGCTTTAGGAAGGGTACCTGTTTTATATAAGAGATTTCTCACATATGAGCAAAAAGACATCCCCTTTCGGGCACTGGAGTTTGCAATAGAACTACACACACACGCTCAGGTGATACCATATCTGTGGAGCTGACCTCCCAAAATCGTCGCCTGTCCATTGAGTCTAGGGAGAGCTGAAACCACTCAGTATCTTGCAGGAATCACTAGTTCAGGCTGGTCAGTCATGTACTACCATGGCATGTATAGAAAGGTCAGAAAAGGGCTGGAGAGAAAATATAGGAGTAGGCCTGCAGATAGTAACAAATACATCTCGTGCCTGTGAGCACGCATCATAAGCTTTGATTGCAGGAAAGCAGGGAGACTAGGGCAGCTGTTTACATTTTCCCTTCATATTCCTGTGGCTATTTTAGACAATATCACAATGCGAGAGGTGCTGGTGCTATCAATATACGTGTATGCTGCTTTACACACGGCTGACATTATTCATTATGTGCTTCTTGTGTCACAGCCAAAACTCCGAATATTTAGTTTGCAAAAAGTCAACAAAATGTGAAACTGTGAAGCTTCAAGTCGTCTGAAACATACAGCACTTGTTAAATCTGTTTATGGGTTATCACGCAGGAAGACTGCGTAATACTGCAAGGGAAAACAAGCTAGAGAAGGTGGATGCCTTAACAGCTACTAATTGGAATCTAATTACTCTTTCCATTACCTTTACTCACCACTCTCAGTCCCCAAGCCAGCTACTGACAGACATCAGCTGTCCATGTGGCATCCTCATCTAGCACAAACCATATTGAGTGTGAAATCAAATGAGACACTGTTACACCAACATTAGCAGCACGCCTTTCAAACTCTCTGCAATAGGAAGGCGTGCTGAATATTTCATCGCACACATTTATAGCTAGCGTCTCCTCTTCGAGGCGATACAAATACCGTGTTTGTGCAGGATTTCAGTGCTGCATAGCTATAGACAGGATTAAATTCTACATACAAACACAAACACATGGCCAAATCACAGTCATGCTGGACTAAACATGGCTTCCCCCATCCTTTTACTTGAGTTCGGTCCCCTGCTGTTACAAGCAATTTTATCATGCAACTTCTAGCATCAATCCCTTCTTTACTTAAAACCAGTGAAGGTTCCTTGCACGCTGAAGAAATGAAACATAAATACAATCCTTATTCCTCCAGGGAGAGTTTTCTGTATATTCTAAGGAATTGCAGATCTCCAAACCCCCATCATCTAGAGCGCTACATACCTGGTTATTACTTTTCGTAATTCTCACAGTGCCTAGAGTCCTCCCGCAGCTACAGGACTCCCCCGTAGTGAGCCTGTAGCTGCTTGCACTACAAGCCCACGTGAGCAAGCCCACGCTGTCACAAGCACACAACATAAGCACATAAGAAAACAGAAACAGTCTCTATTTACAAATGAGGAACAAAAGCTGAGAGACGCTTCCCCCAAAACACGAGAGACAACCTCAGATTTCCTGCTTTCAGCAGTGTTACTCCTGTGGGTCTGCCCTTCTTTCCCCAGAAGGATGGGCTGCTTTGCTTGCAAATAAACACATCTTAGTTTTGTGGGGACCTGAATTTTTGAAGCTCACCAAGCAACGAGACTGTTTGAGACATAAAGAGTTATTCAGCAGGAGAAAGAGCATCTGAGTGTGGCTTTAACGTGAGAGTTACCATGGGGGTGGCGGTACCGCTCGTCTGTGATTACAGTGGTATTGCTGCAGCCCACAACTGCTGCAGCCCACAACTGCTGCAGGAGGAAACTGTGCTCGTTTCTTGTCTAGCACACTCTACCAGGCAGCATACACATGCTGTGAGCTCTTTCGTAGGTGATTTGACCAGGCTTCACTTTGGATCTGCCTTTTTCCGATCAGTTTCTAAGACCATGCTCTTTGTCCCCAGAGGAAGGAGTCTATATTCCAGCAGGACGACCGTGGGCACACGAGATAGCTAAAGGCTGGCATTGAGATGTTCAGCCTGAAGGGAGAAGGGACTGTAATACCTGGGAAGGAAAACCTAGTAACTCTCCAGAGAGCAGGAGAGTTTTCTCTCAACCACTCCACAGCTGGAGAAGGATCTCCTTGCCTGGCAGATGTTTCCTCCATTTTAGCTTCATCTGCCTCGGCTTGAGCGAGGTCTGCAGGCTCATATGTGCCACGCGGGAATGGAAACAGTCCTTCCAGGAATACTCCTTTGCTCCCGTAAAGCAAGTGATACACTGGTTTTCAAAATACAAAAGTTAAGAAGTGACAGGGAGTGTCTTCAAGCATTCACTTCCTCAACTACATTGCTGAATTACCAAAACGGTCCCCAGCAGGGTCGCCGGGCTAACCAGCACTCTCCTAAAAAGCTTCCAAGTTGAGTTTGGGAGTTAGAATGGCTGGGGAATTCATCCAGTTTGGGCATCTCCACCCTGTTTAAGAGGACAAGAGGGTTCAGCTGTATGGACGTGGACTGTTCCATGACGCTATGTCTCAGTGCCAGCGAACAGTCCCAGACATAATTTATTAGTACAGTCGCAGCTCAGCTCTCTGTTAATTATGGCCTGTCAACCTACTCGCCAAACTGTACAGCTCCTCTTCAGATAGCTCCAGTGGAAATATATCATCAGTGGAAGAGATCAAAGAGAAGAAAAGAAACTTTTGCTGTGATTCCCCTTGCTTCTTGCATCCACCGCAGACCACAAGGTTACTAAGATCAATAGTCATTAGTTTTCCTGCACAAATCCGTGTTTGGGAATAGGTGGTCAGGGAGACTACAAACTGCAGACCAGAACTCCCCCTCCTGACCACACTAATCGATCTCTCCCATTAATTAGCCGAACTTTTTTATCAACATGAGGAAGCTCCTAATAAGACCCAGAGGGTTTTTTTAATTCTAAAGAGAGGTGATTACTGATGTGCACACAAATAGGTCAAGCTAGCAGATAGAATATAAAGCAGTTTTCTATCCCAAAGCGTCTCTCTAGAAGAAAAATCATGGTCAGTCTTGCATCAATTTGTTTTCTTATTACAGACAAATTTGGGGTGCATGTGGCAGCTGACCAGATCTTCGCCTCTTCTGCTGCTGCAAGTGAAAAGCCAGGCAAATTGCAAAGGCAAAACAAACTGCAAAAGGAGAAGCAGCTCCACTGAAAAGACAGGAATGAGTCCTGCTGCCATGGGAATTTAGAAGATTCCTAATCCTCAGAAATCCCTGTCCCTTTCAAAAAACAAAAATAAATAAGCCTTTAACAGATATTGGCCTTGTCAATACAAAGAATCCATTTTGAGAGTAAGAAATGGGGGAAGGGAGAAGGACGCTCAAAATGAGCACTGTACAAAAAGCTGCCTGTCTGCCTGCATGTAGCCTACCTACCTAAAAATGTCCTGATATTTTTAGTGAACAGAGGTTTTTTTAATTCGTTCTGACCTAGACTGTAACATATGGTTCTACAAGAGGTGGATAGAGGGATTCACCTTCTGCAGTTCGCAATGAATTAGCACACCTTTTTATTATTTCTTACGCAATTTTTTTCCATGAATATTAGTCTGATTATTAAAGGAATGGTATTTAGATAGTGAAATTATTAAAAATATTTCATTCAATGTAGCATTTAACATGAGACTTTTCTTTGGGGGATATTGCACTACTTTATTAAGCCATTGTTCTGCAAAGATGCATGAACTTCCCTTACTGGACAGACCTCTCTGCTGGGTTCAGACCTTAATTATGTTAAGTCCAAACTTTGACATTTTCCAGAAATGCTGCTTGGAACTTCATCCATATATTCAAAGGGGAGGAGGGATGAAGGGAGAGACAGCTGGTTCTTTTCTATTATTCTTTTTTATTAATTATTAATATTGACTAAATATTTGTTGAATTTATTTGCCACCTCTGAAGATTAATGTAAAGACAATGTTTTAAGCAATGTTTCTGCATCGCATTAGATCAGTAAGATCTAAAAGCCTTGAACACATGAAGACACTTGGAAAATGAAGGGGTTTTTTGGTTACCCAGAACAAGGGGAGGATGTCAGATACAGCGGGGGTGTTCTCTCTCATCCCTTCAGTTTTGAATCTTTGGCTTACTGCTTTTTCATCCAAGCATTTTCTTAAGCCTTTAAGTAGGAGCTAGAGATTTAATGCATCTATACATGGACATACTGATAAAATAACCTTAAATTTATATAAGATTAAATTATATTTAAATTATAAAACACAACGAGTTTTGCTTTTATCTGCTCCAGTTCCAGTCTCTTACAATGAGAATCTAGCTAGTTCCAGAGTGGGCACCATCTGTATTTTAATTTATTATTAAATCCCCAAACTGTTAAGGATACATCAGAGGACACAAATCTAAATATAACACAGAGTTCTTGGAATCCATGTGAAGTTAATATTGTAAGAATATTGATGGAAGATAATAAAGTTTTCTTATTGCTGTTACTTTCTTATTGCAAAATTTCAGCCTTTCCAAATAGCAGCTGAAGACTGATCATGCATGCTGCAGACTGTTGAAAGGAGTTATATCCAAATGGAATGAAACTTTATCCCAAGCCAATGTAGAAGCCAGTCTTTGGCAACTAACGGCATTGCCTTCAACAATGCAGGCTTCCCTCCACCTGCTGTGAATCAGAAACATCCTTAGAAAGACAAATGTGCTGGGGGTTAAAACTAGGATGCTACTGAATGGAATCGCAAGGCTGATTTGGCAGTATTTCTTCCTGATGTTGCGCCCTGCGAAGACAAGTGCAGCATCCCAGAGCTAGTTTCACAGAAGCGCTCCCAGGGGCCAGGCTTTCAGGTTGATTTTGCAAGGACAGAAATTTGAGAAGAGATTTTTGGCTCGCAGGCTGTGCACACAGACATGGTGCCCCACAAAGCCCCTTGTGCAAAATTGTTTTACAGATTGAAATTGCGCTGCTGCTAAGTTGCTTTGGTCAGATCAAGAAGAAATGTATTTTGAAGTCCAAAATGCCTGTGTGCTTGAGATCACAAGGCTGTGAGCCTACTTAATCTGCAGTCTCATTTATACGTATGAACAACTGGTTTCCTAACCTCTTTGTTCCACACCTCCTCTCTCTTCCTGTACATAGTACAAAGAGTACAAGCAAAATGTGTCAGCGCTACCTTCTTCAGGATCATCTCAGACATATGCTGAGAGATCTCTAGAGCAAAGCTAAACCATATATAGCAAGCAGCACTTTTGCTTTGCATTACATTGCAGCTCCAGCTCACAAGCCCCACATGATTTAGGATGGGCAACTTGAGATGCCAGCAGGGAGCAGGGCTGGTTCACTGTCCAGTGTTTCAATATAGTCACAGCCTTCACTTGGGATTTATGTTAAATTCAGTGTACTTCTGAGCTTGTTCTGCGGTCTGCATTTAAATGATGACATCTAGGTAGATTAGGGTTTGGCAAGATTTCAAGAAAAGTATATCAAATTTTAATTCTTTTGTTCCAAACTAGAGGTAAGCATGCCTGAGGCCACTCAGCAAGAGACAGTCCCTCTCCAAGAGACGTGATGCTTTTATCACAGTATCTTGATTCATCATAAGTCAAGATTCCTGAGAGCTGCTGAGCTCAGAAATCAGTGGAAAGCAGGATCAGGGAACCGTTGCTTTGCAGAAAATATCAGAGCACTCCCATTCTCATCCTCTCGTGCCTCCCTGAACGCTGGGCAGGACAGAGTGATACAGATGCTCGTAGGTGAGAAGGCAAAGGCATGGATCACCCCTCAGAAGCACTGGCAAACATCAGACACGTTCGGTGCTACTGGGCGCTGAAGTGCTTTGGAGACCCTTGGTACCTGGCTTCACACATCCATTGGGCACCAAAGTACTTTAGGAAAACTAGTCTCTGGGTATCTAATCCTTATTCCACATAACAGGACTTTCAGTGTGCTTTGCGAAGTTCAAACAAATTATTTTCTTCTGTTGTGTTGGTAGCATTACCGTTGTCCTGCTACTGTTAAATACCCACTATCCTTAAACAATAGAAAAGGTAAAGCAGTTGCTGGGACTGCACAGGCCTGTAAGTGCCTCACAGCGATTCCACAGTACTTAAAACACATATTTGCAAGTGTTTAGACATTTGCATTATCATTATTGTAGACACCTACCTCTATGAAGAAAAACACTCTGCTCTGAATAGCAGAAATTCTGGTATTATTTTTACCTGATATTACTTTAAGCTGATACTTTAAAAAGAACAGTTTAATAATTTCAATGGCATTTACAAGAAAATTTTGGAATGAAATAATATATATAAATATATATATTCATTTAAGCAATGAAATACAAAAATTCAAAAGTTCAAGTTTTGGGGACATGTCTAAGAAGTTACTCCATAAAATGGCAAAAATGCATATTCAGCAGCAGGATAAAAACCAAAATTAGTCCGAGATGTCACTTGGTATTTCATATTTTTCTTTGTTATCTAGCTGTAACTTAGCCAGGTCAGTGTTTGGAGATGCCTGACTCCTCATCCATGATCGTCTTGCACAAATAACTTTTTGCAATGTAAATATGCGAAGCGTGTGCATTTCATTACAACCGCAGAGGGACAACAAATGCAAGGAACTGTGCATTTCTTTGACTCGCAGGGCTGCATGTATGAACATGACCTTTTGCACTTCTGCTTTCTGCCCGGCCAAGTTTCCCCATCGTGGTACCAACTCCCCAGCACTAGCCCTCATGCCAGCATCTTCCGCTCGTTCCAGCTGGGCTCTTGCAGGCCAAGACAAGGCAGGAGCAGACCAGCAGAAGTGCCTCTGAGGGAGCCGTGGCTCCCAGCTCCCGTTCCACTGCTGTCTTTGACTACCTGATGAGTAGGCAAGAGAAGACAAAGCCAGACTCTTCTCGCAGATGCTCGGTGACAAGAGGGGAGGCAATGGACACAAACTGCAATATGAGAAATTCTGACCAAGTGTGAGGAAAAATTCTTTCACCGTAAGGTTTGTCAAAGACTGGACCAGGTCATCCAGGCTTGTGGATCCTCCACCCTTGAAGATATTCAAGCCTCAACTATGTGTAGCTCTCGGTCGTCCTGATCTAACTGGACATGATCTGAGCAGGAGCTGGACTGGATGACCTCCAGGTGTCCCTTCCAATCTTCATTACTCTATACTGCCATGACCTGGTGACAAACTGCTTTTCAGAGGAGCTCCAGCTGATCAATATGCTCTCACCTGTTTGAGACAGAAGTTCTCAACTTGGATAAGACTATGCTTAAATATCAGGTGAAATAATAGGGTTTTTTGGGAGAAAACTCAGCTCTTACTTAGGCACATGAAATCACACGCTACACCTGCACAGGGCTTCCATCAAAGGTACCTGAAACATGATAAATATCATTAAGGATAATGATATCCATTATCAGAAAATGCAAGTGCATCTCCCAACTTTCCTTTATTCAAGTTCCAAGCTGGTAAGAGGTGCTGATAAGAGGGAGGTATTATTTGCTCAGACTCATGCCATGTTATTACAGCTATACATTTGGCTGATTCTGAGACACGTAAGTGGCTCATACGCGGTCAGCATGGAGTGCAGGAAGAGAACACCAGGTACTTCTGCACTACACGCAACCCCAAAAAACTGAATGCCCAAGGAGTTTTCCCCAAGAGAATACAATTCCACATGATACAAATCTATCCATGCTTCACTACATGACTACCTTTCCTTTACTGTTTATCAGAGCGGATATAATGAAGAAAAGTAGATTTGTACCAACATACCTGCCACTTATAAAAGCAAATTTCTGCCTTGCCTCAAGGTTAATATTCAGTAATCTTTATGAGTCTGCATTTTCTGCATTGTTAATATGTTCTGTAACTCCCCCTCCTTTTTCTAGTCGGGTTTTAACAAGTGAAAAGGATTTAAAAAAAAAAAAAACCACAAAACCATTCTCTAAGGAATGACTCATTGAAAAGGGGAGAATAACCTTGTCTAATTATAGCTGCCAGGATTTTTACCTCCTGGTAAGTATACTAATATTCTTGCGCTAATTACAACTTTTCCCCTCCTCCTTTAAGTTTTCAATTCCAGTCTCAAACAGCTTCTTTACAGAAAGATTTTTAAAACTCATTATCACAAGTCTTTTTTCCCCAGTGCAGATGCCAGGGGCTCTGGGGAGTCCGGGGCTCTTCCTCCAGACCCTGTCATTTTCCCACCTCAAAGCTTGTCTGAAAGAACAGTAGCGCTGTCATGACTACCTTGGGCTAAGGAAGCATCATTGCAAGGAGAGAGAATGTCTTTCATTAGACTGACTGAGGTAGCTGGAAAAAAGACAGGTTCCTCAGCTGAAAGGAGCCAGCCACAGAAGACGACCTGTTCAATGCTGGACCAACACGTATGCGTAGCGGAGTCCTCTGACTGCAAATTCAGCGATAACCATACAACATCTGGTAAACTACTGTGGCTGACATGGAGGTAGAGGGGAAGAGGCATGCTATATCCAGTGAAATACAGTTCAACTCACTGCACCAAAAAAACCAAATAACTGTACTCTTGCCAAAACCTGGATGAGACACACCACCAGTGCAGTCTTCCCACAGAACGCCACAGAGGCAACACAAACTGCTTGTAAAGTACCAATTCGTGCGGCATTGGAGCTGCACACGTGCACGCAGTTATTGTTCCTACAGTTCTGAAACCCTAAAATTCAGTGCAACATTAAGATGACTGGAAATCAGTGATTTGATGATACAGTGTAAGCTGCAAGGACGGATCCCTTCATGGCTACCAAATACCGCACCCTGGCAAGCTCAGCGGCAGAACTTTGTTTGGCACAGGAGCATGGAAGAGATTACTACAGCTGGCTGAACGCAGAATATCATCTTCTACCTCAATTTACGACTGCAGGAGAATATACAGGATATTCATTTACTGGTATGAATTTTACCAATCCTGAAGGTTTTTTGGGTGGTGTTGGGTTTTTTTTTTTGCTGGGTGTTTTTTGGTTTTTTTTTTTTTTTAGAGCATAGGGAAAGTAAGCTACTCAGAAAGCGGTTTGAGAACAAAAACCACAGAGCAACCTCTAGCTTCAACTCCGCAACCGCTGCTTCCCTGGCTGGTGGAAAAGCAAAGGGGGAGTGCACAGCTCTTCCCCACCCAGCCACCACCTGAGCTAGGCGAAGCAGAGCAAGGCAAAAAGGAAGCCTTTCAGGCAGGCAAACCATCCGCCGTATACTTCTGCTGCATAAGATACCAAAAGGGCAGCAACAAACGTTCCTCTTCTGATGAGAGCTATCCACTGCTTCTGGTTTGGACTTTGCTAGCCCAGGTTATAAAAGCAGGCCCTAGAAGCAGAGGTACATATTCAGCAGCCCTCCAGAAGCTGAGATGCTCCTACTTAGAGCTCTTACTCTAGCTGCTTCTGACACACTATTCCCCGTAGCTGTAAAAGACATCTGAAACAGTCCTAATAAGTCAAGGTTCAAAAGAATCAGCAGTAACTTCATATCGTTGCCATTTCAGCATTATTTGCTTTCAGTAGTACCACCCCCACCCCCAAAAATCCAACAAAAAAACCACCCCTCTACCATCTGGGTGCTTCATCGCGTACTGAAGCAAATTGTTACTCCCTCACAAAAATCACAGTTGCAGAATTCAATAGTCTATTTCCTCACCAGCTACCATTTCTCACATTAAATGGAGAAGTTTCTAAGGCAGAGAGTGAAAATTTGCTATTAGAATAGTCCGTCACCGCAGGCCTTTCCTTCCTTTCCACCTCACATTCTGCAAATTGAGCTCACGCACGTTGCCCTTCAGAAGCACCTTCTTGGGCCAGGTGCAAATGCATGAACAACACTTGGTACATCCATGTTTGCACCCCAGCTGATCTTGCCCTGTTACTGGGACAAACTAAACCATTCTAATTAGAGAAATGTCTGGGAAATTTGTCAAAAGCCTATTTCAGAAGTTAAGAGGTCCAAAAGTCAAAGCATGCTAAAATTCTCCAGAAGAGAAAATGCTGACCTAGCTCTAGGTGAGGCCACCCAGCTGCCCTCCCCTGGAAAGAAGGGGAAGCTGTCCAAGGATTCGGCAGTTAAGAAAACAAGGCACTTGCAGGTATGCACGGTTCTGGCAATGTTATGGTTAATTTAACCTCCTCAAACTGTGTCCACTGTGCTCAGTATTATTTCTTACCCTTCAGCTCGAGAGACTTGTAGCTCTCTAGACTGCCCCTCCTGCAGACGAGGAGGGGTAGGAAGCAACTCACTGCAGCCACCAATGCCAAACCGTGCTGGTCTGTAGATTATATGATAAAAAAGACTTGGCATCCTGACCCGAAGATACAGGTTTTACATCCTCTTCACCAAAGCAGGCACCTAATTACCTTGACTCGCCTAAACTTACATGTGCTACATCTTGGCAACATTCTCATCTCCCAAAAAGGATGACACCCAGTATTCAAGTCTTGGGATCAGGACAGAACAAATCCTTCTGCTATGTTGTTAGTGACCTTTTTTTCTAAAACAAAACAAAAGAAATGAAGTGAAAAACTCTGTATAATAAACCTATGCTGCTCATTTCTTTCACAATGTATCTATCTAAAGTCCTAAATAATTAGAAGGAAAGTTAGAGGACTTTGCACACTCACAACAGCAAATCTTGCCCAGCTAATTTTCCAAATGGATTGAGAATCCAGATCCAATCAAGTACACATTAGTCA